>JAUNZM010000317.1:332500-945000 GCA_033459285.1 Clamator glandarius
GGGGCAGTTGACAAACTCCTGCCTAGTAAAAGAGCCAGCACTGAGAGCAATTACCCTGATATTCATGACTCACTTTGAATATCACATTGAATATTACTCATAAATCTTTTACGAGCACATCCCCAGAGCTCACTTAACAGCCGGTTTTAATCATGCAGTTGACACAGAGAAAATAACAAAATGTATTTTTTCAGTGGCAAATTAATTTAGGCTTGCACCTCCTCCTGTAGCTCTATTCTTTTCTTTTCTTTTCTTTCATTCCTCTTTTTTTTTATTTTCTTGTAGTGAAATCAGTTAAATGCACTTTTGCATTTAACAGCAACATCTCTCCAATGTTGCAAAATTAAAAGTGGCTTAGGATTATTTTTAAGACCTATTCTTAGTAATTATTGACTTTAAAATACATAGCTTTAAACACTGAAGTGTATTGTGAGCCCCATACCCTTTATTTTACTGAAAGAGCGGATACTCTGAAAATCTAGAGATGGAAAAGGAAAACATTCATTTAGCTAGAATTAAATTGTGGGTGGTCTTTTTACATACAGTTAGACTGACGTTAGCTGTTGAAGATACCAGCACCTGCGTTAAAATGTTACCCTCATTAGCTCACTTGCCATAGTGCATTAATTAATTTTATATTATAGTGAGAAGAAAAGCTGAAACAAAAATATCCTATAATAAAAAAATACAAACCAAAACAAATTAAATAAGATACTTACGGATGGCTTGTTCTTTTTCTTGTAGAAATCTTTCCAACACAATACGCGCCATCAGCGATGGGGCAAAGTCCACCTTACCTCAACAATAATCAAAGGAGAATTTCAGGAGGTAAATTCATTTAGATGCACATTTCTCAGCACTGTATCTCCTTGTAGATTAAAGTTATAAAGAGTGAAAATAGACGAAATAGTAGCTTTTCCCAATTATTAAGCTCAATAATTTGAACCAGATGCATAGGAACAATCCACAGTACCCAGCTGAAATACAAATAAAGTAGATAACACATATTACTGGTTATTATGCTTGTGCATTTTGCATTTGAACCACTCTTTGTAAAAGATGACAGTAAAATCCACTTTGTAAGTTTACAAACCAAGGAAAAGAAGTGATTTTCTTTTCCTGTGAATACTTATTACATGTGGCACCCATGAAGTGATACCACATCTCCAGCAGATGTGTTGGGCTTTGTAAAAATTTCTTTAGAGTTTATGTTTTCCTTTTTAACAAAGGTATTCCTCCATTTCAATTATTTTTATGTGTATGGAAAATGTGTACTATAGTTCTACCTGAAATTACAGTACCTTTTACATACCATTATAATATTTCTTTAGTGAATCAGAATTTTAACTGAGACAGTAAACCTTACTCACACATTGTCACAGTGAATTTTTCTTGACATGTTTTCAAGTTCAATATTAATACAAAAAATTTACCTTGATTTAGTAACTAGACAAAAAAAGGTGGCTTCATTTGTACATGCATTTTTTTCCAAATACGTATGTACTTGGACGCCCTTAAATTCCCCAAGTAGAGAAAAATGCTTTCCATGGAGGTGCTTATTTCCAGTAACCCACATCAGAGCTGACATATGAAAAATGGTGAAATTACTGAAGGTAGTCCAGCCTGAATAAGGACTACCTTATTAGTTCAGGTACTTGCATCTCCCTAATTTTCATATTAATCATGTGTCCATCTTTCTTTGAAATAGGGCCATCATGCTTCATGTCAGAATTTAGCATGTAAGTAAAATTCATAGTGCTTCAAATCTCACTTGAAAATATTTATAAGAGAACAGTGACTAATTTTATTATTCCTATCAAAAAAAAGAGATTTATTTTAGTCCTTTTGCACTACATACACAATATAAAAAGTTGGCAATTAAAAGTAAAAAATTTAAATGTAGTTTCCAAAACCCTCAAAAAAGCAAACCCAAAAGATAATAATATAGAGCTTTTCCTGTTTAAGAGAGCTGCTACACACTGTAATGTACCTATGTTATATATTTCTCATCAATTTTTACAGTTTCCACTGATTAAATATATATTGACTCATAAAGTATTACCATTACATCAATTGTCAGCAGATGCAAGAGCATGTCATTTAAATATTAACTATCATATAAAAATGGCAGCTTGATTGTTTGGAAGCAGTAATCTGGTGCTGGTTATTGCCACATTTCCCTAATGCATTAGGCAGCAGTCACAAAATGCATTGCCTTTCCTATATACCTGCTACTATGGAATCAGAAGCAGATAAGTTCTTTGTATATTTCCCCTTTCTCTTAGATGTAATTTTTATTTCCGAGCTGCAGAGATCTTTGATCTGAATTGCAAAAATGCATTAGTATAACATAAACAACGATATGCTCACTAGAGTCAGAAATTATATGTATCATCTCTAAATCAATGGGAAAAAATATACAGAGAACCAGTAACAGATATATTACTTAGTGCTTTAAGTATTTTTATGACAGTTCCCGTATAATATGGGTACGATACATCATGAATAGGGTTGTTTACCTAAATTCTTAATAAGACTGTATTTACTTATGTAAAGTACATTCTATTCTCAGTACTTTAAGACCTATCTTTTCCAGAAACTGTAAGATACACATTACCACTAATATGAAATAAATCCTTTATTCTATGCTAACTGTATGATCAGGATATGGGGACACTTCACAGACGATTAAAATCTTCTAGTAATTGATAGGTAATCGCTCACTCACTTGCTGGCTGCAGCAATGTACATGAGAGAGAAACCATTCTTTCTTACTCATGTAACATGTAGAACTTGCTGTTATTGCAACACTCCATGTTTGTAGCGCTGTACCATTTTTAATGCAAACACTCATTTTCTGCCTCCTTCTTACATTTTCCATTGAAACGCAAACCGTCACACATTTCATTCTATCACTTCAAGGGTTGCATAAGCAGTTCCAAGGAGTATCAGCTATTATATTGTTATTGCAAACAAATATTTTAAAGTTTAAGGGGTAGGTTTTTCATATTTTTTTTTCCCAGGAGGCTCACTACCACTCTTCCAAACTTTTTACATGTTCTTTAAGACAGTGCTTTGGATAGAAGTTTTAAACGCAAATAACACCTTGCATCCCAAGGCAGATTCATACTCTAGTCAATAAACAGAATCAATTTTGTCCAAACTTTAATGGCAACTATACTGAACTTTTCATAGAAAAGCTTTTCTAGGAAATGGCTGTACTTTGGAATTTATTCTGCTTAATTGCTTTATATTAAGCAGATTTCATTAGCTGTCTTCTAATCCCTATGAGCAGAAATAAATGGAGTCAGGAAAGTGAATTATTTTAACTCTTCCTATTACTGAAAAAATCCCCAAACAAACCCTAAATGAGTTTTGTTACTAAAGACAAGAAATCAAATAAAAGTAAAACTGACACAACTCTATTTAATCAATGTGAGATTTTTTTGTAAGTTTGTGGATTAAAGACCTATGGACTGCCAAAATTTCTAGAAAAATACAAATTAAGATTTTCTTACACAATTGCCTTGAAGTAAGAGATTAGTTACATTAACTGATTTATTAATAAATGGGGCTTTTGTCTAATTATTTTAAGTACTAACAGACAGGGGAATCATTTTACATGTCCAATGTGCCTTGAAATCTTTTTTTTTTAGGTTAATTGCATTTCTCACTGAAGTCACGACAGATATGCCTCTTAGGTTTTACAATGGAAGATTAAAGGAAAAAGTAAAGATGATTACCTCGTTGGCCAGGTCCAGTAATACAGGGGCAGCTGCATTTTTCATCACCCCGTTCAGGTACCTAGACAAGACAAAGCCAGATAATTCTGCAGTGGCAGGAAAGGGCCAGTTTACACATGTCAGTATCCCTTGTGAATCTCTTTCATTTTGGGGAAAATACCCAAATACAGAGTATTTAATAGGAAATCTTTTAAGAAATAAGTATTTTAAACAATCACTAACTCTCCAGGGTTGTCTCCTACTCAGCTACAAGATACATCAATCTCAATTAAGTCACTGGCAAAAACACAGTAAATCAAGAAATTAAAAAAAAAAATTGGTTTAACGACATACAAATAAATTACATCTGTACACTTAAAGAAGCATCACAGCCAAATTTCTATTATTCATAAGGTTTTTGGGTTGTGCATGGCCTTGAACTATGACGGTGCACTGTATGTTATTCAACCCACTACTCTGTAAAAACCCATAAATTTTCAAATTTAATTAAACTTCTATTAAATGGACAGTAGTTTAAATACTAAAAGCTTACTTCAGTGAAACCAGAATCTAACAATTAAACTAATATTTTAAAAAGGAAATAAAAGAAGATATAGTTAGGATCCAATAAAGGGTGATAGAAAATCATTATCCTATAAATGGCAAAAGCTTAAGGTTTCTGGTAAAGTTATTAGACCAATATAGACGGACCATGATGTTTCTGACCATCGCATCACACAATACTGCCTTCCTCAACTCTGTTACTTTCACTGTTTGATGTTTACATTTCAATAATAACTAAGCCCTATTCTCAGGAGTTGATGGGAAGAAGCTATGTTACTGGAAAAGGCTTTGTGCTTTGCTGCAATGTGGAAAAGAACAATAGTTATCAGCATCGGAGTCTGCTTGTTTATCCTGTCTGTATTTGTATAGCACAACATTACTGATGTCATTAGAAGGCCACAGCCTTTCTGGCACTACCATTATCTATCCATCAGAAGCCACTCTTCTCATTAGTTATAGACATTAAAATTCTTTACCATTAAACCTTTGTGTGGAATGGGTGTAACATCTTTACATAAACTCCTTCACAGAGAATTAGAGGGCTTTTTGTTTGCAAGTTATTCTGAGGCTTAATGAATAAAGAAAAAGATCTAAGCCTTTTTTATTAATCTATTTAAAAAACACATAAAAACCACAAAATAAGATGCCTCTTGTATAGTTAAAACACCGAAAATTTGTAACAAGAAAACACAGGAGAGATCATAAATAAAATACCTAACGAGGAAGATTTATTTGAGATTAATGTTCTAAAACATGCATCTAGTTGATCAAACAGCAAAGCTCCAGCTGACAATGGAGTAATTTTCTGTTAGATATTTCTAATGCTAGCGGCAATTACATTATGGACTTACAGGTCTCGCAGGTTGATGGTAATACTGTTCTGAAAAGCTTGCTGATCCTTCTTATAATTTGCATTCCTGTTTGCCTAAATTTAAGACTAGTAAGTCTCAGCAGAGCAGCAGAAACTACACCGCTCAATTGTTCTTCTATTTGCTCCCAACAGGGCCGACTAGAAATGACTACCTTAAAAAAATGTTTGTTTCTGACATAGGAAAGCAATAGGGGCACAATTATTTGCTTGTTTGTGGGTGTGAATAGGAAGAAGCATACCACACAGCCCAGGGTTTACAGTGGTAAGATGGATGTTACAAAAGAATAGAGGAGAAGACATGCTTCTCATGTTTATGCTTGAAGCATTTCAAACTGCCTTCTGACTTGAGTAGCCTGCCTCTGTAGCTTACAAAACATAATATACAGTAAATCTGCTAAAACAAGATTGAGTTGACTTTTCTAACTATTAACCAGAACATCTCTGATTTTTAAAACGTGCATTTTATTCGGCTATGTTAATACATTTGCAGTAAGAAACACCCAGAAACAGCATAAAGAATGATTTTCCCTACAACTACCATATAGCTTCATACATAATGCATTAGTTATGTACTGCTATGATACTTCAGACAGCACAGAAGGGGACAGGAGACCAAATCCTCCTACCTGATGAGAGCCAAACCTAATCATGCCTACAAACTTACTGACACCAATACAACTGCTGCTTGCATAAAGAAAAGTTTGGTCCCATGTTGCAAGTTTAAGTTGTTTGAACTAGTAACACAATCATCATGAATGTGATTTAAATTATTTACATGTATTGTAAGAAAAGGGTTATTTACATAGCAGCTACAATTATCATAGGGCACTCTTCTGAAACTGAGCTAGTGAAATGTAATTAAAAATAGTATTGTGTACACATGGTTATTAACAAACAAAATATTAAGCCAATATTCTTCCTAAACAAGTCAACACTAGAAAAAGTACAATTAAAAAACTGTAAAACCAGAACAATACAACTACTAAAAAAAAAAAGAAAATCAAACCTCCAAATCAGCATAATTCACACTGGATATTCTAAAGCAGTGTCTGATATAATCAGACTATGCCTAAGTTTTAAGTATATGACTCTGTGGAAGCACAATTAATTGTTTACAAAAGAAGGATTTTTGCTTATTTTCCTGATTCATACAGATTAATATTAAAGCAAAAATATCAGACAACTATAATCACAAGTATGAACTCACTTGCCATGCAAGCTCCTCAGATATGTCAGTCTACAAAGTAATATTTTAATTGGATATCTTTACCAGTTATCAGTATGCCCCAATTATGTCATTGCAATATTTTTAGTTAAGTTATAGAAGTAACAGATGAACTATAAGGTGTAGCAAATGCAATTTATTAGCTTAAGATGGAAACAATTGTAAAATACTGTAAAATGACATGAAGGTTTTCATCTTCCCAACATCTATTTCTGACACTTCTGTTGATAAAACAGGAGTGATCTAAAAATTAGTGCTTTAACTGGCAATACATGAATTGAATATGTAACTTTTTGTAACAAAACACAAATGTTTTAAAAGTACAAGCAATTGTAACATAACAGGCTCCTTTGCTGTAAGGAAGTTATCATCAATATTGGTCTTGACATAGAAATCCTGTAATTACAAACTATAGGCAATATATAATAAAAGCTGTCACATACACTGTAAAAGTATTTGCTTATCTTGACTTAGAGCCAAGGAAGTAAATACTTTTCTAATTAGAATTACCAAAGGCTGAAAAATATCTGCATTTGCACTGAAAAAGATTTTAGGTGAACCTTTCTGTATTCCTCATCCCAAATTTTTAGTTTAATTTTATAGAAATTAGCTTAATAAACTAATAAACTAATTTAATCCTAATTGCCATAACAACTAGTAGTTATGATGATAGTGCTAACCAGGGTGGGGAGGTCATACCTTTGATAGTAAATTTCAATAGCTTCAGCAGTGTGATGCTTGGCATGTGTTCTTTTGATTTGTTTCTATAAAAATGAAAAAAACAGTGTCTTACAAGTGTGTCAGATTAAAACACAGAAATCAGGACTGCTCAAACACCTTCCTTGGCTACGTTATGATAGATAAACTGAACTATGCTTTTAGATTCTGTACAGAAAAGACATTCAATCTACCTATTGAACTGAACGTCTTCAGACTGTGCTGCAATGTACCATATATGTAAAAGCCAATAAGGTCACAATAATTGAATCTAAATAAGTTTACTGAAGGCTGCAGAGGGCAAAGAAAAACTTGTTCTCTCTTTCAACCTTTGTATTAATTTTCCCTCAATTCAATTCCAGCTAAGTCTAGTGCACTCTAGTATTACAATTCAACTGGCATTTTTAACCAGGAAGAACATTGCTTAAAAACAACTTATTTGAAAAACTACAAAAAGTAATTCCATAGAGACTTGCCACTTGACTGACACCTGTCATCTCATGATAAATGACTCCATTTTCTGCCTCTCTTGCCTTCTGCCACTCCGGCAATGGTCATTTATCATCATCTCTGTCAGCAATGGAAAGCAGCACTGACAGTGCAAGTCAGCAAACATTTAGCACATGGAACCACGCAACACAGGGAAATTATTATTGTCAGAATAATAATGGTTTAGCATAATTTATTACAGGTCCACCAAATAAGCAAAGGCTAGATGTTATTAGACAGATGGATGGGTAGGCTTGGCAGCCATCCACTGAGACTCAGGCGGTGCTTGATGTGGAAAAGGGAACATCCTCCAAACCAATCAGAAAGCTGGCAGTTCAATTACAAAGAAATAAAGGGACATTCATCATTCAATTAGGCACCTGTCAACTCTCACAAAGGAGAAAACTTCTAACCTGGTACTCCTGGGAGAAGATGCTCAGCAGAGTGGACTGCGATTGACTGGAACAAATAAAAGAAGGACAAAGTTAATTACTGGAGTGCACTGCAAAGAAACAAAAGAGAAGGGAGCTTCAAAGGTAGGCCTGCTGCCCCGTAATCTAACAGAACATGAAAACAAGTGTGGAAAAGTTGTTCCAGATGAACACCTCAGACAAAGGCTTCCTGCTGCTAGGTCAAGGAGAAAGCGTATGAGGGAGGGGAGGAAAATACAGCAAGAGTTTCAAAGCAAACAAGCATATTGTTTGGATGATTCCTTTATCAGCTTCAGAACCCACAAAGTCCTATCAGGAGCAGGTAGCCGAGTTAACAGGGAGCAGGCAACAAGGAAAACAAAGCAAACTTTCCATTAATAATTGATGGAGTTAAATTCCATCAGCAGTTGTGAACATGCCGTTTGTTCGTTGGCAACATATTGAAATTCATTTTGTTAGCAGCAAGGGAACCTCTTCAGTAGCTGTCTCATATTCAGGTTAAAAACTTCCCCCTCTGTCAGAAGTAGCATATGGGACCACTGGAACATTCCCACTGAAACTGATGTGCTTTGAAAACAGAAACTTTCACAGTAGGAAGCAGAGATTCCCTGGAGTCAGTCATTTCCAAAAGCTGCCATAAGCTTCATTCATCTAAGGCTCTACTCAATGTCAAACACCTGGCAATGAAGCAACCTGGAAAGCATTCTTCCCAAGTGGGAATTTTTCTCTCTGAATTGTTAACATTTAGAAATGGGACAAGATTTTTTTTCCCTCTGAAAGGCAATCAATACCACACTGCTACTGTTTGCAATTGTCTTCTGTGGATATATCTACCTCATCACAGCCTGAATACGATTAATTACTCCTGATATATTTTCCTCCTACATGCAACTTGGAACAAATTATAGTCTCAATAAATTGAGATTTATGGTACAGCAAAGCATTATTTATAATTAACATTTTTCCTTGTGAACCTACCTACCATGGCATAGCATAGGTAGTTCAAAGATTCAGCAATTCCAGAAATCTTGCTATTCTGCCACATTTTTTGTATGTGAAATTAACATCAGTATCACATCTTATGTACAATAAATGTAAATGTTCTCTCCATACTTAAATGGCCCTTCTCCTTGCAATTTTCACACTTCAGAAATATCAATTTAACATAAGGAAGTCTTGCTCCCATTTTCAAAAGGGAAAACTGAGGCACAGAATGACTAAATGGTTTGTTTGCCTCTTTATTCCTCTATCGTGAGACCTCACCTGGAGTACCATGCCCAGTTCTGGAATCCTCAGCAGAAGAACGATATGGAACTATTGGAACGGGTCCAGAGGAGAGCTACAAGGATGATCCGAGGGCTGGAGCACCTCCCATATGAGGACAGGCTGAAAGAGTTGAGGCTGTTCAGCCTGGAGAAAATAAGGCCCTGGGGAGACCTTATAGGGACCTTCTAATATCTGAAGGGGGTGTACTAGAAAGCTGGGGAGGCACATTTACAAAGGCATGTGATTATAGGACAAGGGGGAATGGCTATAAGTCGAAGAGGGGAAGATTTAGACTAGACATTATGAGGAAATTCTTCATGATGAGGGTGGTGAGACCCTGGAACAGGTTGCCCAAGGAAGTTGTGGATGCCCCATCCCTGGAGGCATTCAAGGCCAGGTTGGATGGGGCCTTGGCCAGCCTGGTCTAGTGGGATGTATCCCTGCCCATCAGAGGGGGATTGGAACTAGATGATCTTTAACGTCCCTTCCAGTCCAAACCGTTCTATGATTCTATGATTGTTCAGGTTTAAACAAATGATGTCTGTGCAGTGTGATACAGAACGTTACCTCTAAACCAACCAGTTAAAGCACTGGGAAAAATTTAAGTCGATTAACGCCATTCCATATAAACAGCTTACTAATTTGTCTTATCCGTATCTGTTCTTTCAGCATCGTTGCCATAACACTGTATTTTGGGCTTGTCTGTCTAGTGTAACATCTGTGTGATCAGCAATAACCTGAGCTTTGACATCCAGTATTTTACACGAGAATGGTCATTCGGAGTACTCACTGACTGAATGTTAGAACTGAAGAAAAATGATAGCAACACGAACTGATATGCAGATTTATGAAATGAACAGACTATATAGTCAGGAATTGAAATAATCTTAAATACGTTTATTTGACACAGAGGCCAGGAGATATGTACCACAATGTCTTCTCAGAAGTTGCACCATCCAGTTACAACAACCTTCAACATGGAGATGTAATCATTAGAAGATGAACAAAAGAAAGAAATTAAGGTTATATACTTACACAGGCTATATACATATGCAAAGCTAACATACTTAGAAAAAAACCTGCAGGCTATAAATAAGTTGGATACATATGGCCCTCTAATGGCTCTCCATGTAACTATTATTATCTGGCAGATTTACATGGTAATAATGGTAGAACTGAACTTAGAGAAAAGATGTGTAAAACCCAAACCAAAACATATCAGTGTTTATCTGGATTCCTGGTTTGAGTTCTCTCTGACTGACATAAAAATTTTTCTATGTTTAGGCTGTTCCCAGGACAACTACTGTACCTACAGTACAATTATCCTATTACAGCACTGACATAATAAAAATAATTAAGAATGTTATCCCTCTCTTCATAAGCCTGACTCTTGTCCATTTTCTTTGGTGTCCCTGGATTTTGACCCTCCATTTGTTTAGTCTGACAGTCCTCTCCTATGCTTCCAACTGTTCAGATAATATAAGACTTACCATGAACATCAAAAGATTAAGTCCAATAACTGAATAAATCGGATATATGCTGGATTGCAATACAAAAACATCATGACTGTGACAAAAAGAATTGTAGTATCACTCACAGAATTTCAAGACCTTACTACCAGAAGATCTTCCTCCTTCCACAGGAGAAATGGATTTATATCTTCACATGGCTGCTTCCATGTTTCTTCTGGTTAATGCAGGTGCCCAATTAAACACTAAATGACTTGTCTGCCACTCAACATTTCCTTCCCACAATTCCATTGCCACAACTTCCTGGCAAAATGAAATAGCTCCTCAAAACACAGTTGGTGCATCTATTGCAAGATGCCACTGACAAAAAAACTGGAATATGCCAAAAAAGACTGTGTACTTAGGAGAAGGGATAGTAGTCATGAACGTGCATTTGCACTGCAAGACAGCACGATCACAACCGCCGACTGACAGTAGGAACACTGCCATGTAGGTTACCATTTCTTCTACACAAAAGGTCAAGTTCCCAGGGCTCTATCCATCCTCTGATGCTTCTATACAAGATTCTAAAGCAGTAAATGAGCAGACAAACGAATACGACCGAGATATCCAGGAAAACAAATACAACACTGAAAAAATCTTTTCTTCAAAATAATACTTCCATGCTGCATTGTTGCCTGTTACAGAATAAACTTCATAGCCTCATGGCTTACTGGAAGACTAGGGATATAGATACGCTTGTGTCAAGCAAGCTCTTTTGTTGTGAACCAACTGTAAAGCCAAGGAACAGATTTGCCAATTTTCTGAAATAACCAAACAAAATCCTCCAAACTCATAATTCTGAGTACTACTTAGTTTAAATAATTAATAAATTAACTTGTTATTTATTTTGTAGAACTAAATCTATTTTCCATAAAACAAGCAAACTTTCCTCTTAAGTTCTGTAGCAGTCACTTTCATAGAAACATTTTCTTCTGCAATTCCAGATGGTAATGGTCCTAACTCTCAGAGCTCTGTTCAAAGCAATCAGCCTCACTCTTCAAATATCCTCTTCTTCTTGTACATCAGCATCTATAATGACCCAATTTACCTTTTGTGATTCTGTGTTGATATTGGTGGCATACTTCCATATGAATGCCTAACGCACTTTGTGCTCTTGTCAATATATAAGTGTCTTTAGGTTTCAAACTGTGAAATCTGTAATCTGCTACAAAATGCCTATTTAAAAAAAAACACTATTATTTGGAAAAAATGAAATGTAATCTCTAGATTTCAAATGATATCAAGTCACAAAAATTTTCCAGTCATAAAAAAGTACCACAGATATCGAAGTCCATCCACATTCAGAATGTGATGCCGAAGTCAGACCAGAAAAAGAGGTAAGAGATATTATCTCTAAGAATCTAGAGATCAGTTAAGCTGAAGAGACAACAGCAAGCCTGGTGCTGGAAAATGAGTACACCTTTTGGTCTTTTAATATGTATGAATAAAATTCTCTTCTAATGAATCCCAGAATTTGGTAAAGAAGGAATGCTATCATCCCTGTAGAATATTTCAGAAATGTTTTGTTTTGCAATAAGTATTGATATATAAAATAGTAACATATAACATGCTGATGCAGATCAGTGCTTCATAACTAGAGTTCATATAAAGCTCTGGCCAAGAAGCGGCTAGTAAGGATGAAAAGAATTTAATTGGATTAGATCATGTTGTCAACAAAGCAGGCTTGCAGATCTAGCCAAGATTCAGGGTGCCGTCCAACTTAATATTCAGTCTCACCAGGAGAAAATCCAAACACGACAACTTTTGCAAATATCACATTATCAGCCCTTGCAAATAATTAATTCTTTAGGGATAAAGGAAAACTTACACTTTTCTACTTTATTTACTGAGGTTACTGAAAACATAGAATTTCAGGCACAAAACCGAGTTTCCACTTCTTTCATCTATTCATTTTGAAATTAGTTTCCTTTTTCTCATCTTAACTCAACATTTTTTTACCTAAAATACAAAGACTAAAAATTCTGCTTTACATTAAATGTATTTTCCATGGAACTAAGGAAGAGTATCTAGAAAGATGTGTAAAAAAATAAACCATGAGTAAACATGAACTGCAGTATTAATCCAGTAACTATCCACACAAGTGGGAACAAGCAGAGGGAAAAGGAAGTTCATCACAACACTGTTATATACAAAGACTAGCCTTGATTTTTTTTTTTTTTAAATAAGTTTACAAAGAACATTGCTTCATTGCTTCCCTTTCACAAAATGGAACACTCCATCTTGTTAAGACAATAAATACACTGGTTAAAAAACTGAGAGTGGGGGCAGGAGCTGCGTTTGCAAAATTCAGGAGCTGTTATGGGTGAAGTCCTAAAGCAGCAGTGTCAAACCTTCTCTTGGAAGTGCATACAACACCGCACTTGGCTACTGTAGAAATTCTGGTAGAGGGAGAAACTGTTTCTTCCCTTCCACAGTCTCCAGCGTATGTATTGCTGATAATATCTCTTTATAAAGTGTTCTGAAGCAGACAGCAAGATTCTCTCATTTCAAATAACTGCAGAACTTTCCCTTTCCACGTATAATAAGTTTTAAAATATTTCTAGTGATGCAATATTGAGCTTTAAAACAAGTCATGCAACAACTTTGGGCTAGAATTGTGTGGTGTTGCCATACTGGATTAAGAACATATAGGAGGGAATATATATATATATACACACATATATATATATACACACAAACACACACATATTTGACAAATTTAAATGACTGCGGGTGGAATGGGAATCTTCCTCACAGCAATCCTGAAATTCCAGAATGTGTGCCTGAAACACATTGTTCCTGTTACATCATCAAAGGCATGAAAGAAATCCAATCAGCCTTTTAAGTCTCATCTTCTGTATTGCAAATGCTTTAGGACAGAGACTCCTTAAAGAAAGCAATGATTCTATACTGCTTCTCATGTGCTAATCAGTCCACTCTTCCAATAATTCTGTCAATAGTGGATTTCAAATAGATCTAGCAGCAGCAGTTTAAATGTGTTAACACATGCACAGATGAGTAAAGCCTTCGTGGCTTCCCAGAACTGCAGGACATAGGCTGACAAGCACCTCAGTTACACCTGTATATCAACTAAAGACAGTCTGACAGTGAACTTCCCACCTGAGAGGAGGTGACAACTGGTGGATTCTCAGAATTTCTTTTACATGTTAGTACATGTCTTCTTGGCTGTCTGAATGGTTCCACATGAGGATCCAGGGAGGCTCCAGAATAACAAGGGCCTACCAAAGCTGGAGAACCACCAGGCTAATATGCACCTAAGAACCAACCAATAAGGAATGTGGGAGGGAGACACATTGACCTAGAGAATAGTTCCGGCTTTATCCTCTCTCCACTGCTGCTTTTAATATTAAAATATTTTCTGAAGTTTTAACATGCTTGTGGTCACTGCTCTGAATTAAAATTCTCAAGAACTAGATTATTGTCTCTGTACACATTTGTACTTTATAATTCACAAATCTGATCTATATTTACTGGAAAATCAGTGAATTACCAATTTAAGCTAAATCAATACATGTGTCTATAGATGTGAGTGTGTGAGAACATATTTGTTTAAATAAATATGAGTTTGAATTGGAGCAACTAAGTGACATAAAATACCTAAGTGTTTAGTTACAACACAGTAATTTCTGTAAAGTGGCTAATTTCCAATATTATAACTTCCCAGCTATATCAGTTCAAGCCTGGAATACAAACCTAGTTTTATTATCTCTACATAAGAAGTCTTCCATACAATGAAACATTATTCAGTATCTGCTACTTTGGGAACTACAAAGCTAATACAGTGCTGTTGGGAAAATACTCTCATTACAAATACATTAATACTATAAAAATTCAATAAATATATATATGACAAGAAGTACCTGCTGCTAAGTTCATTTCAGACTTAGTATCATTACATTTAAAATGAAGATAAAAATTCAACCTTGCCTGAAGAACTAGAGCACAAATAAATTTTTAAATTCTCCAATATCCAGTTCAATAATAAACTGTACAACAGCTCAACTAAAAAGGCTTACATACAAATCACTAACAATTGTCTCTGCATGAAAGTCGATTTTGTACCTTTGGTAGGATCAGAAAAGAAAACCAAAAGTAAAGAGTCTGAGGAAAAAGACATCCTGCATTGCATGCTCACACTATCCAATGATAATAACGTTAAGTTCAGGCATGTGCATACACCGTTGCAGTCTACAGCCAGGGTTATGACAATAACTGCATGACAAAGCTATGAGAAGAATACTTGAGAAGAGTCATAGAATCATAGAATGATTTGAGTTGGAAGGGACCTTGATGATCATCTAGTTCCAACCCCTTGCCATGGACAGGGACACCTCCCATTAGGTCAGGCTGCCCAAGGCCCCATCCAACCTGGCCTTGAACACTTCCAGGGAGGGGGCATCCACAATTTCCCTGGACAACCTGTTCCAGGGTCTCACCACCCTCATCATCAAGAACTTCCTCCTAATGTCTAATCAAAAGCTTCCCCTTTCCAACTTACGGCCATTCCCCCTAGTCCTATCACTACAAGCCTTCACTGTAAGGTCTCCTTGGAGCCTTGTCTTCTCCAGGCTGAACAATTCCAACTCTCTCAGCCTGTCTTCACAGCAGAGGTGCTCGAGCCCTCTGATCAGTTCTGGGCCCCTCATCACTAGAAGGATGTTGAGGCTCTGGAGCGAGTCCAGAGAAGAGCAACAAAGCTGGTGAAGGGGCTGGAGAACAGGCCTTATGAGGAACGGCTGAGAGAGCTGGGGTTGTTTAGCCTGGAGAAGAGGAGGCTGAGAGGAGACCTCATTGCTCTCTATAACTACCTGAAAGGAGGTTGTGAAGAGGAGGGAGCCGGCCTCTTCTCCCAAGTGACAGGGGACAGGACAAGAGGGAATGGCCTCAAGCTCCACCAGGGGAGATTTAGGCTGGACATTAAGAAAAAATTTTTCACAGAAAGGGTCACTGGGCACTGGAACGGGCTACCCAGGGAGGTGGTTGAGTTATCTTCCCTGGAGGTGTTTAAGGCACGAGTGGACGAGGCATTGAGGGGCATGGTTTAGTGTTTGATAGGAATGGTTGGACTTGATGATCCGGTGGGTCTCTTCCAACTCGGTTATTCTATGATTCTATGATCATCTTTGTAGTCCTCCTCTGGACTCATTCCAACAGTTCCATATCCATCTTATATTGAGGATTCC
Organism: Clamator glandarius; assembly: GCA_033459285.1. Classification (NCBI taxonomy): domain Eukaryota; kingdom Metazoa; phylum Chordata; class Aves; order Cuculiformes; family Cuculidae; genus Clamator; species Clamator glandarius. The sequence goes on from JAUNZM010000317.1 coordinate 348,501, forward strand.
AGAACTGGACATAGTACTTCAGGTGGAGCCTCACAAAAGCAGAGCAGAGGGGCAGAATCACCTCCCTTGAACTGCTGGCCATGCTTCTTTTGATGCAGCTTAGGATACGGCTGACCTGGGCTATGAACGTGCATTGCCAGCTCATGTCAAGCTTCTTAACGACCAGCACCCCCAAGTCCTTCTCTACAGGGCTGCTCTCAATCGCATCATACCCCATCCTTTACCGAAACTGAGGATTACCCTGACCCAGGTGTAGGGCCTTGCACTTGTCCTTCTTGAGCCTTATGAAATTCACACAGGTCCACTTCTCAAACTTGTCCAGGTCCCTCTGGATGACATGCTGTTCCTCAAGTGTGGCAACTTTACCATTCAGCTTGGTATCATATGCAAACATGCTGAGGGTGCACTTGATCTTGTTGTCTATGTCATTGATGAAGATATTAAACAGGACTGGTCCCACTACAGACCCCTGAGGGACACTACTTGTCACAGATCTGCATCTGGACATCAAGCTGCTGACCGCTGCACTCTCAATACAACCATCCAAACAATTTCTTATCCTCCAAACAGTCCACCCATAAAATTCATGTCTCTCCAATTTAGAGAGAAAGATGTTGTGGGAGACCTTGTCAAAGGCTTTATAGAGTTCAGATAGATCACATCCATTGCTTTTCCTGTGTCCACGGATGTGGTTACTCCATCACACAAAGCCATTAGTTTGGTCAGACAGGACTTGTCCTTGGTGAAGGCATGCTGGCTGCCACTTAACACTTTCCCATAGATTCTAGGAGGATCTGTTCCATGATCTTCCCAGGCATAGAGCTAAGGCTGACAGGCCGGTAGTTGCCAGGGTCATCTTTTCTACCCTTTCCAAAAATCATGGAAAGCGCCTTGGAAAACGCATCAATCAATTCCCTCATGACTCTGGGATGCATCTCATCAGATCCCATAGACTTACATATATTCAGCTTCTTCACGTGGTCAAGAATCTCATCCTCCTCTCCACTGGGAGGGGCTTTACCCCCCATCTTGTTGTCCATTGAACCAGGAGGGGTGAGGAGAGCAGCTGTCAGTGAAGACCAGGGCAAAAAAGTTGTTGAGTAACTCAGTATTCTCCTCATCTGTTGATACAAGGTCACCAGTGGAGGTACACTTTCTTCAACCTTCCTTTTCTGATTGACATATCTGTAGAAACCCTTCTTGTTAGTTTTCACTTCCCTGGTCAAGTTCAGCTCCAGCTGTGCCTTGGCCTTCCTGATCCCATCCCTACACAACTGGGCAGAATCCCTATACTCTTCTCATCACTTCTATGACCTTGATACTGGTTGGTCCCACAACTTCTATACAGTTTAGTGATATGCAAGAACAGATGATGGTGCAATACATGGAAATGGCAGCATTTAAAATTCATAGTAGCATAAGGCCATTACTTTTCCCACTGGGCCACTTGAACTTTAATAATGTCTGATCTAGTTGGCCAATAAGTTCTAGCAACAGACAGAGAAAAATTGCCAGTATTAGATACTGTTCGAATGAATTTTCATTTAGAAAGACTTAGAAGTTCCTTTAAGAATAGGGCAACAATTCTTCCTATAGATACAACAGACATCAAAAAATGAGGTAATGGCCAAATATATTTTAAAACAAAAGCAGAGTATGGACAATCTGTACCAGACATGAAAAAAATAAAATGCAGAGGATACAAATTGTCAGTACAGTCAATGATCATAAAATAATGCTAACTTTCTGCAGAGAAATTCTACCTTCTTTCACCCACAAGACAAAAATAGAAATTTAACAACAGTAATACAAGTGTAACTCAAAATATGCCATATTCAAATCACGAAAAATTATTTCCGATCAAGGCCCCAAAATAAAAAGAGAAGTCAGAACAAATAAGTAAATTTCCCATTCACATAGATATGCTTATGATGAGAAGAACAACATTATGCTTTAACAGAGGGTAAACATTGGGAGATATTACAGTTAAAAATGGGACTTTGAAAACAGGAATCGAAGAGTGATATCTCCAAATGAAAAGAAATTACTTTTTTTGTCTTATTATCTCAGTAAACAGGTACAGAAAATAGACAGTAATTTGCCCGATATATTGTTCTGATATTTTTTCTTTCCAGAGTTAGAAATCACAGTGTTTGTTGCATGAATGTTTGAAACCTACTTAAAAGCCAAACCCATCTGCAAGTAAATACTCTTTCATTAATGTTTCAAGTACAGTCTTTTCCATAAAAACATAAAACCATCCTATGAGGTTCAATATTCAAGCTGAAAAATATTTTCAGAATAAATACACAACCAAGATATATTCACAACAAAGGTTTAAAAAATATAACATCAGTACTAAAACATGAAATTAAAATTCTGAAATAATCTGACAACTGGCTTCAGTAACTACTGAATGTTTTCACCTTACACATACCAGAACTTCTCTGGTACCTTCTATCATCTATTCAGAGTCCATTGATTAAAAAAACTGATAGGAGTCAAGTAGGGTTTGCCTCCCACATACACCTTGGTAATCATAGTACCTGTCCTCCAAATCTCCATCTCCTGGTATTCTGTAAAACTCTTTTAACTCTAACAATAAAATTTTTGAGAAAATTAAATAGAAAAGCAAAGCTGAAGACTAACATAAGCAGATAAGTTGCTATGTCCTTGCCCTCAACTATTCTAAGTTACTTAGCAGGAAGAAAATTTTCTTAATATCCAGGAAAAAAATTGGCGAACACATCCCAAAGCAGAGGCATAATGCAGCTTGCTAGAGACTGAGAAAAAAAAGCAAAATCTCTGTAAATTCCATGTCTGCACTTAACTGTTCATCATGCACGCTTTATTTCAATTTACTTCAGTTAAGATTGTACAGAAAACATTTGCAAGCTTGAACTTTCTCAGTACCACAAACTAAGTGTTGAATCATTAAACAAAAATATACAGAAGTTGTAGTTATCTGATGATGGTTACGCAAAGAAAGATGCTCCTAGCCTGCAACAGCAATGGACCTCAAGTTAAGGTGAAGAAGCTACAGTTTAAAGCAGGGATTTATCCCTCACCTTTCCTATCTGCTCTCTTGACAGGGACAAGGTCTCTACATTGAAAAAAAAAATTAAAGAAGTCACATGGTAGGCTGCTACTGGAAATATTTGACAAATTAATTGTGTTCATCTTCCTGACTTTATCTGGATAAATCTCTAGTCCTTTTTCCTCTCTTCCCCTCCCCCGCCCCAGTACATAACTGGGTTATAGAACACCTCGTCAAGATAAGTTTTTCAGGCTACTATCTTAAATTTCCTGATTGTGGAAAAAGGGGAATATCATTCTACTTCATCTTTTTTTTTAAACCTACATAGTCCTGTAAAAACCAGATGTTTAAATTTAATTTTAGAAACCTGTTTTTATGAGCGAATGGCAATTTGAACCTAATTAGACTGTTCATTTTATATTAAAAAATTAGCCTGTATGTAAAAAGCATATCTGCGTCGATTTGAAACTGCATAATTCCCCAAACACCCTTAAACAATTTGCTCCTAAAAATATATAATCAAATTTAGAAAACTATAAATTATATTTAAATTTATTATTTACAAGCAATTAATTACAAAGACAGCCAGGTGGCTTTCATTACATAAATTACTCTTAATGACACTTGCCTCATGCTGCTACTGTATTTAGCATTTGCATGTATCACATGTCAAGCACACACACTGTTGCATAGCTATCTCCAGGGAATAAAGTGAACACCTTAAGTCAAAAAGGTTTCCATTAAAACAATCAAAATTGTTAATTCTTTAAACAAGTCAGGATCTCATTAATGTTTCCTATACAGGATATAATTTAAAGAATTTTTGCTTTATCAAACATACTTAATTACAAGACTAGTTTTAAGTAAACTTTGGTTTTGGGAATGATACAGATTTAAGGCATAAATGAATCCATTTAAAACTACTGCCCTTGAGTTTTTCAGTCTTAAGCCCTAAACAGTGTTTATAATCTAAAAGTTTATAATTCTAAAGCTACTTTGAATTAGAGAACAGAAGAAAAAACAAAACCATAGAACTAACGTTAAAATAAACTGAAGATTACCTCAACAGGGATCAAGTCACATGGCACGACTCACTGACACTTCTTAAATTACTCAGAGTTGTTGAAAACATAATGAATACATACACTGCTGTCTTTACATTAAGGACATAAGGTCTAGACTTTGCAAAAAAGTTCACTGGCATGGCCTCAAGCCACACCAGCCAAGCTGCAGAAGGCAAAGGCGAGAAGAAAGAACTGTCCATTGCAGGAGAAGATCAGGTTCACAACCAACTCATGAACCTGAAGGTGCACAGGTCCATGAGACCTGATGAGATGCATCTGCAGGTCCTGAAGGAACTGGCACATGAAGTTCCTAAGTAACTATCATATCTGGCAATTAATAGCAGGCTGGTGAAGTTCCCACTGACTAGAAAAGGGGAAACATAACCCTCATTTTTAAAAAGGGAGATAAAGGAATCTGACCTGGCCAGTCAGTCTCACCTCTGTGCCTGGCAAGATCAGGATGCAGAACCTCTTAAAAAACTATGCTAAGGAACACTGAAAATAAAGAGAAGATTGGTGACAGCCAACAGGGCTTCCCTAAGGGCATGTCGTGCTTGACTAATCTGGTGGTCAAACAAAGCACAATCAGCAGGTCAAGGGAGGTGACTCTCCCTCTCTATTCCACTCTTCTGAAACCCCACCTGGAGTATTGTGTCCAGCTCTGGAATCCTCAATATAAGAAGGATTTGGAACTGTTGGAAAGGGTTCAGAAGAGGGCTACAAAGATCATCAGATGGCAGAAGCATCCGTCCTACAAAGACAGACTGAGAATTTATTGTTTGGTCTGGAAAAGAGAAGGCTCTGGGGAGACCTTATTGCAGCCTTCCAATACTTAAAGTGCGCCCTTCTTGTAGAAAGCCAGAGAGGGACTTTTTACAAGGCCACGTAGTGATAGGGTAATGGATTTAAACTGAAAGAGGACAGAGTTAGATTAGACATAAATTCTTCACAATGAGGGTCGTGAGGCACTAGAACAGGTTGCCTAGGCAAGTTGTGTATGCCCCATCCCTGGAAGTGATCGAGATCAGGTAGGAGGGAGCTATGAGCAACCTGGCCTAGCTGAAGGTGTCCCTGCAGGGGGGCTGGAACTAGATGATCTTCAAGGTCCCTTTCAACACAAACCATTCTATGATTCAATGACAGTAAAGCAGCAAAGGCCAAAGAGCCTTTTTCTCCTTCAGATTATTTCTAATTTGTTCTTCACATTTAAATATTAGGTCTTTGTATGCTACAGACTTCCAAGAGTGGCAAGTTAGCAGAACTATGACATCAGAAAACAATGGAGATTGAGAAGATGGTGAAGAAAATATGCTGGACTAGAATGTTTACATTTCTGCCTGTTAATAACTAACAACTGCTCTGACATATTCCTATAAAAGAGTGTATTCTTATAAATGTCAGTCACACCCTTCACTTCTAACCAATGAAAAGCAGAACATGTTTCCCAATCAAAACTAAGGACATTGAGACGCAGTTTAGAGAAACAAAAATATTTAGACAGAAGGGGCTAAATAAATTAATATTAATTTCAGTTTAACATCCTTTGTTTTCAAACTCCTCCTTTTAAAAGTGTAAGTTTTGTCTATCCAGTTCCATTTAGAAGTAATTTCTCATTTCCCACAACAGAAAAAAAAAAAGCTTTTGGGGCAAAAGTGGAAAAAACAGCATGAATGTAATTTTTAGCACAGCAGATAAGCAAATATTTCTTTTCTCTCTGTACCCCAAAGTATTTTGTTAATGCACCACTTTCCACTAAACCAACCACAAACAAATCTTTAAGTTAAAGTTATGACTGTTCATATGTAATCTGTTACCTGGATTAAAAAAAAAAAAAAAAAAAAAAAAAGCAGAAGGCCTCTCTAGCCACCTAATCACCATATCAATGACACATGCCACAACAGAGAAGCACTAGTTTATTTGATTGATCATGGTAGATAAACTCCAAATAACAGAGAAATTAACAAATGCTTGACATTTGCTCAACATCCATTATTCTGACACTGCTTTCAGGATTTCAAAGCCTGGGAGTATGCTTAATCAACATTCATATTCCCTGGTGAGCTACAGGCACCATATTGCGCCCCGCCTTAGTACTGATGAAAACTGCATATTGGCCATTTCCAAAATGTTCTGAGACTCCACACAGGGCCCCTTCTCTCCCTTGTTCCTGTTCTGCAGTTTTCTTTTAAACACTTCCAAGACAAAAGCATCTGCCAGTTTTTCTCTCTGGGGACATATGCAAAATGAACTTAACAGTTTTAAGGCAGGAGAAAACCTCACATCTAAATTCATTCATAGGACAGAAAAAGGCCTAAGAGGCCTCTCTTGGGACAAAACCCTGCTGAAATTTCCCCGACAACAGTAGGAGCTTTATAAAATCTAAGTCCAGACAATTTCCAATTCAAATGCCCAGCATAGCATGACCTTTGTCAGCTCTATGAGCCCTAGATGCACCCACTATTTTTTTATTCTAACCAGCACAGACATTAGACAGGGCACTACTGCTAAGCAGGAGGTTGAATATTTGCATGCTCTTCTATTGTGAAAATGTAACAGTGACAGCACTGTGTCGAATTCTTTTCCCCCTAGAAATTTAACTCCATAGGAGAGGCATAGCTGACAGATGACTCTCCCAACATCTGTGTTATGTACACTGCACAGCTGAGGAACCTTGGATCACTGTCATGGCTTCTCGGAGATGACCTACACTTTCTTATGTCTATTATCAAAAAAGTAAAATAAAAACGTAAACCCACCATTTTTAAAAAATGAAAAGTAAATATGGCAAGAAAGATTAACATAATTTAGTCATTAAGCTGTTCACATAGCAGCTCACCATATGCTGTATAAATGTCCTATACAAAATAATTTATCAGACTTGACATGTTGCACATCATACTGTATTATTTAATATGCTTACTAAAATTTCATGGATCAAGCGCCACTTCTGAAAGGATACAGAAAGCCTTAGAAAATATTTCTCCATCTTCCATGATTTATTTTGATTACCTTTTACAGCTACATGATAAAGTGGAACTTGCAAAATTATGAGGTTGGGGTTTACACAGCTCTTGCTTCATATACTAAAATATAACAAACGGCTCCATGTCTATATATAATTTTACTTGCATTTAACATTCAGAAGCACAGTAAATGAAGCGCATTACTTTCCACTGCATGTTTAACTGGTTATTTCAGTATTCATCCTGACCCACTAATGCAAAGTTCCATTGATATATATACATATATATCTCCTTGATAAAGACTAAAGAGCTAAGAACTGCAGAATAAACTAAAGCAAACAATTATTGTGTGATACACGTTGACCACCCTAAACCTGCCTACATAGAAACACATTAATTTCTACACAGTAACGGAAACATTTGAATATTTTTAAACAATTGCGATGTATGATGTTAGAATGGCAAGCATCTATGGCTGAACAAATGGCCAAAACTCTTATCCAGAAACCTGAAACCAACAAAAATTATAATGTGTTAGAATGATTGCCTGTCACTGGCAAGATCTGTGGCTAAATAGTAAATTAAAAGAAAAAATGTAAGCAAGAAGCTTGTTAATAACAGTAATCGCTGGGATTTTTTGTAAAAAAACCTGCTCTGCACTTAAGAGCACACACCAAACAGATGGGTATGGTTATCAGAATATTCAGACTGAAACCGTGTGTTTATTCTATGAAGGACCATTTTCCTTTCTCTTTCTGACCACTGATGTCAAAGAAACACGATACAAATAAGATAAAAAATGTAGTCTGACTTCTCTTTTTGGTCAATAGTTAAATTATCCTGTTTCTAATAACAGGATAAAGGAAACAAATTCCTGTGTCAGATAACTCATTGCAATGAGGTCATTAAACACTGCATTTGGATGCACCTTGCTTGGCCTGCTGAAGCACCTGCCAACTGGTCAAAACAAATCTTTCTTTTTAAGCAGTGTGAGAACCACAAGTCTACCTTACGAATTATTTTTATGTTTTTGTTTTTTGTGTATCCAAGATAATGTGTTTGTCTAGGAAGACACATTAAGTGCACTGAAAGCTGAAGGACAGCTGCATTTACAACATGCATTTTATATTAACGCTGGAAATGGCTAATGTTCAATAGCTTTTTCATCTGTAGGCACCTACACTCACTCTATGGCTATTAGTTATTGTACTTCACACCACTTGTAGCCTCATAATACACATCTGCTTTCCACAGATGCAATAAAGATGTAAACATTAGCAGTATAAACGGTGAACTGATAAGAAGTTCTGCCATCTCCTAGCCAACCACAAAAGGAAATAGAGATATATGGTGTCCTTATTGCTGTCTATCTTCTCAATTAACAATGACGATCTCCAAAAGACCCTTTATATTAATTCAGTCACATAGCGAGTATTACCTCTAATTTGGTTATAGTTTTTATGTTCTTTGAAAGAGTTTCAGACAGGCTGCATTACACAAGAGACTACCTTTGCTATCACATGGGCCTTACTCAAAGAACTATTTGACAACATTCTGCATTCTGTGGAGGAAGAATGTGTGCTATCTTAGGACATCTTTATTTGACTGTTGAAGCTTCTAGGTAAGAAGCTTCTGGAGCTAAGATAACTGGGGATACACGCTACCCAAGTACTTTCAAGACTTTGCAGGCCTAGATACAGATGCGAATACAGGACATTCACCCAAACAATAAAGACCTTTTCAGCATCACATCCTGACTTGAAGCCATTCTGGACAGATAATAACACCTGCTTAAATTTCCTATTGTCACGAGAAGGATAAAGCAGAGGACTGAAGCTAAAGAATTCTCCAGCATAAAGCAATGAGACTGTCACTATCAATCAGGCTACTGGATATCCTGGAGTGTGCACTGAAAGAGATAATGTATCCCATTCATATTACTAGCACACTCAAAAAGTTATAGACACTAGAATTAAAAAAACCCCAACCATGTATGAAAAGAAACCGTAAGACAGATAAAAATGCGTTAGTTGCTGACAAAATAAATGTTTACAACTGAAGAAGTTCACAAATTAAAACATTTTTCTAACAACAGGTGCAGGTTCCCATTTAGCAGATCCTCCAGACAGAAGTTCATTTACTTTGAATTCTTCACTTGAAGTCCATGGACAACAAGGAATCCATAAAATCAAATTTGAAAACTAATGATAAGATTGTGAAACCCTAGCACAACAATGGGAGTTTGAAATCTACTTACATGGTACCAATTAGTCAAACAAACAAATGAACAAGGCTTTTAACCATCAACAGATCTAAAGAAAACAGAGTAGTACTTTCCTCTCCTCTTCCAAGACTGTTGGTTTTTTTGATAGCAGTACTCTATCAGGTTTCTCTTAGAAGACAATTTTAGTAGGATCAGTTACTGTATTCCACATTCTTCCAGAAATTAATCCTTACCATTATTTCATTCAGTTTCAAGTATGATACAAGCTTCTAAGACTTTCGCATTGCAAACAGATATGGTATTTTCACCAGGAGCTTAAAGGAATAAACAATTAAAAAATGACTCTCATAGAAACATACATGTTATTTTATTAAGTTATATAATAAGCTGAGGGGTATGCATCAGGGCCAAAATGGTTGTAGTCATTAATTTTGGTAATAAAACATAGGTCTTGCCAACAATGACAGCAAACAGATGCTAACAAGAAAATGTATTATTTAATATTGTCATGTGTTATAAAAACATAAGTGTTTAGGATATGTCTTAAATTTTTACAATACTATACATTTAATACCTTACGCATACAAGAAATTTATAGGTCTCACTTGGCACTTGCTTTCTCTTCTGTAAACACAATGTATTCCTAAGGGAAAAAAGCTCAAGAAGTGAATGTTTCAAATAGATGTTTTCAACAAAATCAAGTTGTTTGTCTTGCTGTCTTGAGGTAAATATCATATGCACCGAATCTCTTTAGTAAATGAAAATCAATATATTTGCCTTTATGTAAACAGAAGTTTCCCCTGAAATTTCCCAGGAAATTCAAACAGCTATGAAGTTTATCTAGACATATGAATAGCAAAAGATCTTATAATTTGCTACTATGTCAAAAAATAATTCTGTAAAATCTTTACAAGCACAATGTCAGTATTGACTAAGTCTCAACGAGCCTGCTAAGTTATAAAAACAGCAGCAGCTTTATTTTCCATTGTCTCTTATTTGTTTCTTACATCAGTTTAAATAATACCATGGAACACTACAGTGATTTTCACTTGCAGAAATGTAAAGACCAAAACCAAAATCTATGTGAGTTATTAAAACATGATCCATTCCATTCTTTTTATTCATAGCCATTCTTTTTTCAAGACTCTGAAAGCTGAACAGAATGATGATCTGATTCAACTAATAGCATCTGAAAATGTAGGAAATTCAATTATGCTTTTTGGCAAGCCCAGTCACACTAGACAGAACCACTGTGCATACACCTTTTCCAGCACTGCATCTCTGCTACTGTACAGCCTTCTGTATGAGGTCCCTCAGCAGGGGGTCAATTGATTCCAAGATCACTGCTTTTTTCAAACATTTTTGTTTTGCTTTAGGGAAACTGTTTGGACAGTAATATTCCTGTTTGCATTTTGTTTCACTTTCATTTTCAATCAACTCGTCCTGGTATCAGCATAGCTCCTTTCTTGGAAGTGCTTCACTCAATGCTTTAAAACACTTGAGGAAGCAGTGATCAGAGTATGGAAACTAAATTTTCTTCATTAAATCTACTGAAGCAGATATTAAAAATGCATTTAATATACTGGGGATGGCTGGTGGGCATCACTGACTGTGACAGGCCAGTTACTGATGAGCTGCTGTCAGACGGCCTTCTCAGCAGGGATCTGTGTCTAAGGCTGCTGAAGGACAGCAATATCTTCCCTTGTGTGTAAGCTCTATTCATCTCCCAAGTATTTACTAAATCACAGACCTCTGCACACAAACCTAGCATTTCAGTGCATGCTAACAAATGATAGATGGCCTAGTCAATTCGTTATGTCCTGAAAGCGTGATTTCCTGCCATTCCAATCATCAAACCTCTAGAGCCTTCAGAGCTGATCAGTCCTGGAGAATATATTTTGCAGGCTCTATTAAAGGAGTAGAGGTTCTTTCCATTAGTCTCAAACTTTTTTTTCCCCTGGCTGATTTAAAGAGAACTCACTCCTTCCTCCCTCCTTCCAACAGCACCACTGCTACCACTCTTATCTGTGTGAAGTATTCAGGGCATGTATCATTAGTATGTTAGTAAAATAGCACTCCTGGAACACCAGCCAGTTAAAAAGACAGAATTTGTTTGTGACTACTACAAAACACAACAATCTTTATTATGCAACTTAGACAACCCCCAAAACATTTTCTAACTTAGCTTCTTTGATCAGATACCTTTTAGAGCAAGGGAGTGCTCAAAAGGACTCACTCTCTTTGTATCTGCCTAGTGAAACATAACCAGAGCCCTCGTAATTGTGTTCCTCCTACCAGCATAAGCCAATAAACTTCGGATGTTCCACAGACAGGTTAGCAGTCAAAGAAATAAAGCTTCTAGATTTCCCCTTTTTCATACCAAGGCAATGTACTTGGACGGTCTTCTGCATTCTAGAGGAGAAATTTTATTTAGCTTACCTATTCAATGAGCTATAGGAGCAGAATATACATACCTCACATGTATTCTGAAATGCAGAGCTTCAAATGAATTAGTCCATCGCTGCTGAGAGGTTAGCTGTCTACAGTATAGCACAGCACAGTTTTTGAAGGTGGTATACCAGATATGAGTAAACTTTAGGTAAATAAGCAATTGGTTACTCTGAAATACAAAGACCTTGGATTTTATTGCTTGCTAGGTGTGATCCTGCCATAGCCAGTAGAAACCAATCCACATTGCCCTACCGTTCACCTCAACCTTGACCTGGAGATTAAACTCACTTTTATTGCACACAGAGGTCATCTGTGTTAGGTCAAAATTCAAAGTCCCTTGTCAGCTAAGGTTGATATATTCCAACCTTTCCTACTCTAATGCATCAAATTTTTCTTGGTGAGGTCATATTCAGCAGACAGTGTATTCAGCAATTTATCGTGCCATTGTAATATAGACCAGAATATGATTGTCCAAAATAAAACACATGAATAAAATATTTTCCCCTTTGATGTAGCAAATCCTCTCTGCTCAGAAAACTCTAGCCTAGACTTGTGTGTAGATTTCAGGAGAATTAAAACAGTATGGAACAGTTTCTGAAATACAATCAAGAATTGCTATTTTTATCACTGTCATTAAGTACAAGCAACATGAATATAATGGTATCTTAAAATCCACAAGTCAATTAAAATGCACATATGGTCAGTGTTAAAATTTCCACTTCATCCTTCCTTAACAACCACCATAATCCTTAAATCTACAGACATCTGTTGGTCTGTCTGATGACATCAAGCTTGCTTTAGAATGAAATACTGTGCCACAAGACTTACAATCCTGCCCTACTGGTGGAATTTGTGAAGTGGCAAAAAGTAAAACTAAATTAAACTTCATAAAGCACAGTAATATACACTGTGACCATGACAATTCCCCCAGCTTTGACAAATAAAAGGACTTTCTTTCTCAATCTTTTTCTTCCCTCCTCTCCTTTCCCTTTAATTTCCCTTTTTCCTTCTCTTGCTTTTCCTGTTTTCTTCCTTTCTCTTTTACTCCCTTTTTATTTATTTTTCTCTGCTGTTTTTCCTCTTGCATTTTCTGTTTTCCTCTTGTCTAGATTTTTCTCTTTTTCTTTTTTCTCTGTTCTTTTTTATTTTTCTCTTTTCTCTCTGTATTTTTCTTTTTCTTTTTTTTTCTCTTTCTTTCTTTCTTTTCTTCTGTATTAAACAAGAGCACCTAACATGTAGCTACAACAGACTCAGAATGCATTTTCAAATTACAGGGAACTAATTTCCACATCTGCTTTAAAAGGCCCATGCCAGTCATTGTATATCACCATTAGACCTTCAAAGGATATAGGATAGGCTTCTAAGTGGTTTATACAAATTCCTCAAGGCCAAAAAGGCTTTCCCTTTACTGAGCAAAAACAAATTTCACAGGTGTAATAAGTCCTCTTCTGTGCGATTTTTTTTTTCTTTCAAATGAACTGTAGTCCCATACGGTAACACTTGCTGTATTGGAAGTGGAAACTGTTAAGAGGAAGGAAGACACTATCTGTACTCAAGAATTCAGAAAACACAACCCTAATTTTTGTCGCATATCTCAAGTAAAATTTCAAGACTAACATTTAACTTTGCATTTTGATAGGATAGACAACATATGTGGCAATGCTTGTAAGGAAGAGGATGACTACACTTAGAAAAATTGTAACAGAAAACTACAACAGACCTCCTTCAAACTAACTTTCATGTTGACACACTCTTATACATCTCATCTATTTTTCAGCAAATAGATAACACACAATTAGTTAAAAAAAATCCCTTCCATTTCTGTCCAAACAAATCTGGAGAGCACTCATGTCCTCAAGACCCAGAATTTACACATGCCAATGTAAGAACTTTCTGTTTAAGTCTTATTTGGTGGTATTGGAGAGCCCCAAAACTAAGCACAACTATTTCCCACGCTACTCTGAAAGCTTTCACTGTGATCAATAGCTAGCTTTTAAATATCTTATGTTTAACTTAATGAATAACAGAGCAGGAAAAGTTCTTCCGAGTAATATGCTGATTTAGTTAATTTGTAATGCTTTGTATTACATGGGAGGATTAATAGCCTTCCTATTTAGGGTCATAGTATAAGCAAACAGTTTGTTAGCAAGACATACCAAATCCAACCAGTTAAAAGTTCTTTAAGCCTTGTTCAGTGGTATTTACAGTGAAAAGAGAAAATCTGTACTACCATCTGGTTTAGTCTGCCAAAGCTGTAGCCTATTAAAGCTGCAATATCTTACAGTAGATATCCTATCAAGGGTTCAAACAGTACACAACAAATTTTAAATTATATTAGGCTTTAGCTACATATAATAGACAAAAGCAAACAGCAGTGTTAAAACTTCGTCTACTCTGAAGTCAAACATAAAAGAAGAAAAAAGAAATACAAAACTACTGTAAAGTATTTGCCACTTCAATATAGACACAATAAAAATACACCAATGGCCCTTTACTGACTCCATCCAAATCTTTGTATCTCCTACTAACATCCACTTTCTTTTCTCCCATAAGCTGGTCTACTGAAATTGATGAAGTGGTTTATACAGGCAGAGTATGAATTTATTTCATTGTTAAAGGACTGAGAACATAGAAAAGCAGAGGGAGCTTAAAACGTGCCTCTATACTTTACTTCTTTGTAAAAGTAGCAAGCTTCTAGCACTCATAGGCACAAAGGCAACTTTCTAAATGTGATTTGCTAGGTCAGTGTTTGCAGAATAAAGAAAAACAGCCTAGCTCCTCTGTTATCCAAAATAATTAACTCTTCAGAACTATTCAGAAGAGCAGGGAGTAACAGAAGTCACAAGAATTACGTCATCTTTGCTACAAAGAGAACCTTTCCAGGCAGAAGAGAGTGCAACTAAAGTGTCACGCATCAGTGAGTAGCCTGCTCATAGATTTCCCTGTCTAATACACCTGTGCTTGAGTCCTCAGCCTAGAGCTCTGAAATCCACATAGACAGCAGGCTGTCCCTCTGCTCTTGAGCTTCACTGTCCTTCTTCCTGGTTAACCGCAACTCCAAGGAGAACTAGAGCAGAGGAGAGCGAGAATTTCTTCTTCCACCTTGACTCAGTCTCCAGGCTTCATTGGCAGCAGATACCAGAACACAGAAATGGAGGGGGGGGGGGGGGGGGAGAAGAAAAGAAACACAAGAAGAGTGAGATGAAAGACAAGAGTTCTACCTCCCCATTTTCCACCACAAACATCTTGGGCTTATCAGTGTTGCTTGGTAATCTAACCAAGAGCACAAAAGCAGAATGAAATTTTCACAAAAAAGCAACATATTCCTTGTAAATAAAACTGGCAGGAAGGGGAAATCAGTGACCTATCTACCCTCAACTCTACAAATCAAACCAAGAGGCAACAATGACACTGGAAAAGAGAAATAAAAAATATTAACTGAGTCTTAAATGGCTAGTAAAAGAAATAAGATTGATGCCATACATTTAAACTTCTATCTGTGCTTCAGTATGAACCATCACTGAGAAAGTGATTAAAGAGAGAAAAACGAGCAAATAATAAACAGATTATATTTCCCAGCTCACATTGTGAGAAATTACCATGCTGATACATTTTCTTAAAAATGAAAATCTTGGTGGGATTCTTTCCAGGCTTGGTGTCATTTAATAAAGATACCAGTAATTTGGAGAAAAAGCAACATAACTACTGTATATATGTGTAAAACCTGAAGTGAAGATGTCATGAACATTGAGGGATGTGCAACATTTGATATGCTCTGGGAACAAAGACTGTGCATTCTAATAATCAAACATGAAGTTACATATTTTTAAATCAAATATTCATACTCTAATACCAAGTATAGCATTATGAAACTGTGCAGCATTTTTTTCTCTTGCCTATTGAAAAAACCCCCAAAGTGGGAGTGGGTAGTTCTCTCACATTTAAACGAGCTTCCTTTACCCCCCCCTCTGTAAGAAAAGCTCTTCCTGACCCCTATAAACGAGGCTTCCACAAAAGGGGCACAAACCTACAAACGAGATAGTACTTCTTTGAACAGATGCATGGAAGACCCGCACAGAAAAGCTGCTAAAAATTCTAATACTTCAAAATCCTAGTACTTCAAAACTCTCAATAAACACAGCTTGCACTCAGATAGGCTCAAAAAAGAATGCTTCTTTCACAGGGATAAGAGTGAAGGTACTGAAAGGGAAGTTGAGCTAGAGGCACTAAGTTTGTTTAACCACTTTAAGTTAAGGAAGAGAAACAACTCAGTCTGCATTAATTGTACTATGGAAAAATATAGCATTCCTTGATGGAGTGAATTATGTTTCACAACAGTTCAATGCAAGAACTTGAAAAGCATGAGTTTTGGAATGTCTAAAAGATGCAAGGCTACTGAGCCAAATGCACTGTTAAAAAGTTTCTGCAATCCCCAAGTCAAGCACAACAAATGTAGCATAACAAACTCAAAGACTCAGAAAAGAACCAAAACAGGAAAAGTTTTGCAGAAGAAAAAGCAAGGCTAACATAATGAATTGGGTCAGAAAACTTTATGCCCTTAGAAATCTTGGTAAAGACCAGAGGAAGAGACAATCAAGAAAAATGTAATACTTAATCAGAGCTGGATATGAAGAATAGTAGTAATAAATATATATAAGGTATAGACTTGAGAAGGGTCCAGTCATTTGTCAATAATGTTCTACTTGTAAGCTTCAGGAAAAATTTCTTAAGATGAACAATGTATTCTGTCGTATATAGAAGAATTGAGATATTTTCCTCCCCAGAAACAACTAAACTGAAGTACTAGAATATCAACTTAGATATGAACCAGACCCCTAGAAACTGGGCTTTTCTGGACCAATTAAAATAGTCTTTGAATACAGTTAGAAGTTCAAAGATCTAATCTACAGCTTGTCACGATAAATAGGTAACACCAAGGTGATTCTTTGGCAAAAGATTCTACTTGTAGGCAGCTCTAACAACTATTTAGCAGAGAAAGAAGCACTGAAAATAACAGATTGTAGCTTTCTCAGAGGATTTCCTGCAATGCCCTACATTTCCTACAACTAGCCCTCCAATGGGTAATCCAATTTAGACAATAGATCTCATTGAGAAGAATAGTAAGACATATGAACATAAGCCCATGGCTAAAGAGAAATCGGAAGAGTAAAATACAATAGTTACAAAGAAAAATACATAAATTTAGCTGATAAACAAAGCAGAAAAAGGGGTACACTTTGAAAAAGAGTACAACAAAGAACATAGAGAATTATCAGTCCACTGGTGCACATGTTAAGAAGCTCAAGGGAGCTATGTATCAGGGATCCAATGCTGGCAGAAATTTGCCATGCTTAGGGCTAAAAATTACATTTTGATGATCCTCAGGTTATCAAAAAAACTTGATGTTAAGCATAAACATATTAGAAGACAACTGCTAAGCATGTAACAAATACTTTAAGAATAAATGAATTAATAAATTGATAATTGCCAGGCATGAACACAAAGTACAGCACTAATGGAAAAAGAACAGCAATTTGATTCCCCAGTTTCTATTTTGGCAAAATAACTGGATTTTAAGCAAAGTAGACTAAATCCATGTTGTCTATAATGTTACGGGATTGCAAAAAATATTTTAAGGTCTCATTGCTTTTATAAAGATACTTTAAACAGCATCAGAAGTGGCCTACTCTGACTATTTGACAGTAATAAATCACAGGAAAACATCCTTTTGAAGCTGTAATCTCACCTGCTGAAGTAGTTCAATAATAGTAAAAAACAAACTACCCTCTTAGAAAATTATTTAGATTCACAGGTCACGTTGGCAGCCAACACACAGTATACATATATACACTAAATTATGGCAAGCTTTATGGAAATTACAAACTACTCCTATGGAGGAATTGCCAAACAAGGCCAGGCCCATAACAAAGTGTGAAAGATAATTTGTACAAATAAGGAGTATAAACTGCAAGTCTTCAAGAAACACAACAGACAAGGGATGAACCAACAGATAAGACAGTATTGGAAAAAAACTGAGCAGATTAATGCAGAAATCCAAAGACTCTCAAGATCTATGAGGCAGCAGGAACCAGAAATACTTGAAAACTGTCAATTTATGTATCACATTAGCAGTGGAATACTCATCCTTCCCAGGGAAAAGATTGAACTTGCAAGGTGAAAGCAGCTATTATGGATGTTAGTACTTTCCAGTTCAAATCAGCAGCCGTTACCATGTAATAATGACAAACCAGTTATGGACACCTTGATCAAACTGCAAGTGCCATGACAGATTCTGGAGCATTTTCTTAGAAAGACTGATTTAGAAAATTGGAGTAGGTGAGGTGAGGGGTTTGTTTGACTTTGGTATTCATAAAGAAAAAAATGGCCAAATAGTCCAATCAGACTCTTCTTGTCCTAGAAGAGAGTGACACAGGTTCTAGATGATATGCAACTTAGTCCACAGTTATAAAACACATCTCTGGAAAAGCCTCCCCCTTAGCACTTAAGATGGCACAAAGGTGTGCAAATCTCTGCAGATGGCCTCTTTTACAAGATAACAGTTATACTGACTACCTGATTTTCAAGTTACAACATGTATCTACATCGATATATTTACCTTGCTGCTAAGGCAAGCAGTGGCCTTGGAATGCATTATTATATTTTTTAACTGCATCTCAAAATCATTAGCCCAACATATTTTGCTACTTCAGACTTTTTCTCTGTCTTCTGCATCTGTCCTGCTATGAGAAACAAACAAAAATACAACAAAGAAACACCACTTGCGGCCTGTTCACAGAAAGGAGACATGAAAACCTACTCAAAATATGCTTAGGGAAGACATTTTTCAAAAAGGTATCAATTGTTCAAACAGAAACCTTTGGCCTTCTCCCAGGATGCGCAAACAAAGTTCAGGAGAGGTCTACAAGCAGAATTCAGAAGAAAGCATTCCCATCTCATAATGTGGGTAACAAGATAACTGTACATTAAGCCAGCAAATCACAGAAGCAATTGCTATAGCAAATCTTTTTGATCTTCACCACACCTGAACCAGCTGCTTTAGAAAAAAACATATTTTTCCTGATATAATTCTACATTGTTGTTAGTGTGTAGTTTTGCAGGAATTACCAAGTTCTGAAACCAAGGAGTCAGTGGCTCTTTTGCAGAATCAAAGGAGTGGACTGGGAAGAAAAAATGTATCAGCAGGAAGGCCCGGTACTCTTCTGACAAACTCGCGTCCTACTGCAGATACTCTTGTGCTGATGGATGATTTGGAAGCAGGTTCCTATCCAGAATGACTGATTTGACAAACAAACCCAATTCTAAACCTCTTTCAAGACAACTCTATTAGGAGACTAGAAGAAGAGAACACGTGCACATGCGTGCATGCACGCGTGCACATATACATACAAACCCTCTGTTCTAATTTCATTAGCACCAAAGTGACAAAGCCAAGTCTAAGCTCCTTAGACGTATGCTGCCACAGTAAGTGGTTTCCCAAGACGCGGGAGTATGGTGCAAGTTGAGCTGTTCCCAGCAATACAACTCAAACATGCTCAGTGAGCCAACCTCACTGCTTTAGCACCAGTTCTCTGTAACAGGGCTATTCCCGCAGCTTGATTTTTAACTGCATTACATACTTTCCTGAAAACATTTCACTGGATGGTTTAAAAGTCCAAGTTATATTGACTCTTCATCCACCTACTCTTAAATTTGACACAGCTTCGCTTTCCTCAGCCACACTTGTGTTACACTAGCAAGGCTCACTCAGGAAGCATGAGACCAATTTTCTGTTTTACTTATTTCTCTCTCTCATCAAAGAAAGCACAGCACTTAAAAATCCTGCAGTTTTCTGCTGCATTTTAGAGATAGGATCATGACAGCACTACTCCTTTCCCCATAAAATCTCATTTGGTTTCCTGTCCACTTCAGCCCTAGCAATCCTTACCTAAAACTAGAAAAAAAAAAAAGAGAAAAACCTTGCAACATGTCCTTTACAACTCTATTGTTGGTAGTAAGCAAATTTTGCCAATGACAATTAGCACAGAGAGCACAATCTGTCATGTACACCTTTCCATTCTAGCCTCATAGCCATTTTCAAAGATCTTTAACACTTCTGAAGGCAGCTAAGGTGAGGAAGCAGAGGAGCGCTCAGCTGTAACTAGAGATGATCCAGCCTTCAGCTGGAGAGCAGCAGTAAGTAGTCTAAAGGATCTTAAGCCCTTTCTACCTAGATCACAGGGGCAGTGGTCCCGCAGGCTGGATTCCACCCTTGGCCTCACCCACGGAGGAACGGCCTGAGCCGTGTGGCTTCATTCTCACGAGATCTGCCCGGTGTTCAAGAGCCCTGCGGGTGACCCGACAGCTTTTATTTGGGAGCGTGGCGCGGGAAGGGGGAAGCGCTCTTTATTTCGTGCCAACTTCTCGGGTCACGGAGAAGCGCTGTGCCTCCAGCAGCGGCTCCAGGGGCTGTCACTCGCCGCCGATCATTTGTGTGCGTGTCCAAGTGATTTTGCACCGTGCGGGGCCCGGGGACAGAAGGAACTTACCTAGGGAACTTCTCCTTCAGCTTCCTCAGGCTCTGCCGGGTGGGCTGCACTTGCCCCAGGAACTGGGCTATTTCATCGTACTGGGCTTTGGTCAGTTTCATGTCTCGCGGGCGGCGAGAGGCAGAAGGCCGGCGATCATGGGGGGAGGGGGGACCCGACACACACCGCACTCACAGCCCCGGGGGCGCCCTTTCGCTCGCGGCCCCGCACCGAGGCCGCCGCGCCCGCCCCTTCCCGCGGCTCCGCCCCGCAGCGTGGCGGGGGGATGGGGCGAGCCGCGGCTCCGCGCAGCCGCCAGGCCGGAGGTGGGGGGGGGGGGGGGGTGTCGCTGCCCCCCATTCCCGGTCCCAGCCGTGAGCCCCGGGTGCCCTGGGGCGGAGGGGGGACGGGGCGAGGGGCCCCGCGGCTTTAAAGCGCGATTGCCCGGGCCCTTCCCAAAAGTCACTTCGAAACGACTCTTCCGGTTTCAGGGGGAGGCCAAGCGCTGCAGAGCGGCCGGGGGTCCTCGGGCTGCGCCGGGGGTGTAGGAGAAAAATATGAGGGTGGTGAAGCTCTGGCACAGGTTGCCCAGGGAAGCTGTGGCTGCCCCATCCCTGGAGGTGTTCAAGGCCCGGCTGGATGGGGCCTTGGGCAGCCTGGCCTGGTGGGAGGCGTCCTTGCCCATCATAGGAATCTTGGAACTAGATGATCTTTAAGGTCCTTTCCAACCCAAACCATTCTATGATACTGTGATTCTTCGAACACTGCGTGAATTTGTGCGTGGATGTGCACCAGCATTTGTTAGGTCTCAACCTTATGCAAATTATGTTATTAAATATAAATATCAGTAATGTGTTGCGAGCCATAGTTTCTGTGCTGGGCTTTTTTAATAACTTTTATCAAATAACGTGAAAAGTACGCGTGCTGTTTTGTAAATGACTTATAAAAAGTAGAGGTTATAAGGAGAATTAACCATCTGTTTGAGAGATAAATATTCCCTTTAATTTCAGTTTAATCATAGGATGGTTTGGGTTGGAAGGGACCTTAAAGATCATCTAGTTTCCATCCCCCTCTGACGGGCAGTGACACCTCCCACTAGACCAGGCTGCCCAAGGCCCCATGCTGTTGACGGGTGCATCATAGAATCAAACACAGAGATCAATATGATCAGTGAGTGTCCAATTTATTGAGCTTAGCGCTTTCTTTGTAAACCCTTTTTGGTCACATAACTGGGTGTCCATGAGGATATCTACAGTGTATTATTGGTTAAAGGTAGCTGTCCATAAAGCTTTTACTAACATATTATTGGCTAAACTACTGTACATGCTAGGAAACATGGAATTTTAGGAAACACTAAAATTAACTATGTTGATAGTTCTCTTCAATTGTTTTTCTTTCAGCTGGTATTCGTTCCCACTGAACTAGCTGTTGTATTCCTTTCAGCTGGTCTTTCAGCTCTCTGCTTCAAGGCCTTGTTAGAATTGCTCAGTATCAATCAGTCGCACAGCATCCAGGCCCTCTTCTCTGTAAAATGCTCCCACACCATCCAACCTGGCCTTGAACACCTGCAGGGATGGGGCGTTCCACAGCTTCCCCGGGCAACCTGTTCCAGGGTCTAACTACCCTCATGGTGAAGAATTTCTATCTAATGCCTCATCTAAACCTTCCCCTCTCAAATTTATAGCCATTCCTCCTCAAACTATCACTACATGCCTTTAAGTTCCCTCCTAGCTTTGTTGTAGGCCCCCTTCAGGCATGGGAGAGTTGCTATAAGGTCTCTTCAGAGCCTTCTCTCTCCCAGCTGAACAACCCCAACTCTCTCCAGCTGTCCTAATTGCATTAATGTACTAAAATATATACAGGTTACTGGAGTCTGAACGTTGTGTTTCAGGCACTTGATCCATGAAAATTTCTTTAAATCTTAAGAACTTGCTTTTTTAAGTTGTATCGATTTCAGGTTCTATGTAGTTGTTTTCTCTCTCAAAAGCCTTAAGATCACATTTTAGGTATTTTTCTGCATCTTAGCCAGAAATTCTGCAAATTTTCTTGCAGGAGTACAGTTCTTGAACTTCATGTAAACTACAAGGGGGAAATAAAGACAGTGTGGCAGGGCAAGCTATCTGTCAAAGGACTTCCGGTTATGACCGTCATTCCTTGCAGGTCGTCTTGGCTCAGTTGGTTTCAGATAGTAGTTAATGGACCTTTGGTCTGTTTTTTATTTTGTGTTAGTTGCTAGTTTAACTGTGGTATCAGTAAGCGTCTCCTGTTTCCTTAAGAAGATGATTCCGTAGTGTGATTTACAGCCAAGATCAGTTAAAATAGCATTCATTATTCTCCATGGATATTAAACCCACTATGTTTTGAGAATAGTAATTGAAGTATGATATTATGAGGAATCAATTCGTGCACAAAGTGCAAATTTTGATTTGACTTTTATGGCCTTGCAGCTATCTTTTTACTTTACCACCACATTTCTTCGTAGACAATCCCGGGTCCATGTTGCTTTCTGTAGCAAAATTAATGAAAAGACTGCTAGTAGTCATATGTATTTTTTCAATGTATTGATTGTAGATGCTAGTGTTGAAAACTACAGTAAGACTAGAATCTCATTTGCAACTAATTGGAGTGCTTGTTACAATTTTCTAATGCTTGTAATATTCCTACTTCTATCAGTTTGGTGCACATGTTTCTGTAAGTAGTTTTCTGTCTTCTGATATATTTGTGTGATTTTTTTTTTATTGTGAAATTCAGCTCTTCTTATTTGATATTTTTGTATCATAAAAAAAAATTTAGGCATGCTTTTACTTAACTTGGTAGCAACTGTATCAGTAACAGATCTAATAAACACCTCCACAGGATACAGTTGTTACCTCATAAACAAGAATCCTTGATTTATGATCTAATTTATATACACAGGTATTAATTTACTTTCTGAAAGCGATTGTATTGTGAAACAAACCATGATATCTTCAGTATGTATCAAACAAACAAAAAAGAACCTGTATACCACCAGTAAACATAAACCGTTTTGGCAATTCACAAGATGATAAGTCACCATAAGTTTCTGTTTTTTTTCCCTAGAAGTATTCATGGGATTGCTTGATACCACAACAATGTGAAGTATATGACAGCAATGGAATGATTATACATAGCAGAATACCAATTAAAAAAGGCAGGCAGGCATTGTTTTGCTTCTATCTCTTCAGATTTGTTCCTCATAATCACAGAAGTCATTGAGGCAAATTAGTTTTCTGTATGACTAGTATAGCCAATATATCTTTCTTTAAAATACTTGTTTGCTTGTTGAAGTAATTAAAAACAAAAAGTTGGCATTTATACAGTGTTTTGAAAACACTGCTTTATATGCATGGGGCCTGATCTATGGTCAATTGAATGTCTATCAATTTTAATGGACTTGGGCTGCTTTT
This sequence comes from Clamator glandarius, assembly GCA_033459285.1. Classification (NCBI taxonomy): domain Eukaryota; kingdom Metazoa; phylum Chordata; class Aves; order Cuculiformes; family Cuculidae; genus Clamator; species Clamator glandarius. The sequence goes on from JAUNZM010000317.1 coordinate 372,193, forward strand.
ATGGTTCTAAGCTGCATGTTTATATATTTTCTGTAACAAGCTGTAAAAGGTTTTTGAAAATGATGAGTTATTTAAAAATCAATTTCTATAACTGATATGGTAACATGCCCTCAGTGTTCTTATGTTGCTTGACTCCACTGTAGTTCCACATGATATAATTTCTAGAGTTTAGATTTGCCTTTTTAAGCTTTCAATAGTCAGATACAGAAACCTATATGAAAATACCTTTCTCGTTTCAAATTCAGTTATTTAAAGTTAATTTGCCCTCTTTGTCTATATATGTTAAAATATCATTAACTACTGCGTATTGCCTTTTCCCCAAGGAATTTTAGCTTCATTCACTGTACAGAGAAAACCCTGTGGTTGTGTGATGAATTAAATTGTCTTCTGTAGGACCTCTGCCTCATTTGTTGCTGAATTTGGAATATGTACTGGATGAATGAAGCAGAAACTATGGAAACAAATTTAAGGGTAAAGATAATTTAACTACTGCCCAGGAAATACAGATTCTCTCCTTGCCTCTGTTATGGACTTTTTATGTCAGCTTAGAAGTCATTTGATGGAATTTTCTTTCCATTATTTTTGTTTGTTTTTTGACACAACATGCACTTTTTTTTCTATGCCAGCCATCTAATTTAATTACATAGGTGCCATAAGCTGCTGTCTAAAGAGATCATCCCCATCTCCTGTGGCTAGTTTCAGAGTAATACCTGCAGACTTGTATTACGGCTACTGCTGATTGTGGGCATACATGGTCAGACAGATCAGATGATCCAGCTGAAAACTAAGCATGCAACCACCACCCCCCCCCCAAATATTATCTTTCAGCTAAATCAACTTACAAATCCAACTCACCCAACAGCCTTATAAACCTGAGTGCCAGTACATGGGAGGAAATTTGAATGCATAGCCAAAGACAGCAGAGCTACCTCTTTCTGTTGACAGTAGCAGAGCCTCGGGGGATTAACCTCACAAATTAGACATCTAAATTAGGTGCCAACCATTAGGCAATATGATTATGCTGCATATGTTCTGCTAAGAATTTACATTTGAGAGCATCGTTGGACTAAATGCTAAGCACTATCAATGGAACTGAATTTAATAGAAGTTGTATCTTGAAAATAGAGTACTGAGCATGGTACTCTGAAAAATTGGGTCCTAGGTGTATTACACTGGAGAACCCAAATCTGTGAACAGTTTTGGCCTCAATCTTTCAAACTTAGTTTATTTTGTATGCAAAAGTATATAAAAATATACACGACACGGGAAGATGTTTTGGAAATACATTTGCTAATATAACTCTTCATGCTAGTGCTTATGCAGTAAGCTGCTATGGTAATGAGCTTCACTAGAGAATGTATATTGAAATTAGTAAGACTGTTTTTAGGATGTATGACATGGACAGAATACAGTAAAGAATAAATGAGGCCAAGTTTTGTACTGAAAGACTAGAAAGAAGTTATTTTCCGTGTAAGTAAGGCAAAGGAGTAAAAAAGTAGAAACTAAGCACTATTTTGTAATACAGCTAAACAGAAGGACTGAATCAAGGTCGTGCACTAAAATGGAGAGTATAATTTTCAGATTTCTCTGTTTGCCATTGTAATAGTAATGTCGCAATGTGTAAATATATTAAAACAAAATGAACCCATTGGATATGCAACTATTCTAGGGAAATAAAAAGTACACTTTGTGATAGATTGTGCAGTTTTCAGTATTTTATTTTATTTTATTTCCTTTTATTTTATTTCATTTTATTTTTGCTAATTGGCAAAATTTAGTAATTTTGCAATGCATTTCCCAAGCCTTCTTGTGATGCAGCAAGGCTCTCCTGAATTGTCTCAGATGTTTTTATTAACTTGTTGGAAACATTGTATCTCAGAGTGTAGCTAAGTAGCTTGTCTGTTTCTCTTTTCATACAGCCAGAAGTATTTCAAATGGAGAGGTACTTTGTAAGGCTAAACCCAGCTTCAGTGTTGTGCTTTATTGATTTTCAAGAAAATCTCTGAAAGTGGAACAAATTCTACCTGAGCATGAATTGTGAAAGAGATGAGAGATTAGTGTTAAATCACTGACCTGTTGATTCATTAACAACTGGCAACAGAAAGTTAAATTTGTAGAATTGTGTGCTGTTGTGTTATTTCGGATCTTTTTTCTGTCCACCTCTTTTTACTCCCACAGGAAAAAAGTATAACAACAAAAGTTTACTTGTATAGCTTCTGGTGACTCTTTTGAGTCCAGTGGGAGCTGTGTGTGATTAGCTAACCTAAAAATTCCAGTGTAATCTGGAACTCTTAAGCGTATAACCATTTTTAGGGAATTTTGGATTATTTTAGATCAGATAAGCTTTGGGAAGGGACATTATTAGATTAAGGTTGATTTTTGTTTTCCCCCTAGTAGTGAAATTTCTATTGCTGCCTTATATTTTGGGATTCATATTGCACAGCTGAGGTTTCTTCCACTGTTTGTCTTCTGAAATACTTAATGCTTTATTGCCCAAGGATTCTTACTTCTCATTACATATCAAGTATTTTCAGCATTAAAGAATTTTAATATTCTTTAAATTACTTCCCACAGAATCATAGAAATGTGGAATGCAGCTAAGCTTGAGATCATGTAATAAAACAGATCAGATGTTTGATAGTATCAAATATAATTGCACTGACTCATACTGAAATATTTCTAATTTGTTACTATGGACTTCCACAGTAAAGTTTTCATGGTCTCTATTGGTAACATGTTCCAGTATTTTACTTCATTTGAAACTGGAAAGCTTGTTTTTGCAGATTGCAGATAAAACCACTTTCCTCAGTGTATTTTGAAGAAAGGGGAGAATGATAAATCACTGGCTTTTTTTACTTATTTCCAGATTACTGTAATGTTGATCTAATTCTCGTGGGTTTTGTTGTTTTTTTGTTATTTTTTTTTTTTGGTTGTATATGCAAGCCCAGTTCTTTCAGTCCTTTCTTGTAAGTACTTTTTTTTCTGAAAAGTTTGTGGTTTTTTTCTCTATACTTTGCAACATCTTTTTAAAAAGACAATGCAAACACGGCTTCAGCTGAGACATTTCATTTTGATGAGTACAATAAAAATTCTCATATTTTATAAGCAGGACTCCTATATACAATTTCTCAAATTAACTACTGAAAAAAAAATCACACTATGAGTTTGTATCTTGTCTTTATACACTCTTTGGTTTGTTTTGCCAGCTCATATAGAAGTAGCACCATTAAGGGAAGGTAAAGTAATATGTAGTGCAACGGATACACTGATCTGTCTCTTATAGTAGGGGATTTAGTCTGCAAATTATAACAGAGAATAAGAATCCAAAATACTAATAGATGAACACTGTAGTATTTTAGATATTTTTGCATGGAAGTTTATCAAAGCATTAGTTTCTTGAGTCTTCCATTTCTTCTAATACCTATTCACTCTTTCTAACACATGTAAAACATATTTGACATTTATAATAACAGAATGATTAGGCATGTTACTGACATCAAGGTTTAAGGGACTGGGTGACATAGGGAATTTATGTTCCACTTTAATCCACTTATCAGCCTCCTCTGGGAACTGATTTTAAATCTCACTCAAGCCGTATCAGTTCGGAGGAAAAACCCCTGCCTAATCCAACAGCCTGGAAACACATAAATGTATGAAATTGTCTAGGCTCCCCCTCTCAATTCCCCCCCCTTTTTTTTAGTAAGGGAAATATTGATTTATATGATGACATTCTCTCTGAAATCAAATGGCTCCTTGTTTGGATCTGGGTTTTTTCAGTTCAAGGATCAAGAGAGAATATAATAAAAATGTGTTATTTGAGCTACTATATATGTGAAATATAGAAGTATGTAATTCCATAGTGTAGTAGCCATTAATGACTTGTTTGCACATAGAATCAATTTTCATTTCAATTATAGATAGAAAAAAAATTACTCCATTAATAGTGTTGGGGTTTGGGTTTTGTTTGTTGTTTTTGATTTGGTTTTTTTTTTTTTTATCAGCGAGGAAATATTTTGAGTGTATTTGATTTATGCAAATGTATACAGCAGCACTAAAACCAGTTGTGTCAAAGATATCCAAAGGGGCAATGTAGTTTACCTAAACTTAGGCAGTACTGAACTAGGTCACCTGTTCCTCTGTAATAAAAGTACATATAAATAAGAAATAATATAATAAATAATACAATAAAATGAAACCCTTTCTGTCCTATAAGCTAAGTGATGCAGCCAGTTGATTAGTAAAAAGAGATGTATTGTCTGGGTTCTAAAGTGTTCTAGTTTGAATCAAAAATTATTTAATTGGAGTCAAAGTAATGTAAAGAAGTTCAGAATCAGGCATTGTAAACTCATACTGATTTAGCCAGTTACCTTTATAATGTAAGGAGTAGTAAGAGAAGAATTATTACCATGTATCTAGACAAATTCAACTCAGGAACCATGTATTTTACATGTTCAGTCAGAATAACTTGCTGCCTACTGAGATGCCAATTTTAGGTTTGAAAGATGAAAAATGCACTCCTATTAGTCAAATATTTATGAGTAGAACCCAATGGGTTTAAACCTGGATGACCTTTACATAGTTGTGACATATTTATAATCTCTTGGTTATCCTTACCATTGCTTTGGTCTGGAAAAAGTAAAATGAGGTTAAGTGGTCCCTGAGGGTAAGTTAAAATGTAGACTACTACCATGTTGTATAGCTTTAGTATATTTAGTATATTTAGTGTATTTCATGGCAAGTTTCATGAGACTGCTGAAAGCAATAGAATAGCTTGCTAAATGATGTCATTTAAGATAAAAATTGGTTTTGAAATTGAGTTTAGTGTTTCCATATTTAGTGTTCTAATACTGTAAACAATATGTTTGATAGTAGTTTTGTTAGATATATAAAGCTTAAGTGAGTTTAAAATATTCTAATTCACTGATACATTTCTATGTTCTTATTTAAAGCCAGAAGGAAAGCCAGCCACTATGGTCGTGTAGTCTTATTTTCTGCATAGCATATACTGTAGGTATTTCATATTCAGTAATTGCTGCTTGAAATTCAGCACCAGTGATTGAATTAGAGGACATCTTTTTAAAGTAAAGTAGTGACCAAAGATCTTTAAATCTGGATTTAAAATCATCCAGAAATACAGACACTTCCTAAATTCATTGTGGCTAATTAGTTTTGCTGTCAATTGTAAGCAGCCTGATTTGAGCTTGTTTGGCTTTAATTTTATTATTTAGTTTTGCTAAATGTTGATTTCTTGATTTTGGTAGACTTTATGTTAGGTATATCAGTTTAAAGTCAGTGTTGCTGCTTAGGTCACCTCTGAAACTATTCTTTGAGAAGCTCAACAGATGAGGTTCATTAAGGATCTAAACACTAAATACGCTGCTGATGTTCTTCAAAGGCCTTTTTAAAGCATTTTCTCCTGTAGCCAGTGCTAAATCTTCTGTTCAAAAGGGACCGATTGTGCATATTTCCAGAGAGGAGGAACTTCTACTATTGCAGGGCAAAAACCAGTACAAGTTTGAAATATATATTAAACAGTACATTCATGAAAGATTTATTCTATGAGATTTTAGGAATAAATACATAAATAGACGGCATGAATTGTCATTTACACATAGATGGATGTTACAAAGCTGTCTGGATTTTCTGTGAAAATAAAAGGGTACCAACCTCAACAAAGTACCAACAAAAACCTGTACCGTCATTAAGCAACTAATATTTTACCCAAGTTGTGTGTCTAGTTATTATTTGCCATTTATATCTTTTTTAAATAGAAAAATATTTGAAATGTTAAGTTTTAATAAATATCTTATCTTGTAATTTCACCACAGTCTTGCTTAAAACGTTGCTTTAGTTGTTTCACTAATCATGTGCTCACAGTACTGTCCTGTTCTTTGGCAAAAGGGAGAAGTTATTAAACATGAGAGAGAGAATAAAATTAAAAATTAAGTCTATCAGAAGTATATCAGAAAGAATCCAAGGCAAATAACGCCGGCAACATACGCTGTCTGTGAAACTAAATGAGGCAACTGAAGGGATCCAATGTTGTAGAGTGATTTGTTCCATTTTTTCTAGACATATTTAGTAAAAGTACCTTACAAGATAAATGTGATACTTGTTTTACATTGCTACATGGATCACAGGAGACAGAGGAATGTTAAGTATCATGAGGACCTCTGTGTCTTAGAATCATAGAATCACCAGGTTGGAAGAGACCCACTGGATCATTGAGTCCAACCATTCCTATCAAACACTAAACCATGCGCCTCAGCACCTCGTCCACCCGTGCCTTAAACACCTCCAGGGAAGGTGAATCAACCACCTCCCTGGGCAGCCTGTTCCAGTGCCCAATGACCCTTTCTGTGAAAATTTTTTCCCTAATGTCCAGCCTAAACCTCCCCTGGCAGAGCTTGTGGCCATTTGCTCTTGCCCTGTCTTGTCTTTACTTGTTTCTGCTTGCCCTGATGATCCTCTGATAGTAGTCCAAACTGGTAATGATGATTTAGTAAGCAGAAAGACCAAAGCCATCAAGAAAGACTTCAGGGCCATTGGGAAAATGATGGAGGGCTCTGGGGCTCAGATGGCATTCTGCTCCATCCCAAGGCTAAACAGAGAGGAGCAGGATGTCAGGAAGAAGAATTCGATTACTGCCTGGCTCCAAGCCTGGTGTGAGGAGAGGGGCTTTGGCTTCTTTGATCATGAGGTGGCTCACGCACCCCCAAACTCTGTTGCTAAGGATGGGACACGTGGTTCTCCTAGGGGGGCTAAATTCCTTGCTAAAAACCTCGCTAAGCTCATAAACTGAGCTTTAAACTAGATGTGAAGGGGGAGGGCATTGAGACCAGGCTAGACAGGAGCGAGTCTGGATGTGGGTCACTGATGATTCAGAGAGGGTGTGCTGGAGAGGATCACCAGTACAGCACCACACAGAAAGTTGGGGAGAACACACCTGGGGGTGCTAAGGGAGATACGGGCGCTCTGGTGCTAGCTCTCCAGTTACCAGGCAATTGGGAATGAACTCTGTTCCCTCTAAGAGGGCTTAAGGCTCGGCAGTTCAACTAAAGTGCGTTTACACCAATGCACGCAGCATGGGTAATAAGAAGGAAGAGCTGGAAGCTGTCGTAGGGCAAGGAGCCTATGGTGTCATTGCCATCACAGAAACATGGTGGGATGACTCATATAACTGGAGTACAGGGGGCTGGGACCTCTTCAAAAAGGAAATCCAACATCTCAAGAGAAAGCCATCCCCATGTTCCGGAAAAAAAGCCAGCAAGGGAAAAAAACCAGCTTGGTTGAACATCGAGATCTTGAGTGATATCAAGAAGAAGAGAAATATTTATGGGCTCTGGAAGAGGGGACAGGCCTCTTGGGTGGACTACAGGAAGGAAGGGAGATTGTGTAGAGAAAAAGTCGGAAGGGCTAAGGCTCAACTAGAAATCAGATTGGCAAAATTGGTGAAAGATAACAAAAAACCTTTCTATAAATATATAAATAATAAAAGGAGGACTAGGGAGACCATACAGTCCCTATTGGATGCAGAAGGAGCAACAGTGACAGGAGATGAGGAAAAGGCTGAGGTACTTAATGCCTTCTTTGCCTCAGTCTTTATTAGTAAGGAAAATTGTTCCCTTTCTGTACAAACCCAGGAGGAGCTAGAGGAGCAAAATGAGGCTCCCATGATCCAAGAGGAGGTGGTCAGAGCCCTGCTAGCCCGACTAGACACCCACAAGTCTATGGGGCTGAATGGGGTTCACCCGAGGGTATTGAAGGAGCTGGGGATGTGCTGGCCAAACCCCTTTCCATCATCTTCCAACAGTCCTAGAAGACTGGGGAAGTTCCACTGGACGGGAGGCTGGCTGATGTTGTGCCCATCTACAAGAAGGGTCACAGGGAGGATGCAGGGAACTACAGGCCTGTCAGTCTGACCTCAGTGCCAGGGAAAGTCATGGAACAGGTGATCTTGAGAGCTATCATGAAGCACGTGCAAGAGAACCGGGTGATCAGGCCCAGTCAACACGGGTTCACAAAAGGCAGGTCTTGCCAAACTAACCTGATCGCTTTCTATGACCAAGTTACTCGGCTGCTCGACGAGGGAAAGGCTGTGGATATGGTCTTTCTGGACCTCAGTAAAGCCTTTGACACAGTTTCTCACAGCATTCTGCTATGGAAACTGTCAGCCTCTGGCCTGGACAGGCGCACACTCTCCTGGGTGGAAAACTGATGGCTGAGCCCAGAGAGTGGTGGTAAATGTTGTTAAATCCAGCTGGAGGCCAGTGACAAGTGGGGTTCCCCAAGGCTCAGTGCTGGGTCCAGCCGTGTTCCATGTCTTTATCAATGACCTGGATGAAGGCATTGAGTGCACCCTTAGCAAGTTTGTGGGTGACACTAAGCTGGGTGGCAGTGTGGATCTGCTGGAGGGTCAGGAGTCTCTGCAAAGGGATCTGAACAGGCTGGACCGCTGGGCAGAGTCCAGTGGCATGAGGTTTAACAAGGCCAAATGCCGAGTCCTGCACTTGGGGCACAACAACCTCGTGCAGTGCTACAGACTAGGAGAAGCCTGGCTGGAAAGCTGCCTGGAGGAGAGGGGCCTGGGGGTGTTGGTTGACAGCCGACTGAACGTGAGCCAGCAGTGTGCCCAGGTGGCCAAGAAGGCCAGTGGCATCTTGGCCTGTATCAGAAACAGCGTGACCAGCAGGTCCAGGGAGGTTATTCTCCCTCTGTGCTCAGCACTGGGGAGACCGCTCCTTGAATACTGTGTTCACTTCTGGGCCCCTCACCACAAGAAGGATGTTGAGGCTCTGGAGCGAGTCCAGAGAAGAGCAACAAAGCTGGTGAAGGGGCTGGAGAACAGGCCTTATAAGGAGCGACTGAGAGAGCTGGGGTTGTTTAGCCTGGAGAAGAGGAGACTGAGGGGAGACCTTATTGCTCTCTATAACTACCTGAAAGGAGGTTGTGGAGAGGAGGGTGCTGGCCTATTCTCCCAAGTGACAGGGGACAGGACGAGAGGGAATGGCCTCAAGCTCTGCCAGGGGAGATTTAGGCTGGACATCAGGAAAAAATTTTTCACAGAAAGGGTCATTGGGCACTGGAACAGGCTGCCCAGGGAGGTGGTTGAGTTACCTTCCCTGGAGGTGTTTAATGCCAGGTGGACGAGGTGCTGAGTTTGGTAGGAATCGTTGGACTCAATCCGCTGGGTCTCTTCCAACCTGGTTATTCTATGATTCTATATTGTGATGAATTTTTATATGAATATTTACTTGTGCTTATGTGTCTTTTAGACAATTGTTTTATTAATTCAAGTGCTAAGAAAGAATGTTCAAGCTGTCTTTGCTATATAGCTAATCCAACTGGAAACACATTTACTTTTTTAAAATTTCCTGAGCTGTTGTAGAGATTGGAATCTAGTGGTCCAGCTGATGATTCGGTTCCTATGATATCTCTGATTTACTAAATGTAATTTCAAGTAATGAATTTCTCATGAACTTCAACAAGGGGAATGCAAAGTCCTGCTTCTTGGGAGGTATAACCTCAGGCATCAGTCCACTCTGTGTCCAGCAGTCTCGACAGCAGCTTTCCTGGGAAGGCTGCTGGGTTCCTGGTGAGCAGCAAGCTGACTATGAGCCAGCAGTGTGTCCTCATTGACTGCATTAGGAGGAGTATTGTCAGCAGGTTGAGGGAGGTGATTTTTCCTTTCTGCTCTGCACTGTTGAGGCTCCATCTGGAGTACTGTTTGTAGTTCTAGCTCCCAGGTACAAAAAAAGATAGGGACTTACTGGAGCAAGTCCAAAGAAGGGCTGCAAAGATTAGTAAAGGATTGGAGTATCTATATGACAAAAGGCTGAGAGTCTTGGAACTCTTCAGCCTAGAGAAAAGTTGTCAAGGGGAATCTTACCAATGTGTATAAATACATGATGAGAAGGAATGAAAAGGAAGGAGCCAGCCTGTTCTTAGTAGTGTGCACTAAAAGGACAGGGGGTAATGGTCACACATTTAAACACATGAAATTCCATCTGAACATGAGATGGCACTTTTTTACAATGAGTGTTATCAAGCATGAATGATCTTCAAGGTCCCTTCCAACCCAACCTAGTCTATGATTCTGAGTTTATATAGCTTTTGTCAGAAACAATAATTGGAGAACACCATCCCAAAGCTTTTGGTTGAAATTTGATTTTGTAAAATGCAACTGAAAATGTAAATAGATTAAGGATTTGATTTTTCAGTCTTCAGAAGAACACAGTTTCAAGTGAAGATAATAGTATTTATGGCAAAAATTAAAATTCTTGGAATGATTATTTGTAAAATTCACGATTCATTTTTAAATGCTAGAGCTTCAGCTATTAGCTGTTTCAGACTGCTCACTTGGGGAACCAGAGAACTGTTCCCTAGTTCTAGCACCAATTCAGGCTGATAATTAATTGAAATATTTATTCTACTAGCTTACAGGTGTGCATGATGTGTCTTTTCTATGCCACAAGGCTTTTATATGAATGCCTTTGAAAAGCTAACCCTTCTCTGAGTGATAACATTAACCATCATGCCAAAACCTCAGTTAGTTTAAGGTCTTATGGGAAAAAAATGGTGCAGAATTGAGGGCTACCTCCTTCCTTCCCTCCCAGTTTCCATATACTGTGGCGAAACTGTACAGGTTAGTCTAATGGCATTTTTATTTCAAAATTGAAAAGAATTAGGAAGGGAAAATTACTAACAAACTGGGAAAAAGAAAACCCACATTTTTTTAAAAGAAAATGCAAATCCAAAATTTTTTGCATATTTTTCTTTGGTATTTTAGGTCCATTCCAGTCATTGTACTTGACAGTGAAATGCCACAGTGAAGAATATTGGTTAAGGAAGTTTTAAGTAGTAATTATAATCTTCCTGTTTATTGAAGTGAAGGACAGAACAATGAAAAGGAAACTGCTTCAAATCAATCCCTACTAATTTAAGCTATATATAGAATCACTAATCAAGGCATGATTCATACAGACCTTGGGAGAATATAATGCTGTAGCTTTTATGCATTTCTTTGCAAGTGGAAGTGTTCTTATGTAGTATCCTCATGGCTAGCGCTACCACTTATCTGTCACTGTTATTACTTGTAGTAATGTTTTAGCAATCTTTACTGATAAACTTAGCCCCAAATCAATAATTTCACACATAGGAAAGCAAAAAAGGGTATAGTCCTTTGAATCAGAGTTATTTTTGTTGAAGTGTTTGTAAAAACAGTATTACACTTGTCTTCTAAATAATACTGCAGAAATCTCTTGTAAATCCTTTAGCAATTTTTTTCTAATCTTTTATAAGTTGCGAAATCATAGCTGAAAGGCAAGTTGAAAAGGAATGCACAAATAAGACATCTGTTATTGTTATATCAATTATGAAATATAACCAGCTCTGAAGTGATAACATTTTAACAAGGACTAGAGTCTTTTCCAAAATGAGATCTCATCCACTTCCGTGTCTTCATTTACTGCATTCATAAGAATGAAGTTTATAATTGGGAAATGTCATCAATTAATGCTTGTGGGACATCACAGGTATGCTACGGCCTGTTTTAGATTAATGAATTTGCAGCTAAGCCATATTTTAACAGATAGAGCTATCTGTACACCGCCTTCAAAGTAATGTATTTATATGCTGCTTATAAAACAGAATTCACCATTACTAAGGACAGTAATGCTATATTTTATAACTTCAGCACTGTGAAATGTATATACTATTAATGTATTTTCTAGTCCATTAAGGACAAGCAGCATATTATGCTCCATTTAATGAAAGATTTACAAGTCAGTAGTGTGGACAGTTATTCCAGTACAATTTCGGGGTGTAGATGCAGCTGTCTTTTAGAGATTGCATTATTGTATTGACTCTAAAACAAATTCATATTAACTACATTTTAGTGTCAAACAAGATCCAAAGTGTTAAATTTTCAACGTGACTGAAATTGATACAAAACTACAAATCTGTTAAATAATGAGACAGCTTGGGAATGGCAAAGAGCTTTTCTGGCCTTATTGGAGAAGGATAGATGAGGAGAAAATATGTATTTTCCTACCTGTTGTCACACTTCTTGGCCATACACCAGTAGAAACAAAATAAGCCATGGAAGAACTATTGGTGTACTTCCTACTTTCCCCAAGTCTTTTGGTTTAGTCAACAGTAATATGGGTAATCGTGCCTTTTAGTATATTTCAGTGATGATTCATTCAGTAACAGCTAGTTGCTCTTCATTTTTTGTGCCTTCACTGTGGAATTAATATGAACTGAAAAAAATGAGACCTGTGCCATTGTTCTATATGATTAGGTGCAGAGGCTCTTGACATAGTATTCTAACGGCCTATGGGAATTGGTCCAAAAAGCCAGTGATTGAAAAGCTACCTAGTAGGGGCTTTAAACTTGATACTTAAGCTTTCAAGTTATCTAAATTTCAGTGTACATTGTGTTAGTGATACAGCAGTATAATATTTTATTGCTACTTTTATTAATATTTATTATTTTAAAAATATCTTTGTAGCTGTAAGTCCTTTAGGCCTTTTATCAAGTTCAATTCTTACTGGAATTAGAAAACTTGTTTAACTTGCTCTTGAAGATTCTACTCCATTTTTCTTGGTTGGAAAAGAGAAAATGTTGGGTTTTTTTTACCCTACCTGCAGGCAGCTCAGAAGTGTATTGCGTATTTTTCTGTCCTCACAATGGATAATGCATTAGTACATACTAATACTAAGGCAACCTTTACCACCGTTTTTCTTGCAAATCTGTTGTAGTTCAGAGGGATAGCTAATTCTTATCTTCTAAAACCAGCAGATGTGCATCTTTTTATTATGTAATAATTGCATTATGTAATAATTGCATTATTACTATGCTATGCTTCAAAAAACCGGAATATACCTACCTATATCTTTTAGACATAGTTGCAAATACTGCTTCACTTTTGGAAGAGCTGTTAAGCTTATCCCACTGGAAGTGCACTCACAGGTCTAGTATATATTTGAGTATATTAGGTGCATTCAGGTTCCTGAAATATTAGTAGACAGAGAAACCGTACCAGGACTTGTGTAACCATGGAAGATTAGCTTCCCAGAAATAGAGTGGAGAACAAGTGTGGCTGTTAATGTAAGAATCCAGTTACACATTTGTGATGGCTAATATTTTTTCAGTGGTTTGTCACTAAATTTAACGGCTATGATGTTGTTCTGAAACTTATAGTGTAATGAAAGCATGTATAAATTCATATTTAAAAATGTCTAGGGAGATGTTTTTGAAAAGGAAAATAGCAGATGCAGGAGTAATATTCTTGAAGGAATGTGTCAAGGTGCTATCTTATTTAATATTTTCATTAATGACACTAGCACAAAAAAATGTGTTAAAACCAGTAAGTGTTAGAAGAAATAAGAGATAGGTTTTAGTGCAAAAATACCTTTCTGCTGGGTGACCTTGAAGTATGCAGTAATACAAAATGGGTTGGAAGTCTGTAAGATGAGGTAAAAATAACAAGAATTTCTGCTATAAATTACGCTTTGTTTGACTGTAAGCATATAAAAGCCTAAGATCCGTGTGGTTCTGAGGTATTTATAGTAAAGGCAGGCAAAAGTATAAGAGCTTGATATGTCTGAACATCACCTGGAAGACTGCGTTGCATTTCTGGTTATCTGCTTTCTGTAAAGGTGAGTTCAACTAAGATGGGGGCAACTGGACAGAATAAGGTATAGCCTTAAGGAAATTTAGGGGCTTAGCTTGCTTAGTCTAGTGAAAAAAAGACTGGGAGGTGGTACAAAAGTTACCTATGAAAACATGAATTGGCAATAAACCAAAAGGTGGGGAAAGACACATCTGAAGAAAATGGCACTTAAATGTGAACTGAAAAATTATATTTCTACCTCTAAAGTGAATGCCTTATGAATGGATGTAACAGAGATGAAGAACCTAGATGCTTTCTCCTAAAAAGTTTCATAAATTTACGTAAGGACTTGTATGATGTAGTTGCCTCATTTACTTTGAGACTATTTCAGCTCAGGTTAGTGGGGCACACCTTTTTTTCCTCATTGCTATGTGAGCGTTCCTTAGTTTCAGCCTTTTTCTCTTTATTGCAGCAGATAAATGACACTCAACAGTCTTTCATAAATACTGCAAACGATTGTGTACAATCTAAATGTTTTCCCAAGTAATGCATAGAGAGCTACTCAAAGCTGTTACATTCTTTTCCTGCTGCATGACTCTTCACTGGCTTTCAGTGAAATCTAATCCTTGTTGTCTGATGAACCAACTGTCCTTATCCCTTTCTCAGTTTATTGTAAGTGCTTAAGTCCTCTGATGAATCAAAATGTACTTTTTTCATAGCATTTGGCTTGGTATGTACACAAAACTAGTCATGAAAAAATAGAACTACACCTTGGATCTTCTTTCCATGCTTGTCCCAATCCAGAGTTCTCTTAATTAAACATTTTTAATTATTCAGATTCAGAGCAACAGGAATACCAATTAAAAGCTTACTGATTATTATTAAAAAACTTTTAAAATATAGAAAATTGCTCCTTAAGTTTCTAAATTCTGAAAGTAGAACGAACCTGAAGTTTTATTATGCAATTGTTTGTATTTTAGTTGTCTCACATTTTTAGTTTGGTTGTCAACAGATTTGACTTAAAAGAAATATAGGAAGAAGTTTGTAGATAGAAGTATTATCTTTTATTAGACCATTTGGAATATGTAGAAACGTTAGGGTTGCAGGTACACAAGCCTCTCTCCCATGTGTGAAATAGAAACAGCAGCTAAATAAAAGTTGAGAATAGTTGCTAAGAGATAGAAGATATACATCAGTTCAACCTTCTTTATAAGAAAAGTGGAATACATCTCATGGAAGAGGCAGGATGATATGTGACCATGGGGCAGGGGACAGGAGAGAAAAACAAAGATACTTACATCTAAGGAAAAAAGACCTTGTTTGTGGCATGTGAAACACAGGTTAGCTGGGAGAGAAGGAAGGGAGGTTAAAACGTACTATAAAAACACTCTCTTGCATCCATGAATTTTGGCATCCAGTAGAGTTAGAAGTTTTGCTTACCAAAATTTCAGAGATAATTGTAGATTTTACCTGAGCATAGGGGCATTGTGTGTGAGCAATCAGATAGGAAGGAATGAGAGATCAGAAACAAAGTGACCAGTGAGGAGTGTTCACAGATGAGTACTCTTTTCCTTTATAGACTGTGTAAATTCTCTCTGATATGTAGTTTTTGCCTAGTTTTTTCATACATCATAGCTGTTGTGATGGCAAGTTAATGGGATAAACTGTGTTGTATTCCTGAAAGTGCAGTTGTAGAATTGAAAGATAGTGGTGGTTCTATTGAGAAATTATTTATTACAGAAATAATAGAGATATGTTGTCAGATTTTGTTTCTTGCTCAAATATGGTCTTTATATGGTTCAGTGTCTTTGGACTGTACCTAGGATGTTTCTGTTATTTAGTTTTCTGGGGCTAGAGGCCATGGTGGTTCTTGGAAGACATCTTCAAAGTGGCATCTTCTTCTAGAATTGCTTGTAAGTGATTAATGATTTTCCCTTTAAGTACCAAGTACAGTGTTATGCAACAGCTGTAATTCTCTCTGTGGCGCTCAGGTGCCTATGTCAAATAAACGTGATCTTTTTATAGAACTGTACTTTTTGACTGAAAGTCTTTTTTGGATAGTTGATGTTTCTTCAGATGATATCAAGATATATGAGATTTTTCTTCAGATCTAATGGGATAGCATCTGAGGATGCCTGATTTGTGTATATTTGTTTCAGATGTTTGCAGGTTTATTGAGTTAAGTTTTTTCGTCTGTGATTTTTTCTGCATTTTAGTTTTTAAATTGCTATCTTTGATGTTGACCTTAATACCTAGGAAAGGATCTTAGTATAGGAGCATTTCAGAGGCAGTTTAACAAAAGAGTCATGATTATTGAATTTATGATTGCAGTTAGTGAGGAAGTCCAGTTTTCTGGTCACGGTGATGAGGATGTTATTCATATGTCTTATGACATATGGACCTGGTGGTACATATCTAATAGTGAGTAGTTGTTCTTTTATTTAGCTTTGAAAGCTGTTGCTTCTGTTTAAGTCATGAAGGGTTTGTGTTCCTGAAAGTTTATCTAGCATGTTCAACAATGCCAGCTGCCCAAATCCTGCTTCTGTCATTAGACCATCTTGGTTACAACATAGCGCTTTGGGAGAAATAAAAGCTTTTTGCCTTTCAAGCCTCTTTTTTTCTTAGTTTATCTGCACTCAAGCTGACCTTTGCTAGCTCTGTTTCTAATTCTCCTCATATACTCATTTTTTAGTAGAGGATATATGTTGTAAGTAACCAAGGTCAAATTTCTGAGCCCTTATATGTTAACCCAATGATTTCTAGACCCCTTTAATCCTTTCCTACATCAGCAGCTGTAGTAATAAGGGTCAAGGGGCTGCTAGGGATTGAGGTCATTAGCTTTTGGGTTGTATTTATTCGTTTTGTTGGTGTTTTTTCACTGATTGGTCTTAATGGATATTATCCATTCAGTTGTATAGTATTAGAACAGCATTTGACCTTTTTAGCAGCATGAATGTTTGATTTTTAAGTTTATTTTACTTTGACTCTAAACAGGAGGCTGCTTTTTAGATATGGAAAGAAAGTCTTTCTTTTCATCATGCTGTGTAACATTAGGTTGACTACCTCAACATAATGTGTATAAAGTCAGATCCCATTAAAGGAATGGAAAAACTCTACAGGTTTCAATGAACATAAAAAGGGAGGCTATTGATATTAATGATGTTATGATGGTAAAGAACTTGGATCTTTACTGTTTGCAACAAGTAAACCGTTAGGTTTTATATTACTACATAAACCGCACCCTTATCATTGATTCAGCATATGTTTATGTTATAGTCATCTTTGTTTGATAGAAGCATTAGAGTGCAGTCTGAATCTTTGGGTCTGTTACTATTTCATAAATGCAGCAAAACAGTGAATGCGCACTATTACACAACAGACAAGAAAAATAGAGAATTCATATCTGACAGTTTGAGTCTTTAGCTGCTCTGGTATAAAGGCATAGCTAAGCTGTTAGATTCTTTTCTGCTCAGATTTCTATTACTACTACCCAAGCAAAGGTAAGGACAGTAGGCAGAACATAACCTGAAAGCTGATGAATTTTTGCTTTTATGAGCTTAAGCAGAAATGGCATATTACATGGTAGACCCCTCACTGATTGTGTCATGCTTTTAGCACTTTCTTCTG
This sequence comes from Clamator glandarius, assembly GCA_033459285.1. NCBI lineage: Eukaryota > Metazoa > Chordata > Aves > Cuculiformes > Cuculidae > Clamator > Clamator glandarius. The sequence continues at coordinate 389,435 of JAUNZM010000317.1, forward strand.
TTGTAGTTAAAGTAGTTCAGTTTATGCTTTAATTTTTGAAATGTTCTCAGCTGCTTCTGGTGAGAAACAATTTCTGCACAGTGAGGAGGAAAGAGTTTATTGTATTTGGTGTTGCTTTAAGTGATATGGGTGCTTGCTCACTAGGTATTGTATGGAGATCAGCTAACTCATTTCATTAAACAGTCCTAGTTATATTTGGTTACCACTGAGTTGATGTGGATCTGAACCAGAAACACAGAAGAGAAAGGCTTTCTATCCTACTAACAATTTCCTGAGCCTTCCATTCTCCTATATTAAGAGGGTTTTTTATAGAGTGGAAAAATGCCCCATCATAAAGCTGCAAGGTTAAAACTGCAGCCCTTCTCCCTTCCACAACACTCCTTAAACTATGGATCCTGTTTGCTATGGGAAGTGAACTGCAGGAGGAAGCCAGATGGCAGCTGTATTGAGCCGCTGGCTTTGTTGTGCAGGATGGGTGCCCCTCCTCCCCTTTCCAAAGCAAATGTTGATCCATGAATGAAGGGTTTATATATCTGAATAAGGTATGATTTTTTAATGTCTGCTCTTTTCATACTTTGAAAAAAAAATTGATCCTGTGTTCATTTTAAGAAACAGTCTGAGACATGTATGTGACAAAGTTGTATAATTTTAAGGTGAACTTTCTAAAATGGTGCACATAGCCATTGTTTTTTTATTACTCTCAGTTAAACTGTCTAAAGTGCTCGAACAGCTCAGCATGTTCCTTGTATAACATATTCCAAATAGAAAAATTGTTTTATATTTTATTTTAAGGTAAAATATAAATATTTTGTCAGTAATAGACTAAAACTCCAGAAATTATTAAAATATTTTAAATTAACAAAATGCTAGCCAGAATGCTTATTACATGAGGAATGTATATTGGATGGAACTGCTTTGTTTCATAAAATCTACACCAAAAACTTTAAGTGTTTCATAGTGCTCAAAAACATTTATTAAAATTCTACAATACTTAAAGGTTAATTATCAAGGCTGATATTTTTTGTATTTGCCTTTCTTCATAAAACAAAGTTATGTGCAAGTTCATATACTTTTAAACTGTTGGCAGAAATTTTTCATTACCATTGTAATGAGAAAACATAAGAGTTTTTAAAGTTCCAAGTGTGCCAAACAAAATCTTCAGCTAGGATTACGCATGTACATACTATACAGTTTGTAAGACAGTTAAGTAGAACATTGTTTCTCTCACTGATCACTAAGATCATCTTCTTGTAAATCCAGAACAATGAATAGTTGTAATGAGAAGAGCTCACCCTAAGTACTATTTTCTAAACAGCCAGTGCTGAATTCTCTCTGGCATAGTTGTCAACAGCATGTTCCAGGCTCTGTCTTCTGCCATAGAGTGCATTCTAACACAATGGAAATAGCATAGGAAAGTAAGAATTAGGAAATTGTGTTATTAACAAGCTGCATTTTTAACCACCATGGGGGATTTATTTAGGCTGCCTAGTGTGCGGAATGTGTTTTTTAATGTAAATAGCTACTAAGACAAAATTCAGATCCTGAGACGAATGTCAGAAATGAACCTTAACAAAGTATTTTTAAGAATACTTTAAGAAATAATGTGGATTTCCCTGCTCTTTTCCACTTTTCTTTCTTGCTGTCTGATGTCAGTTTCTGTCTTTTATAATGCAGATATAAGATAAGAGAAAATGAGGAAATAACCGTGTAGTACAGGTGGAAACAGTTAAAAGAACTGGGTTGGAATGTTAAAGCTAATATTCCTCCATCTCAACATACCACATTAAAAAGTAGTTTGGAGTGCCTGGCATCTTCATGACTAGCAATATAAGTAAATATCATCAGTATTCAGGATCATTCAGAACTGATGTGCATATGGCTTATATATAAATAAAAATAAATAAATAAATAAGCATTCGACTGCTTTGTGCATATTACAGATACATAATAGGCAGACATATATGTTGAAATCTATGTTTCACATCAAACCCCTACAGTATGCTTCATGAGGGAGACAAGACCCATGTGTTTTGCAGAAGCTTTTAAAGCTGTTTCATTTATTTTATTAGCCTTTAATGAATGTAATTAGAACCCAAGTAATTAAATGCAATTGTGCTCAGTATGTTCCTGTTGTAAATTGCCCTAAACAATGTGCATGGTGTGAACAAATTTGTGGGATTAATAGAGGATAGATAATGTTTTTGGATAGTATTTCACACTAAACGGCCGCAGAGAGAAACAAAGAAGCTGGCGCAGTGTCATTAATCTTAGTCAACTGGCAGTTCTGGTGCAATTTGCATGACTTAGGCAGTGACACAAGATGGGGCTAGCTTGGGATGGGTGTTAGATCACTAGGATACATATGTATTTTTATTTCTCTTTAGTACTCTGATTTATAAGTAGAAATTTGAAGAAACTGATTCATTCTGTTTTCATCTTTGGTTTTATCTTATATTAATAGAATTACTGGCAGTATATTGTATGTGTTCCTTTGTTTTTTATAGTTAGCATATTGGTTTATGGATATTAAAAAACATCTGTGCATCTTTGTCATCAGAGAAGAAAGGCAGATGTGCTGTGATTGGATAGTGTGTTGCTAGAGGAATAGATTTTCTTTCTTCACTCTGTTGGATGTGTCTTCTTTCTTGGCTTAAAAAAATCAGTATACAATAAGATACTTCCAAATTAGTTTCTGAAAAACCTCATAGTAGTCATAGTTAGAATATGCATTTTTATTCTACATTCCCTTTGTCCATATTTTTTTCTAGAAGTCATTGAATGCATGTAATCTGATTGAGCGGAAGTATAACTCCGCAACTGTAAAATTCTTACATTTTAGAAGAGTAATAAATTCTCACAAAACAGTAGTGACCACTGTAGTTAATTTTCCCAAGAATTTTTAAATGCTCTAATTTGGGCTAGTTTATATGTTCTTAAACTTACATTTGGCTGGAGATGTCTGTCACAGTGAAATGCTTTGCTGACAGTCTGCACAGAAATATTCCATTAGTTTGCAGTATAAGAAGAATGAGCCAAAATTAGCTGAGTCTTGTTAAATGAGTGTTTCTGTCACCAGCCCTAACATTGATTTCAAAATTGTTGCCATTGAAAGATAAGCTTTCTATATGTATCTATTTCTATATACAATAAAATTTTCCTAGAAACATATTTAGTTGTATATTATCCACTGACTGTTTCAACAAAAAACTATGCCAAAAATTTATGTGCAGAATTTATTCATGTACTATCTCTGGAAGTAATTTTTCTGTTGAACGTGTTCCTTACGCACACCTGATTTTGTGGTTATTCTGTGTTACCATGGTGGTAACTTAGTTGTCTAGTAAAATGAAATTATGAGTAAACTGGGGATCTTAAGAAACCCTTGAGATATTGCTATCCTGACAGATAAATAGGAAAGGTTTCCTGCATGGCAGTACTGGTGGATCTTTTATTTATAATTTTTTAACACAGTCTGGAGACAGGGCATTCTTAGACTCTTTAGCCAAGTAGTTACCTGTTGTGCACATCCTGTGAGCTATGTTTCTTCTATTTCTAAAAATACATATTTAATTAAAGCATTTTCATCAATTTTAAAATGGCATAGTTAAATAATAAAAAGAAGGATTGTAAAATACAAATTGCATGGGCAACTTTCAGTCCTCCTGTACGGGTTGATAATGATAAAATGTTTATGTCACTGTCTACAAAAAAATATTGTAATCATACTTTTAATGCTGTAAGATAACAACACTGAATAAACACTGATGAACAGTCATGTTTGCCTGCTTGCCATGTTGAAATACAAAGTGCAACTGGAGGCATTGTGGTATTGATAGAAGACAAACAGGTATCTTCCACTGGAATGTGAAAATAGTGCAATTTTTACATAAAGCTTTATATGGTAAATGTAACACCAGACACAGGCAATGAAAATTTTTTGGCATTCAGTTAGTCCACCTAAATCTTAAGCTGATTTGTCTTGTCTCCTGAACTGTGAGTGAACAATGCAGTTGTGAATGAGTTTGAATTAAACATATTACTAATTCTACATTTGTGGAAGAAGAGAAGTAGCTGGCTATCAGAGGGTTATGATGACATGAAAAACAATTTGCTTGTAGTAATTTTGCAAAATATAAAGTGCTTAAGATTTAGAATGTGTTCTGCTGTGGATTTTAGAAAGGAATAAAATCATGTTAGGACAGTAGAATAAAATAAATCAAAACTGGCTGTACTACTGGACTCAAGGAATTGTGCCGAATGGAGTTAAATACAGGTGGCAGCTGGTCACAAATGGTGTTCCCCAGGGCTCATTGTTGTGACTAGTTCTCTTTAATATCTTTATCAGTGATCTGCTCAAGTGGATTGAATGCTCCTTCAATACGTTTGAAGACAACACTAAATTGGGCAGGAGTGGTGATCTGCTTGAGGGTGGAAAGGCTCTACAGAAGGATCTGGACAGGCTGGATTGATAGGGCAAGGCCAATTGCATGAGAAACAACAAGGTTAAATGTTGAGTCCTGCACTTGGGTCTCAACACCACCATGCAACACTACAGACCTAGGGAAGAGTGACTGGCAGAAAAAGACCTAAGAGCGTTGGTTGATGGCTGGATGAATATGAGCCAGCAGTGTGGCCCAAGCACCCAAGAAAGCCAATGGCATCTTGGCTTGTATCAGAAATACTGTGGACAGCGGGACTAGGGAAGTGATTGTCTTCCTGTATTCAGCACTGGTGAGGTTGCACCTTGAATATTATGTTCAGTTTTGGGCCACTACAAGAAAGACATTGAGCTGCTGCAGTGTGTGCAGAGAAGGGCAATGAAGCTGGTGAAGGGTCTAGAGAACAAGTCTTACGCAGAGAGGCTGAGGGAACTGGGGCTACTTAGTCGAGAGAAAAGGAGGTGCAGGGGATACCTGATCGCTCTGAAAGGAGGTTGTAGCAAGGAGGGTGTAGCAAGTGAAATGACCTAAATTTATGCCAAGGGAGACTGGATATCAGGAAAAAATAATTCACTGAATGGGCTGTCAAACGTTGGAACAGGCTGCCCAGGGAAGTGGTGGAGTCACCATCCCTGGAGATATTTAAAACTCATGTAGATGTGGCACTTAGGGGAACTTAGCAGTGTTAGTTTTGTGATTGGACTTGATGATCTTAAAGGTATTTCCTAACCTAAATGATTTTATGATTCTATGAAATATACCTCTGTATATTTAATGTTGCCTGGGTGACTTAAATTTTGATGCTTCCTGACTCCCAGATAGTTACTTCAATACATTCTTGGTACTCTCTCCTTAAGAAGACTGAATTTAGAAGTCCTAAGTATTTAAAGTAGTTTTCCTTGGTACCTTTTCATTTTAAAAGTACAGTTAGATTTGTAGTTCAGAATCTCCAGACTGTAGAATGTTAGTCCAGCATAACTTTACTCTGTTCCGAGAATTATACCCCTTTAGACAGGTTGCAGTGAAGTAGTGAATGTGTTCCTTTTCTGTACAGGAGCGTGTGATTTTTTGCAATTTATATGATACATAGTTATGATTATCAAGTAATTTTCAATGTCAAAAAGTGCTATTGCACTTTAGCCTGCATACTTGTAAATATGATTTTATCTTGTCAGTAATGCAAGTTTTGATTATATGCACAGAGGATTAGCTACTGCAGAGACTTCTGCTCACACTGAGAAGTCCTGAAATGAAAAAGCATGAACTCAACTAACTTACTTTTGTGTCAGCTGTACAGCTGTCTCACCATACTAGAAAACATTCTTGGCGTTGTATCTTAGCCAAAATATCTTTTGAGGGGAATAATTCAAAACAAAGGAGTATGTTAATCCAAATATTAAGTAATACTTAAGAAGGCTTCTACCAGCATCCATGCAACTGAAGCAATACGGATTTACCTTTTTGGTTTGTCTCAGCAATTATGTGTTATTCTTCTCTCTCATGGAAAAAAAACAGTATTGTTATTTCTTTGATGACCAGTGTAATGTTTAAAACAGCAAAAGTAATTAATTAACAATTCATGAAAGTGGTTGACGTCTATTAATATACTATTGACCCAAGCACCACTGTTCAACATTTAAAGCCCAGGGACCATAATATTTATTTTGAGGTCAGACATATTGATATAGCATTAAAATGAGTTACATTTAGTACATTGCATAGCAATTATTTGAATGCAAAAAGTATCACTGTTGCATAGATTTTAAATGGCAGAAAAGTTACATGATACAGAATTGATTTCACAACTATGAAAGAATGTAGAGAAAATTATTTTCTGGCATTGTTGCACAACTGTTAAGGCACAATGGTCTCCTTTCCTGAACAAGTGAATTCTGTAGGAGGCAGTTTCCCTTTTCTACTCTACAAATTATTAGCTTAGTTTCTTTAACATAAAGTTTGGAGAACTTCATTCTTCTGATCCATTCGACCAGATTGCTATAAGCTGTAGACTTGTAGAAGAATAATGGAATTTCCTGAGATTGTTTTCTGTTGTATTTGATTACAATGAAAATCTCACACTTCTTTCTCTTTACGTGGCCCCTTTCTTGTTCTGTATGTATTTAACGTCTGTTTTTCCATTAAATGGATTTTTTTTTGAGAATAAGAGGGTGTGAGGGAACAGACAAGTATATCTGGGCTGTCTGTTTACTATCAACAAAGCTGTATTAGGACTGTAGTTTAGAATTTAGCTGTGAAGGCAAAATAGAACTCAAACTTGACTTTACTTTGCTGTTACTTAACAGGAGTAATTTTACTTTTGGTAATCCTGTTGCTTTGGAGTGGATCCATATTTCAGTTATCCAACTGAAAAAGAAGCCTGTCCATTTCTTATTCTGAGCAAAACCATAAGGATAGATCCTGAGTAAAATGTGATCAAATTGGAGTACCATTGAAAAGTTGGGTTAATTTTTAGCATTTTTTGGTATGTTATGTTAAAATGATATATGAAAAGTGTCTGATCTTGAATTAATTTTAATCTAAGATCTAGAAATATTTTTTTTAGGTATGAATTAACAGAAGGAAAAATGTATACGTTAAGGAAATCAAACCTCCCAATTTCTTTTTTAAAGATCCTTAGAACTTACATGTACAAAGCAATTCATAGATCACCCTTAATCATGTGGTTAATTCTGTCACAGTTTGAGGTAAATGGAAGAGATAATTCCTTCTTACACATGAAGAAGCTGAGACCACTGGTAAGATCTTTCTGGATTCCTCACTGATTCAGATGTCCCAGTACCGCTATGGTTTTTTCCTGCTGCAAGCTCTAAACTCAGTACTCATATGTCCAGTTTTTCCTGACAAAGAATTTTGTATCTCTTCCCAGACTTTTATATTTCACTGCCTTTTAGGTGATATGAAAGCTTTTGCAAGGAGTGGTTGCAACTTACTAAATGTGCAATAAATAGACCATCCAGGAAAATTACAATTTCTTTTTGATACTTAGTGAGAACACTTTGTACCTGTTTTTTGTTTTGCTTTGGTTTTTTAATGAACAAGATAGTGATTGATACTGTTTACAATATTGTTGCAGAGGGTAATTTTGTTGTTGGCCTAAGTGGGGAGATTCTTTTGACATAATTTTGTATTCGAAATTGCTAGCACTCTTTGATTAACTCCTTGTCAATATTTATTTTTATTTATTAACTTATGTGTTGGATATTATTTCTTTTTATTTAAATGTAGGTTTAGATTTTAGTCTATTATTAGTCTTATTATTAAAGGCCATATACTAGATGTTATTAATAATCTTATTGTTTGATGTTGTTTCTTGTTATTAAAGTGAAGAATACCTGCATAACTTAATGTAAATATGAAAAGAGATGTCCTCACTGAATAGTTAAAAAAGCTTGACTTGTTCCACATTGACCTAAAACAGGTGAATTGATGGCTACTGCAAGTATTGCTTCCTTCTCTCATCTTCAAAAAATTGGCTTGATAAGAATGGAAATGCAATAGATTACAAGGTGGTTTTCAACTACATTGTTACTCCAAGTGCTCCTGCACCTTACATGAAGGGCAAATGGATTAAATAATACTAAGCAATATCTGCTTATTGTTTATAGTGGACTGTTTGTTCTACCAACATGGTATTTAGATGTCTGCTGCACGTGCACACATACACACAGGGAGAAAAAAGCAGTATTTGCTGCTGTGCTGAACTGGGCTGTAGTGAAAGTTGTATTTCTGTAGCAAGCAAATTAAGAAAGGTTTGAGTCAGCATCCAATACCAATTTAAAACAGCTTCCGGTTTTAGTTGTCATCCTTCAACAAATAAATTAGATTACTTGGATGCATGAATGTTCAAAGAACACTCACATTTTTGTGAACAACTACCTTTTTTATATCATGCAGGTTCAAAACATTTCAAAACATTGATGCTGTTTTAATATGCTTAGGCTGCAAAACACTGATAGATTTCATTAAAAAGTACATTGTTTTAGTGGGACAAAACTCACTGATTTTTTGCAGATTAATGAGGCTCTTTAAAGTAACTTGACAGGGAAATCACCATAGTTAAATGTTAACTGTGTTTACTTTTTATCATGAAATACAGACCTTTCCCTTTCTGTTGATCTGGTACAGTACTAAAACTGAAAATAAAACTTGCATGCTCAGCACATGATTTGAGCTCTGTCATGCTTCTTTCTCTGTGCTAGTAGATGGCAAGACACAACCACTAGTACCTTTGCTAGTAATTCATGAAATTTGTTGAGGGGAAGAAAAGCCTACTGCTACTATAAACCATAGTATATTATTCAACATATTTGATAGTACATAAATAAGTGGTGCATATCCCATATAATATTTATATAGCATTTATTTGAAATATTTAGCTTAGTAAGCTAATAAAAAGCAAAAATTCATATACTTTGCCATGTTTATTTAATACTTGACTCATCGTATGTACTTATTTTCAAAGTGGAATTGTTTTCTTTTATAAAAAATTCCCAGTTCAATTAAAAAGATCTCTATGTTTTCTACTATAATTAAGAATTGGACAAGAAAATGAGTGAATGTCAAAAGATGCAGAGTCTATTCTCTCTGTAAATTTTGCCTACCTCCATTTACACTTTTTGTTATACTCAGAGATGAGTAGAATGATAGGAATGGACCTAGTTTTGACTTTCATGGGCTTTTTGTTGTTTGGTTTTCTGTTTGTTTCTCTTGGATTAAATGTGTTTTTGTAAAACAAACAAACCAACTGGAATAGAAATGAGATTCAGCAGAAACTTTTTCTCAAGCATATCCACTGTAATGTTATCTATGACAGATGCATTTTTTTAGGCCCAGGTCAGAATTTGCTACCAAATTGACGAAGGTTTTCAAAGAGTTATCTGTTGGCCAGGTTTTATGTTTACTTGCTGTCTGTTTAAATCTGGGTCTTGAATCTGTGTCACCAATCTCTCAAGTGTAAGAAGCTGAACTTCTCAGCTAGTGATGGGAGGAGGGGTGGGGTGGGTGGTAGTTTTTTTTTCTTTTCTGTGAGCGATTCAACTTTTAATTAGTCCATCAGATTAAAGGGTTCAGTAGAGAGATGTTCACCTGAGGTGACAGAAACCTAACTCTCAAGTTTCTGGCTAGATGCTGTTGTTACCTGTTTGCCAGTGGTGATTCCTGAAGTGGCAGCTTTCAGCTATTGTGTCCAGCTGTGTGCAATTTTGAAATGTCTTACCACTACTAGTACTAATGTATTACAGTTGAGTAGCTGCTGTCTTATACACTGTAAGATAGCTTAAGCATGGAGAGCTTAAGAAAGTTGCCTATGATAAGCAATTACTTAGGATTAGGTCACATATTTAAGATATTGCAAAACAGTGACCCAAACTTGCATCTGGTCTTATAAGTGTCATAAATTTCTGCATTAAAACTTTACTGACTGACTTCAGTTAATACCTTTGACAGCTATGCTGTGGTTAGGTTAGTTTTAAGCCAGTGGCTCATTGCAAAGCTATGACTATAATAGAGAACTTGCTATTTTGCTGCTTACTTTAATGCTCTTTTAAGAAATTATGTGGTATCACTGCCATAGATAGATTTTTTTTACTATATTTTCTATGATAATTTTACCATGATATTGATTTTAGCCCACTAAAAAACTAACTTCAAATTTTTACCCATTTTGAGAAATGAAAGAGGAGTACAATGGTTACAATTTTTCAGAAGTATTGTGTGACTGTGCTACTTAATTTCATTGTTCCCTAGAACAAAAGTCTTCTTTTATTTCTAGGCTTACAACTGTTTTTCCTCTACTTCTAGCAGCACTTTTTTTCAGCAAATTCAATACTGAAGTACAGTGCTCTACAACACATTGATCTGAAATAGTACTCTTGCTGCTTTGCCGTATTTGTCTCAAGTTCAAAGTTTTGAACTCCCTTTTAATATTGAGATATGCATATGGATCTACTCTTTCCAACCTTTGCCACTCTTGCTCAGGGGGTTAGAAACACAGATTACGCCCGGTGGAGAATAGTGGTTCTCCAACTCTCATTTTCAGAGCTGCAAAGACAAATAACCTTTATGATTTCTTGTAGCACCTTTTCTGGATCTTATTGGTGTAGAAAACAATATAGATTGCTGTAGAAAATAATGCCCAGTGGTGTTTATAAAAAGCTTTCCATTGATCTTGGCATGCAGCAGAAGCAATCCCCAATGAGAGAGCACCTACAGCTGTGAATCTACATATGCACTAGGAAATGTCAGCTTGGAAATCCTTAATAAAAGATGTGAACTGAAGACTTTGGGAATTTCTGCCGTAAGATCTATCAACTCTTTTCCAAACCATGGAGCAGAGGGCTGTTTATGTTTGTTGCTACTTTTTAATTTCTGTTGGCAGTGAACATGCAGACTATGAAATGAGTTAAGCTTCATTTACATAAATCAGAATGTTGTCAGCTTCTTCCTTTTAGATGTATATGTTGCCTTAAAATCCAAACTTATGACCTCATTGTAACACAAATAAATAGTGTTGGTAAATGTTATTATGAATTTCTTCTATTAGTGAACATACAGATGAAAATTTAAAGTTAAAATTTGTGATATTCGCTATTACATGTACTATATTTCATTATCATATTTTTCCATTATAAAGAAGTTTTGATGTCTGGGTTTTACGCTGCTTAACCACATTCATCAAATTATCTTTGTTTTAAATTAACATTTCTGTATTGGTATACCTCATTGTATTAATACTAATATATTTTGAGGCTCTCTAGATGTCCACTATGATGAAACAGAAAAAAGAAGAAACGTTTTAATCTCTTAATTCAATCGTAATTTCTTTGTGCCATCAAGGATTAAGGAGGACAGACATATCATAGGAAACATGAAGGAAAATAGAGGGAATATTGTAATTATCAGAAAAGTTCTGGATAACTTTATGACTGCAAAGAATGTCTGTACTTATTCAGAGTATACTAGGATTACCTAGCTGATTAGATATGTTCATACATACTTCTTATTAGGTTTTGTTTTATTGTTTTGTTATAAGGCATTAACTCCTCATTAAGGAAGGTGACTGATCTCTGTGCACAAATGATTTCATGATTTGACTTTCTGGTTTACAGGACACATTTCTTAAAGAAACATAAGCTCTGTTTTCTTTCTTTTTCTTTTTTTTTCAAAATGAATAGTTTTCCAAAAAGTGCACAATTGTCTTTGAAATCTTAAATTTGATGATTTGGGTTTCTCTGTTAGAGGTTTGGTTATCAAAATAGCAAAATAATTATTTTTGTTACCACCAGTATATACCATTTCCCAAACTGAATATTTGTAGTTGCCATTACAAAAGCACTGCCATTTCACTTTTCTGTATCCAGATAGTTGAATGTTGAGCTACTAGTAGACAGATTTCTTTGTTCAGATCTGGTTTTAGTGTCCTCATCAGTGGATACCATCAGCTACGTGAAATCATCATTTCACTTTCAAAACAAACTACCTAGCTCTGGACTTCTAAAATATATATTTTTCATTTTCACCTTTATAAATGTGCTCTTTCCAAATTCTTCCTCTTCTTGCTTTTAAGGTAATGAAAATACTAATAAGACTATGCTTGTAATTAAAAGTAATTTTTAAATAACCTCAGAAGATTGTTTCTAGAAATCAAAACATCTTTATGATCCCATTACTAAGGAAAAATAAGACAAGTGACTGGGATCCTGTACAATTTACTGTCGTATACATTAATTAACTTCTATTAAAAATGACAAAGACCTTTCTGAAAGGGAATCTGGCACTCTTTCCACAGAAATGATGGCAGACACCCTACTCTCTGCTGATTTCTTGACACTTCTAATTACCTGTATTCATTTGAAATAGTTTCCTTTGTAGTAAGTTATTGGCATGATTTACGGAGAACAAGAGGAAAATGGAAAACATTTTAGCAAGTTAAGAAAAAAATAAAAATCAACAGTATCATTGTTTGCAGCTTTTGTTGAAACTACCTACATGAGTCATTTGAGGGACATGAAGGTAAATGAAAGGTTATACTTTGCCCTGCATGTTGTCGCTGGTATTTGTAATGTCAATAACTGTAGAAGGTTGTCAGGAAACTGGAGAGATAAAGGTCAATAGCAATGACAAATATATCATTGTATGTGTTTGAATATGCAATATCAGCCTAATCTCATGGAGGAGGTTTTCACACTCTGGAAATATCATTCAGGTGCAGTATCAGAACTATTCTTTATTTTATGTGTACTTAGAATTAAATGGAAAATCAGTAGATTTAAGCTTTAGCATATTTACACTTTTTTCTTTATTTATTAGAGAGAAACATGTTATTATCTCAAGAAGATATTGTACATGAAATAAAATGCTAACAAAGATTTTAAAATAAGAAAAAAAAAGTATCCTAGGTCCTTAATTTGTTACAGGACATTGAATATTAATTTTTACTTAACATTTGATATTGCCAAATTGTTCAAAATATTGTTGCATACCATGTCTTTCTGATAATTGTGTTTAATCCGTTTGTCTTTTTCATATACTAAGACAGACAACAGGATCTCTCATTCAAAGTGCCACGTGCAATGACAGACCTTTATTTTTCACAAATTGTATCAAGATTTCAGAGCTCAGTTAAGAGCAACTACAGCTTACAGTTAGATGAATGTGTAAAGGAATAATACTTTTGAGAGATATTTCTTACAGTTCACACATAAAATCACAGGATTCTAATTTAGTACAAATGGGGACCCTGATTTAGGAAAAACTAAATTTGACCTATAGGGGAATAGCAAATCACAAATCATTAACATTGTTATGTGGTTTTCTGTGATTATGCAAGCAAGGAAAAATAAGAGATGAAGAACAAGGAAAGAAATTACACCAGAGAACCATGTGACATTGAAAGTAAAACCAGCAAATAGTTCTTTAAGAGACATGAGGTAGAAAGGTAGGGGAGGGATACAACAGTGTGAGGATGAGTTTTGAGAATTGCAGGAAGTACTGCAGCAAAATAAAGTCTTGTTCTAGATACATTTAGAAGAAGTACTGTTTCTGGGTAAAGTGCTTGAAAAGGTGACTGTGGGAAGCTAAAGAAAGAGAGAGCACAAATCATCTACTGATTAAAGACATCAAGTCCTATAAATGAAAAATATTCTGAGAACACACAGTAAAGGCCCTATGTTGTTATACCAGGATTCAAGCATCAGCCTATTTGAACATCTGTGAATATCTTTTTTAAAAGAAACCAGATATAAAAATATTTACTGACTCTGAATTAGTGATTTTATGAATTCCTTAAATAACAGTTCATTTTACAAGGTGCTAGTATTTTGAAGCTTTGTACTGCTAAGGTATCCCTTCTGTGAAGTGTGCAAAAATTCTGAAAACTGCAACATAAAACTATAAGAACTTCAGACTCATTTGCTGTTGAGTGACTTGTAGACGCAGGCTTTACAGTGTTTATTGTGTTTTATCTATTTAGTGACTGATTTCATTGAAGTCAGTTACTTCTCAGCACATTTTACCTTCTAAATGTTGAGTTTTAATTCAGTAGAATATATTAATGTGCTTAATAACAATTTTAAAATGAATGCTCTTCAGCAAAGCATTTAAGTATATGTTTTTATACTACCATAGTTCAGAGGATCTGAAGAAGTGCTTGAAGAAGTTCAGTGTTGGCTGAAGTATTTAGCATGGGTCATTCTCTAGTAGTCCTTTTGACCGCCAAAAAATTTTGTTTTCCTGAGAAAAAATATCTTTGCTGAGTTTCTAAGAACATAATAATGACTGAAAAGGTAATGCTCCCTGTTGCATTTGTAGAAGTGAATGCATCCCTGCCTGATTTTAAAACATCCGTCACAGAGGTAATTTGAAAATTTTTCGTAAGGTTTCAAAGGAAACACATCCTGCCTCATATGAAACTTTACTGGGTTTGAAGTATTGCAGCTTAATGTAGTATCTTTTTTTTTTTAATTTTGAAGTCACGTTAAATATATGCTTATCTTGAGGGAGTCTTTGTTAAACCAGTTATTGAAATACAACACCAATTAAAAAAATTTTACAGTACTTTCTGAGAAATGGGCTTGTAGTTCTAGAGTGTCCGTTGCCTATACAACTGGTCTATGAACTTTAGCATATGTTGAATTTTTTTTCTTCTCTGTGCATATGTGATCTGATACAAATTGTTATAGACATTTAGAATTAATTCAGATGGTTATTTTTTCTTCTGTCTCTCTCTCTGCCTTCTACCTTCCCTGTCTTCCTGCCTTCTCTCTTCTCCTCCCTTTCTTCCACTTCTCCATTTTCTCCTTTTCCCCAACCCTCACTCTTTCTTTCTCTCTTTTCTTTCTGTCTGTGTTACAGTGCAAGAGTTATCTTTTCAAGTACAGAGTGTTTGTCCATCTCTTCTATGCATTTTTTCTATATATGTTGCTTCATTATACTTCTCCACACTCTTTTGTGCACCTCATAAAGGTACATCGGGTGAATTTTCCTTTTGAAAACAATCCATCCCTTACTACAGAACAACATTTCTTAGCCTCACTATATTCACTCAAATGCTTAATTTCGTCATTTTCCAAGGTCTGTGATGTACTCAAGCTATAAGATGACCGCAATTATAAGGCTGTGAGGAGTCAGAGTTGCATTGCTGTTTGGAATCTGCATTTTAGCACTTCAGAATAGGAATAATCTTTCAGCAATTTCAACCTCTTTCTGTGTTTTTGTGTGCAAGACAAACAAAAAATATTTCACGATGTGCTACATAGCTATCAGATAATCTCCTATGTATTGTGAAATACGTAGCTGAGGATTCGTTGCTCCCAATACCTTGATAATTTCTAGGCCAAAATGCTTTGCTTTGGAAATGACAAGTTTTGAGGTACTTGTGAAATATCTATTTTATTTCCATACTCATGTCAGCAGAAGGACTTGTCAACCCAGCACATTCCTCTGATTTTATTAGGTTTAAATGCTTTCATATAAGCTTTGAAAGTTCTGTAACTACAAATCTGTGAAACAAAATTTCTAGTTGTGGGATATTTGAGTCCATGGCTGACCTTCTGAATGCACATACTAAGTGCAGGGTTTTGATGCTGTAGCACTGTATTTTGCTTATTTTGCAGGGATCCAGCATATGAATGCTGGTATCTAGTATGAACTTTCTAAAAGCATTGCTCTTGAGTGAATACTACCTTTGATGTCATGAAAAAGGAGCATGCCATACATTTATTACAGACCATAAAAGAGCAGATCTTCCCTAATTACTTGCTAAAGTAAATTAGTCCTTAAATTCTTGACATTTATTTATATTGCTTAATAAATATCACAACATCATACGTTACCTACTTGTCTTATTGCCAGGTAAACTACCAGTATTACAAAAGTAAATTTATATGTTTGCATTAATATGTAATGGTGAATACCTTTTGGATTTTCAGAACTTCACAGTACTGTAGAAGTGCTGCAAAAAATTTCACACTTGAATTCAGTGTTATTAAGGGAAAGTGTTGGATGTTTTAAAATACACGTATATTATTATAAAAGACCCAAAAATAGACTCAGGCAAGTGTCTCCCAGTTTCCACCTTGCTCTTTAATGCAAAATTTAAAAACCCTCACTTGTGAAATGATTTTTATTTAGAAATGCATATTTGTGATTTCTTTTTTTGACAAAGAAAGGCCTTTTGTTCTGGTTTCTTCAACAGAACCTCATTTTGTGTCTTTCTACTGTCCCCTAGTGGCATTTTAATCTTTGTAACTATTGTGATATTGCCATTCTGCATTGCTTCTGTGCCTTTCTGTTTCCTTGAGACTATCATTAACAAACATTTAAAATGCTATTAAACAACCCATCATCTGACTGTGGAAGCAATAACATTGCTCTTTAGCCCAAGCGGTCTTTTCAGATATTTTAAAATTATATAAACAAAGCCAGCAACCATATGCTATCTATATAATGCATTACTTCATTACAGTAAACATTTCAGATTTGCAGAATGTTAACACAAACCTGATGAAAGAAAAATGTTATTACTTGTGACCAGCCTATACATACCCTACAGTAGCTAAAATGTAATTTGTGACAGGTTAGAAAATTATTGTCAGTAGTCTTAGAGCATGCATTCCAGCTATTCCTTTTATTTTCTTCCTTTTAAATTCACACTGCTTTTCCATTAGGTTGTTAGCAAATTTACTATACCCCACAGTGTCACTTCTACATCAAATATTAATGTATTACAAAGAAGTACCATATTAGTAGCTGTCTCAACTGATAGCTATTGATAATGGACTTCTTAAGTTTTCTGTATGTTCAATATAGATATACACATTTGCTAGCTTCTACTTTCTTAAATGCATAGCTACATTTTCTTTCTAGTAGGTACATATGTGTATTTCTCCTTCTTCACATTCAGTAAGAATCACACATATTTTCTCAGTTTCATCTAGTGTTTGATTTGAATATGCTGGATATTTTATTTTCTGTGCAATCAGAAGCAGACTACTACAGTCTCTCATGTTACGGATTTCAGTGATTAGTTCTCCCATGCTGATCATAGATTTCATTTTACATTAAATACTAGAATATTTCTTTATTTGAATTTATGTTCTATACACACACATATATATATACATATGAAAGACTAGATAGTACAGATTGTTACATGTAATTTTATACTGAAGAGTCACATTTAACACAGTAGTTAGGTTCTTCTCCAGATCTGGAAAATCTGAATAAGGTAATTGAGAATTCATTTAGTGTAACCAATGAAATCTTGAATGAAGGTGCAAAAAATACTCTTTTTCTCCCAGACTTGTAGATGTACACATATGCACACATGCATGCATTCAGAATTAAAAGAAGGAGATTATTTTATTCTTAAACTTTCTGTAAGATTAACAAAATAGATGTCAGTACATGAAATGCCTGTCTAGTATCTAACGTACTATTTTTAGTTGATAGCTATAAAAGATGACAGTACTTCAAATACAAGGTACAGTGAAATTTGGCCCATTAACTCAGCATTTTAGGAACTGAAGAGATATATATTGCATTAATGACTTATTGGCACTGTCTACTATAGTATTATGGTTATAATAACATCAAACTAAGACTGCTGTTTTACACTTTTATCTTGAACTGGAGTGAAGGCAGAAATCCTTCAACCATCATATTTTCATGAAGTGGTTCATTATAAGCTGTATGCTTTGGTTTGAAAATAAGAGAGAACACGGTATGACAATTCTTACAATTTATATTCTTTAAAAAGACTAGAAGGATTTGAGCTTTGTCTGTCTTCAGTAGCTGTATTGCAATTCTGTGTATATCTGCTTATCCATCCTTAGGTTTGATTAAGATATCCCTAAACAAAGCCCTAGAGTGCTGTCGCTTTGGGCACAAACATACGAAAATGCAACCAATATTAACATTCTGCTCAATATAATTTTTCAGATCTGTAAAGTAAAGATTTTAAAGGTCTCAGATTATACAAGAAAGCTTAAAATCTGTTCCACTTTATTACATTTCATATAATGTGGTGCAACTTTCAAAAGTGCTTCTTTGATTTTATTTTTTCAAACATCAATATATTAAATTGAAATATACAACTTATACAGCTTTTTTTCTCACAATTTTTTGTGTTCTTTAAATTTTTAAAAATAATCCTACAGTAAGCATATTTGTGTTAAGATGTAGCTGCTGTGTTATGGGAAACACTGGAACTGCTTTAACAGGCTAAAATGGAATGGAATTTTTCCTTGAAACATTATGTAGCTTTGCTTTAGCAAAACATAACTTATTCATGGTCTTAGTTTAAAAGATAAAATTATCTATATCCCTTTTTTAGGAGGCTGTATGTATATGGCTGTCTAAAGAATTTCCTGAAAAGGGCTTGGTTTAAGTTTGCCTAATTATTATTAAGATTCTACAGAAGATTAGAAAATAGATGGCTTCACTGTAAATCACTAGAACAGCATAACACTATCAGTGGCCTAGTTCCCCAAAATTAGTTTTCTCCAAAATATCTAATAAAGTTAAGCAGCCTCACATTTTACAACTCAGGAGACCATCTAAACAGAATGAACAGATTTATAGGGTTATTTTTAGTATGTGTCACTTGCATTACAGTTTACATTTTCTTTTGAAGCTTAGTTGACATTCTTGGTAAAAAAATACAGTCAGAAATCTCATTAAAGTCCTTCATAAAGTACAGTCCCAATAGGGTTGTTACTTTTCCCTCCCAAAATCTGGGAGCAAACCCAAAACGTGCATGTGCGCATCATGTGGTTTGAATTTGATGTTAATTTTTTTTATTACTATTTAAATAACAAACTGAAACACCTGCAGATGAATGTGTAAAGAATGTTTATATAAGTAATTGCTCAACTCACGACTAGGTTAAGTAACTAAGCATTTTGTCACTGTGCAGTATTTCACAGAGCAACAGGTAAATACTGACATGTCTAAAATTCTAATTATTATCTTCCATCACTCTTAAAAATAGGTGTTTATTGAGGTAAAATAAATATTAAGTTATTGAAATGTACAATGCTGTGCTTTTCTGAAAGCCATTCTTCTATGAATTAGCAGTATATAAAAGGTTATATAAGATACTGACATGTGATGCAGAGTATCTTTTCTGAAAACATAGTGATGTGGTGTATGATGAAATACAGTCATAGACATATACATTAAATCCAGCTGGGGACAAGTGCCTCTGCGTGTGTGTGTTTTTAGCAGCATACAGCTTTTGTATTTATTTTCTGCAAATATTTATACTGAACCACAGAATATTGAGGAGAAAAAACTGAATTAATATTAACCAATTTATATGTTCGTTCACATTTATGGAAATATTTCGATGATGTTAAACTATAAAGGAAACCTAAACCAGCTTTGTTATTTTCTGGACCTGTTATATTAATCAAGTTACTGTAAAATTGTGGAATAAGGAAACTCCTTAACCATTGATATTATCATTCATTTATAGAATTCAAGTTGATCTTAAATTTCAAGATATGACAGCAAACAGGATTTTTTGATAGAAAACTTGGATAAGATTATGTCTTAGAGAAACTGCTAGAGCATTAGTGTTAGGCGAACTGAGAGAAAATTCTTTTTCCTTACAGACTAACTCCTTTGCACATGCACACATATGCACGCTATTCTATAGGCTTTTAAAAATCAGTTTGCTGTAACCATTTTTAAGCATTAAAAGTCAATGTGCAGCACTTCAATGTTGAAACAAATCATTTCTATAAATGTATTTCTTGACAGATTGCTTTCTACGAGGCTGGCATGGAATTGAAAGAATAAAATGACACAGTCAGGCTAATAGGGTAATATTAATCATATCTATGGTAAGGAGGAAATTGAGATAACTTGGAAGGGTTAAAAGAAGGCTGGTTTCTTTCCAGACATACATTTAGGAGGTTTTCATTGTATCTGGCTGAATATTAATTCAGCAAATAAAAATAGCAAATTACTGTAGTCTGCCAGCAAATAGTGTATGAAACAAAGAGTTACTAGGTTCATGCAAGTTGATAAAGGATACTACACAGACAAAGCCATTTAAAATTTGCAGCTCTGGCCGGACAATTTTTTATGTTTTACAAAGAAGTACAATTACATTTTGAATGACCTTATGCCACAATGATGATATAAAGAACAGATTTGTCTTTGCTCCTGGCTCTAGCTTGTATATCCTGTATACATTAGTGCATTTCAGTTGGTGTAGCTGTGATTGTTTATCTTAGTCAATTTTAAGATATGAATTAAACTCAAATGTCTTTCAAATGTGATACTGCACTTACTCTGTTCAAATAATAAAAATAATTTATTGCAGTAATCTGGATTTATGTCTTGGTTAGTTAGAGTAAATATATGGCCTCTATGGGATTCCCTTTTTCCGCTTAAACTCCACAGTGCTTTAAAATGTAATTGTGAGTTAGAGAAAGGTTGGTATGTTTTGCATAAAATGCTTTAAAATTTACCCTAGTGAGAAATCAAACTTAAAAATAATGTTGACAAGCTACACAGGTTATTTCAAGTATCCACTGCAGTTTTAAATTCAACAGATTTTAGATTGGCTGATAAGACATTTGAAAGCTAAAAGATTAACAATTTATTTTATTTATATTATATACGTATTGTAATAAAACATTAAAGGTGTTGAAACTATTTTGTCTACTTGGTACATCTATTATTCAGTTTTGAACTACTAATTTCTGTTTGTATTTGTGTTGTTAAAATCTTTTCATGATTTATAGTTTAGTATAATTTTTCCTGTCTCCTTTCTGTCATTTTCATGATAAACCCACATCTATTCATCTGTATATAGCAATGAACCAGTACAAAAGTAGAGATATTAAAGAAAAATTATCTCATTAATTGAAGACAATCATGTATTTTATTGCAGTGGTAAATCTAAATACTGTCCCATGCTTTTAAGGAAAATCTGCTTATGTTTTTTTCGAACAAAATCTAAGACATGTAAAAATGTTAGCTTTAACCAAATAATTTATTGCTTTTTACAGATAAGATTTTTTCAGCAGAAAGTTTAATGAGAGAGAAGTAATGAGAGAATTTTCTTTACTAGAAAACTAGACTGCTATACCTTACAAAATAGAATAGTTATGGCTTTCTTTGTGTTATAATGCATTCTGTAACGTGAGTTACATTTCTGAAGTTATTAAAAAGAGTATATGACTCAATAATTGTAATTAACTTTATTTTCTAATGTTCAAACAGTGCTCTTAAACTGAGTAATGGAGCTTTTGACTGTTTTGAGCCAAATATTTTCAATTATATTTACATATGTGTATATATAAATACATATTATGAAAAAATATATATATTCTGAAAATAGTTGGTCTTTTTAATTTGTTGAGATAAATTGTACCTATTATCCTATTAGTTCAAGCTAGGATAAGGATATTGTTTCATTTTAGTATTCTTATATTACCTATTTGTACCTGTAACATCAGTATTGTCTCTACCACAACATGTGGATAATCTAAGCACAAGTTGATCCTCTAAATAAGTATTGAGGAAGCATTCTTAATGACTTTATAGTGCAGTTCTGTATCTAGGTATGCTTTTAATTAAACACTAGTCCATAAATAAGGAAATAATGCAAGTTAGCGGAGAAGCAGTTGATCTAAATCATGACAGTGCCCCATTTATCTTTGTCCTAATGAGACAATAGGAAATGACACTAAGCCGTTGTTTTCTATGCATTAAGATTTTGTTCTTAAACAAATGCAATTGAGGCAGTTTGTTTTTCAGCAACAGCCCAGCACGCAATGCCAGTGGCCAGAGTTTTGTCTTGTCTTCATCCAGGGAAGGATTAATCTTTGTGATGGTGCAAACAAAATGTATGTCTGAGGTCAAAGTGCGGGTTGCCTTTTGGGATCTGCATTACATTAATGTCATTTTTGGGTTCCTGACGTTAATCAAAACCAACACCATAAAGCGTCACTTAGCTAATTTGTGTATTATTGTCAATGTTACCATTAATTATGTGTTTGTGAGGAAAAAGAGGATTAATGAGATGTCACAGGTAATTTACAATGATCAGGCTCCCCAGGACATTAAGAAAACACTAGCTGTGTAAGGTTACCATTCAAACATAACAGTGCTCATAGAGGAAAGTCTTTGTTAAGTCTCTGAACCAAGTTTTTCTATCAGTATGAAGTTTATTTTATATATGCTGTAGAATGTTTATTTTAAATTAAAAGCAATATAGCAGCTTGTTCATTTTTTTTTTACTCAGCTCTCTATTGAACACATTAATAAAAAACTGGTGTCATGTTTTAATTGGGAAATCCTTGGAAAAATGTGTTCTGTTGTATTGAATTGCTGTGAAATACACTTTTCACTGAAAAATTTCTACAGGCAACCTCAATGAGCACAAAGTCTTATTAAAAGTGCAAGGTTATCAAGTGATAATACGATCATTAACAAATAGTTACTGTAGTATGATGCTCTATATGTAAGGTATAGAAGCAAAGATAATGAACAGTACGTTTGCATGAATATGTATCAAGTATCGCTTGTAGGTGATAAAGTCAAACTTGACACAAGATGGGCTCGTCCATTCATTAACAAACAACCATACTTATTCCTTTGATGCCACTCATTTTTAAACTGTTACTGATTTATTAATCCATTTTAATACAGAGATTATGGAAAAGTTGCTTGTAGGACAATAAGTTGAATTCTGATCCAATTTAAAGTAGACTCCCAAGAGAGGACACTAATTTTACTTGATTCTATAATTGTTCACTAGAGCTCATTTCTGCTTGAAAATGAAATATAAATTGATTTCAGTTAACTTGCTGAATAGGAGTCCTTTTGAACAAGGTTTTTTAATACATCCAATATTGGTGTCTGTTTCTGACAATGATTCCTTTATTAGTTTAAAGATCATACAGAAATATTAATATCTGAGATGAAAACTGTTTAAGACAATATTAGAGATTTGTATCTCTCAATTAATCTCTCATAATTTCCTGCAAAATTACCCTGAAATATGGAGGACAATTGTCAATATTAATTTAGGTAATAAATTGGGTTTTGGTATAAATTGTTTAATATGGTGGGTTTTTTCCCATTCCCCTATAATCTTATAGATTGTCTATACGAGATCTTAATATGTGGTGTCTTTCTTACGGTGGATAAAACATTTTGCGTAAAATGACATTACTACTTCTTTGTATAGTTATACTATTCTCTTTGTTTAACCTAATATCATGAAACGGAGTAAATTATATTAGATCATCTTATTAGTAAATATAAAAATTTTAAAAGATTTAGTATGCTCTAATATATTCTTTTTCAAGTGAATTTATTGTTGGTCAAAAGCTGGTACTTTTGAAACCAGTTCTAATTTTCAACCTTCTATGATTTCAAACTGTGACAATTTTAACAGTCTTCTCATTGTCTTAATCTTCTCCTGGAAAGATCAATTGTGGATACTAGGGACTAACTTAATCTTTATATTCCACTAGGTTCTCTGTTGAGAAACCAGGAAGAAGGAATTTTTTAGTGGTGGACAACAAATTGCTGTCAATATTGGGGTATACCACACTCAGGATCTCAGTCATAATTAGAATCCCCCTAGCCAGAGGACTCTGTACATATAAAACAGTGCTTCCAACATGAAGGCTTAAGGATGCACCACAGTGGAAATTGGTGAGTCAAATCAGCTGCAGCCTCCTACTGCCAGGCAAGAGCCATAAAGAGCCAGGGGCAGCAACATGGTCTGGAGGTTCTAGACAGACATATGAAGAAAATGAAAAAACAGCACCGTATTTTGCTCAGTGCACATTTATGAGTATGAACTAGTTTCTACATAAAACTCTGTTCTTAATGAAAGGACATGTTTTTATTTAGTTTTCCGATCAAAGGCATAAAGTACCTATAGAAGCAGAGCACATTACCTACAGCTACTGCTAGCAGCTTGGCAAAGTATATTAGCTACACTAAAAAGTTTGAAATAGAGCACAGAATATAACTCATTAAACACTAATTTCAAATAATTGGTGTGATATTGTACAACAGCTAGAAGAACAACAAAGAGTGATTAAACAAGACTATAATAACAGCTAGAGATTTGGGAGGATTTACGTATAAACTGCATAAAAGCTTGTAGTTGGATATGCGATATATCATGTAAAGCCGTCCCTTCTTCATATAATTACTGATGATCAAAATACTAAGTAAGTGCTGGCTTGAGATTATAGCTCTGAATATTAAAACTAGGCAAGAATATTGTAGTGATCTGCTCAAAATTTATAAGAAGTTTCTTCTGGTCACATCAAAACTACTCAGTCAACTCAATTTGAATTTGTTCTGTTATTTTCCTTTTATCAACTGAGGCTAAATAGATGGTGGCATGTCATTCGACTAAAATGTGGAACTTTGATTCTCCATTCTATATCAGGGAATTTCAGTTCACTTGAATTTAGCAATTAGAAATAACTGTGTGTGCAGGTATTCCACAAGTATTTGTACAACTGCAACAAAAAAATAAGGGATGTCAGCATGCCCTTCAAGAAAGAACACTCAAACATATGCTGTGAATTAAGTTTCAGGTCAGTCTCATCTTTGTTCAGAATCCTGTTGAAAAAAATTTGTCAACAACTCAGTCTCCCCATGTTTCACTGCTTGAGGAATTTCAAGTTGATACAGGCATATAGACTTAGTATTTGATAGGAATGGTTGGACTCGATGATATGGTGGGTCTTTTCCAACCTGGTGATTCTATGATTCTATGAAAACAGGACAATCAGTATAAATTAACTAAGAACACAGTACCCCCCAGAATTCCCTATATCCCTGTAGAGGTCTGGAACAGTTTAGGGAATGTAAGGTGATGTAGACCTCATCCCCATTTCCCTTGCAAAAGAGAGAATTAGAGTCAAATCTCCAACATCTAGGATTACTACTGTAAGCAGTGAATTGATTTAAATGAGTTTATAATCTCTTCCCAGTGTCTTTGAAATATTGTGTTTGCTCCAAATGGAAGACAGTAGTTCAAGCAATTTTGTTTTGTGGCTCTGTAAAGAAAAACAAGAACAAGTATATATGTTGAACTCAAAACATCTTCACTTGACCAAACTAAAAATTAATAATGAATGCAGTTTTACTGGGGTAGTGAAGGTTTTGCTGAATTTGCAGCTCTCTGGAGGTATCATTAAGGGACTTCTTGAGTATTCTCTTGTTGTGGCCCAATCTGGGACTTGAGGGGTGGGCCCTGGGTCCCCTCTGTAAATTTAGAAACTCCCTTGGCTGATTAAGGTGAAAATAACACCAGTGACTGATCTAAAATATACAGGAAAAGTGTCGGTTTCTCAAATCCTCAGTAGGAGCAATGAGGAAGAAAGAAGGAAAGGAGCAAAGTGAAGGGAAATAAAAGAAAAATATCAAAGGTTCCTGACCCCAAGGCTCCAGTACAGATAACTCCTTCCAGTATAGTGGGTGCAAAACTGGCCCCTCTTGCAGAATATTATTTATAGTTTTTGATGGGCCTGTGCAGTGCTTCTTCTAGGAAAGTTCTGGAACTGAGATGGGGATGGGGTGGGAGGGATGAAGCTCTTTCCAGGGACCTCTGGAAAATCTCAGGTAGCACTCTGCCCTTGCTCTCCTTACTGGCAAGATTGCAGGATGACCTCTTTGGGCAGCAAGCACAGCTGGGCTGCTTGGGAGAGTGAAGTAAAGGTCAGATAAATGTTCTGTCCTTTTTGGTCTGAGTCACTTAATTTAAAAGAAAAGGCTGCTGTGTTTGTGTTTGAGTCAGTTTCATGACTGCTTGACAAAACTTAAGTTTGACTGTCATCAGGAGTTTATTTAGTTGAAGTTTTTCCTTGAGAATCCAGATGCGCAGGAGATATGGCATAAATAGAATGAAAGCTAGAGCAAAAGCCGTTTACTTGACTTTGCTAGAAAATTCCACAACATGCACATCATAGGTTTTTCTCCTTCTGACTTAAGAAAGGAATTGAAGTTAAGAAAAATGGTTTAAAGCAGGACAGTAACATGTCAAAGAGCTTCAGAGGAAATCTACATATTTTTCTCAGCACTCTAGCTAAATCCTAATGAGCTTATTAAAATAAAGTGACAAGCCCTCCATGTTTTAGTTTCTCTTTTTGACCTTTGTTTAGTGACGGTAAACATACTGCATCCTTTGAATAATACATGCAAGACTATTTATTGGATACATTTATAATCAGTAAGATGACATGTACGTGATTAGATGTTTTGATATAACTTCTGTTTATGAAAAACCTATTCTGCTATAACTTGATTCTGTATTTTAAGATAAAATGGTGTATTATAAACTATAAATTTCCAGATGAGGGCCACCATAATTTTCTGTACTTTCATGAAAGAGATGAGTATTTTGTTTGTCTACATATTTCTGTTTAAAAAAGCAACAAGTGATATTTTAGAGGGAAACTAATATCTGAAGACTATTATTATTTGAACTTATTTTTATCTGACAAAATAAAATTTGTGAGATTACAAGCCATCAATTGAAAAGCAGATTTTCTTAGTAAACATATATTCTGGTGGGACTTGTCTGTCGGTTTATGAGCTGAGCTAGGTGTATATAATACATTGTCATAATGTCCAAGAAAAACTGAGAAGATAGAACTAATTTTGATACATTTAAATAATTATTTATGACCTTGTTTGCATAAATGAACCTGGATATGCAGGTGGCAGGTTCTTGGTATTGTTTGATGGAAAACATTAATAGATGTTCATAACCAGTATGAAGGCAAAAGCTTATGAGGGTGGGAGAAAAGGGACAGACAAAAAGGACTGATTCTCTTCTGGCTTTAGTTTCAGTGTGTTTTGTTGTGAAGTATGTGACTGGGCCAAAATTTTTTGGGGGAGTAGAAAGCTGACTTTCTTGCCATTAAGAAAAACGACTTGTTTTTTTATCTATAATCTGTTAATAAAACAGTTCACAGATTGATTGCAACTATTTTATAAATGGTAAAATTGCTGTTATGCTATCCTTATTTGCTGCTCATGTGTTTAATTTTATATATGTACTCTATGCTTGTGTTTCACAACAGTAATTACATTAAGTGAGATGATATGCTTTAGTTTTTAAAAAATGTCTTTTTGGAATAACAATTGACTTGTTCTTTTACTGAATTCAAACATTATATATAACAAAAAAACCAATTAAAAATAATTGTATAAGTGATAAAAAAGCCTGTGATATAATGATGTGGAACTCTTCCTCTCCTAAAACTTTTGACTTAAAGAAATAATATTGCTGCTTCTCTACCTCAAATCCTATAAAGACCTCAAGGTTTTGATTTTTCCAGCCTGTTGAATTTTCTTAAAGTGAACTAACACAATGGATGTAGTTTGAAAATAAAGCATAGGACCAAAGCATATGCTTGTTAGGTTACAATTGCAAATGAATTTCAGTGCAGAAAAGTCATAATACAGAGAGGCAAATAAAGCAGACTAATATGCAAACTTAGTAGTCAAACAAACAATAGTAAACAGGTTTTTATATTGATGTTAATATCCTCCTGTAGTATGCTGAACAGGATATTAATCCTGCGGTGGAAGTTTTTCTTCTTACTCAAACAAATACTGGCAGACAGGTCACAAACTGAATGGTTTGGAGTGGGGTTTTTTGGGGGATAACTTTTTTGAATATTGGTAAAAAAGTGCTTTAACTGCATATTTACTGAATGTTGTTATCCCTTTATGGATATTCAGTCTTGGACCTTAATTTCTATAGATCTTGTTAGATTTGAACATTTGATTGCTTTATAACTCTTTCTTCTACAAGTTCCTACATTTTGCTTTGAACTGTGGGTTATTTTCACTTTTGCTGAGGAAGATTTTAATAGTAAAGTTGGCAAATGTTTCTTCAGGTTGGTTGTTTACTAGATATGATTCAACTATTAAGCATTTGGGAAAAAATCCACCAGGTTTTAATGTGATTTCTTACTGTTATTTACAATATTAGACCTTTATGCTCTGAGTCAGTCTTTACTTTTACCGTGTTTATTTGAATTCAAACCTACATTTACCTAAGGGAATCAGAATTACTGCTCTGACTGAAGTCAGTGTTTTGCACAATTCTCTATTCTTTCTTCTGTACTTAGTCACTTTGTGGTAATTATCTTAATATTAGTACTTTTTGTTTTGTTTTAATTTTAGCATACGAATGAACCAATTCTAAAGTAAGGTCAGTCTTTTGCAACTCTAGTAGGAGCCTAAGACCTTTGTGATAATTTTGTACCATTATGTCTTTGTTTCTCTGGAGTTTGTTTTTTGAGATGACTAAAGTTAAATTATTTTTCTCAATATTTTTGCCTACTTTCCCTTTATGTTGTCTCAAACAAATGTGAGATCAATGTTACAAAATTAGCACTTGTTTTTCAGATTATGGCTTGTCCTTTTTTTTTTTTTCTCCTCTCTACTTGGTAGTTATCTTTCTTGGTTATTGTTCTAAACTGCTCTTTATCAGGTAAGGTCAATTAATGTGTATCACTTTGTGTAGATAGGGATATGTGAACTTCTGAAGTCATCTAATCATATCCCCTTGTCTTTTTTATAATGCAATCTTGTAAATATTTTGCTTTTGCACTATCACCTTCAAATGTTACTTCCAAATTTTTTTCTAGTGAATAAGGAGCTAAGTTTTGTGTAAATAAATCTATTTTATAAAAACAGACGCACATTGGGATTGTTTTACAGACGTTGTAGATGTCTTTTTTTTCTGCATGGCACTAAAAGCTTAAACAAAAGTAATCATATTCTATATGTAATTCTGCAGTGGTTTGGCATCTTAATTACTAGGTGCATTATTTTAACTTTAACTACAAGGTAGCCTAAATTCATTTTAATCTTTAGCTTAGCTCTGGGATTTGAACCATGACAGAAGAAACAGAATAATTATTACCTCACTATCTTTAGAAAACTACCCAAGGTAGACATTTTCTCTTTACTGTACATTAGCCAAAGGTAAGTGGTAGTTAAAGTCTCACAATTAATTGTTAATAGAATCAGGTTTCTTTTATAGTTCAAGTGCAAAAAAAGCAGTATGACTTGACATATGTATAAAACTTTAAATGGTTTGTTCTTAAAAAATATGTTTATTTTTATAAGTATGATTTGAATATTTAAAGTTTACTTATCTTTCAGCTGCTATTTTCCTTTAATAAATGGAGTAGTAGTGATTTTTAGTCACTGACATTTCTCCCTCAATTCTGTCTCTTCTGATAACATATTACTTTGGTCACAGCATCAAAGACCACTCTGTATTTTTTGATTGCTGATAGGGAAAGTTACATTTTATTTATGCATTGAACTCTAAATTCCTGTTTAATGTAGTTATGCTTGCAGTGTTTTCTTCAGGTATGAAAATGTATTTGTAAAATGAACCTTAATTATATTTTTCTTGAAATTTTTTTCAGTTTGTATTGGCACACCAAATTTTATCACCATCCAACTGCAACAGATATCATAGGCCTCACCAAGGACTTAGTGGTGATGCCCCTGAGCTGTCTTTAGAAGTTTTGCAAGTGGCAGACTCTAAAGCAGACCAGGTCTTCAACGTTTCTAGCCAAAAAAATACAAGCAACAGTTCTGTTGCAGCTGAAGCCAAGCTGTGTCGGTGCTGCCTGTCTTGGCCCTGGGATTGCAATAGCACCCTTTCCCTTCATCTTTTTTGTTGACACTGATGCTTATCTGCTCTTGTGATGAACTAGCTCAGGGAAGCAAAATCAGAAAATGTTTTTTACTTGCCTTGTTTTCTCTTACAAGGAAATTTTCCTCCTAGTTTATTTTCTGAAACAGAGCAAAGGAGAAAGACTACAAGGGTGACATTTCAGGTTGATTTAAACTGTTGTGGAGTCACAGCCAGAGGCTACAGGTCATCTAAAATTTTGAGCTGGAATGAACTGCCACTGCTGCCAAAAGAAAAAGCACTCTGGCCATATCTTTATCCACTCATTCCAGGAATATGCTGCTTTCTCTTCAGCACAGCAGTATAAAGTCAACCAGTTTAGGAGCTGATACAGCTGATGATTTCCTTTTTTTTTTTTTTGTGGTTTTTTTTTTTTTCCAGGCCAGTTTTCAGTCAGATCAGTTTCTCTTACAGCGTCACAGAAGGGAGGCACAAGAGCAGGGAGTGAGGAGTAAGTGGGAAAGGGCTAACTGAGGTTTTGTCACAAGGATTATGCTGGCTAGAAATGTTAATTTAAATACATATTGTGGAAGGCTGCTGTACTTGCTAAGAGAGATTCACTGTGGTCCACAAAGAGCATAGCAGCCAAAGGAAGGAATTGATAGTTATTACCACAGAGGCTCAGAGCAACTGATGAGAAAAGCCTATACCAGATGTTTTGAAAGTTTCTTGCAGCTGATGGAAAAGGTTCAGGGTGTCTAATGCAACGGACATATGGCCTAGGGGTTCTAAAGAATAGTTGTGGAACAAAAAACTGGTCAAGAACTTGAAAGTGCATAAAGACTTTTCCCTCCTAAACAAAACCAGGTTTGCAGTGATTTGCAGAGGCCCAAATCATTCTCTTCACACCCCAGAGACTCCCTCATTATAAATTTGCATTGTTCTTTCCTTCAGTTTTGCCTATGGCCTTTGGCAGCTGCTTTGCTGATCCCACCCTGCTCCAGACCCCATTAACAAGAACCTGATTGGACATCTGTCATCAATCATTATGGAATGTGATGCTTACTGCATTCAAGTAGCATTTGATGTATAATTACCGGCAGTCAGGTTATATTTTCAGGTAGTATAATAGAAAAACTTAAAGAGATAAAAGAAGGGGGTTGGCATTTATTTTCTTATTCTTTTAATATTTTTGTGACTTTTTCAATTTAAGGCTGTAGGTTGGATATGAAGTTCAGCTAGGTTAGGCACTGAATGTTCTTTTTACCATGACCCATTAGATGCTATAGATCTGTATAGACACTTTGCTTGCTAATGTTCTAGTTCTTATTTGCAGTGAAGTCAAATGGTAGTTACATTGAAGGCAACTCTCTCCATTAAATAATTATGGATCCATTTACATTGCTCATTGAGCTGTTGTTGCTAGGCACATTCATACACTGGTTTTCACAGTCATCTTTGGATTTCTTATATTGCAGATGTTAAAGGTGATTAGCTCAGAGATCAACAAAGGGAGGCATGTGAATTTGACAATATAGTAAAATCAGAAAGACCTCTAATAAATATCTTTATCTTGAACTGCATCAACTCAATGCTGTACTTGAAGCTGCTGAAGTAAATAGAGCTCAGTGCTAGCTGGGCTCCAGCTTCCACTAGACCCAGTAGGATCTGACAGCCAAAAGCGTCTGCCTATGCATGGCTGAGGCTATAGGATCTCAGTAGTACTGAGATCAGTAAAGACCAAAGTTTATATTTGTGGTTAAGGCAATGCCTGCTAGGTCTCAGAGTACACCAATGCTGCCAGTTAATGAAGCTGTGATTCAAGACCCTCAGCCAGTAAAGAGATATTGCTCCTACTGAGTGCCACCAGGTGTTCTGACTGTCCTTTCCAAAAGTGCAACTGTCTCCTTAAGTAAAAACAAGTACTCAGTTTGTGAAGACATGCTGCATAAGGTTGACACAGTACACAAGGAGATAATTCAGTTACCAAAGCTTAGCTCTGTAGAGATGCTACATCTAGAAGAGAGTAGAATATTCTCAGTTGGAAGGGACCTACAGTGGTCATGTAGGCAAACTATATGACCACTCCAGGACCGACCAAAAGTTAAAGCATGTTATTAAGGGCATGGATGCAGCTTTGGTTTGGGGAAGTGTTTTGATGCTTCACAATGCTGTCGGTTGTTGTATAGAATCCATTTTTTTGTCATATGTGTCAATGTGTTCAAGAAATGGATTGTTACCATTGGGCAAAAGTAGAGCAGACTTCAGAATGGCATTTTTTTCAACTTTCATTCAGCTTGTGCGACACCCATTTGTCAAGCTTTTTTTGATTTTCCATTGTGGTGCAAATGTTGAACAACTGTTAAATAGTCTGTGTTTAGTTCTTCTGCAACCTCTTGAGTTTTCTTGCATGGGTCCACTTCAATAATGACCCTCGTATTGTTGCTGTCTATTGCAGAAGGACATCTGTGACCCTTCTCAACTTCAAGGCTCTCATTTCCCTTACACATTTTTTGGAACTAGTGTTGAGATGCATGCTTATTGATGGTCCCCTGGCCATATACTTGGTATATACTGATAGC
Organism: Clamator glandarius; assembly: GCA_033459285.1. Taxonomy (NCBI): domain Eukaryota; kingdom Metazoa; phylum Chordata; class Aves; order Cuculiformes; family Cuculidae; genus Clamator; species Clamator glandarius. The sequence continues at coordinate 421,633 of JAUNZM010000317.1, forward strand.
AGGTTCTGCTACTTTATGTCCCCCTTTGAACTTGTACAACAACATATCTTGAATTTGCTTTTTTTTCCCATCTTTAATTCAACAGTCTAATATAAAAAGAATAAATAAAAACATTAGCATAAATAAACAGAGCAAAATTTGCACTTTAAAATTGTATACTACATGAACACACTTAAATAAAACTTTTATCTGAAATAAGCGTTGTAAGTTTACAATGACAAAAATTACAATTATTTTGCACCAACCTAGTATCTGTTGCATGTATGAGAGCTTTATATTTAGAAGTATTTGTGAAACATATAAATTAGAGTTTGGATTTTGTAATGTACTTGATTTTAGGAGTTAAAAAAAATCAAGATGTGATTGGGAAGGCAGTTTTATTATTTCACCACTACCCCCCTTCCCCCACCATGTAAGTATCATTTGCAATAAATGTTTTGGAACAAATTCCCAGGTTCTTTTTAGTATACTGAAACCACATGTTAATTTTCAGCATAACTTTAATGCATTATATTCTGTATCTATCTTTCAAGTGTTCAGATTAAATCCAAAATAAGATTTCTTAATCTGAAAAGCATCAGTAATTTTACAGGTACTTATTGATGGTTGCTGGTTAATGTGTAAATTACTTTAAATGCAAAGTGCAAGTATTTTGTTACCATTTGTTGGAATTCTGAAATTGAGCCACTAATAGGGGATATTTAAAGGGAAGGAGAATCCATAAGCAGTATTATAAAATTGTGAGTTAAAAAATATAGAGGAGTTTCATGCATTCTCAGAGGTCCTAGGATCCTCAGAGAATTTACCTCTATATAACAGCAAACCAGATTGGCGATGAATGACATGAAACTAGATGTTGCTTCATGTTGCTGTTTAATTGTGGTTTATATTTCTCAGTAATCTCCCTGATTTAGAAATAGTCTCTTTTATTGTTTTGAAAAATAATAAAATGCACAGTAGAACTGGGCTATCTTAAGTTGACCATTGTCCTTAGAACTGCTTTTAGAAATCAGGTAGTTTAAATACTTAAGTCAAATGAAGATAAATGTGCTGAAATCCACCTACTGCCCGTGGATCTGCTTGCTGCAGTTTTTTCTTCTCTTCAGTCTTTTGTTTATTTTTGTCAATAGTGACTTGAGGAAAGTTAGGTCAGTTATTAGGACAGTTAGGTCCTTATAACTCCAGCATTAATATTTTATTTGTTGTAATTTAGAAACAGTAAGAAAGAGGCCATGCTTTTCATTCTAGGAAGTTAAGAATTGAATAAGGCAGGAAGGAACAAATTTCACTAGCCAGATTCACAGTGTGGGATGTCTGTAGGAAGTAGAATATTATAATTAATCAAAATTCACTACTTAGTAATTATAATGCTGTACAACTGCTTGGACAAAAAGCTGAAATGCATGGCCATACCCTCATAGGCTTGATTTTTAGTAAATTGTTCCATTTTTGTTTGGTTAGGTTTTGCTCTGTTTTGGGTTGGTTTTTTTTTACCTGCTAACTAAATTTGTTTAGATCTGTTTTCAAAGAAATTGAAGATTAACTCAAAATACAAAGAAGATTTGGATATCTTCTTGCATGGTATACAACTGCATTATGGCTTATTCTTGTACTATTTCTGTTGTGAAGTCCCCTGAAATTTAGTTCTGCTTATTGTATATGGAGGGGAGATTTCTGTAGGTTAAAGAGGTGATAAACTGATTTTAAAAGACAGCTTTGTTGATGACATATGGAGAAAGGAAAAGCTTTGTGAGGGAAACTTTGTTTAAAATAATCTTGGAATACTGTAACTTTCAAACTGATAGCATACCTCTTTTTATGGTTTATAAACAAAACCTTTTTTCCTAACCATGTATGATTCTAACTTGTTCTCTGCTGTTCTTAATTTAGACTGCTGTGGTCAAGTACTGAAGCCAGATCCCATACCTTGTTATGCTGAGAAAATCTGTGTTCCATCATTTTCTTTATTCTGAAAGATCTTGTTTATGCACTGTTTAATTTACTGTTCCCTAGGTGATCTAACTGTCATCTAATTTTACTTTTTTAAAATAAAAACTATGTGTACAGAAAAGTCAGGGCAATTTGTGTGTGACTATTTGTGTTGTCTGTTTTATTCTTTTCCTTTTGTCTGGAAAAATAGCAGAAAACTGACAGATGAGCAGTAGTGAAATGAATTTGGGTCTGCTTTTTTAAAATCATTTCAACTTAAACACATCACACTCCACTAGAAAGGATATCAAATCAGAAAATAATTTAACACAAGTAAATTACAAAAGAAATTACATAAATTTTATTCTAGGAGGGCCCTGAAATATATGGTTTTTAATAACATAATGCTGGTATGTAATACTCGTAAGACCTGATTTTCAGTTGCCAAGTACATGCTATTCCTCATGAAATCTGAAATTCTGAAACATTATTTAGACAAATTGTAGATGTAGGTATGTGACTTTTAGGAACTGAAGTCTGAATGTTTTGACATAGTTAGCTGTCTTTCTGCTGTCAATAAAACTCTTGAAATTGTGGTGATTAGAAAATAAATACATACAAATATGTAAATATTGTGTATTTAAGTAAAATGGGGCCAGACATTTTACTGATATAAGCTTTCAGACTTCAGTAGAAGACTGGTGTTTTCCATCATTTGAGAAGCCAGGCTGCAATATTTATATGTACATGTACACAAGTATATGATAAAATCTATAAAGTTGGTCTCTTAATTAATTTTTAACATAATTTATTTTCTGAGTATGTTACTGCCATTTTAATTAGTACACAGTGTGCCAACAGAAAATCATATATTGAACAGAAGCAATGGAGTAATCACGCCACTCATCACTGTACTGGCATCCAGACTGAGTTTTGATCAGCGCTAAAATGAGCTCAGCATTTGTTTTGCAAATGCAACTTCTCTTTGTAATGTCTGAGAAGTGGCTGGTTTTATTCAAGCAGAAATTGTTTGTTATTCTGCAGCTGTGGTATTCTTGCCATGTAGTTTGTATTAACCAAAGTTAAGTTTTACCTGGTATGAAACAGCATAGTTATATAGATAAAATTGAAGGCCCTATTATTTTTCTCATCATTTTTTATGTTATGGCTTACTGGATAGAATGCTATTTATGTAAACACAAGAAAATCATCTATATAGTTATGATGGCTGATCATTGGAATAGATTGGGTAGACACCCTCCTCAGTTAAATTTTTCAAAATAACTTAAAAAAAATGTAATGATTTGGAGATAATTGGACTCTGCTCAAGCAGTTTTCTAGCTATTTTCAGATCTCTCAAAGATACATTTCAATGATTCTCAGATCCAGCAATGCCATCAAAGTATTTTGATTTAGATACAGAGCTGAATCTGGGTCATGGCTGTTCCTGCCTATTAGTATCCATTCAATGTCCTGTCTCTAAAGTAGCAGTTTAATTTTGGACAGTACTTTCCTGGAAGGAAGGTTGGATGTTCTTTTGCAGGCTTTTGTTGTTTTTTTTTTTTTTTTTTTATTATTAGTGTCAAACCGTCACATATTTGAAAGAAGAAGGGATAATTTGCACTGTTAAGGACAATGGATAAGGATCAACATGCACTACTTCTTTGGTAGTAAAAGGCTGCACAAGGGAAATATGGACCTGTTGCTGAATGGGGCAGGTGATCCATTTACAACAATCACAGAAAAGTCTGAGTTCTGTGGTTTTTTTGCTTTGTTTGCTTTAGTCTCCATGACACTGTCTCCCAGACATCTATGTTTTGTAAAAGGGGCTGAGAAGGTGTATGATGATTGGCTCAGGAATTACTTCAGAGAACACGATCCTTACAAGTCTATGGGACCTGAGAGACTGCATCTAAAGTGTCAAGAGTACTGTCTGATGTCCTTGCAAGGCTACTGTTTATCACCTTTGACAGGATGTGGAAATGTAGAGAGGTCCATGTCAACGAGGTAGATATCTGAAAACTGGAAATGGTGCACCCACACCCTGATCTTCAAAGAAGATCAAAAGGCCAGTCAGCCTCTTTCTTGATGCACAAGAAGACTGTGGAATCTCTTAGAGAATGTTTCTGGACACATGAAGGAGAACACAACTAACAGCATGCTTTTACAAAGGCTAAATCATGAATCTGGGTGGATTTATGTTCAAATGACTGAATTTCTGATTGAGGGAAGAGAAGCAAATGTCATTAATTACTTTAGCAAGACTTTTGACACTGTCGTTCAGATTGTTCTTCCACCCACATTAGAGTGTTATAGTCTGGGTGAGTGAACAACTAAACGATTGAAAGATTGATTTGGTTGAATGATTTAGTGTGGGAGTGGCAGTTTCTTGAATGTAGGCTTCCTGGGTGCCTGTGAAAAAGGGAGTACTTCATGGTTATACACATCCTCTTTAATATCTTTATCATTGATTTGTGGTAGATTGAGCGTGCTCTCATCAAATTTGCAGATGGCCCTAAATTGGGGAACTGGTTATTAAAGTCAAAGGAACTTCCATCAAGAAGAACCTAAGAACACTGAAGTAATGGGCTAATGGGCTGAAAGAACAAGAACAAATATGAAGTCTTGCAGCTATGCAGGGTTGGACTAACTGATTGAGTAGCATCTCTGTGGAAGAGGACCTGGCGTCTCTGGCAGGGGATGAGCAGTGAACTGCCTATGAAATAATAACATGGTCTGGGAGCATAGGAAACAAACAGCATCCAAGCTTGTATCCAAAATAACAGTACCAGGAAACTGAGGGAGGTGATTATACTCCTCTTACTCAGAGCACTTGTTGGACCATATCTAGATTCTATGTTCAGTTCTACCCCTGCCTAGTACAGGAAAGACATAGATAAATTGGAGCAAATTCAACAGAGAATCACTTAGATCTCTGGGGGCTGGAGCACCTTTCCTCTGAGGAGAGGCTCAGGGAATTGGACTTCTTCAGCGGATAGAAGAGATGGTTTCAGGGGAAAACAACAGCCTGACTGTACCTATGGGAAGGTTATAAAGAGAATGAATCAGGTTATTTGAAGGTCTGTGGTGGGAGAGACAACAGATGTAAGTTGAAACAAGAAAGGTTCAGACTGGGTGTAACGAGAAACTTTTTAACCCTGAAGACGGTCAAGCCGTGTAGCAGGTTGCACGGGGTTGTTACGTTTTCTCCTTCCTTGAAAATGTCAAGACCTGACAGGTTAAAGCCCTGAACATATGATCTTATCACATAGCTGGTCCTTGCTTTGAGGATGAGATTGGACTGATACCCCTTCCAGTCTGAATATTCCTGTTATGCTATTCTCCAGTCCCAGCTTCCTACACTTTTACATAGCCTTATTTATAACCGTGTATATCTTCATACATTTATATTTCACCTCCTAAAGGAGGTAGTAGGAATAGAAAGCAATGGACTTCAAGAATTTTCTATAATTTGAAGGGATACACTTACAGCTTGAGCAGGAAAACCAAGATTTTTCTTATTGCCAGAATATATAGATAATATAGTCTTAAATATCCTCAAATGCCTGACAACATAACTATCACTCGACTGGCCCTTCTTTACTGAAGAAAAACATCTAATTGTACCCAAACTAGATGAAGAAAGTAATAGTAAATTAAGGACACTTAAAATTTCTGAGTTTTCGCCTCCTTTTTTTTTAGAAAAAATTATATCCTCTGTTGGTCATTTCACTCTGTGATTGCTTGATGTATCACAAATGCATATTTTTATATTCTAACATCTTAGAACACTGCTTTCTATTAAATCTGGTGTACAATATTGGTTGACTTGGTCTTTCTTTTGTCACATCTCAGCCAGATTATAACACTGGAATGTACCTCGGAATAAATACAGTTAAAAATGCTTCCACACCAAGACTGAAAGTTTGGGAAAGGATTAGAAAAAGAAATATTTGCGGGAAATAATTGTGTTGCACTGAAAACTATGCACAATGTCCTTAACTGAACTACTTTTGGTGACAGCAATGAATGGTATATGACATAGTGCTTCGAACTGGCACACAAGTCAATTAGAACTAGTCCACAATCATGGGAACTGTTTTATGTAATGAAATAGGTCATACTTAACTGATTACTGCCTCCACCAAAGTTTAAGATTCCTAGGAAAGTGATATTTTTATTGTTTTCATCATGTTGACACTGACTGATCAAATTACAGAGAACTCAGTTTACTTGTTGGCCCATGACATTTGCAGTAGTTGTGTACTGGGCATGCTGAGATATTAAACATCTATTAATTAAACAAAAATAATGTTTAGAGTTATTAAATCTGCTGAAAAAATAGTTGAATATCTTGAAAGAAATGAGAAATTTTGACTGCTAGAATTACAGTATTTCTATGCCGATTACTACTGCCTATTGATTTACTGTACATTATTCCTGGAAATGGTTTCACCAGAAGTGAGATAATGGCTGTGACAGCCAATACGGATCGTCTAATACTGTTATACCATCCTCCACATTATTTTCTCACATTTCTGCCAACTTCTGAGAAACATGCTTGCCCTCTAGCTCTTCATAAGTCATGTATCTTTACTGATTTGTAATTATGGACTCTCTTTGGAAAAAAGATACTACTGTACATCTTTCTTAGCTCTTTATCCCATTCCAATACATCATTAAAATCTTCTATAACATGTTATTTATTGTGTTATGTAATGTCTGTCTCTCTTAGGAACACCTTTAAAGGGTTTATATTTTATTTATACACGTTTTTCCTTTATTCTGATATTATTTCAGTTAGTTATTCCCTATTTTAAATAATTTGAGGAAAAAATATTGCTTGTTGTAATACAGACACCTGCCCTCAGGAATTCTAGACCATTTAGACTTTTTTTTCCCCTGTTATGTTTCATCAGTTTGTAGTTATCTTCCAGAGAGCAAGGATTTCATAGATTAAAACAGCAATTGATTTTTTTAAATCTTTTATTTGAATTTATCCATTCCACTGAAGTACATTATGTGTCTGCAAAGAACGTAATAAATTATGGACAAGGCAAAAGTTAAAATTAGATCTGAATGTGGTGTAATGCCCAAAGGAAACTGTTTGGAAAGGTTACAAGCTGTCAAGAAACAATTTGTATGGTTAAAAGCCACACAGTCAGATGCTGTTAATGGAGTATCTGTAATGATTATTTAGGCATTGGTTGCTTATTATGTCTTTGAGGCAGCTATTCACTGTGCTACTTTGGAGGCTATAAAGACCTGTAATTCGGCACCTGTTATAAAGAAGTGTATGCAAGAATGCACTGTACGACATCAGGCAAACCTCTCCTCTCTGTTCTCTAGATTTTTAATCATCTTTTCCTCTTGGAAATACGGTTGATGGTGATTGTGAGAATAAAGACTAGTTACTGTAGTGTAAGGATCATAAAGTCAATCATGTGGATAAAATTACTTAGCAATCCAGCCAGCTGGTCTCTGTTTGGCTTCACTTCAGTTCATTAGTTTATGGGGAGAATTCACTCCACATTTAAAGAAAGCAAAAACTGCATAAAAATTGGTTTGTAATTAATTGCAGCTTTTCATACAGAAAAAAAAAAAATTGTGAAGTGAATGTGCCCCTTGGGCACTCATTTCTTGGCTACTTTTTGCATCCTTTGTAAAATAAATTTATTTTGTATTTACAACCTGTTCTAGGCACAGATTATTCACCAAGTAACCATCTCCTTTTCTTGAAAATGATTCTTTACACCATGTAATACTTGAAGAATTTTCAAATTACAATATTTGCTAGAGGAGTAGATGATTTTAAACAATTTAGGGGCCATTTGGAAGCATGACTGCGTAATCTTGGCTTTCCATGCCAGTGCTCTCATGCAGGTGATTAGGTTGCATCGTAGAATCATAAGCATATGTTTAAAGTGCTGTACATCATAAGCATATTGTGATTTGCATGCTTTGTAAGAGTTAAATAGCTAATGTTAATTACTATTGTGTCTAATGGAGCCAGAAACAATAAATATATTATTCTTCTAGTTTTGAAACCTTTTATAAAGAGTACATAAAAGCAGCAAGGCCACTGGGGAGTTTCTACATTTCTAATCCCTTAACAGGATATCCAAAATTAGTCCAAATTACTCCCAGATCCTTTCAGGTCTAACCATAGACGCTAAAGAGGCCATAGCCTGTACATTTGTGTTAGCATTTACACAACATTGCTCAAGAAAAATGGTAGAAAAATTTTGCCAGAAATGTATCCGTAACAAAAATTTCAAACTATTGAAAGGAGCTTATTGTTTATAGGTCCAGATTAAACACAATGTGCAGTAGCTTGCTACATGTTAATGACCTTTCTTCAGAAGCTGTGTATACAAAGAATGCGTTCTCTGAATATACTTTGATGGATAAAGGGTGAAAGAGAGTATTAGGGTGGTCTTATGACTCTTGGTTATTCTGCCTGTTAAGGGCAACTGAAATGTGGAATTGTATGAAATTTCAGTGTTTCAAGATGTATTTCAGTATCCAATTAAATAAAAGTAGATTTTGAAACACTGAAATTTCTTACATTTCCACAGTTCTTATATTTCCATGTTTCCACAAGCAATTGTCCTACAAAACAATCAAAATATATTCTTGTTACTTTAGGAGGTCTTTATACATGCTATCTAGAACATAAGAATGAATATTATTTAATGAACTGGCAATTTCCAGTGGAAGATATTACTGGCAATTTTACAACCGGTTCTAGATTCATGCTGTGCCTTCTACAAGCATGTAAGCTGTCAGAACTGTATGATATTTAGGAAGGTATAGGACATCTTCTGAGTTCTAGGAAGGTTTCTGTGTAGCTGTAACTTTTAGACATGTATAATCATTAAATGAATGGTTTGCTTATACAAAAGGTTACTTAATCAACAGAACTTAGCAATGGAAAAGATAGAAGTGAAGTTCATACCCCCGCTCTTCTGTTTGTTACCAGGAATGCATTTCTTTAGTTTATTCCCCTATCTTTCACCTTTCATTTATGTAAGTCTTACTCACATAAATGGCAATTTTTACATTGTTAACAGGTATAATTTAATCTGGTTTTTTTTCTATTTCTGTTCTTTAGTAGATATGTATTATCAAAGTAATGCTAAACTCAATATTTTTTAGAGAATATTGGAATTTTAAAATTTAGAGAAATTAAAATGAGACAGCTTTCATAAGCCTTGCTTAATGCTGCAAATGTGAATAGTCTATTGAAAGCTTAGAATTAATCCTACTGCAGATATATTATACTAGGATTGAAATTGTTTGTTTTAATATTAGGCAACTGCACAAAACACTGAGGAGTCATTAGCATAAAGAATATATGAACACAAGTGCCTATTCAAACTTGCATTCTTATTTTCCAAAGCAGAAATAATGAAAAAATGTGGTCAGTCCCATGATGAATTCTGGATTAGCATGAATGAAAAATTGTGTGACACTTTATTCCTAAAAAGTTCCTCAACTAAAGTGTGTTCCTTTCACCCATTTCCATTTATTTGTTTGATGAGATTTTGAGGAAGAACCTGGGAGAGCTGGAGTTTTTGTCTTGTGTTCCATTGATGTTGTTCTTTCATTTTCTTCTGATTCCTGCCATAGTAAACATGGTCTATGGGAAATTCTGCAGGACAGTGCTTCAGTCCTCTTTTCTAGGAAAAGGTGTGCGTGGTGACAGTAATTTAGGGTGGGAACGTTCCTTGTAAATAACCTATGTTTATAAATAGTCTACACAGGGAAGGGTTTCATAATAGCAGAAAAGAAATTCTTCAGTAATAGTTGCTTCCTAAATTTATTTCAGCCTACCATGGACTAGAGAAGCCCAAGATATGGTTACTTTTATGGACCTATTAATCTGTAACACATTGTAAATGCTCACTTTATTAGAAGAGACAGAGGCTGGAGAAGTCTACTATTAGATATTGCATGGGAATTCTTAGCTCCCCATGTGGTTATTAGCTACTGTCATCTATTCCAGTTATTGACTGTTCAGTTTCCTTAAGTTTATTACACATCTTCATTTCCTGAATCATTGGAGATCATTTAATTACAGAAAATGATTAACTAAAATGTTTAGCAAGCAAGCTACCTCCATCTGATTTACTAAATACTGAAGATAGAAATCAATGCTTAAAATGCATATGTTCATATATACAATTACTTTTATTGATCAAAATTTAATAAGAGAATCAAGAACCAGTCCTAAGAATAGAGTGTATGATTCTCTAGGTGTAGATAAGCCAGAGTTGCATAGAACTGTTGAATAATGTGCTGAAAAGATTGAAGTTATATTGTAACTAACCAAAACATTCAAGTTTGGTAATGCAACATGAGAGTTAAATTGTGAGTAGAACACAGTAGTCTTCTGTGCAGTACTGAGGTGCGTTTACATCAAGTAATATTCCAGACAAACATGTTTTATTGTCATACTTGATAATGTTATGATAGTTGATACTGAAAAGTTCTTTGTGAGATGGAGATTATTTATTTAGCTGGCTTAATACCTAAAAAACCACAGTATGTTGAAAGTATATATTATAAAACTCAGGGATATTTTAAATGTTTATAAAAGTATACATAACATCTGCAAAATCACTGTAAAACTTGGAATTACTTGATTTTAGAATCTATTTGATGTGGACTCCATAACTTGAAAAGATATGTGGAATTAAAGATATTTTTGTAGTCAGAATAGGAAGAACTGCAAAACATGAAAGAAAAAATTCCTATCAGCCATTTCTCAGTATAAGGTCATTCTATTTAATCTATCTGTGGTATATGCTGGGTTTTCAGTACATTTGAGAAAACAAATAACATCCTGAAAAATCACACAATTCATTTCTTGACAGCAGTAAGTTTTTTTAAAAAACTTACTATTAAACAATTACCCTAGCATAACAGGAGGAGCAGAAATAATCAGCCATAAACACCATGGCTGTTAAGCCTATAACAAACTGTTTCACCTCTAGATTTTCTATCTGTTTTCAATTGGAATCATAGAGACAGAATTTGTCCACCTTTAGAGGGGCAAGTGAGCCTTTACCTTGGAGCATAGGTTACATTGTAGAACTTGATTTTAAGGACTTCTTATCACTGTTAATAAATGTTAAAACCTAAGAATAAATTATTAATAGACTTTCCCATAATCAAGATCACATACATACATTTAAAGAGAATCCTTAATCGATGAAGGAGGCATCTACATCTTGATTATGTACTTCTAAGAAATTTCTCAACCATTAAAATATAAATTTTTCAAAATAACAAAATGGACAGTAATTTTGGAGCAAAAAAAAAGTCATAAGACAGATCTTGCAGTTCTAATAAAAACCTAGCTTGAGAAGTCTTTTTGTTTTTTACTTTTTTTTTGGTTTTATGCAAATTGTTACTTAGAAATTTAATTCTGGTTGTACTTTAACTTTGTGGAGGGTAAATATAGACAATCTAATTGAGACTTTTTTCTTTACAATACTGCTTAAATACACAATGTCAGCTTTTATTGCATATTTATTTAGTGCTTTCTAAAAGAAATCAAAATTTCACCAAAATCCAGTGGAGGAGTGCACTGCTCTAGAAAGAGGCATACAGCACCTAGAGTGTAGGAAGCCATTTATTAATACACCAATATAAGCAGTGGCTATGAGATAAGAGTTTAACAGTGTTACAAACTATTCACTTTGAGATGGAACATAGAGACTGCTAACTAGACAGCATGAGTTTGTGCAGTTGAGCAGTGATAACGAGATTTCTTTTTAATTTTTAAAAATAAATCCTTATTTTTCTGGATTTATAGAACACTATAAATTTAAACAGAGAACATAAGTACTGAACATGTTGCACTGGACTTACATATTCTATTTGTGTAAAAACTAGAGGAACTTCTAGTTTTGCTGATTTTTCTATACCTTGTGGCAAAAAGGTTCACAAGTTAATGTAAGATTATAAAGTAAAGTTTATGCAATTAAAGAACGTGAGAGAGTTTATAGACCATTCATCATTGGATATGATTCATAAACTGTAAGTTTCAGAAAATAAGGAAGGCATTCCATTTGTGGTTCACTGTTGCTTGAAGCCTACCTAATGAAGTCTTTCTTAGTCATAGAATTAACTGAATATCTAGCTGCAAAGTACTGAATATTCACTCTGCATATTAAACTTGAAAAAGTAGAATAAAATCTTGCATACTCACAGGGGCTTTTTGTTGGTTTCATTTCAACCAAAATTAGACAGCTCTTGTTCATTTAGTGCATTCAAAAGGAGTCAAACCTTTAAAATTCCAAACTGTCAGCTCCCATCATTTTATATGACAGCTGACTGAATGTAATACACACAAGCCATACTAAGTGAAAAGCTGCGAATTAGTACAATTTCTTATTTTAAAACAAGGGGAAACAACACATTAGCCCGTGCTTTGTGGATATATGTTATGATGCTAAATGGATTTTCCACCATTCTTCTTTGGTCTTACCTATGCAGCACAGTACTTGTATGAAGAAACCTATGGATTTTGTTAAAGAGTTATTTAAATCTTTGCGCTTTCTGAATTTAACATGCTATATGATATTGTCTCAAAAATTAAATACATGACTGAGAGATGTATTTTTAAAGCAATAAAAATAATTTGTAAGTTTCTATATGTAGTACTGCACTCTTTGGATCTCATTTTCTCAAGGGATATTTTCTTGTTTCATCAAAGTCAAAGAAGGAAGTAACTCCACTTCTCTGAAAATTCAAAGTGGTTTGTATAGGCCTAACTTCTAACTATTGTTGCCTGAAAAAAATAGTGCTATATTTTAGTCATTTTTACTCCATCCATTCGCTTTATATGGTTTACTGGATGACAGATGGCTTATCATTCTGAAAATTATAACTACACCTTCTGATTAAAGATAAAAACCTCTAAGAAAGGAATCTCCAAAGACAAACCATCCTCCCTTTTTGTTGTTATGCAAAAAACCCAGCAAGACTTGGAAGTAATCTGGGAACTTCCTATTGCTTTTTGTTTGAAATCTTCCTGATTCCACTTTCTTGGACTGAACTAGTCACCACTCTTAGTAATGTGGTAAAACTCAATTTATATTAAACTCTAAAATTACATGGTGGAGGTTTGTGGGTTTTTGAGTTTTTTGGGTTTTTTTTATTGTGTTGGTGGCCTTCTGTATAATACATTTTTCAAAAAATTTTTCAATAAAAGCATTTGAAATAACCTCTAGGATCAGTTTTTCTAAAATACTCAGTAACATAGTGGACAGAAAGTTTAATGCTGAACTTGATTTTCATGCTTCCTTTAAAAAAACATCAGTAGTAGGCTTCCCTACTACATATTTATAAACACTAAGAACATTTTAAAAACTAACTAGTTTCTGAAAGTTCAAAACAGAGCTTCTTGTGGTCTGTATATGCATAGCTATCGCTCATCAGTTCAAACTTATCCTTTTCTTTCATTTGGTTTGCCAAGATACACTTAAAGATCAAAAACATATGCTTTTCCAGGTGTGCTTCTGAGCAGGCACCATTGATGGGGTTTCACATAAAAAAATAAAAATTCTGTGCATGAGCTGTCACAAATTGTTTGGCTGAACAGTCGCTGTTACTAAAGCAATGCTGATGTTCTTAAATGGAATTGCAATGAGAAACACCTGTGTGTAAACTAGATTAGTCAAATTGAAAATCATCATGGATTCCAGGTCAGAAGTAAGTAAATAAGATGGTTCAGGGAAGGTCAAATAGTATCCATGTTCTCAAGTGCTGATGAAAACTTCAATTGCAAACAGTATAGAAAAAAGTGTGATTGTTGTAAGGCAGTAGAATGGAGAACTTCACTTTAAATGTAACATTTAAACTTCTGTAACCAAGGAAGTTGTACCAGAAAAGCATAATATTAGGATTGCTACTGTTATTATATTAGCCTGGATAGGTTGCGGAGAGCTTACATAAACACGAAGGAAACATTCCCCAACTTTGCCTTAACATCTACAAGCCCCACAGCCCTCAGTGGTGCATGGTATAAAGCTATATCACATAGACAGGTGCACTGGATGGCACTATCTTTCATTCACTGCTTTATTTGTGAGACCATGTTGAGAGCTGACACAAACCAAACAATGTTGTTTTAAAACATATTACGTTGTATGACTGCAAAGTGACTATGTCACTTAGTGATGCAGGTGATGCAATGTGCCCCTTCACCCTTCTGCTTTCATGCTTCCAAAAGTATAACAGTTCCTTTGCGTGGTGGAGTAATGCTGATAGGCTTTATGGAAAGCTGTTCAGAAGAGCTATTTAAATGAAGAACACGAATGATTGCCACACGAAACCAGAAAACTAAGAATGTTTCTTGGAAAATTAATTTTTTTGTTTTGTTCAGGGGATGTTCCGTGTTTCTTGTGTATTATTTGGGTATGGCTGATCTAGCAGGGGAAAAAATAGATTTAAAAACGAGCACTGGAAAAGAGAATACTGAGTTCCTTAATTAAGCCAGGCAGAGATTGCTTATTCATTCTAAACAGAGGCATATGGCAAAGATTGATTCGCTACTGGGACTGACAACTGGGCTCTGTTCTGTTAGCTTCAGCAGCAGCAGGAAGGGGGAGAGGAAATCACAAATGTGGACATGTAATAAACAAGCCCTGGGAATTATGGGGAAGTTAGCAGTAAAAGTATGCTGAATTACACCTATACATTAACTTTCTTTGTTTTCTTCCTGCAAAAGGGGATAAGTAATTATAAATAAGCATGGGAAAACTTCAGACCAACATTAATGCTAGAATGAAGAATGATTTTTTTGCTGGAAACTCCCAATAACTTCAATCCTTGCTTATATAAATTGAAAATTTAAATTAAATACCTATATGGTGTAATTTGTTTGGGTTTGGGGCTGTTTCAAATGGTGATTGTGTGAGATGATTTACACAGAAAGAATTCCAATACAAAATTAATTACATACAGAATTCATGCAGAAGACAGTGCATCTTTGAAAAACTACCTGTGTTTGTACCAAAGCTACCTAGTCAGCTAGCAGACTGAATCAAAGAAAACCAGTTATTTATCACTGTAATTTCTTACATAAAGAATTTTCTGTCTTTGTTATTGAAAATATGCTTATGTATCTCTGATTCTGCATTACCTATTCTTCCATGACAGAAATAATTTAGGTTGGCCTTTTTTCAGTGTGTGCATTCTGATACATTAATGTATCAGACTTGATGATCTTAAAGGTGTTTTCCACCGTAAATGATTCTATGATTTTACATAAAAGAGAAGAAATGCATACGTTTCCTTCAGATCTTTTTAAACTCAGAATTTTCAGCCAAAATACTGTACCTTTTTCCTTGATGTATCATAGAAATCTCAAAAGAACCCAAACTGGAAGCTAACAACATAGTTGGGTCATCCTTCATGTTCATCACTAGAGTTGATCAAGCCTCACAACAATTTCACAGTTGTAAATATCCATATCCTCCTCCCCCATGTTCTCATGCTTTTGCTGATTATATATGATAATGGAAAAGAATGTGATTTTAAACAGATATAGACGTTCCAGACAGACTGTTCTTTTCTCCTTTGCAGTAATGCAAATCAGAATCTACACTACGTGCACCAATAGACTCTTTTCACCATCACAAACTACTATAAGAACATAGACATGGAAATCCATCATTTTTCTCTGATTCGTTAAGTATCTTTCAAGTGTTTCCATGGCTTATGGCATACTGGTAACCATGACTCTGAATGCAGAAACTGATGCAAAAATGTTTGGTGGAAAGGTGTAAGTCAGCTAAAATTCTTGAAGATGTTAATAATAATAATAATGAGTTTATTACTTCTTGGGTTAGAAAAAAACCCAGATAAACAAAAAAAAATCCGTTGAGGTCTGTTTATTCCATCATTTCATATTACAGATATTCTTATTCTCTCCTTTCAGGCTTGTTGGCCATTTTGTCTTACAGGATACTGCTAGATGAGTCCTGAAATGATAAATACAGCAGTTCTTCCACAAGTGAACAAGAGGTGTATCACAAAGAGACATTGCAGTCACCATTAAGCATTTACCAAAGACATTATTTGACTGTAATATGTTGTTTCAGCAGCTCTGAAGAAAATTGTTTCTGGCATGAAGAGCTGGGTGTCACATCAGAAACAAATAATTGACATTTTCTTGTTTTCATCATATCTTGTCAGTATAGTTTTATAAACATCCATGAAGTTTTGCACACAGAATGGATAAAAAGGAACACTAATGATAGACTATTCACTGAATGGATGTTGTGTACTAGAATTTGTACTGCAGTAGAATTTGGAGATTCTTGCCAATAAGAAATGATGATATAAAATTATATTTAAGGTTACTATTGTTAATGATAAAATTATACTGTGTCAATATAAGTAAAATCATAATAATATAACAGCTTTAATAATGAAACTTGTATCTTTTAACTCTAGCAAGTAATAATTTAAAATACATTTATGACAAAATTTTGAAGTTAATGTAATTATTTAATGATGTATATTTTGCTAGAATTTGGTTGCTAGTATTATAACTGCATTTTTGCATGTATTTTCAGTGTAGAAACCTTGTGCTCTTCCTATTTGATCCTGGAAGTACATTAATTATCATGTCACATTTCACGGATGTGCCAACATTATGAAGAAAATAGAAAAATAATGCAATCTATTACCATCTTTTATATGATCAGATCTTATATCCCAACAGCATAAACAAGATGAAACCATTACAAATGTCCTGTGTTTCACATCTAATATCAGAACTAAATAATTGAGATTGCCCAGAAAGATAAAATCCAGAGTATCTAATTATAATATGTCTTCATTTCCAGCTAATATTAAAAGCTATTTAATACGAATTAAATCAAAGTAATTTGAAGTCTGACATGGTTAGTAAGCTAAGATCTGGAATTTTTACTTAGTATGTTATGATACCCAGACAAAAAATATTGGCTCTTTGGCTTTGACGTCTTTTGATTGGCTTACACTTGCAAAACCACAGCCGAAAAGTTCCATAGTTCCTTGTACTACTGCTACTACTACTTCTAGTGTTATTTCTAGAGAATGTGCAATACGGTCTTATGGTCAGCAATCCTAAGGGATACCACAATGTTTTATAGCCACACATATGGATGTAACTTTGAATGTTACTTTCTGATCTGTTTAGATGTAGCTTTTATGTCATTTTTTAGAATAACCTTCCTGAAGAAATGCTATTTAAGTTTCTCATAATGTCTTATGTTATATCCCAAGTCATTTGGGAAGTTACTGTAGTGCAGTATATATACAATGAAGCTAAGATACTGTTTTATGTTGCTGAATATTTTTTCCTAATTTTTCTAGTTAATGAGCTAAAAGAACCAATACTGGCTTTGAAAGAAATAATTCTGGTTTTATATTTTCAATGATTATAGGATTAGCTTTCTATTTCAAACCCTGTCAAAATTTGATCTCGGGTATGATGTTCCATTCATTATATTTAATAAACAAATATATTTATTAAAAATAAGTTTTATTTATTTGAGTTGGCTTTGAAAACTAAACTATTTTGAGATTTTCATTTGATTTAATCTTTGAATAGGAAAAGATCCAAGATAATAAATGAGTGGCATGATAAATTTGTGCAGGTTGTAGGGGTACATTAACAAAGAATAAGTCATAAAGGAATAACAAGATATCTTCCACTAGCAAGCTTTATTGTGCAAATTTTTGAAGTTTTGCACTAGTGCAACTGTAGCAGCAAACAGGTTGATACAGAGCTTGTATCTCTATAGGAATTTAAGGAAGCTGTACACATGATTATGTTACTTAATTTTATTCAGCTTAAAATAATCCAGATACTACTTTTACAGTTATTTTTATTTGTGCTATCTTCACCACAATTTTTCTGTTTTTCTAATCATGGCTATATTTTGTTATAAAAATGGATGTAGAATCACCTTTTGAGACTGTTTTAAAGTTTTCTTCTGCCAAAGTAAGCATCTTTTTGTCATTTTTGGTATGTAGATTAAATTCAGTTAATCTTGGATCGTTATTGATGAAATAAGATTGGTAATATTTTAAATATTCTAAGTGAGGTGTCTATGCTTGAAGCAGGCATCAAAGGAAGTTTCAAATGGATGAATCAGTGCATTTAGCCCAATCCATGCTATATTGTTAATTTAGAAACTAAGAAAAAAATAAGGAAAAATACCTAGCTAACAAAATTATTTGAATGCAGTATGTATATAACCATGCAAGTTGTAGGGAGCACCTGCAATATGAAGCATTTATATTTTTTCTGACATTTGCAAGCATTCTTCCTATCTGTTTAGACTCCAGTCTGTCTTTTCCATCACCTTACCTTCATTATATATCAACATCTGTTCCATCTTTTCACAAAGTGTTTTTTACATATACGATGCTGTAAAAACAATAATAATGAACAGCTTACTTTATGTCTTATATATGGAGGGGAAACATACAAAAGGATCAGGAATAAATGTAACAAGAGAGTTGAGTGAGACTCTGGTTGTTGAATCTTTCAGGTGGAATAGAACAAAAGGTATTTATCATATTTTTTTGCCTTAATGATTATTAGCATTATATATGATTCTTCAGGAAGAAGCAAATGTGCTCTTCCAAACTGTAATCCTTTGGTGTTTGAAATATTTAATAAATAATAATAATAAGGTTTTGTTTCTTCATACTGCTTAATGACAAGGCGTTTATTTTACTTTATGCCACTATTATGTGAAATGCTTTTGATTCTGTAAGCGCACACAAAAGTCCAAGGAGCATATTTCAGCACAGTTTCCTTTCATTAGCCACTCTATGGGAAAAAAAAGAAAAATCATCTAAGAAAGAGAACAAAAAGAAGAAGAAAGCCAGAAACAACTCACTTAAGCATTACTGACAAAGAAATCCATATGCTCTGGTGGTTAGAGACAAATACAAAGGCAAAAAGATCTTTATTTTAAACTCCTCATCTGGATAGTCTGTTTATCTGATTTTTCAGGAAATCCCTCAAACTTTCAGATTCAGTTAACTCTGCTGGCATAATGGGTAAAATAGCAGGACATCACTATAAACTGTGTGTAAACAGACAATTTTCTCTGAGTGAATAAATACTCCGAACACTTCAAAATGTTCACTATTTCCTTAGAAAAGCTTAACTCAATACAACAGTGCAGCTTCATCAGATTTGGAAGCACAAACAAAATAAAGTAGTGCTGTTATAGTAAGATGAAAATATTAAGGATGAGATACAAACAATAATACTACTACTGAGAGCCCTCGTAAAGTTGAAAAGGAATGGACAGAAGTAGAGATCATGTTAGTCAAACAGTAGATGAATAACTAATTTAATGAGTAAAGAAAAAAATGGAAGCCATCCTTTGGAACAAGGAGCCACATCTGCTTTCAGTCACATCAGTCTGAATCCAGAATAATTTCAGTAATTGATTTGACTGAACTAAGTTGACATTACATCGGTGTATTGGCGTTGTGGGGCCACTATTCCTATGATATGGCACTGTCAGATCCAGAGGAAGACAAATAAGCAACACAAAAGAGAGTAGTACTTTTCCTGTCTGATACATTTGTCTTTAAATAACAAGAGCATTGCTTTGTTTGATAGAGAACAAACCTGTATTTGGTGAACAATAGTCTGATTTCTTTTAGTTCATTATATGCCTTTTAGGAGGCATATCAGTTAAATATATGGAAAAATCAAAATTAAAGATGAAAAGTACTGTAGTATGGGTTCAAATTAGATCAATTTGTAAATTGCTGGGCCACCAGTTCCCTCTCATGGTTTCCCAGCGTGTCCAGGGAAACAACACATTCATTCTCATACATTCATTAAGAAAGAGTTTTTTTCAGCATGTGTCAGCTTACTGAAAGAGCTCTATATTTTCCTGGAAATCTCAAGACTGTACTCTAGAAAGTAGTGCTATCACTCTACTAATGTAATACTTGCTTGTTCTTTCATGGTGTGGTGGAAATCATGTAAGATTTGTTTTCACTAAATTCATAAGTTTCTCTGGTTGTAGACTTATTAATGTGTGTACCTCTGTGTGTGCCTTATACGAAAATATTTTAAAAATAATTTTATGGAGTTTATTCAGAGCCTTGCTAGATCACCAGTGACGTGCCTTAGCAGCAGAGAGTCACTCCACTGGAGCTTTCTGTTTCCTAGGGAAATGGAATTCAATGTTCCTTAGTCACGACATTTTCCTGCTTTTATCAAATATCTCTCAAAGTCACTTCTTTGGACTGCTGTTTTATATGAGAGATGTTAACCTGTCATTGTCATCTCCTACTCTGTTAACTGAAGATTTCAACTCTGCTAAGGTCTCTTAAAAAAAAAGATGGGAAATTGCATATGAAAGGGTTAAATGACAGAATTAAGAGTGCAATTTAATACACCTAGAAGGTAAGAAATGACAGATTAGATTGCATAGGTAAGCTTCAATTAAGTCCTTTTACATATCTTTAATTATATGTTATTCCACCAAATCTTGACTCTTCAGTGCCTAGAATGGATCTGTTGTGTGAAAGAAGTAAGGCTATGTAGTGAAGGATACAATCGTTTGTAGGACCCTTGAGTCACCTGTTCCTAAGTAGAAAAGCATATAATTAGTCAGGATAGCTCATAAATAAAAAGGTATTTTCTGTTGTCAAAGTAATTTGATGCTGCTATAGAGATTTAGAGTTTAATCCTGACTTTAATGCATAAAAGCAATGGGCTGCTTAGCAAATAATTTAAAACAGACCTTTACTGCTACTGTTTTGTGGGTTTATTTACTTACAGTTATGCCAAATTTTTGGATGCTTATTTCAAACCTTTGAAACTGACTGTTAATTATTCTGTATATGAAGGCTGGACTTAGAACCTATCTGGTTCTATCGCGTGCTGAATACTTTGGAAAAGACAGGTCTTAGCACTGAAAATTGCTGCATATTTTTATACTTCTCTTTGTGTTGCTTAGTTCTGTTTGTAAAATGGGGTTATAACCTCTCCTTCTCTATTGTGAAAAAACTGAAAATTATTAGCTATTATTATAATAAACTAGCAGTAAAGCAAGTAACTTTATCTTTAGAACAGAATTTGAATGGTATGCTCTAAAGAAGGCCCCTGTGACACATGGAATGATGAGAACAGCAGAAAACAGGTATTTTTTTAAATTATTAATCAAATGTTATCCATTTGCTGCAGTTGGCTTTAGTTAAAAAATGTATAAGGACTATCATAATATATATATGTATATCCAATTTATGCATACCAAGTGAAAGCTGAAATTAGTGCTTGCTTGTGTAATTTTACTAGCCTTTTTAACATCAGAGTTTTCCATGTAATCTCAGTATTACATAGATCACTGTGGCATATGATATTATTGTCATTTCAGTTAGCTTGTCAAACTTCCCTGTATGGTTTCAGATGAAATCGCTTGAATGGTTGGGTCACAGGAGGGAGCGTAAGTAGAATCCCAGCTCACAGAAAGGAATAGTGGTATTTAAGGAAATATGCCAGTATGCACTGATAGAAGGAACTAATGCTACTACTTTTCTTTTCTTTTAGAAAAAGAAGAACCTTGTTGGTTTTGTCCCAGTTTCAGACTTTTTTGGCTCGAACCGCTTCTGTTTATGAAAAAAGACTAGAAGTGCCTTTGGATCAAATTCAAACAAGGCAGCTGATTAACAAACCCTGCTGTTAGTTGACATGGGTCCTCTATGAAATCCTGTTTTTTTTTAAGACTGCATTTTTGTTAATTTCACATTTTATGGGGAACCGTTGCTGGGGAAAGACGAAGGAAAAGTCCGCTTCTGAGTAAGATAAATGTTGTGGAAAAAATAAACACCTGGATCTGCTGCTACATGGTTATCTAGAGACTACATTTTTGACCCATATATGTGTTGCTATTTTCAAGGCTCCAAAGAGCAGGTGGTATTGGTTGACAGTCAGTAAAGATAAGTAAATGTGTTTAGAATGTTGTGAGGTTATGGAGGTGAATTAAAAACCAAAGGATTTAGAAGTTATATAAAGTACAGAAAAGAGTTGAGATCGTAATAAAGCTGCTTCCTTCCAGGGACAACATCTTGAGTTTTTTTTATTGCATCTGATTGCAAATTAAGGTGAAAAAAATTAACCCCAGGCATAAAAGAATAGTCAGTTCCTACCTCCCTTGTTTCCAGAACAAAAAACCCTTAGTCTTTGATTTCAGGTTTGATTTTTTTTTCCATGCTGGTTGCCATACAAAGAGATATAGCTCAATAAAATGAAAGACCCAGTGTACTGCAGTTCATATTATTGGCCTGAAGGAATTCTTAGGCAGGTTAATGGATCTAATGGTTTTCCCTTCAGATGATTATATTTTATTTATAGGTGAGAAAATAATAGTTAATGTTAAATTTATTAAAAACTTATTGTGAGACTACAGGAACTGATAATGATAACATTACACTCTGGGAAGCCAAGTTATTCCTGTCTTTAATCCTGTAAGTGCTGATGTGAAGCAAACCGATTGACTTGAAATTAAATATGCTTTTATGCACACTCTTGTTCAGAAAAAAAGAGTTATACTTTTCTTGCTCTTATGAAAGCTTTCATTACATGAAGCATTGATACACCTCAGGTGTTTCTTTTGTGAAAACTGTGTGTGAAATATCCAAGAGCTGAAATCTCATGGATAAGAGCATGTTGTCCTCTGGAGGCTATAAGATCTGATTTCTAAGTCAGCCAAATAATTTGTCAGATAAAAGGCATACTGGTCAACCATAATTGTGTCCACAGGTTTGAATCTTAAACCATATCATGTAGACTGCAAATTTACAGAAGAATTTGGAGAACAGCATGAACAACAGCTCATTTTAACTCAGCACTCCATGCCTTAGCACTGTTATAATTTGGTTTTATATTCTAAATGGGCTCAGAGACTTTTTTATTTTTTTGCAAGCCAATAGAACATAACAAGAGATGTAATGATTTTATGATATAAAGCTGTAAAAATGACATTAATCTCTCAGTAGCACTGAATTTCAGTGCTCAGCTCATCTTAAAATAGTGCGTTGAACTGGGTGGCTAAAGATGGAAAGATGCTGAATCAAAGTTATGCCTCAGGCCACCATAAGCCCTTGTAACACAATCCTAATGTGTGGTTAAAGTTCTAGAGTGGCATTATATTTCGACAAAAAAATCACTTCTCA
This sequence comes from Clamator glandarius, assembly GCA_033459285.1. Classification (NCBI taxonomy): domain Eukaryota; kingdom Metazoa; phylum Chordata; class Aves; order Cuculiformes; family Cuculidae; genus Clamator; species Clamator glandarius. Next base: position 444,784 of record JAUNZM010000317.1, read on the forward strand.
GCAATGTCATTGGCCATAATGATCCAGATCTAGTACATTTCTGTGGAGTAAACTAGCAGAAAGACCAGTCTGAGAATGTGCATCAGATTCTGTAGAAAACAGTAAGAAAAAGGGAGAGAGATCAGAACATGACAATTACTGTTGAATTTTTCATGCTTATAATGCATTATCTCAGACTGGCACTGCCATTAATGACTGTATGAGGCCTCTGACTGGACACCTACATTAATTTTAGAGCTCCTCTATCATTTTGCTTGAAGCAAAATTTGACATCAACACGATGTTTCACCTTAGATTGAACTTAGTGGGGAAATAGCATGAAAGTAAATTAAAAATAACCAGCTCAATTCCCACCACTTTTGCAATAACATCTTTTTATTTTACACCAAAAGCTTTCTAAACCCTTTGGAAGAGATTTCCTAAAGGAAAACCCTATTTTTTTGTACTTCCTTTCACTGACTCCAAGATGCACCCAAGGCAATATATTAAAAGTTCAAGCAACATATAAAAATAGTTAGATACAATTTTTGTTTCTGTATTGATGACTGTATGTGCTGTCTATAAATAAAGAGGAATAAAAGAAAGAGTTAAGGGATCAGGCCACTTCACAGGCTTAGGCTGTACAAACGTAATGGTATAGAAGGGGGAGCATACTGAGGTAAGAGAGGGAGATGCATGTACTGACTCTGAAGTTACCACATATGTGTGAAGTATTTTTCTCTTGGGAAAATAGAGCTGTCAAAATAGCTTCACAGGTAGTGTTTGAATTGGGGACTGTGGGACAGGAAGAACGGTCAGAGGCTGAACAAAAACTGTAGAAGTTTGGCCTCCAAATTTGTCTAAAATTAGAGGTGATCTGAATCATTGCCCAGAATTCAAACCAAAAGAGAAGTGAACTTGTCATGAGCTTCAAAAAATATTGCCTATTTTCTTGTTCCTCTGTACTTCCTGATTCTACTTGGTTCTTTGAGTCAAGGGCGAAGGTAACATTAAAAGAGCTGATCTTGCATTCTTGTCGAGGACCACAAAAGTCTCACACGAAGTCTGTCTTCATAAAACTGCTAGGTAAATACTGCAATGAATTAAATTATTTCAAATGAGACCTGGAAAATTCTTGAAAATTAGTTTGCTTGATCTTTCCTATAATTAGGCATAAAGCAGTTCCTTTCATTTTCTTCAAACAACCAAAAAATTATAACAACTTTAGTAATTATGAGTGCTAGAGTTTTTAAGCTACTATGGGCTTTATAGGCCAAGATTAAGTGAGTATCTTCTTTCCTTTCCTTCCTTCTCTTTCCTATTAAAGGCTTTACAAGAAGGAGAATAATCACGGGACACATGTACAATCAGTCCAAACAAAAGCCTTTGGACAACTCAGAATAGATAAACTTGAGTGTGCTGTATTCCACCCAAAGGATGCATCAATAGCAAGCTAAAAATATAAAATACTGAAATTACTTGAACATGTGCTATCTACGTCAATATCTATAGCAATTAAATGTAAAAGAAGAAGTTATTTGTGTTATTTGTATCGATTTATAGACTTTGTCCAAGATTTGAATGAACTGCCTATGAGCTATTGTTAATTGACTATTGTTTATCTGTTATTTCAGGAGAATGATGACAAAAGAGTAATACTAAGTAATAAAATATCCTTTTCAGTAATACAAACCAGTCATCTAACTTTAAGGGTTAGAGGAAAAGATGGTCTGCAGTGATAGTGTTAAGAACACCTTTCATAATTAAAAGTCCTTGGAATTACATGCTCACATCTGAAAAGTTTTACAATAAACAGTTTTGCTGTCTTCTTTGTGACAGTGAGGCGTCTGGGCTATGTGCAACCTGCTCAAGGTAGGAATACAACTACTATAAAGTAAATAGGAAATACAAAGAAAAATATTGCATAATAACTCACATAGAGACAAAATTAAGGATTTAAGGAATGTAGTAGACCTCTACAGACAAAAATCCCAATGAATTTACTATTTTACTCCATACATATTAGTGGAGTAAAACCTATTAAAAATAGCAGGTCTTCACTTGAGAAGATACTATGGACTGTTTTCTTTCTTAAAGGCAGAGATGGAAGACAAGCTGATCTGAAGGATTAGTATTATGCATGAAAAAGATAATCTACCATGAAAAGAAAGAGTGTCATAACACAGTTTTGTATACAGAGATTTAAAAAACTGCACACTAGAAAAAGGTTGGATTGTAGGCAAGCAGATTTGTAAATCTATGTAGACTTTTGGACAAAGTGAATAATTTTATACTGGGCTCTGGAAACTGATCCTTTCTAAGATACGTTTGAAAGGTTGTCCTTAGTGAAATACTGGAAAAGTATTACCCAAAAAGAAAATACTAAGCCTCAGCATCTGTGGCTTGTTTAGGTGAAATTCTCGAGCAACTAAAATAAGAATTTTAAAAGAGAGGAGGCACATAAAGTAATGTGCCACATGCTTATGACTCATACAAACGGAAAAAAAAAAGTCCAAGAAGCATTCTGTTTTTTCTGAGTGAATAGGCAGCTAGTTTCATAGCATTTTCACAGCTTTAGAATGTACAATTTATTTCTTTAATTTATATTCTTCTATTGAAAGACAATAACAATAATAACAATAATAGCAATAATAATCATAATAGTGCCTATAGTAAAACTTGAAGCTCTGCTCCTGCCTTTGCTACAAATTATTTAAGCAGTTGCTGATAATGGTGTTATTGCATCTTCTATCACTGTGATGCCCCCACTTGGGTCCATTTTTTTTCAGTGTTTTCCTCTCCTCAGCAAGTATGCAATCATTTATCAAAGAAGACGATTTTTGCTAACCCTAGCTTCTTTTATTTTAAAACGTCTTTTCTTTATCAGTATGAATATAGTAGTTTTCTAAATTTTCTGTTAAATATGAAGCAAACACCCATTAAAATAAACATAAAGTGTTGATGCTGCATAATATTACTGAATATCATAATTGATGTACGTATTTTTCTTCTCAGTACTTGGTATTTTATTCTACAATAGGAAGCTCATACTGAGATGCTACTTGCCCTTTGTTTGCCCTTATTTTGGAAACCAGGGCTACAGTTTCTGTGCAATCCAATTGCACCAGCTTGTCAGCTTTGTTGTACATGTAAAGGGCACATCCAGGTAGATGAACAGAAGTGCAGAGGTAGAATTAAGTATTCTTTACACAGAATGTGACTTACTGAGTGGGGCAGTCTAGATAAAGAAGAGAATCACACTTAATGCCAACCTGGATTTTTCAGGTAGTATAAAATACATTTTGTGATTGCTACACGTTGTTTCAAAATACTCAAGCAAACAAGTTTGCAAAGAAATGCTATGGAGTGGCAATGTTTTTGTGCAGTGTCTTCTGTGGAGAGAATTAGGTAAGCATTTGGGTTTGATCTGGATGTTGAGACTGGCTCTTGAGAAATGGAGCATTTATATCATCTTATAATTCCTATTAAAAGTAGTATAAATGCTATGTCTGCATCTGGTCCAGGACAGATGTTTATTTGTAAACAAAGCAATTTGTGTATAGGCATACCCACTCTACTACCTTTTTTTTTTCCTTGAGAGAACTGATCCAGACAGTGGTAATTCCCAGGATAAGAGAAAAAATATCAGAGAGATATGTTTTCCCTTTCATAAACCAAACTAATGAGTGCTGGGGCATTCAGAGAACTATTTAGACAGTTTCCCTTCATGCTTAATTACCCCCTTTTTGGGGTACATTGCATAATTTAATGTACATGTAAATTTTTTAAGTGTGATCCTCAGCATCAAGGACCAATCACATTGTTATAACAACAATTTTACTATACAATTTAATGGTTTACATGGTTATTTATAAAATATGTTTTATATCATGCTTTTCCTTCTTTTTTTTTGATTCGTGGGATTTTCTATTGTATGCCTATGTAACGTCTACATTTCATTCTCTGTTTTTGACAGCATTGTCGCCTAAGGAACACTTGGTATTTCCTTTTATTCATAAATTCTACTTGTCAGAAAAATTCTTGCAACAAACATTTTTACAAGATTTTAAGAGATTAATGAAATGATACCACAACTGTAAAGGCATTGCTGCATTCGGTTTGTCATATTAATAGTGAATAACATTGATGAATAGAGATATGGGTTATCTTAAATCACAGCCAGCTCTTAATCCTTTCCTCTTTCTTTGAAATACAATATGAATAGAACATTCAAAGCCACTCTTCAGTCAGACAGGTGTCCATAATCTTCTCTTTTAATGCAAGAGTGGAGGAATATGGTGTTACAGAAGAATGCTGAATCATTAGCAAACTGAAAAAAGAAAAAAATCTTAACCCAATAACTAAACTCATAATAGTTAATTTTTAGATTCTTACATCAAAACATTTGAGTTTTACCTTATATTTGTTCATCTTACTGAGAAGGAACACTTATTGCTGTATTTCTTCTAATAAGATAAGAATTGAACATTTTATTTACATGTAGTTTAGTCTGTAATACAAATGCTGTTTACTCTTTTGTCACAAGCTGCTCTCTAAGCCAAACCCACAAGAAAATACTGTCAAATTGTGGGTGAAAATTGCAACTGTCATTGGTTTAAGAAACTTAATCATTTGTAGCAGTTTAAACATTTGTGATGAGCTTCTTAAAAGGCTATCTTGATGACATCAATTTAAAGCAGTGTCTTCTTATGTTGATATAACTGAAAATGTTGTCCTTCATACTCTAAAGTCTTAATTTAGATTGTTTAGAATATACACACAAGTTGCAGTGAAAGTATTACAAAGTTGAATTGAAATTAGTTTCGAGCCCTTTTAAAATCAAGAAATATAGATAAATAGGCAAATCTTTATTTCATGATTCGTTGTTCAACTCAAGATTAGATGATGTCTTTAGTATTCCTAATATTGGGTTTGTAATCCCTGATGCTATCTTTTATTCTGCTCTGATCATGCCATCTTATAACTGGTTTTGAGTTTATGAATGCTTGATATGTTGGGAAAAGGACTGGTACTGCCTAATATGGAATAAACATTACAGTAGTTCTACAGGAGTGTGAAAAAAATCAATATATTTAATTTAAAGAAAAGTGTTAATACATACTGACTGAACAGTTTTTCATCAAAAATCAAATAGAATTTTTACATCATCATGTTTCCAAAGCTCCAAGCATTTGGGAACTCTCTATGGCCTTAAAATGATGAATGGTTACTTATTCCTTTTAGATAATTTCTAAATAAGTAATATCCCGTAACTATTTCATTAAATGTGTAGGCTTCACAGATGCTCTCTTCTAATCAACTTATTATTGACCTGTATGTAATATCACTATAACAGATGATCTGTCTTGCAACAAGTCATACATATATGAATAAATAAAAGGAAAGATTTAGGGTCCACAGTTTCATCAGTAATCTTCAGAACACTTGTAATCTTTTTTTTTTTTAGTACAATTGTATTCGGAATTTCCAAAGTTCGCATTATTTCAACCCTGTTTTAGTTCATATCTTTCTACTCTCTTGTTACGGTTACTCACCTAAAAAAAGCAAGTTATTATGCCATGTTACTGTTATAACTGAATAAACAAATATATTTCACTAGCCAAGCTTAAATTCAAAGCCATACCTCTTGCTTACTAATATGTCACCATCTTGCTATTTTATCTTCTGTAAGTCATTAGAAATGGTGATTCAAAATACTGTACATATATAGTTTCACTTGTATCATTTTGTTGCCCCTTGGGACACTACTGCACAATGGATTCTTCTCAGCAGTAATGTATTCATTTTCTTCCTCTTAATTCAGCTTACCTTCACTAACAGGGGTAGATTTTACTCTTACTTTTGTAATGAAAAGATGAAATATAGGACTTTACATCTATAAATAGCTGAATCTAAGCAATATTTGAAGCCCAGAAAGTAACAGAATAATCAAAAGAAAAATTTATCAAATATACCCTGTTCAATGTCTTTATCAATGACCTGGATGAAGGCATCAAGTGCACCCTTAGCAAGTTTGCGGACGACACTAAGTTGGGTGGAAATGTGGATCTGCTGGAGGGTCGGGAGGCTCTGCAAAGGGATCTGAACAGGGTGGACTGCTGAGTAGAGTCCAATGGCATGAGGTTTAACATGACCAAATGCCGGGTCTTGCATTTGGGGCATAAAAACCCTGTGCAGTGCTACAGACTAGGAGAAGTCTGTCTAGAAAGCTGCTTGGAGGAAAAAGACCTGGGGATGTTGATTGACAGTGACTGAACATGAGCCAGCAGTGTGCCCAGGTGGCCAAGAAGGCCAATGCCATCTTGGCTTGGATCAGAAACAGCGTGACCAGCAGGTCCAGGGAGGTTATTCTCCCTCTGTACTCGGCACTGGTGAGACCGCTCCTTGAATCCTGTGTTCAGTTCTGGGCCCCTCACCACAAGAAGGATGTTGAGCCTCTGGAGTGAGTCCAGAGGAGAGCAACGTTGCTGGTGAAGGGGCTGGAGAACAAGCCATATGAGGAGCAGCTGAGAGAGCTGGGGTTGTTTAACCTGGAGAAGAGGAGGCTGAGGGGAGACCTCATTGCTCTCTATAACTACCTGAAAGGAGGTTGTGGAGAGGAGGGAGCTGGCCTTTTCTGCCAAGTGACAGGGGACAGGATGAGAGGGAATGGCCTCAAGCTCTGCCAGGGGAGGTTTTGGCTGGACATCAGGAAAATAATTTTCACAGAAAGGGTCATTGGGCACTGGAACAGGCTGCCCAGGGAGGTGGTTGAGTCACCATCCCTGGAGGTGTTTAAGGCACGGGTGGACGAGGTGCTGAGGTGCATGGTTTAGGGACTGATAGGAATGGTTGGACTCAATTATCCGGTAGGTCCCTTCCAACCTGATTATTCTATGGTTCTTTGATTCTATACTCAGTTATATATTTTAACAGAAAACTTACTTTTTTAAAGAAGCTGTTTATCAACTAATGATGATTAAACAGATTTGTTTAAAGACTGCATGTTGCAAAGGATCTCTTCTATGCTGCCACTAATGTTTTGACACTTGTTGAGTACACATTTGGAAATATTCCCCCACCAAGAGGAACTCTAACTAAAAAAAAGTGATAAACAATGTCTTCTATTGTATTTATTTAGCTAAGATGACTGATTAGATGTTAAACAGAACAGAGGTTAGTGATCTTTGTTATTGGTAAAATAAAGATTAAGGATGAATAAAATATGGTTGTCTGCCGCACTGAAAAAAATGGATCCCAAACTGTGAATAATTAACATTGATACTGGTTTAAAATGCAGATCAAGTTGCAGTGACTGTTGTGTTACAAGGCCTCGGAGAAAGGGCTTTAGCACTCTTTCCTTGCATAGATACACCCTATAGCAAAACCACCAGGAGGGATATGGAGCTGAAATGCTCTGTCTGCATCAGAGCTTGAGTGAGTCAGGGGTGACTCAGGGTGGCCTGTGCCACCAAAAAAATGGAGCACTTAGCCTTGCAGGACATGAACGCTCAGTCAGACTGTCCTGAACTTACAGTCAGCTGTAAATCTGAGCCATCCATGTAAGTGTTCACGTCAGTTGGTGTATTTTATTTCTGCAAAGCTATTCACTTGTTATATGCAGTCTGTCATAGTAATAATGCCTACTACTGTGGTAATTTTTCTTAAAAATTCCAAGCCCCCTTTTGAGAGGGTAAATGTGCAAAGTGATGACTGCAAAAGTCTTTGTGTTAGAAAAATAGGTTGTGGTTTTTCAAGGCTGGTTTTGCAAAGGCTGAACTCTATTATGTAGGCTGTGGAGCTGTCTGTATAGCTAGTGACTTGCTAGGTCCTTTCTTTGCTTTGAAGGTGATATTTAATGTCCCCTAAAAAATACCTCTTTTTCCAGTTTTTTAAAAGACAAAACTCGAGGGTCATAGGTCTGAACATGAGCCAGCACTGTGCCCAGGTGGCCAAGAAGGCCAGTAGCATCTTGGCTTGTATCAGAAACAGCATGTCCAACAGGTCCAGGGAGGTTATTCTCCCCCTCTAGTCAGCACTGGTGAGACTGCTCCTTGAATACTGTGTTCAGTTCTGGGCCTCTCACCACAAGACGGATTTTGAGGTTCTGGAGTGAGTCCAGAGAAGAGCGACGAAGCTGATGAAGGGGCTGGAGAACAAGTCTTATGAGGAGTGGCTGAGAGAGCTGGGGTTGTTTAGCCTGGAGAAGAGAGGCTGAAGGGAGAGGTTATTGCTCTCTGTAACTACCTGAAAGGTGTTTAAAAGACCAGTGGATGAGGTGCTCGGGGGCGTGGTTTAGCAGTTGATAGAAAAGGTTGCACTTGATGATCCTGGAGGTCTTTTCCAACCTAGTGACTCTGTGATTCTGTGACTTCTGATTTGTAGTTCCGTTCCAATGTGCAATGCCTATCCATTCAGAAAAGCTACCAGACAATGTACATGTGTTACATACTTAAATTAGATCACCATAGGTATGAAGTAATTAAGGAACCCTATTCTACAGAGTGAAATTACTTGAGATACTTAAAATATGGTAAGTTAGGGAGCTGAAAGGCAGAGAAGAGCTCATCTGAAGTCTAAGAATCTGATCTTCCCAGTAGGCTGAATGCGAAAGCGAACACCAGTGAAGGAGCTCAGTTTCACTTACCATATCTAAATCCTGTTCTTGAATTCCATGTGGAACTTCAAACCATGCAACTGTTCATTTCCTTCAAAGAAGGAAAAGCATAGTATTCCCTCCTCTATTAGTGACCAAGTATCAAGAAGGAAAGGGGAAGCAATGAACAGACTTCTCCTAATGGCCTAATTTAACTTTTAGGTTCATCTTTGCCCCAGAAATACACTTCCACTTTTAACCATTTGGGAAAACAAACTCACATAAGATTGCTGAAATGTCTCATTGTGTGCAAAGTTGCCATGGAGGAAAATGTGATTTACTGTCAAAACGTCATTGTTTCCCTTCAGATAAGACAGTCTAGGAGATTATTTTGTCAGCCAGTGTTCTCTCCTAAATACAATAGTTCCTATGTTTCTTTGCCCTCTTTCTTGTGCTTTCTATCTGCCTGCTCAATATGTCCTACACTATCTTTGCCTCTGGATATTTGGATATAATTTGTCAAAACTTCTCAGTGCCATGCATTGTCTCATAAGGGTAGTTAGTTTTGCTCTGCTCTGCCTTCCTTCTCCTCTCCCTCTCTCCTTCCCCCATGATAATACTATAACCTTTCCTGTTACCTTCTTCCCTCTTCCTGTTCCTTTCAGCAGCATGTATCTCAGAGTAGCTGTTGTGGTCATTACCTCTGTGGTGATGCTGTAGAAGGACCCAGCATTTGAAGGCTGCAGGATAACAGTACATAATGAAGTCCTTTGGGATGGCACAGGAGAACACTGTAACTCCTTTTTGTTTGTTTGTTTGTTTGTTTGTTTGCTTGTTTGTTTTTCAAAAGCCTTGGCAAAAGCTGGTGGCTCTGCAGAAACTGACTGTAGTTCCACTTGTGGAGGCGCAGCTTGTTACATGTTACTGGTGTAGCAGTGGAGGCTCTTGGATGCACTTTGTTAACCTAATATCTTGCATTGCTGTGGCTAGTAACTCTTGAAAACAGGCTTCAGATTCACAGATGTCAAAGCTTTGTTGCAGCCAAGTCTGACTTTGTTATATGTCCCAAAACAAACTGTAACAAAAGCATATGTTTTTCCAGTCCCTAGAGGCTGATAGAGTTGCATTTCCATATATGTTTTAAAAGTCCATTAAAACCACTCTTTGCTTCCCAGAAGCTTCTACCATAGAGAAGCATTGCAGCTGTTACTTCCTAATTTGGAGGCTCAAGCTGCCTTTTTTCAGATAGCTGAGAATCATGTAGAACCAAGGTACCATCATAGATATCCGGAAGTAATAGCTTGTTTTGTCAAAACAGATTTTATTCTGAGAACATGTTCAATAACAGTTACAAATCATTTACAAAAACAAGAAATCTCTGTCACTTCACATTAAGAGCAGTAACTTTTCCGAAAAGCTTCAGAAAGGCTTTTTGCTATTTCATTGTCACGGTATCAGTATTTGTATATTTTATGAAGTACTTTATTTTTGAGAGCTTGCATTTTCAATATGACAGTAAAATAGGATATTGACTAAGAAGTGTAAAGTTTAGATGACTGTTTTGCAAACAATTGCAGAAGTCCCAAGCCCCCTTGTTTCTTTGCCCAACCAAGTGCCAGTACAGAATTAATGAGTGAAAGTTGATGTCCAATATGCGCTGACTATCGCTACCAGCGTTACCAGTGCAGTCTGAATTTTGTAACTGTCTAGGACATCAGTATATGATAAAGCAAGTTGAATCAGCATTTGTTTTGAAATATTTGTCTCAAGTTTGAGAGTGAAAGCTTTGTGCACATCTCGCAACTGGAATGGCTGAGAGATCTATCCATGTATACAAATTGACAATAGACACACATACTAGTTAATGTCAAATGTTCAAAAGTGGATGTACTAGTAACATAAACAGCAGATTCACTACACTGGATGTTCAAGAATTACAGTTATTTCAGCACCACTGTTATTCTACCACTTCTCTGACCCTTAGCAGTCAGGATCTCTTTAAAGTCTTACCAGTTTCCCAACACTCTGGTATCAGATGATTTACAGAGAACTCAGTTAACTGTAAAAGTGTTGCTTTTTTCAAAATGTGAGCGTTTAAAGAAATTCCCGTGCAGAAATTAGACTTGTTCATCTCTGCCTTCCTTTGTGCCCATTCAGAAGTAAAGACACGGAGTTCAAAGACCTCGGCAGAAGTACCAAGAGGAAATGGTCAGGGAAGAACTAACCCATTTCTCAAAAAGTTGCCAGCAAATAGACTAGACTGTCTCCGTATATCCTGTGTCGGGACAGAGATAAATGTCCTACTTCTGTCTATGGTCCTAACATGGGAACATGCTCGTGGGACAGGTTACAGCCTTTCAATTTCGGCCTGTATCTGGAAATCATCATAGGCTCACTCTCTGGGCATGTGGTAGGGTGCTCTGGTAAGCCTCTGGGCAGCAAATGCTGTGATTCCTATTGCCTTCTGTGGAGGTGTGAGCTCCTCAGAGCTGGCACAAATCCCAGATGTTTCCTCTACTGTCACTAAGGAGACAGACCTTCAGGTACAGGATTGCCGACCAGCTATCGTTAAGGAAAAAACTAGTGTAACCTTTAGTTAAGGCCTAGAATACTGGGATTTCCTTTCCACCTCTACCTGTGTAACAGTACAGCTTATGTCAAAATGCTTTTGCACCCCACATACTCTGTGGATGTGTTTACTACCGTAAACTAATGACCACTTTGGGTTGCTTCCTGTGAAACAAATCTCTGTTTCCATTGTATTTGCGCATAGATCTGTTATGTATTGATACTAAGGCTTCTTGCAGAGAGATAATTCCTTTCTTTTCTCTGTTCATTTTTGACAAGCATGTCCAAACAAGAGTGACAAAGCTGGTGAGGGGGCTGCAGAACAGGCCTTATGAGGAATGGCTGAGAGCTGGGGTTGTTTAGCCTTGAGAAGAGGAGGCTGAGGGGAGACATCATTGCTCTCTAGAACTACGTAACAGGAAGTTGTGGAGAGGAGGGTGCTGGCCTCTTCTCCCAGGTGATAGGGGACAGGACACGAGGAAATGACCTCAAGCTCTGCCTGGGGAGGTTTAGGCTGAACATTAGGAAAAAATTTTTCACAGAAGGGGTCACTGGGCACTGGAACAGGCTGCCCAGGGAGGTGGTTGCGTCACCTTCCCTGGAGGTGTTTAAGGCACGGGTGGACGAGGCATTGAGGGGCACGGTTTAGTGTTTGGTAGGAATGGTTGGACTCCCATGATCCAGTAGGCCTCTTCCAACCTGGTGATTCTATAATTCTACGAAATAAAATTTCTAACTAACTCCTATGCATAACTAACTAACTAGTTTCTAACTAACTTCTCTATGGGTAATTTCTCTCTAACATATATACGAGAAAACACTTTTGAATAGCTGTATTAGCTTAAAATATATATAACATCACTGGCGTGGTGCTGGCCTCTTGTTGGCTGGAGCGTCCTCCGAGCTGCTGGCTCTCCTCCTTCGGGTCTGCCGTGGCCCCACAGGAGAGCGTTCCCTGCTCCGGCTGGGAGTGTTGGGTCTGGGCACGGCCACTCCTGGCTCCTCCCGGGATGCTCCTTCCTCTGGCAGTGAGGACAGTGGGGACAGAGGATTGGCTGCTGGCACCCCCACCGATGGCAATGGAGGAGGTGTCAGGGAGCTTGTCTGTGGTGGATGTTGTGGGGCTGCTGCTGCATGGGGCTGAATTGGGGCTGGGAGACCCTCCTGCAGGCCCAGCAGACGAAAGGCTTCCCTGCGCCACCGTTGCAGAGCAACACGTATAAGTTCTTCCACAAATGTTGCTGTGTAGTCCAGGAGGGAGTCGTGCAGCATCTGAACAAGGAGTTCTTCGTCCACGCCATGGCTGGTCAGGATGTTGATGACAGTGTCCTCCACCAAGGCTGCCTCCGCCTGGCTGCCATTGAAGATTTGCCTCAGTGTTGTGTGGAGCCAGGGCAGCAGGATCTCAAGGAACGATGGGAGGGCCTGGAAAACTGGGTTTCTTCCAACCTGGTGATTCTATAATTCTATGATTATATGATCATTGTTATTGGTAAGAGAAAGATTAATGATGAATAAAATACTGTTTTCTGCTGCACTGAAATAAATGAGTCCCAAACTGTGAATAATGAATAAAATTTTGTTATTGTGTAATCTTATTCTATAATTAATTACTCTCATCCTTGTATTTTTCTTTGTGGGTTTTATGTGTTTTAGATAAGTCTCTGGCTTTGTTTTTAAAAATGGATTTAATAACTCATATTTGATGTAGCCTGGCCTGTATATGAAAGCTGTTATTAACTGCATAAACACAGCATGAAATTGGAGATTCGATAGGATTAGAAGTTACCAGATTGTGGATCATCTGAGTTTGTTTCTCATAACTAAAATATGTCCTTGTCTTTTAAATTTCCCTTTTGTTTTCTATATTTATATTGCAGCAAAATGTCCACTGCAAATAATAAAAACCAATGATATCAACCGGTAAGGTAGACCTATCTATTTATTATTAGTTGCTTTTGTTATGATTGTCTGTGTCAACCCTGAACAAGATCTTATTGTGCTGGGCTCTTAGAAATAGAGAATACCAGATGGTCCCAGCTCTAGAGGGTTTATAATTTGAATCAACAGGGTGAATGATGAGGCATAACATAACACAGTAGTGTGAACAATGTGATGGCAGCAAATGTTACATTAGTTCCATAATTTCTTGCTGCAAGCAAGGAGGGAGTGTTTCGTGTGTTTACTTGTAGATTAGGTCTAATACAGTGATAGCGACCTTGTCAGCACTTTGCAGTGCTGTGAGTGCTTTAATGATGACACTAGAAAGCAGCATCATGGCTGCATGCTTCCTGCTTCCCCCTCCAAAATGCACCTGCACCTCTGTCCCGAGGAATAGAAAGATGTGGAAATGAGAAGGGTAACTGATATGTGTGCTAAGGCTGAGATGAAACTACTGTGCGGGAGGGACATGTTAGAACCAAACAAACAACTGTATTTTTAACCAAAGAAAATTATTTGCTTTGGCTAGTTCTACTTTCTTCTGCTGGAACCTTCTTGTTGGCTTGTTTCAGCAGTTTTACATTACTACTCAATGATCAGAGGGAGAAGAAACTGTGTTAAAACAACTACTTTGGGTATAACTTCCTCTATAGTAATGCCCCAATTCTTGCATGATATGGAGAAGGAAAGGCCCTTCAACTCTGTCTTTTGATAGATCCTCATTTAAAGGTGGAGTTGATAGGAAACCTCATTTAACCTGCAGAATAATCTCAGAATTATTTGAGCACTCCAGACTTAAGGAGTTCAAGGCAGGTCTTCACGCTTCAGGTATCATCTCTATTTTTCCTGTCCTAAATAGTTTTAAAGAACAGAAACATGGCTGTACTTTACCCAGTTGCTTTTTTAACCAGTGTTACTTCTTTATGTCACTTATTAATGCAGTAACGATGCATTCATAAGTAACACAAATGATGCCAAAACAGTTGATAACAGACATCTTTCTGAATGCTCATGATATTAAGGGTCCAGAAATAACAAAACCTTCCAGATGTGTTAGGGATCTACCTGAGGATATAAAGAGAGTAGTGAAGATATAAGTCGAAACAAATCTAAGTATTTATTACAAAGAATCAAATAATTTATGTTTTTCAACAATTTTATCTAGGGGAGAAGATAATGGTTTCATTTCCTGAAGATGGTTCATGTTTCAACTTCTTTGTGAATTACACAAATTTTATCTTTAGTTGGTGAATTCCACCAGTTCTGCCATAAAGTGTAAGAACAGACTGGAATATAGGCATACAGGTGCAACTTCCCTTGATGAGTGAGTAAGCCAAGAAATTACTAGATTAAAAAAGCAAAAAAAGCCAGGCGTTTGTGAACAGTTCTACTGAGAGCTCCACACCAGCTTTAAGGGACATGTTCACTGAGTGAGAATCAACTGGAGTAGCAGTGACCATTTGTGTAGAATCAAGGCAACCAAAAAAGGTGAAGAAAATAGAAAGTTGTATGTCCCTTCCAACTGAACCTTTCTGTTCTGTCCTATTGTGACCAACAAGACTTTCATTCAGTAAAACCTAAGAAAAAATAAGCTCTTATGAAGCACACAGCCCTGCTTCTCTCTACTGCCAGTGAGAATAAAAAGGTATATGAGCATTTAATTTAAATTTTGATTGCTCAATGAAAAGAGATAACTCAAAATAATTAAACAGGTAGTGAGGTAAGGACCTAAGTCAAAAGAGGTTCTGTCAAAGCCACCTTGAATAGTTCTCCCAGCTTTATATTTTATGTATTGTAAAATTAGGTCCAGGTTTTAAAGGAATGGTAAGAATTGCTGCCACATATTTTTAACAATCCACTTTAACATTGAGAAAAGATTGTGTAATTGCACAGAATTTAGTATTTGTTTTAAAAAGATTAATTTCTTTTAAATTCTGGACTCTTATATATTGTTTTATCAACCTCCATTTGTATTAACATGTATTTTTAACTTAATTGTCATAGTTACCTTTTCTAGAATAACAAACTAAAAAACCCAGAAACAAGATAACTTACATATATTTCAGGTCTGTTAAAATCAAGCTTTGTATAAATGCATTCTGTATCTTGAGGGACTTTCACTGGAGGCATTTTGAGGTAAACACATTCTCAGAAAGAAAGACAAAATGGAAAAAAATAGAGTACATTTACTTTTGATATCTCTATAAGTTTTTTAATAAATGAACTCTTAATTCACAAAGGTTATGATGTCCAAGCTTCTGCCATTTTTATATTTCTCAGGAACTTTTTCTGACTGATCTGAACTGGTTCTGATATTTTTCCCCAAATAAAGCATTCAGTTTGCAGGGACCATATCTGGAAAAAAATAATTCCTAAAAGACTTCCCACAAGACTCTGAAAGTTGTAGAGGTAAGTGTTTTTATAACCTCCCTCCTACTTGCATTCTCTGTCATTGGACTGAGGAATTAAGAATCTGAGCACAGACATTAAATACTGCTAGGATTTTGTATCAACTTTCTTCCTCTGTTGGATAGTATCTACTTGTTTGTTTTTTCCAAAGTAATCTATGAATTATTTTGTTAGCTACAATATTCATTGTGCAGCTAAAGCCTCCCTTACCTGTTTGAAAATATAGGGAGGATATAATGTTCTAAGGAGTAGGTTAACAAAAGAATACAGTAATTACAGTAATAAGTTAATCTTAACATACAGTGGAAAGGAGCCATTCCAGATTTTCTGCACTTAGCTAAATTCAATGTGCAAAACAGCTTTCGTGCGCTTGGTCAGGCATCTCTTGGTATTGTTTGAAGCAATTCAACTCTTTAACTTCAGTTTTGGGCTTTGTGTTGGACACAGAATGAGTTCTAATAAGCTTTAAAAAGTTTTTTGTAGGATGTCAGATCTTGACTTGCCTTGAATAAGCTTGTTTACCAGAAACAAGTGTTTAGTACCATCCGATAAGAGTGTCTTACCCGGTTGTGCTGACACTACTTTAAGGCAACAAGCTTATCTCTGTAAAAAAAGAGTCTGGATACCCACACTGTTAGTATTCCATTTGAAAATCTTGACAAAAGTGAGTTCACATTTCTTATGGGCCTTAGCGGTGACTCTGAAGGAACAGATCCAATCATTTGTAACAAAAAAATGCATCCTTTGGTTAAACAATTTATCTGTAGATCAAATCTTTAAATGCTCCTTTTGACCAGAATGGAACTGTTGTTTTCAATGTTGGCACATGCTGTGTAAGAACAGATAAAAGAAGAGGAAATTCTGGAATGGAGAGCAAAAGCATCTAGCCAGGTCTAAGGCGCGGAACTTAAAAATTCAGCAGTATTCTCAACATGTAACTTACCATTTTAACCTTTCTTTCTTACTATCATGCTGGTATGTTACTTGATGCTTCTATGCATCTACTTCTATGTAGTCTGCTTTGCTTAAGCAGACGTGAGATATACTTGCTTCTTACTTCATCTGCATCTTAACTGTAGCAACAGGCTCCTCAGTTCAATGAAGCATTTTGACATGGTAAGAGCAGAAGTTATGACAATAAGAAATTTTCATTTGTATTTGTTACAGAATATTTTTTGGAAAAGTGCAAGCTTCATGCTTCAATTTATAAAATCATCAGTGTCTGCTTATATTTCAACTACAGTGAAGACATTGTCTTGGGTGAGGATGGTCATATCGTTAGGCATTTTTTTGACTCAGAAGTTGTAATGTCTTGCACCTGAAAACATACAGAATTATGCAACTATGTGCTTTATAGACATTTTTAGAAGCTGGCTGTTCCTATGCCAGCTAAGTTATTTCTTTCATAAACAGACTGTTAGGGGATTCTGTATGGAGAAACAAACCTGGAGAGAACATTTTATGAATGAAGGAAGAGCAGTAACTCAGGCTATCAAGGAGAAAATATTATATAATCATTATTCATATGATGCTTTATTTCCTTCCCTATAGTCAGTCTTTTTGTAATTGTTTTCCTGGTAATTGTTCAATTTTTCCTTTGTAATTCTTAAGGTCTACCTTTCATTACAATAATATTATTGGCAGAACAGGTTATCAGTTGAGTAATTGAAAGATATCTCCAATAATGTGTGATAAATATCAGTTCATGATACTTTATTTTGGCCAGTATATTCAAGGTAACTGTGCATGAAATATGATTTGGCTAACAGTTGTTCCATTATACATGCAGTGTGAATGGAATACAGGGCTATATCATTGGTACAAGAAATTATAATGTTGTATTAGCAAATGGGAGTGTTTCTCCCTGTGGATGTAACAAACAATAAGCTTAAAAGAAGTTAGTAACATGCAACCAGTTTCAAGGATTCTTATGTTACAGAATCACGGAATCACTAGGCTGTAAAAGACCCTCATTTTAGTTAGGCAGTAAATCCATATTTCTGAATCAGCCACAATATGCCAGCATACTGGCCTATTAAGCAGAGGCTCAAAATGTCCAGCAATAAGCAGCTCCCCTTGCAAGATGTAAAGGGTTTAGGGATTTAACTTTTCGAGTCAGAGATCTATTTGTCTATATGCTTAAAAGCCATAGCTCATAGGTTATTCCTTTTGTTTTCTAGTCTTCCATTATCAGCAATTATCTTGACATCTTTAACCTTTCATACTACAAGTTCACCATTAAATGTCAGATAACTTGCTACATAGGCTAATTTTTCTTTTTTTGTTTTCACACTTATCACACCATCCATGACAGTATAACTCCCTAAATTTTTCAGTGAAATATGGTGTCAGAAGAAAAAATTTTGTAGTCCAGAATTCTGTATTCTAGAGCCATATTCAGTACAGTGAACTTCACTGGTTAATAACAATGCGATTTTCTGTAAACAGTTTGTATTATAATCTATTATTTTTGCAGGGAAAGAGATAGTAGTTGGAATAATTCCACTATGGTTATGAATATTCTTCTAATTCAAAACCTTCCATTTTAAGGAATTGTTGCAACTGTATTTTCTACATATTAAATACACTATGACCTTTTCTGCCCTTCAAATGTGTTGTCCTACAGATAATATAATGCACAGGCATATGGAAAAAAAATGGGCAGGAAGTGAAAAAATCTGTTCACTTTGGGAACTGAGAAAACCGGACACAGTGAAGGTAGCAGAAATACTGTTTTAAGGTGCAAGGACATTGCCTTTCCTGTATCTATTTCCATGCATTGCTGCTATGTCATATATTCCATTTTCTCTAAATTACACTCCTAACCTGAGAAGATAAAGAGTAACAATCTAAAGCTTTGTATTGAGGGCATTATTGTTTCATCTTCTGTCAGTGGTTCATTAAATGCCTACAGGGTAGCATACAAATGCTGACTCTGAGGTTGACTGTACGTTGCCTGCACAGTAAGATGGGGTATTAATATGTTTATTGAGTTCTGTCCACTTGACTGAAAGGTTCACAGCATGCAGTTCTGAATGGCAGTCCTCACTTGCTCATGTAAACATCTAGTGTCATCTGAGATACTCTGAGGTACCCAAGATATTCATGTGGAGATGGCAGATATGACACAATACTTATGGAAATTCTGACCTGCTTCTAGCATGGTGGCTGGATGCAAGGTTAACATTACAGAGCATCAAAAATGGCAGAGATCTATTCAAGAGCTACATTCAAGGGCCTTTGTTTAGGCAATATACCCCTCCTATGCGTTCCTTTTATGCATCTTGTATCTATCCCTGGATAAGGTTGTGCACCACTGTAACTGGATAAAATACAACAATATTGAGACTCTGGAGCATGTCCAGGGAAGAGCGACAAAGCTGGTGAAGGGGCTGGAGAACAAGTCTTATGAGGAGTGACTCAGAGAGCTGAGGTTGTTTAGCCTGGAGAAAAGGAGGTTGAGGGGAGACCTTATTGTTCTCTACAACTACCTGAAGGGAGGTTGTGGAGAGGAGGGAGCTGGCCTCTTCTCCCAAGTGACAGGGGACAGGACGAGAGGGAATGGCCTCAAGCTCCACCACGGGAGGTTCAGGCTAGATATTAGGAAAAAATTCTTCACTGAAAGGGTCATTAGGCAATGGAACGGTCTGCCCAGGGAGGTGGTTGACTCGCCTTCCCTGGAGGTGTTTAAGGTGAGGGTGGATGAGATATTGAGGGGCATGGTTTAGAGATTGGTGGGAATGGTTGGACTCGATGATCTGGTGGGTCTCTTCCAACCTGGTGATTCTATAATTTTATATATATTTGTGTGTTATAAATGCAAACTCCTATGAAATGCCACTTATTGTTTTAAAGATCCATTTATTTTGCTGCATTTCTTGGTACTTGTGCACCTTTCAGTAAACCCCACTGAGCCAGTACTATGGAAAAGCAGCAAATTAAAGCACAGGGACAGGAGTGAGCCGTGGCAAACCATCCAAAATTATGTTCTTACTCTGACTTGAAGTTCAAAGTCCAAGTCTGAGGGAGAAGAAGACGTCCTGTTTTCCTGCAGTTAAGTGCAGGGGATAGTCTTGTGTTGCAACATGAGAAGAAATAGAGCTCTTGACCCCCTTTCTTCCCTTGGTTTTACAATAACATTGACATTTTTCATGTTTTTAGTGTCACAATTCTCTCCTGGTTTCTGTTTCTGCTAGAAAGATATTCCCACAGGAAACTGGAGAAATCCTGCAACACTACATTGAGAATGATAGGTGTGCTTATGCTATAGCAGGGGGTGAGAAGATAGAGATTAATGGGAAGGAAGCAAAAAGCCAGCAAATCTTGTCTGCCAGAAAAACTGTGCTATGTACAGGAGGAAATGAACGATGTGGAAGAGGGATAAAGTCAGTTATTTTTTTTTGGTATGAAAGGCCAGAACTGACCTCACCCTAGGTTAGTAGGATGTGTTCAGAAATGAGGCATACTTATTCACGGCTCTTAAAGTTTAAAAGTTCACAGTCTTTTTTGCAGTTGATGAGGAGAATAAATAAGCTTTTGAAGAGGGCTAATGTAGCAAAAATGATTATCCAAGAACGTGACATAAGGAATTTTGAATAGATTTAGGGAAGGCAAGGAAATACAACCTGATATTGGATGAAGAAGCAAGAAGATTTAGACAAACTTTGACATTGTGTGTCATGGTCCCTCTCCAAACTTTTTCCAGATGATCTTAGAGCATTTCATAAATCATAACACAATTAACCCATTATACTTTACTTATTTTACAATGACTAAATATAGACATATATTCTAAACATATAGGAGATATTTACATGTAAATACTTATCTTTCCTCATCACATGGGTCCAAGGCAATTCTAGTGAGATATTTAAAAAAAATATCACCTGACAGTATTATCTAATATTCTGCCAGAGTATAAAATGGATATGGTTTATTTAAGAAAATGAGTGGCAGTTATTTGCTGTACCTACTACATCAAATAAAGCTGAAAACTAAAAGTCATAGATAAATTCATAATGATAACATTAATCCTGGAAAGCTGAAGTCTACATTTTGAAACACATTTTTTTGATCATCCTAAGTCTGGAGCTTGCCATGATTTTTTCAACTCAGGCAGAAGTTTTGGAAACTGTTATGTATTATTGTAAGGTGTATTTTTACCCTGGCATCGCTAACTTAGAGACAAGGAGTAGTACACAGTTTGACCTATCACAGGAATTCCAGATAAAAACTCCAGAAGTTGAGTGAAAGATAATCACAAGATCTGGGATCTGCAATAACAAACTGTTCATATATCTACCTGTCAGCTGTCTTCCTCTAAGGGAGGGACACAAGGTCACTGATATGGCCACTTTCCGTCCCTTTTTATTTAACTGAACATACCGCGGGGTAAATGAAGAATCAAATAGCTAAAGGAAAGTATTTTTCTAACAAGACTAGGTAAATTTATTTCAAATGTTTATTATAGCTGTTAGATTTATTTGTCCTTTTTTGCATCATCCCTTAAAATTAGTCTGCTAATCAAGGCTTGAGAATAATAAGGAGATTCCTAAATATAATTAATGGAATACATTCTAATTAAATAACTCGGATATTAACTTTTTCATTAAATGCAAATGAGAATGCATGGAAGGAAAGACAGAATCACCAAATCAGAAGATGGATCACATACTGAATCAGTAAAATAGTTTTACCTGGATCAGAACAATGTACATTATTAAGCATATGATTTGTGCAGGCAGTACCACTACCCTCCCAATCCTAACCTTCGATAAATTTTTTAAATATCTCAGCTCTCTAGATCTGAAAAATATTTTGTCCTAAGAGCTTCTAACACACTCTTGGCTGTAACTATTCAAGTAATAAAAGATGAATCATTTATTGGTTAATAGCAATGGTTAAATGGATGAATTACAGTAGGTAGCTATGTGACAATGCCAAGTTCTTGGACTTGATTATTGACTTTTTTTTTTTCTGAGAGGAAAAGAATTGAAATTTTTAGAATCAGGCAGTTTTATCTATTATTTTCTCCATTGCAAGAAGTCTGATTATGTTTAAAAGCAAAAGCCAACAAGCCATGATCTTGGTTCTGTTTAATCCATATTCAGTTGCACTTTGCCTGCAAACTGGGAGAAGTGTAAGTAAGGAGAGTGAGAAAAGACATATTACTTTGGCTAAATAGGATAATTTGAAAGATAAAGTGTATTTGAATATTCCAGATATATTTAGCAGTTAATACTTCAGTGAGGCAACTGAAGAACTGTATCTCTGAAGATACTGAAGATGGCATCTCTGTCCCTGCCCCCCAATCCTTGTACAGTCTGGGTACCTCAGAATTTGTATTTATTTATCAATGCTACCGCTGGCTTTAGGAGAGTGCTATTGTCATTTTTCAGGAGCAGAGAGGGAACTGTGAGTTGCTTGAGTTCACACAGGACATCAGTGCAAGAACAGGCAACGGAGCTCTATTCTCTTGGGTTATACATTGGCATTGTGACAACTGAACCCAACTTCCTTCTCTCCAAGTCTGGACAGGACATAGAAATTTATTCATTTGGCAAAGAGAGAAGAGAACCCTTGCATCCCTTCCTCATTTTGTTTTCCTTTTGGAGAGGCCAATTGCAGTTCTTATGCAGGGCAAGGTTATTTAAACCCGATGATCGGGAGCTGCATATTTTTCAGAGTTTCCTAAAGTGTATAAGGATAAATTCCAGACAGAGCACAAAATCTACAAAACCACACAAAAAGTATCACCAGTGTCTTTTAACAATGTATATAATGAATGTTAATAATTCATTTTTGATCAATTTGCATCTCCATTTATAATAATTTACCTTCATATGTATATGGTGTACATTTAAAGGTAAAAGAAACAACATGAACAGCATATGTTCATTGAGAAGGATTTTTCTTTTCCTTTTTTTCTTTTATCTAATCTTATAAAGATACAGGGGAAGAAATATCTAGAAACTTTTTATAGTTGAAAGGAAAGTCCATTGTTTTGAATGACTCAATGATCATACTATTTATAAAAATGATTCTGTTTTCCTGATTTTCTGAAAAAGGTGCCTTCCTGTTTAAGTTGATTTTATGTGTATGTGATATACTGCTGTTGTACCAAAACAGACTACAGTAGTAATATTTTATCGTACTTATCAGTGTCAGTATTTTTTCTTGCTAGTTCTGTTAAGGTAGCACTGTTCTTTTTCAGGCAGTGTCTCCATAAAAATGCCACCATAGATCTTTGTGGAAGAAGGTATATTTTTCTCATATACAGAGTATAGATCTGCATTACTTATACAGGCCAAACAAGTTTTCAGAATTTATAAAATCAGATTAATTTTCTGCTTTAGAAAGATGCAGGATTTTTCTAAGAAGTCTGCTTGACATCAGGTTTCCTAAGAACCTGAGAGTCCTGGTTCTACAGACTAAAGTATATCTCGGTAGTCACATGGGTTTGGTACTTCAAACCAAATTGTCTTCATGGTAATTTTTGTGTAATAGTTTTTACAGTGTGCTTTGTAATGGGCTGGATTTAAATAGTAATTGATAGTGTGTTTTAGAGTAGCAAAAGAAGCAACCAGAGAATTATTATTTTCCTGTCTAAGCTGGTGAGTTCTACAACGTGTTAAAACAGTAAGTATTTTTGTTTTGGAACTACACTGTCCATATCACAGCACAGAGTGGATAAAGCAGATATATGCTTGTTGGTTCATAGACATCTCTGTCTTGATTTTATTGTTCTAAATATACAACTTGCCGTAGAGGAGAAGATTTTAAAGCACTGATAATCCACATATACTTTTGAATTTCATTTTTATTGTTTTTTTGAGTACAGAAAACTGCATTAAAGCCATATTTGTTTTAGCTGGAAGGAAAGTGGGTAGAACTACTCTGAAGAACTGCATAGGGAAGTAAGATGGTTTTAGAAAATTGAAAGAGTGGAGGGAGAGTGGAAAATGCAAATTGAAGATGACTTTCAAAATCAAGATTTCCTTCTTTAGCCAGTATTTACTTTGTGGAAAAGAGAGACAGCAGTTTTATCACTTAAGTTTAGCACTGGTGACTGTACTTAAAGTCTGATATTGCACTTGCTGTAAGAACAACTGACTCTTTAGCAAGCTGAAAAAAATCCTCTAATAATGACTAGATAGTGGTCATCTCAGTGAGTGTTATTTGTTTGTATAATGGTGTGTTAAAAAGGAAGAGGTTGGAAATCACTTGTCTAATTTTCATGTGCAATCCTGTTGTCACTCCATGGTGATTATACAGGGACATACAGTAGTATTACATCTGGTTTCAACTGCAAGACATTAATAAGCTCAGTACAATTAGGCAACTTAAATGTCAATGTCCTATATTTTGCATCCTTATGGGGGAGAAGATGCATTTCTTACTGAAGAATACTAGTGAACCACCGAAGGTACAAAACAGTTGTTTGCTATCCAGCTGAGACTAGGAGATTCTTACAGTAACAAGGAGACATTAATGTATCTGTTGATGTTGTGTGTTATTAATATTATAAATAAATGCATTTTTTGACATATATACATATCTCCTCATCTATCTACCAAACTTAAGTTGACTTGACTTAAGCCTAATTTAGTAACTTCTTAGCTGTAACAAATTCCTTCCACAAGATCTATAAATTCAGACTCTGGGACTTAATATCCCATAAGAAGTGATCCTGCTCCACAGAAAATACTTTACTTTATCTGAAGGCTAAGAGATGTTCTCATTTAAACTGTCTGTTTTAAGTGGAGACATGGCACCACAGGAATCATGAACATTGAATTTGTCTTCTTGTAACTGTAGTTGTGAAGGCTCCCTAGTTTACTATAAGGGACTGGGACACAGGCTTGTCAACATTTGTGAAGCCATCTGTTATTATATTGAATATCATGGTTATTACTTCAATCGTTAATCACCATCAAGAGCACAATAACTTGAAAAAAGAGATTTTTGGGGGAGAGGGAGAAACACTGGCAATTCCAGAATGAAAACCAAAGGGAAGTGAGAGCTACAAATGCACGCAAGTTAGACTATCAGTAGAACTTCTCAAAATTTATATAGTGTTAGAATGATTATTTAGTAGCAGAGACCACAATCTCCAAGAGATTACTTCATTACTGAACAAATCCATTGCGGGCATTTTAGCATCACACAATTAAATAAATGAAAGAGGTGATATGCTATAAACTAACTTAATCAATTGTAGGAGAATAGTCTCCTTGGAGGAAAGCAGATGCAAAGCAAACTTCTCTCATTCCCTACTTGCTGAGGGACTGAAGCTACTTGAAACAGCCTGAAAAATAGCCTTGTCTTGCTTATCCCAAAAGGCAGTACACCCAGTAAGTTGCTGGTAGGGATGAACCTAGCTGTTTATCAAGATATTCTAATATTCTAGGTACAGAAAAGAAGGAATAAAAAGAATACATACTTTCCTTTGGAAAGATAAGCATATTTTTTTTTTAATGCAAATCACAAACTTTTATTATGTCAGCAGGTAAAACATGACAAAAGTAGAATTTCCCATTTCTGACAGCATATATTACATTTGTCCTTCAATCAGAAGTAATAAATCCAAGCTGGAACCTAGCAAAGCATCAGCCTTCCAGAGAACCCGTAGTGTGTTTTCTGCAGCACGTTTATCAGTGTGGGGAATTTTTTGCAGCTGCCACTAAGCAATACTGGCCAGTTAAGAAGTTGTGGTTTTGGATTTACATTGTGAATATTCAGTGAATTGAATGCAGTCACTTCCACACAATGTTATTACATTTCACCCCACATATGATTAACATTTTAACTGGTCCACTTCAGAAGAAAGTGCTTGCATGGTTTGACCAAAATAAATGTGGCCAAATAAACATTACAATAACATTTTCTGGGCCCCTCACCACAAGAAGGATGTTGAGGCTCTGGAGTGAGTCCAGAGAAGAGCAACGTTGCTGGTGAAGGGGCTGGAGAACAGGCCTTATGAGGAGCGGCTGAGAGAGCTGGGGTTGTTTAGCCTGGAGAAGAGGAGGCTGAGGGGAGACCTCATTGCTCTCTATAACTGCCTGAGAGAGGAGGTTGTGGAGAGGAGGGAGCTGGCCTCTTCTCCCAAGTGACAGGGGACAGGATGAGAGGGAACGGCCTCAAACTCTGCCAGGGGAGGTTTTGGCTGGACATTAGGAAGAAATTTTTCACAGAAAGAATCATTGGGCACTGGAACAGGCTACCCAGGGAGGTGGTTGATTCACCTTCCTTGGAGGGGTTTAAGGCACGAGTGGACGAGGTGCTGAGGGTCATGGTTTAGTGCTTGATAGGAATGGTTGGACTCAATGATCTGGTGGGTCTCTTCCAACCTGGTTATTCTGTGATTCTGTGATTTTCCCTGCAGAGAACACTCTCATGCTTTTATAATTTACAAGTAACTTCTTAAAACTCTGCCAAAACTAAGCTTTCCTCTGATGTTATCCACTTACGTTCAGTTATTAGTATGAAGTCCAAAGTTAGCATCGACTTACAGAGCCATAAAGAAGTTTTCAGTAAGATGTAGTTTTCAGTAAGATATCCAGTTCCTGTGGAAGATTTTTATATTCATATATTACTCATAACACTGACTAAATAAGTGTGAAGAAATTAGATTCCTGTTTTCCAGTCCTCTGTTGGACATTTAACTTCTGCTGTAGCTACTGCAAATGATTTTCTTATTTGTTTTTTTTTTTTTTGTGGAGACAAATTGGAGTTCAGACCTGATGTAGAGAACCTGTGTGTAAACACCACTTTCACCAAGGAAATCACATGGAAGTTATCTACCTTTTGCAAAGAAGCAGCCTTCTCCTTAAATACAAACAACTCATTTGGATTTTCATATGCATATTTCCTTGTGATTCTCTTTCTGTTGTAGATATGCAAGGATATTTTTTTCCTTTTCAGAAAAAAACAGGAAGCCAGGAAAATTACAAAGAAATTCTAATAGTCAGAATGTTTCTGATCTTTCTTTTTCCTAATGCAGTTATGTCCAAATACACAGCGCTTCTGCTGGATGGTAGGGGGGCTCTGCAAAGGGATCTGAACAGGCTGGACTGCTGGGCTGAGACCAGCGGCATGAGGTTTAACAAGGCCAAATGCCGAGTCCTGCACCTGGGGCACAACAACCCCGTGCAGTGCTACAGACTAGGAGAAGCCTGGCTGGAAAGCTGCCAGGAGGAGAAGGACCTGGGGGTGCTGGTTGACAGCCGACTGAACATGAGCCAGCAGTGTGCCCAGGTGGCCAAGAAGGCCAATGGCATCTTGGCTTGTATCAGAATCAGCATGACCAGCAGGTCCAGGGAGGTTATTCTCCCTCTGTACTCGGCACTGGTGAGACCGCACCTCGAGTACTGTGTTCAGTTCTGGGCCCCTCACCACAAGAGGGATGTTGTGGCTCTGGAGCGAGTCCAGAGAAGAGCAACAAAGCTGGTGAAGGGGCTGAAGAACAGGCCTTATGAGGAGCGGCTGAGAGAGCTGGGTGTGTTTAGCCTGGAGAAGAGGAGGCTGAGGGGAGACCTCATTGCTGCCCAGAGAGGTGGTTGAGTCACCATCCCTGGAGGTGTTTAAGGTGAGTGTAGATGAGGTACTTAGGGGCATGATTTAGGGATTGGTGGGAATGGTTGGACTCGATGATCCAGTGGGTCTCTTCCAACCTGGTTATTCTGTGATTCTATGTGCACAGATTCAAATGATTATGTTTGTGGATATGAAGTAAATTTAGCAATCTAAGTATTATGAAAAGAAAAGATTACCTGGAACCATCTCTACATATTATATTTTACTAAACCGTTACAAATAAGTAGGGATGAGATTCTTGATTTATACAACTACTTTATTTATAGCACTGCATTTTTCTAAGTATTGCATTTTTTGCATTGAACAGAATTGGTTTCCTCATTAAATATTCAGTGATATAGTTGAGAAAGACATAGGTATTAGGAAAAAAAAAATCCTAATATCACCTGGCATCACTATCCAGCATATTCTTAGGTAGCTCTATTGGACATCTTTCTGGAAGATGAAATCTGTCAGTGTTTACAAATGTTGTGCTCTGCGGAGTGACTAGAGTAGCCACCAGCTCTTTAGCGTGATTTCTTAAAACAGTTCCTTATTAGTATTGTGATCCTGAACACAACAGGAGAAATCATTATACATAGACAAGAAACTGCATATGGATATTCCTTAGTCCATTTATTGAGTGCCTTGGTAGATATATCCATGTATCAAATTTATGCAACTGAAACATGAACCGATATTATTCTTCATGCATCATCAACAACCATAGGCTAGCACAGCCCATAGGTTAAGATAAATTAAGCAACAACTTTCCTGATGAACTGGAATCAAGGTGGGTTTCTAGAATTCTGGAAGAACATTACTTTTCTAATGGTCAAGGCAGATTTTTTTTCTCATCAAAAAGAGGAGGTAAAGACAGATTCTGGAGGTGAGGGATTAGCTAAAAAAATGCTGTAATTATTTTGAAGATAAGTAATACATTTATTTTTAAAATTTTGTTCAGGTAGAAATCTTGTGGTTTAGCATAGTTACTAATGGTTATGCTATGCTATGGAACTTCCACTGTATTTTGTGAACACTTTGAAAAGTCGCATCAGGATTCCTGGAACTCTGTCTATAATGACTTTATCTGTTGAACTCAGGTTAATTATGAGAGAGGCTCCCATCTGAGGAAGAAAGCACACCATAGAACAAAAAGGATAATATTTTTTCATTCTACTGTTTGAATTTTATCCTTTTTTCTTTCATCTGTTTTCACCTTACGGAAACGATTATAAGTGCTAATGAGACATTTGATCTTGCTTTAGGCAATCATTTTCTGGTTAACACAACAGGATTATCAAGCATCTATTTTAGTATTATAGGAAGGCAACAGGCTGGGGGTCACATATTCTTGTCTCATACCTACTCAATTGCATAAATCCTTTTTCTGTTACCTGAAATACTTATTACACTATTTTATTTTTCTGTCTGCACCTCTTATATGAACTCCTTGTCATTAATTTAAGTCAGGGAAAGATATAACTCTTACAGATGTTTCTAATTTAGAAACCAGTCAGAAATATACAACGATATTTTTTTCTTCTTTCGGGAGCAGATTCAAGTCAAGTTGAGAATTACAGATGTGTTGTTTAGTTCAAGAAACGAGTAGTGACTGATGAGCAGAAGTGGTGGTTGATCTTGGGACCCAAGAGGTAAAATTTAATAAATTGGAGTATCATTCTACAGAGAAAAGTACTGTTTGAAAATGTAATTTCTTTCATGTTGGCTCAGTTTTTCAGAAACTGTAACCAAACATGACAGTTCTGAGCCATTCATTTAATCAATCTTATTTATCAGCAGAAAGTCAGAGAATGCTTTTGGGCTTGTGTTCTTCAAGTGTTGATAATTATGTGTATAGACAGTGCTACTTGTCTTACGTAGCACACCCAGTGGGAATGGAAAAACAGTTTTTATTTAAAGGAAGCACCCTCACCTGATATTGGAGCACAACTTCGGGCTTGGCTTAACATAACAAATAGCTTTTACTAGAACATTTAAAGACATACAAAAACTAGAAAAAAATGTTTGTGTTGATTTTGCTATGTTGAAAAAGGAGAATAGGCCTGAAGAGAATGAAAAAAATTTCTCAGACTAAATCTTTTTTCCCCAAAACCTTTTCCTCTGACAAAGTAGCAAGTATTTCTTGGTCAAAAACTTATTTGAAAGCATATCTTTTAAGCAATGGATTTTAAATAAGGTAATTTAAATTTTGTGACTCAAGATTATTGCTTAATTAAATTACTGTAATCTTTAAAATCAGGATGCCAATGCAATAAATTACAAGCACAAATTTTCTTTCTTTTTTTCTATTTTACTTACTTGATGAGTATTTCAAGTTTCAAAACTTCAAAGAAATTTTAGACTGAAAAAATAAATCCAATGAATTTATTTTGAAATTTGCATCTTCAAAGATGCCATAAGTTTATGAATATTTCATTAAATATTTACTCTAGTAAACTTATTTTTTTAAATATTCCTGTAAAAAGACAAAGAACATGGAAAGAAAATCAAAGCACATTAAAAAATGGAAATAAAAATGTACAGACATGCTTTTATTCTGGTTATCTTGAAGAGGAATGTGAAACTGAGAGCTAGAATCTATAGTCTGTACTCTTATTATTCTTAATTTTATAATTATGAAGTCCTGTGAAAATCGGTATAGTCACCTAGACATATATTATTAGCTACAGTAAAAGATATCAGTTCTACAAGCACTTATCCCTTCAAGTAACAGTAAGATGAATTGATTTTGCTCATACTATAATTCTTAAAAAGACATATTGCAGATCATTCTCAGGATCAGGACCCACATTAGCAAAACATTAGGTTTTAAATTTTTTTTATTAATATGTTAATCATCATAAAGTCTACCTAGGGGAACCTTAGGGAGGAGAGGACATATGTTTTTTAATCCAGACAAGTTTCTGACACATGTTATCCTATTTAGAATACTGAGAATACTGGTTCCTGACATAGCACTTTTTCATCCTTCAGAATATGACTTAACATTTCAGTAGTCCTCAAATTCAGTCACGGATCAGTTTCACCACCTGCTCATTAATTGATGTGTTTTAAAAAAGGTAAGGAAATTTGGAAAGCTCATTTATTCCGAGTGAATCAAGTGTGTGTGTGAAGGTAATAAAGAGGAAACATAATGGGTTAACAGAAGAGAACTCCTACACTTAATTCCTTCCTGTTAGATGAACTCCTTCACTGGATTTTGAGCCTTATAATGCACACATTTCTAGCACAGTGTTTCTTGTTTTAAAAGAGTTGTTATTCATTGTATGGAGGTGGAGAGAACTGAGAAGCTTATGCATGTTAACAATCTTAAACGAGGAAAAAAACCTTTTTCTTCCTGTCTTTGCTTTGGTGATAGTAGTTCAGCAGTCAGAATATTTAAGCATGATGGTTAATTTTATATCAGATTCGATCCAGCCACCAGTTACTTTCTACTTCTGTAGGCTTCTTACTCTGTCACTTAGTATTAGATGTATTGCCCACAGAGCAGTAATTACATTTGACACATAATTATTATGGTTTTGATGACAAGAAGGCCTTTTCTTTTCCTGCTTTGATAACATATATTCCTGAAAGTGCTGGCTTACTGAATACAGTTAATTTAAAAGCACTTGGATTTCAATTGAACCCCGGGACAAAGAATGAAATGAAAAGGAAAAGAAAGAGCAAGCACATTTGAAAATTCCACAGATGATCTCACTCGAGTCGATTTTGAACTGGAAAGAAAGCCTGTAAGTGTTGTTAATGCAAAAGGAGAAGGAGCTGCCTGGCGGCAGCCATGCCAGATCCCCAACAGGAAAGGAGTGCTTTTAAAGTTAATAAACTGAAGAAGGTTTGGAAAAAACGGA
Source organism: Clamator glandarius (assembly GCA_033459285.1). Classification (NCBI taxonomy): domain Eukaryota; kingdom Metazoa; phylum Chordata; class Aves; order Cuculiformes; family Cuculidae; genus Clamator; species Clamator glandarius. Next base: position 475,723 of record JAUNZM010000317.1, read on the forward strand.
GGCTCCTGGCAAGGCCCCATAAACGACACAAATGAGTTTCTAATCTTGCCACGTGGGCATTTTTCCAACTCTGCACTCTGAGTCACCCCCAGCTGCAGGCCTGGATGAGCGGTTTGCCCTCTGCACCGCCCCCCCCCAGCCTTTTTTTTTTTTTTTTTTTTAATGATCAGCATCAGAGTATCATGTTTCTGGAGCCTGGGGGCTGTGTGGTATTCAGGCAGGGAGAGTGCTTGGAATTCCTCCAACCCTACCTGCAGCTGCCTCTCTGCAGAGGTTAGAAAAGCTAAAGCTGCAAACTTTATTCCATTACCTTCTTCCTACCTCATGTCCTCTTGACTTCTCTTAGCATGCAGGGGGTGAAGTACAGTTGGAAGGATGCTGTGTTCTTCCTGTCTTTTTCAAAAGAAAGAAAAGTTACAAGGCATGGACAGAGCAATTCTCATGTTGGGAATCCTTCACTGGGAATCTAGTGGTTTTGAAGGAAACCTAGGTGGAAAAATATGACCTGGCTTCCTTCTCTGATATGAGAGCTGAACATCATGATCAAGGAAACTGTACTTGATGTACAGAGGATCCTTCCTTTGATGGGAACTCTTCAATCAGTGCTCACACAATGATAATCAAATTAACATACTGTAAAGCAACTCTAATTTTATCCTGGTTTGTTATTGTAAAGTTAGTAGGGAAGGGTAAAGGGGGAGGTGGAGGCTGCTGTGAATGGCTAATGCTATATTTCAGCCTCTTAAGCCATATTTAGTAATGCAGGATATAAAAATAAGCTTTCAGTACAATTTTTCCTACTTGACTTCTGTTTCCTTTCTTCTGTTCCCTCTCCTAAAGATGGATTTAACTAATTACTCTTTTAGCTGGGTGTTGATAGACAGGTATTTATTATTGGTGCTGTAATCTCTGAATTTTTTTTTCCACAGTGAGTCCAGAGACACATACATTAAACTCCAGTTCTCTGGGGCTGTCAGAGTTACAGAACAGCCAAAGGCATAGCAGTATGATAAAGTTTTCAGGCCCTGTTTAGTCAAGGCTAAAAATCTGGGATCCAGCCAATCTATACCACTCAGGGCTCTTTTCACAGTCCAAAATGATTTGGCTTAAACATTTCCAACTGTGATGAGGTCCCATTTCAGTGATTATACAGTCATTCCCTTTTCCACATCAACATCAAAGTCATTAACAACTGAGTATTATTGCATTGGCTGGAATTCAGTTAAGGACTAGAGGGATGTTGCTCTTTATTAAGATAAATCATTGCGTTGGTTATGTCACCCATGAAATAATCAATTTACTGTGTTAGTTGATTTCCTCCCTCTTTGATCTGTGAATTAAATTCAACAGATCATTGTTTCACACAACTGCCATGCAAAGGATGCTTTAAAATAAATGTACTACATTTTCTAATGGTAGAAGTCTGGTAACGATATAAAACAAGGTGCCTGGCTGTGACCTGAGAACTTTGGGTTTTTTACATTCTTCATTTCAACAGTTTCTGTTGAGGGCTTCATGGGAAAATGAGCCATCAGCACCTATTTGGGTAATTGTTCCTCAGAATTCCTGAGGAATTATCAAGAGGAAAGAGAAAAGCTAGCTGACTTGACTCTGAAGCCTTCAGAGGAGTTAGGCTTGTGCCAGAGCATGTGAAAATGTTTGCCTCTAGGTGTATGGTAGTTTATTGGTAGCCTTTTATGAGTTTTGCTTACCGAGATGCTTACTGGAAGGACTTTTTTAGAAAATTCCTATTCTCACAACAGACCAAATATTCTCAACAAATTAATCTGCATAATGTAGGGCATTGGTATTGATTCACATTCTAATCTTCTTTTGTATCAAACTATGCATTCAGAAATTAATGCATACATATGAATAAATAAGTCTACATCAGCTATGGAATTCATACACCGAATTTGATTGTTGGGTTTTACCCAGCCCAAATTTGATTGTTGGGTTTGCAGAATTTCACTGCATTTGGGGTATTTACGTGTTATTTTTTCAAAGATTAAATTCTCATTTTCACAGATTAAATTCCATAATCAAGACTAATTAAAATCTACACAGACTTCCTCAGCACTTCTTCACTGTAATTTAAGGTCCGATCAAGTCTCTTCTCAAGCTTGAGCTCTTTTTGTATCTATAGTCTTTAGACTCATGTCTGTGATCCATCATGATATTTGAAAAATAAAAGCAGTGTGTGATGTGGTTAAAGAATTTGAACTCAGGTTATGCTCTAAAATGTGCCTACTTATTCCCCTGCTGATAGTGTCTCTGGGCTTGGCTGGCCAAGGCTATACCTGTTCGGCCAAGTCCATTATCATATTTCCTACACTATTTTACAATGGTGCCACATCATCACTGTTAGACAAATAAACTCATGTTGCAAAAGTTGTTTGGTATTTGAAGGTAGACAGTGAGCAAACAATGGACAATGTTGTATTCTTGCCCAGTCTTGTACAGTTGTGCTGCCAAAGTTAACAGTAAGCATCTATATTTGTTAGATTTGAGTTAAACTGTACACAGTATTCTGGTTGTGATTGTGGAATCAAGATATAGACCTTGTTCCAAATTTTTTGTAGCAAAAATCTAAAATATAGATTTGTGAGTAGAAATGAAAGAAAAAACATGTTAAAATACTATTACTATAACAGTTGAACTAAAATTCCTGACTAAAAATATATCAATATTTTTGCTGACTTCAATTCCTGTTGTATGAGTAAAACATTTTGGTTAATTCTCCAGTCAGAGCTCTGGATTAGAGCAACAGATTAAGAAGATATACTAGTGATTTATTATTACAAAAATAACATTATAAATTCACTTCAAAATCAATGAAAGTTGTTTCCAGATTAATATCTAAAGCAATTATTTACAATGTTTCTCCTCACATTTAACATTTTAGAACTCTCTTTCCAACCTCTGTAAAACTTGGATGTGATTTCATGGAAGAAAAACAATCTGTATTACAAATTACTTTAGTACTTGAAAGTCATCTACATGAAACAAAATATTCCATAACTGAGTATGTATGTAGGAGAATGAACACTAATGAAATTTTGAGTCAGAACTATGTAGCATTTCATTGTAAATCAGTTAGGATGTTCAGATGATGTGAGGAAGCTTAATATTAAACAGCTAATTAAAACTGCTGTAAACTTGATTGATGCACATGATACTTATAAACATTCTCACTTGGCAATCAGCCTATTATTTTCTAATTGTATCTGTTAGCTTCTCCATGTCAATTGCTTCATATTCATGGTCTTTTGACCAATTTGTTCTCATTTCTGAGTCATTCTCAGGACAGAAGGTAAAATCAGTGCTATTTCTCATGCATGTTTACTTATTTTGTAACTGCAAGTTTCTTCAAGTCCTTGTGGAACATTTATTTCTTAGAGTTTCTGTGAGGTCATACACTTAGAGTTCTTAGATGACAGAAATTGCGGATGCAGTTTTGAACATACATTTAACTTTTGTAATTCTTCTTCAGGCAGTAGCAGGCAAGTTGAACAATCACTGATTGACTCTTATTAACTCTGATTTGTAAGGCTGATAGGCTTAGGAATGCAACCTATTGACAGAATCTTGAGATCCAGCCAAGGCAGGAATCCTATAGAAATTCCAAAAATAGGAGATAATATGGTTCTTGCGAACTATGTTTTAAATTTAGATAATATGTTGATAATATGCTGTTATTCTAATATAAGTTGTTATTCTTTTTCTACTCTAGATACTTTATCTGAAATTGTCATTGATAAATTTGTGACTATGAAAAAACCTTCTATCAAACGCTAAATTATGCACCATCTTATATAATGATAAAAAAATATTTTTTTCTGCTAAGGTAGGTGAAAAATTTAAGGTAAAATTTTAACTGATGTAAAATTAATGTAATGGTTTCTTTGGCATAAACTGGCCTTGCTAGAAGCCCCGAGGAAGACTCTGCACAGTCAAACTCCTGAACTGTCCTTGGATTATCCCCCTTGCTCCAAGGGAAACTGAAGCCAAGCTGTACTTGGCATTCATTGTTTTTCCCTACTGAGCAACTCCATGCAGGCCAATGAAGGATAGAGAGCAAAGGCCCAAAATTATACCTTTCTCTAAGCTATCCACCTGTACAGTGTGAAACACATCCCTGTTAAAACCATTCTCCATCCCATGCTCCCACACTGATTTTCTTAGCTATTTAGCATATTCCATGATCTCTCTCACTTGATCAGATCTATACAAGCCAGTTTGTGATTCTACAAACCATAAGTGATGTGATTTCATAGATCGTGATGTTTGTGGGATATCAGCTTCCTCTTTTTTTTGTTTTAAGGGTTTGTTTTGGGTGTAATTATTACATGGGATTTATTGAATTGCTAAAGCTGTAAATAATATCTCCTCAGAACATATAATTACACATTGTAGGCAAAAATTTTAATTAGTGATTTTGGTTTTATGTCTGAGTTTTATTTTTCATTCGTGTGTCAAAACGCATCTGTCATAGTGTTTAGCCCTGCAGGCTTTCTATGTATGAATACCCAGACTTCAGCAGTTCCTTAATTTTGAAGGGCTTATACAGACAGCCTCAGGATCTCTAAGTGCATTTACACATTTGAAACCACATACATTAGTTGGATCAATATCAGGGAAAATGCTTAACATTCTTATTCAAAACAGAACCTTGAAATCTGTTAGCCTCCCTCTTATTTTTCCATTATCCTTCTTCTTGTTGACTGCCAAGCAGGTATGATTTTTCTGAAGCCTTGAATACCAAATCTATTACTCTGTTCTGTATTAGTTCTTCTACCCTCCCTTGAGTGCTTATGTAGTGGATGAGCAGTGAAAGGAGCACTATAGTTTGCAACAGCATATAAGAGTTTGAATCTGTCAGCAATTGAGGTGCTACCGTAAACTGACTTTTCATTAAAATTTTGCTTTTACTTGCCCATTTGTCTGCAACACTGCCAGTTTATAGGAAGCAAACAGACCCTGGAAGTTCATTAATATCAAGTAAACAGCCAAATGAAACTATTACCCAAATTTCAAATGTGAGTCCTGCCTATCACCCATGTTGGAAACTGAGTAGTAATGAAACTAGATAAAGACATTTCTTCTTACTCATGCAAAATGGTATTGCTTCTGCTAAGAATATTACAGTATATGATGAAGAAAATATTTGGCATGGTGATTTCTGCTTCGGCAGAACTGAAAATGCCTTTCCTAGACAATGAGCTTCTATGGATACTTAGGGACCATTGGCAGCACAAGATTCTTTGAAAAACAACCAAGAAATAGATTTCTTTAGATAAATTCTATAAAATACTTAAACAGGCTTGAAGACTGTGAGCAACTTGTTTATTATATTGCCAGGTGATTAAGTTTTTCACTGAAGTTCCTTGCCCTAATGAATATTCAATATTATACATAAAGTATCTACAGAAAGAAAGTGTGTCACTTTAAAATATACTCTAATCCATGCATTATGTTATCCCTAAGAGAGTGGTTCAAGAGAAAGGAGTTGACTTTTGATTTTCAACAGCATTAAATGCACAAATGTGAAAGCCTTCAAATTTTTAGGTATTTAAGCCTCCATCTGTTTTAAAATCAGAAATTGAAACAAAATCAAATTTACTGCTGACATTTTTAGGAAATTTTTTAAATTTTATATGTCAAAAAAAGTGTCTAGTATAGCATATGATTTGATATTTGATTGTACCAGTGAACATTCTGCTAGGAAACTGTGTGTATCAGGTATTCTCCACATCACCCAAATTATTTCTGGAAAATAGAGGTACAATCTACGACAGTATTTTTATTTTAATTCATCCAACAGTGTAGTTTACTAAGATGCGATATACAGAGGCGTTACAGCATGTAGTGAAAATATATAGATATCAAGTTATTTGAGAATAATATATCATATAGAGTAATTACGACTGAAACGTCTAATAAATTTTAATATGCATCTTTTGCTTCTGATATCCTTTTGTGTTGATACCTGCTACATATTCTGGCAATATTCTTTGATAGTGTCACTAAAAGCAGATCAATTACAGTGTATCCGTTTAGCAAGTTTCAAATTAAATATGCTACGAATATAAAAAATGTGCCAAGAATGTTACGCCCACTGCCAGTTTCAGTACTAGTAAATTATCCTGTTTTGCAAGTCATTGCCTGTTTCTGTTCACAGATTATGTGAATAAACCTCCAGCTTTCATTCATTACCTTCTATTTTTGAGCAAGCATTTTGGGGATATTTCTATTTAAGTGTTCTTAAGTGATTAGACACAGTAATGAAAGCAACTAAAAAAACCCTAGCATGTTTGGACTAGTATGTTGGACTGTTCAGTGGATAAGAAATTGGTGGGATGGTTTCATTCAGAGTGGTGGTCAATGACTTAATGTCCAGGTGGAGACCTATGACAAGTGGTGTCCCTCAGGGTTCTATATTGGGACCAGTACTGTTTAGTATCTTCATCAATGATATAGACAGTGAGATCGAGTGCACCCTCAGCAAGTTTGCAGATGGCACCAAGCTGAGTGGTGTGGTTGTCACACCAGAAGGACTGGATGTCATCTAGAGGGACCTGGACAAGCTGGAGAAGTGGGTCTGTGTGAACATTGTGAGGTTCAACAAGGCCAAGTGAAAAGTCCTACACCTTGGTCGAGGTAATCCTTGGTTTCAACAGAGGATGGGGGATGACATGATTGAGAGCAGCCCTGCAGAGAAGAACTTGAGGTTACTGACTGATGAGAAGCTTCACATGAGCCAGAATTGCATGCTTGCAGCCCAGGTGGCCAACTGTATCCCAGACTGCATCAAAAGCAGTGTGGCCAGCAGGTTGAAGGAGGTGATTCTAGCCCTCTATTCCACTCTTGTGAGAATCCACCTGGAGTATTGTATCCAGTTCTGGAATCCTCAATATAAGAAGGATATGGAACTGCTGGAACAGGTCCAGAGGAGGGCTACAAGGATTGTCAGAGGACTGGAGCACTTGTGCTATGAGGACTAGCTCTGAGAGTTGGGGCAATTCAGCCTGGAGAACACTCCAGGGGGAACTTATAATGGCCATTCAGTACCTGAATGGGGCATACAAGAAAGCTGGGGAGGGACTTTTCATAAAGGCATGTAGTGATAGGACAAGGGCTGAATGGCTGTAAATTAGAGGAAGATTCAGACTGGGCATAAGGAAGAAATTCTTCACAAATGAGGGTGGTGAGATCCTGAAACAGGTTGCCCAGGGATGTTGTGGATGCCTCCTACCTGGAAGTGTTCAAAGCCAGGTTGGATGGGGCCTTAGGCAGCCTGATCTAGTGGGACATGTCCCTGTCCATGACAGGGGGGTTGGAACTATATCATCTTTAATGTCCCTTCCAACCCAAAACATGCTATGATTCTGATTTTTCCACCTACAGGTTTTTGTTTCTTCCATGTAGGATAAAATAAGTCAGACATTTCAGTCTCTAGCTACAATATAGATTGTTATTATAAGTGAAGCTTGTTTATTACAAGAAGTTTCTTTGATATAGTGCTACTTAGGAAATATATTCTGAAATATAGAAGTTGTGATTTGAATGCAGATTGTGTGGGTGAGGTAAAAAAATGGAGTGACAAATCAGTTTAGAAGAGACAAACACTTTTTAACTCATGATTTTTTGTAGAGTGCAAGGTATTCAAACTTAGAAGGCCCACACAGATAAGATTTTGCCCCACTAGTCATGTACTGAAATACAGTATAAGCAGCACTTATCATAGCACTTCTAGTCCTCAAAACACTTGCAGAATGGTACATAGTGACAAAAATTGTGTTAGCTTGCTCTTTTCTAGTGGGTGATTTTTGCTGGATTACATTAGAAATCCCATAATTAGTTGACAAGGCTTAATGAGTTCTTGTGTTCTTGTGTTCTGGTGGCATTCACTTGAAATTTCTGAATCCATTTTTTCTCCTATTTTCCCATATATCCCTGTATCTGTGCAAAACTATCAATTAAGTCATATTTAGATAAATTCTCCACATGCTTTAACTGACACTGTGCTTTGCAGTTTATATTTACCATCATTGGAAAAGCTGGTGGGTCTGATAAGTTATTTTCATGTTTAAGTTTGCAACTTTACTTTCACAGAAAAGTTATTGGAGGGAAATTTACCAAAATATTAGAGGCAGTGTTATTAGCTCACAGTATGAATGATGGGAAACAAAATAGCATATGAGCTTTGAGACACTGAATCTCAGTCAGATAAATGGCAAGGACTGACCTGAGATGACTAACTCTCCTCCTGAGATTGTGACATGAGATCGATATGGGTTGCTGAGTTGTCTGAGCATGAACCTGAATAATTTAAAATTTTTGAGGCTGAAAGGTTGTTTATAGTCAGAAAATCTGAAGTGGCTGCCAATCCTCACTAAGAGAAGCTTTTGTAGCTCACTTGTTAAGAATTTGCTTGTTCTGTAAAAGTTTATGGGGAAGAACCTTTATCACAGCGCTATTTTGTTTTCTATAGCCATTTTTTGGATATGCATGACCAGAAGGGAATTGCACTTGGTGTATGGGAATTTCTTTGTTAGACTAAAACATGATGAGGTGGTAGATCCACTTTAATACATTCCTACATTTGAGAATAAAGGATAAGCAATGCAATACTCCAGAAAAAAAAAATCAACAAAAAAACAAAGTCCTCATTCCATCTTCATTTTTTCTCAGAAGGGATTTGAAGGCTCGGGCCATCTGGATGTCTGGCAACTCAGTCAGAGCTGTGGCTACTGTGTGTGTGCAGATTAACTGTGTAGCACATGTACAGTAAGTCCAATGTGTCCAGTACACATCAGACCTGCTGCACATGTGCTGCACAGATGGTCTGTGCATACATAGTAAATCAGATATGTTAAGCCTACTGTGCATATGCAAACCATCTGTGCATTGCACATACATATATATGTTTTTGCATGGGAAATTCCTAGTCAGAGTATAAAAGGTTGTGGCAGAGAGGAACTCCAGTGGTAGAGAGACTGTAAGAGACTGACAGTGGCACAAATTAATGCAGCTCCTTGCCTGTTTTTGCTCTTGCCTGGACCAAAGATGCAACAAATCAGCTCCTCAGAATCAGAAAGTGTGACTAGCTGCTCAACAGTTTCCCTCTTTTTAACATCTGGCCACAGGAAAGAATCTGCATCAAAGCCAGTACTTTTATAAGCAGTAATTATCATCTCCCTATTATGCCCCTAAACTTGCTAGAACTGTAGCTAGTTCATCAGGTAGCTCAAATAACAAGGTCCAGTATTTTACTTATACAAGAAAATAGTTATTGTGTGGGTCTCAGGGATACGTTCAGCTCTTTTCTCTCCCACTAATCCTTTTGCTTCTCTTCTAAGTATCAGCATTTTTACATAGGCTGCTTGACCCTGATAGGGACGCTTACTGGTTAGTACATATATATAGCTAAATATGGACAGAAAAATAGAATTTTTTCAGTGTATATGCAAATTCTTATTAAGTTTGTTTATGTACATCCTTGAATCCCAGTCCTTACAGAGGCTAGTATGCTTTTTAAACTAGATCTGCTTTAGGTCTGTCACTAATGAATTCTATGACTTTGTTCTTGAAGACCTCCCACTTTTTAAGCCACAAGACAACACTGCTCATCTAACTTATATGTTTGAAGTAATTGACGCCAGATAGAGGTAACTTGACAGGCTTAAGAAGTGGGCCAACGTGAACTTTATGTGGTTCAACAAGGCACAGTGTGAGGTCCTGCAACCCAGGTGGGGAAGTGACCAGTATCAGTACAGGCTGGATGGTGAATCAATTGGGAGCAGCCCAGCAGAGAAGAATCGGGGCATACTGTTGGATGGAAAATTAGATATGAACCAGTAACGTGCGTTTGCCCTCCAGAAAGCCGATTATATTCCGAGATGCATAAAAAGAAGCTTGGCCAGTAGGTAAAGGGAGTTGATGCTCCCCCTCTACTCTACTCTGCTCTGCTCTGGTGAGATCCTGCCTAGAATAGTATGTCCAACTCTGGAGCCTGTTGTACAGGAGGGACACAGTCCTGTAAGAATGGGTCCAGAAGAGGGCCACAGAAATGGTCAGAGGACTGGAACACCCTCCCATGAAGAAAGGCTCAGAGTGGGGTTTGTTCAGCCTGGAAAAGAAGACTCTGGCAAGATCTTATTGAGTTTTTTCAGTAATTAAAGCGAGGTTATATGGAAAATGGGGAAAGACTTTTTAGTAAGGCCTGTAGGAACAGGGCAAGGAGCAAGAGTTTTAAACTGGAACAGGGGAGACTAAGATTAGATATAAGGAAGAAATTCTTTACAATGAAGGTGGTGAGACACTGGAAAGGGTTGCCTGGAGAAGCTGTGGATGTCTCATAACTGGAGATATTTGAGGTCAAGTTGGATGGGGTTCTCAAGCATACGAATCTAGTTGAAGATATCCCTGCCCATGGCAAGGGGATTAGTGATCTTTAAAGCTCCCTTCCAACTTGAGCCATTCTGTGTTTCAATGAATTACACAAATGAAAAAAAATTCTTCCACAGTCCAAAGTTCTTATTTTAATATTGTACCATTTTGATGTATTTTATTATGGATTTTTTTGTTTACTTTGCAACAAATAACAACATAATTTTGCCAAGCTGTCAAATTTTAAGACATTTTGAATCTAATGTTTCTTATGGTGTTCTCTTGGATGATTTGGTGCCATTATTAGGTCTAAAAATCTTATACATTTAAATAAAAAAAAACAGTCTATAGATACACATGCAATAGAATATTGCAAAGTGAAATTAGCAATGAAGTCAAGTCTAATTTTAACTTGTTGTAATATAAAAACTGTTGTAGCAACATGTTCAAGCCTATAGTTCCTGTCTTCAAAACTAGTCAGACATCATAGGCCTTAACTCCAAAGATTTCCATTAATCACACCCTTTCCTGTAATAAAAGGAAAAACACAGACAGTTATTACAACAATGTCAATACACATACCTGTTAACTAGTCAGTACTGCATACCTTACATCGTTGTTGAAGAAGCAAGAAAAGCTGTGGTAACTGGAGGAGTCTTGGGTAAGAATGAATGTTCTATGTCAGCAGATAAAGGAAAATAAATATTGAGAAGGAAGAAAGGTATAGTTCCAAACTCCAAGGACTATGGAAACAGGCTTCTGAAAAATTAATTATAGTATGAATTTTATATCTGTATACACAGTGAATTTAAGTGTAATTTTATTCTGGGAAGAGCTGTAACTTTCTTGGCTAGAAACTTCAGACAACATCAGCCTCATTCAAGTATTATCATTAGGCCAAGATTTACAAGTATTTTAATATAGTAATAACACTGTAGAGTAAGTTATATGGAGTTATGTTTGAAGTGCTGATTTCCAATACACTGTAAATAATCCATTCAACCAAAGGGAAATACCTGAATAAATATAATAGTCAGGATTTTTCTGTAATGCAAATCAGGAACATACACCTTAGAGTTTGAATTATTTTGAACAAACATCTTGGAAACATCATAAACTTGCAACAAACAGTAAGTTATAACATATTAAATAGTCTGTCATTTTTACTTAGAGTTCATCCAGAAAGCAACAAGATAGACTAAAAGAGAAAGAAGAAAAAAGAGAGAAAAAGGAAGGCTTAAGCAAAGGGGGTAGGGATAGGAAAATTGTAGACGATTATTTGAGGCAATCTCCTTGACCCTAGCCTACCCCCACTGCTGCAGCCACTGATCAAGTTGAAATAAAGCTGACAATAGCTATTTATCATGCTGTAGTCTTGAAGGTAAAATGAAAACCACAATTACCTCATACAATGCAAGTAAGTACAGGAAGGGATTAAATCAACAGAAGATGTTATCCCAAAGCAAAACAGGAATTCTTGTTAAATCCAGCTCTTCCTAGGAGCAACTGATTTTTTTTCTCTCTTAAGCTATGTAGGCATGCAAATAATACCACTTCATACCTAGTCAGGTCTGTTGAAATTCCAGAGGAGTTTCTTGACCCATTCCTCCAATTTCTTCTTATAATTAAGCTGGGTAATGTTCCTATGGGTGTTTTCCTTTTGAAGACAAGCAGATGATGCACAGCGAGGAAAAATAGTTATTTACTTTTAGGGATACTTCTTGGATATCCCTTCTTCATTTACTTCAAAAGCTGATAATAATTTTAATTTCCTTGTCTGAATCAAAGAGTAAAAAAATATCATTCTTAGAAAAAATATTCTTCCTTCCTGGAGAAAATTATTTCTTGAAAGACAGAAGTACTGTAGGCATAGGTACCTATTTAGGGAATTTCTGCAGCTGGGCTGATAAGTGCAAGTAAATGTTCTTCTATGAAGCATAGAAGATGATATCAGGAAGTGTAGAAAAAAAGTTCCTTTAAAATAAAAAAAAAATCAACCCAAAATATCCCTGTTTTTCCTCTGTTTCTTGCCATCACTGATGGAGGGAAATTCAACTTCAGGTGTCACAGTACTGTGGTGTAAATATCTCAAAACAGTCCATTAATCTTGACTTAACAAAACACATGTTTTTCAAATTGCTTAAGGCTATGCTGCAATCCTAGGCCAGTCTGGGAAAAAATTTAAAAGAAGGAATGCAGATTGCTTTAGTTGTATGCACACACACTTTGAATGGCCCCTTCATTCTACAAAGAATGTGACTGTAAATTTATGCTCTTAGTACCAATATATATTAATTAAAACTATCTAGTTAATGTGACCTTACTATTTTTAGGCCTACATAATGGATTATCCATATACAACTACTTCTTTACAGTTTAAACTGAACTTGTCTTGTATTCAATCAAAATAACTGCAACACCTTCCCTTCTTTCCTTTACCCCTAAAAATAACAATTGTTACAATGAAAGAACACAGTAGTACTTCACTTATTTGTCAGAAATCACTTCACAGACAATGACAGCTCCAGTTCCTTGTTATAATTGGACAATGAAAAAGTTAGTGGCTGTCTAAAATAGAGATGTTGGCCAATTGAATGGCAGATGTCATGGAACTATAGTGTGTCAAATCTCCCTCCCTACAAAGCATTAAGAAAACTTTTATACTTAGTAGAATTTGTCTGTTTAAAGAATTGATGCATGGAAATGAATAATAAATACTTTTTATCCATAATTTCATCTTTATAAGCAAAGATTCTGTCTGTAATTGCAGAATTTCATAAGATCTGCTGTTAATTGTTTCACTGATTTATCACTAGAAAAACAGTTTATTCTGTGGAGTAGATCCAAACCATTAACTCGTTGGCCTATCATGATGTATTTTAAAGGCACCATAAAAAACAATTTTCATCTGTTTTCAGCTTGTGTAACTCATATTTCATTTGGTTGTAGTGGGTAATTATTGTATTTCTAATTGATTTTGCATTTTCTCCTTTTTTTTTTTCATTGCTGGCCTGTTTTAGGGCTCTGTCTTTGTAGAATATTTTAAATAGTGAGAAATCCATTAACTTATCTATAGCAACATAGGTCTTCTGTGTAGAGAGATAGAATTACAGCTTCATACTGGATGAGTAGCTAGCTCCATTTAGAAAACTGCAGTCTTTACCACAGAGAATTTCTATTCCCAAAACATACTTACTAGCCAAGGGCCTCTGCATTTTCTCCTATGAGTTCTTTTTCTTCCAACATGGGAAGCTGTAAAACCTTCCTGCTAGATAAGCTTTATAAAAGTGTCACATGGAGATTATACCAAATTAGTATTTAAAAGTAGAAAATTCTGTTCTTTCTTCTTCTTCTGGATTGCATTGGTAATACTGAAAAAGGCAGTCCTTACATCTGTTGGTCTGATCAATTTTCTTGAAATTTCCCTTCATTTAAAGCTGGACTCAAATACAAAAATGAAAATCTGAACACACTTGTAATGTGTAAGTAAAAATTTGGCAGATTTCCAGGAGTGTTACAAAGCAAAAAGTGATATTATTTCCAATATATCTACCAGCAACATGAAAAATCTGCTCCTGCAAAGATTCAGATTTAAAAATAGATTAACTTTGGTCAAGCTGATTTTCAGTTTAGGAGTATAATCATGTGACTTACGCAATCAGCTGCACAAACCCAGCATAAGCAACTTTTCAAGCTGAATAGGGCTACCTTTGATAACCTTTTGAAATAAAAGAAACTTGTAAAAGAATGTTCATAAAGTAATAAATACAATTGAAGAAATTGTTATCTGTACAGAATTCTTCATACAATAAAGATTCACTATTAAAGCTGAAGACGTTTCGTACTATGAAACACACAAAAAAGTCTGATAGTTCCAAAGATGAGGACTGTGTCTTTGTTGATACAGGAAAAAGTATTTTAAAATCTTCTTAAAATTCTTTAGACAAATCTGATGTTTTTATGGTGTTTTTATGTTCCCTAGTCTTTTCGATCACAGACATCTGTTGCTTTACTTTAGTTTCATCATAATGCATTGCAGTGTAATGTGATAACTCAGAAGTAAATTTTATTCTTTAACAGAGTGTTCTACTTAGACTGACCATGAACTTCTGCATGTGTCACATCCTTAATGTCGTCTTTTTTTTTTTTCACTGCTAACCAAGGAAACCTATCAGATATTTAATGTTAGAAAAACAGGAAGTATTTCTGAAGGTTGCATCTTTTGCATGGCTAAATGAAAACTAAGAACAGTGTGTTCCATCAGCTCAATGGTCCACCTAGTGTAGTACTACATCTGTGGCAAGGAGTACATTTTGACAGAAGAGGGTGTGATCATGGGAAACATTCAGCGACAGTTCTCCTGTTGTATTCTCCCAGCTTCATTTTAAATATTTCAGTGACAGCCGAAGGCAAATAAATTTTGGGAAAAATACCCCAAACAAATTGGTAATGTTTAACAAGGTACTTAGAAATGTAGACTTTCTAGCTCTCTTCTGCTGGATTGCAAGGAACAAAAGTAAAAATAATCATTCCCATACAATACAAATGTAGTAATGTTTTTCTTATTCACTATTTATGAAAGTTTATCTAATTACTACGGCAAAGCATGGTAACAGGGTCTCAGAGACTTTTTGCTGAGGCACCTTGAATATATTAGAGTTAGAAATCTTTTAAGTGGCACAGTGAAATTTGATACTGCTCACTCCTTGGAGTAAGTGTGCTTTATTCTGGTTAGTAAGAACTTAAAAGGAAACCAGTGAACTATTTAGCCTCAGAGTAGAATTCTACTTGACTATTTCTGGATAACAACGAAAAAAAACCCACTTTCATTAAGAAACATGTTGATTGGAACAGGGTGAAACTTCTACTAGTGAACGAATTTCTGTGTTTTTCACAACACAAGTATCTTAAACATATATGTACATATAGACCTAATACATATATATGTACATATACACACATTAGAGCTTTGATGTAATAAAGACTCTGTACAAATTATCTGTAGCTTCTGAAAGATATTTCAAATTAATTCTGGATCAGACTTCCTACTACTATATCTACTGTACCAAAATACTAGCTCCTCTTTACAACTATCCTTTAATTACTGTTTTGTTTCACAAATACTGATTCTTTTTACTTACATGTGCTTAGTGTAATTCAAAGACAAATCAATGCAGTCTGTGATGTTTATGTTCCATGAAAAAAGTGGTTATTTGCAATGAAGTGATAGGAAAAGGCTGGTATTTTTGGAGATGCATCAAAGATTGATGTAGTACCAGCCTGAAGAGAGGATTTCAGAAATGTCTTGCATTTAAAGCAAATGAAAGGTAGATGACAGCTATCACCATTTCTTACACAGATAGAATAAATGGCCCAATCCACTGCCATAAAAGATAAATTTGTGGTAATAAAAGTTTTTCTCAAGACTGCAGAATCTGACCCAGAAAGAGTGCAAGTTGTTAAATGGAGAAATGTGCTAACAAAAGGCTAGTTAAATAACTACTGCAGTTAAATAATTAGCATGCAATCCCTCATTAGAAACAGTCATTTTGTGTTGGTGGAGTGGTTTGTCAGTTGAAAATGATGAAGGTTATGGTGCTGTGATTTAAGAAGTCCCATTGTGACTCACTGTGTGTTAAATGGAAAGATATGTGTGGTGTTGAGCACAAGACAAAATCTCTGTTGTGAACAAATTCTTCAGGTAGATTGGATCCATCTCTGAACAGAGGTGCATCTTTTCTTTGTAAGAGCTCTGATTTTAAACATAGCTATTCTTCATATCCAGACACAGATCCAAATTTCTTGTTGTGGCCACCTGGCTAATATTACCATGCTGCATTAAAACTGTGTTCTTGCTGTGTTGTTCCCAGACATACACCAACCTTTTGAAAAAGTTTCATCTTTCAAGATTAGAGATACCCACATTCATTTTTAATCCAGAGAAACAAATGTATTTCATCCTAAGAAGTGAGCTATTGCAGCATATGTAAGGAAGTGCTGCTTTATTGTTCGGGTTTTTGGTTTTTTTCGGAAAAAAAAAAAGGAAAAAAAAGTAGAAGCTAATCTGTTTGACAGTTGGTGAACTGAGTTCCCATTTCCACTGCTAGTAGTCAAGGAATGGTGACAAGTAAGAGAACCCAAGCTAGGATTCTTAGAACTCCCTAGGGTGAGGAGCATAGCAAGTTTGTCGCCTGTGGTTATTGGTCACCTGGGATAATCCCACAGTGTTCTGGGTCAAGAGTCTGAGCAGTTAGGAGAGACTTAACACTTATATTGGCCAGACACTTGACTTTGCTATTACCAAATTACCTTGTATAATACAAAGCAAGAAGCATGCAAGTTTCTACAGTTCTGAATTCAGTCAGCACTTCTCAGGCAACTGTAGTTTCCCAGTCGGTATCTGGACAAGATTTAGGGAGAGCATTAGGCTAGGGAACAGAACGTGCTGGGCATTGTGGAGGATGACAAAATTTTGGTGGTGGGAGAGAGGGGAAGGATTTGGTTGTGCAAACATGCATCATCCTATGTAGTTTGGTCTAAGTGCCAGAGAATGGATCTAGTCTGTTTGGTTTAATAATGTATTGTAGCCTCAAGGTATGCTGTCGTATCTGTATTTTACAGAGGGTACCTGTCATGTTTTGCAGGTTCCCAGAATTTGCAGCTGTGGGCTGGATCTGATGAACAGGCTACCACAGATTTAGGAGAGAAGTTTCCGGGATGTATTGGAAGCACTCCATATAATACAGATGTCCCAGGGTCATGTTAATCCAACATTTCAAATCTACTCCTGTCCTCCATACCAAGTACAACCCAGCTGATATTCTATAAAATGGTACTTTGTTGATTTTCCTTGATTTATATCAGAGTTTATTAAAATTGTTTTTTTTAATTGCAAAGTATGGAGTTTACAGTTTTGTGTTCATATGTAAAATGTCAGTTTTGTACAAGTTGCATACAAAATGTCTTATTTTCATGAATCTCAGAATGTTACTCTAACTCTTATGCAGACTTTCAAAGTTGTCACATAAGGGTTTCATCTTATGGATGAGATTGAGGTTTTGTTGCCCTTCTACTTGCCTTTTTAATTTTTAAAATACAAAAATAAAAATAAATAAGCCAATGGTATGCAAATATACAGTTTTGTTTATAATTTATTGCCTGGAAAAACTGTCCTGATATATTTTTCATTCATCTCTTCATTCTTCCTACTGAAAGTCTGACATTTGGACAGTACAGTGATATTTTTCAATGTAGCGTTTTAAGACTCTGCAACCCCTAACATTTTTGTCTCAGTCACTTTTGGTAATTTTATTGTTAACAAGACAGTGGTTATTACTATGTTGTTCTGATCCATCATTACCTCTTTCCCAAGGTCATTTCAGCTGTTTTCATAGGATCATAGGCTCATTGAGAGGTCACAATATGTTGCTGTGGATTTAAAATGCATTTCAAATCCATAAAAAGCAACATATTAATCTGGCAGGATTTTAAACTAAGGCTCTTTTTCTGGCATGTAGCATGTTCAGTGTAGTATTTATTCATCCTCAAAGGAAGATTGCCAGCGCGTGTTCTTAATAATGGAGTTAGGTAACACACTAGGAATGTGTAAAATCATATCCTGGGGCTTAGAGGAATTATTTTATACAATATCTCTAGGAAGAGTCTAGATAGCATTAGAGCTATTTTCCCCTGAAAGTAACGGTACTCTATCATGTAAACAGACTCAAGAACCCTGTATCTGAACTTTGGTATGACTAGACGCACTGCTTGTACAGTGCTCAAAATATAAATTGTGTGATAGCTCCCACAGCTATGTTCTTTACTGCCCCCTGTTTGAATTTATCCCAAATGTTTTTTCTTTATGTCAGAAAACTTTCAGTCAGCTGCAACACTCTGGAAAGCAAGTACTATAACTTGTTCCTTGCATCCTTTCATGATGTAAATCAACTTTGTACCAGTAACGCTTGTGGAAGCCCACCTCTGGTTTACCATCACTGTAAAATTTGCTCTAATTTATTTTTCTTGAATGGAAATTTAGTAACAAAATCTGCTTAAATAGTTGTGACTTTGTTAGCACACAGCCAGGGTGTTACTGGAAACAGCAATCGATGTAGAACAGTGGATGGTATTCCAATATGTTCAGGCTACTTCTTTATGAAAGTTTCCTGTGGTGGAGGAATTACACTTCCAAGGTGATTACACATTTGAGCTATAAGTAGTTATCAGAATTTAAAGTATCCAAACTTACTTCTTTTGATTATGCTACTATTACAGAAGGTTTTGGAGGTACAAAGAAGAGATAGGATTTATGAGAAGATTTTTAATAGAATGTGGAATCTTTTTCTCCCTATGTTTTCCCCTAGGCAAGGCATTTGAGTTTGTAAGTGAAATTTTGTTATTTTCAGGAAAAAAATTGTTTATTATTTTTCCCTGTTTTAAACCAAGGAGTTAAAAAAATAGAAATACTAATTAGGGTTCAAAATTCTGAAGGATGTTGTGGACAACCATGTAAAAGGTTTTACAGAA
Source organism: Clamator glandarius (assembly GCA_033459285.1). Taxonomy (NCBI): domain Eukaryota; kingdom Metazoa; phylum Chordata; class Aves; order Cuculiformes; family Cuculidae; genus Clamator; species Clamator glandarius. The sequence continues at coordinate 494,641 of JAUNZM010000317.1, forward strand.
GTCAAGATAGATTATATCAGTTGGTTTTCCCATGTCCACTGATGTCGTTGCCCCATCATAGAAAGCCACTGGGCTGTTGAGGCAGGACTTGCTCCTAGTGTAGCTATGCTGCCTGCCTCTGATTTTGTGTTATCTTCACTTTCAAAGGAGCTTCCCTTCTCCATCAGACTAGATACAAGATGTGCTACTGTGATTTTCAGAAAATAGGGAAAGAGAGGCGAATATCTCACTGTTCAGAAAATCGTATTAGGCCTTATGGGAATTTGTCTTGTAATAATGACCACTAGAGTGAAAGCAACTATTTTCTATAAACAGCAAACCCCTTAAAATTGGGTAGCGTTTTTGAAAAAAAAAAATATCCATAGAGTTTTGTCATTACAAAGAAGACAAAAAGGTACCATGAAGTTGAACATAACCTTTGTAATTACATGAAGTTAGGAGGACAAAGTTAAAGTATTAAATTGTTTCCTTAAAAAAACCCTACTTGATTCAATGTCAAATATAAACTATACTGACAGGACTTTAAACTAACTAGCAGATGCTAACAAGATAGACCCTCAGTTATGCTGCTCTGGTCAACACAAGAACAAATTACTATGATGCTCTGCAGCATTGATTCCTATTCTTTCCTTTGCTCTTGATTAGAATTACTAGGTAATGGTTGATTGGAAGCTGGCAAATGTTGTCCCAATCTTTAAGAAGGCTAGCAGGGATAACCCCAGTAACTACAGTGCTGTTTGTCTCACTTCAGTGTCTGGTAAAATTATGGAGAAGGTTTTTCTGAATGTTATTGAAAAATGCCTAAAAGACAACACAGTCATTGGTCCCAGCTAGCACAAGTTTATAAGGGGAAGGTCCTGCCTGAAAAACTCAATTTCTTTCTATGACAAGGTTACCCACCTAGCTGACCAAGGGAAATAAGTTCATGTAATCTTTCTGGATTTCAGTAAGGCCTTTGTTACTATCTCAGAATATCCTCCTAAACAAAATGTCCCCATGCAGCTGGAAAAACACATAATGCAGTGGGTGAACAATTGGCTGATGGGTTGGGCTCATAGAGTTACCTCAAGCTGGTGACCAGTCACTAGCAGAGTTCTGCCAGGATCCATCTTATGGCCGGTACTCTTTGAATAAGTTCATAAATGATCTGGATGCAGGACTTGAAGGTTAGGTTTACGAACCAAGTTTGCTGATGATAGGAAGTTGGGGGGAGCTGTTGACACTCTTGAGGGCAAAAAAGGCCTTGCAGAGGGTTCTAGACAAATTGGAGAGCTGGGCAATCACCAATCACATGAAGTTTAGAAGGGCAAGTTCAAGATTTGGCAGCTGGGTCACAGCCACCCTGGATATACGTACAGACTGCAAAGCGAGAGGCTGGAGAGTAGCCCTGCAGAAAGGGATCTGGAGGTTCTGATCAATGGCAAGCTGAACATGAGCCAACAGCACACCCTGACAGCCAAGAAGGCCAAACATGTCTTGGGGTGCATCAAGCATAATATTACTTGCCAGTCGAGGGAGGCAACTGTCCCGCTCTACTCTACACTAGTGTGTCCCCATCTCCAGTATTTTGTGCAGTTTTGGGCGTCACAGTATAAAAAGGATACCAAGCTATTGGAGAGTGTCCAGAGGTAGGTGAATGGTTTAGAGAGAAAGTTATATGAGGAGTGGCTGAAGTCACTTGGTTTATTCAGTCTGGAGAAGAGGAGGCTGAGGGGAGACCTCACTGCATCCTCACAAGGGAAGGAAGATAAGCAGACATTTCTCCTTCTTCTCTTCCCTTTGGTGACCTATGATAGGACCCGAGAGAATGGTAGAAAGATGTGCCAGGGGAGGTTTAGGTTGAATATTAGGTAATGGTTCCTCACAAAGAGAGTAATGAAGCACTGGAACAGGCTCCTTGGGGAAGCAGTCTTGGCACCAAGACTAACAATATTCAGGAAGCATTTAGTAGTGTGAACTTTAGGGTTGCTTTGTGCAGGAATAGGAGTAGGACTAGATGATACTTGTAGTTCCTTTCCAACTCAGGTCATTTTATGATTCTATAATTAAGCTCACTGGGCCTCAGTACTCTAGTAATTTTATATTAATTCATACCTTCCGCCTCAGTCTTTTCATAAGTTTAATTCCATATTGCGTTAGGTGAAATTTGCTTTAAGATAACAGTGGCAATGGAGACTCATAGTGTCTTTACCTGATGGAGCTATTTCATGAATGCTTATCATTGCAGTGTAGTTTAAAGTGCTCCATTTTGAGATAGAAGCAAGTTCTGCTTTTGGCTGCCTAAGTGAATCTCTTCTCAACAGAAACTACTTGTCTGTGGTAGAAAAAAGCATGACCCAAAAGCATTGAGGACTACCATCAGGGCCAAAATAAGAAATAACTTGGAGAGGAACTGTGCATCAGAACTAGTGAGCTTTAAGCTGTTACTGTAATTAATATTTTCAGGTACTCTTTTGCAAACTTCACTCAACAATGGTATTTTCAATTCTATAATATTTTGTTGAAGTCTGTTGTAGTCTGCTCTTCTTACACTTGTGTGCAGTGGAAACTCACAGAGAACGTAAGATTGGAGGCTGGCATTTCCTGTAAAAATGTACTAAGAAATCTCCACTGCAAATGCTGCAAGGTGAGTGTCAGTAATATCATAACATCAATTAGATTATTTGATGTATGAGTACTTTCTAAACTGCATATTGACTGTAAAATAAATCTTGATTAATATATTCTATGACATTTTGTTTTCCTATATTTTATGATACATTAAGAAACCAAAATATATTAAACTTGAAAACAAACAAGCAAACCTAAACTCCCCCCAAAACAAGTAAAACAGTTTTTGGACACACTATTACAACCACTAGAAAAGTTTAAGGGCTATATTTTCACATTATTCATTCCAATGTGTTTTGTTTCATTCCACTAGAGAAGCTTTCCTCAGAGAGGATTGAATATTCAACAGAAATTGCAAAGAAGATGAAGGGTTTAAAATGCAATCAATTTTTAAAACAACAATTCTTTTATTGTAAGCACTGTGTAGCTTCAAGAGATCAGTAACTATACTGACAAACAATTATTTAGTAAGGAATCTTTCAGATTTTCTCTGTGATGCAGGAAATGGTATGGCATGGGGTGTTTTCCTCTCCATCTCCATCTCCATCTCCAGCCCTATCCATGAGAAATCATATCATTGCTTATGGCAGTACATGGTGACAAACATGGCTTTATGTTACAGAAGCCCAGGATTAACAAGGGATCTTGACCTAGCTTTTTTTCTCTACTGTCCTCCTGTTTGGGTTTTTTTTTTTCCCCTTCCCCTAGAATCCTTGTGCTAAATGGGTTGAAGTAGATTTGGTTTGTACTTCTCAGAGTGGATTCAATGTGACATGTTATGGGAAGCTCTGGCAGAGATATGTAGTAAGTAGGTCACAACAGTTAAGTTGATTAGCATATTGGTGATTTTCAACCACAATATCAGTTATAATGTGACAGACAGATAACATAAAATTCTGTGTATTTGTTGGGAGAAGGAATTTTTTGAGAATGAGACCAAGCTGAGTAACCATGCTGTACAAACAATATATATATATATATTTAAAACCATAAACCCCTCATGAAATGTTTTTAGCCCTCAGCTTAGCCTGAGGCCAAATCCAAAGAAAGTAGCCTAAAGCTCATGATGAATGTTTACTGACTTTTGCGGGCAGTATTTCTCAGGAGTAAATTGTAAAGTATATATGAGTTGCACTTCATGTTTCCAGCTTCAGGCTGTGGAAAGGAGTTGGAGAAAAAAACCATTTAAATATACCTCCAAAGTATGCTCATAAAATATACTTCACCTTTTCACAATTGTGCATACTGAAATTACTAGAAATTGCATTCCCTACTTGGATGTAAAATACACCTACCTCATGTGGTTTAAATAAAATAAGAAGTAGGTTCATTTAGCAAACAAGACAGAATAATTCAACATGAAAATCTAGAGGCTGTGGAATGATCTTGGGAGCTTCTGGGTGAATCTTGAGATTTGGCACAAGGGAAGTCTGTAGCAATTCCTTCTCTTGATTGCCTTTTGCCTACTGTCTTTATATTTCAGTAGCCTGCCACATGTAATATGCCAAAGCTCATACAAAAACCTGTCTGTGTCGCACACACAAATGTGAGCATATGAACACGTATATTCAGCTTGTTTCAGGAGGCACCACACAACCTTAATAAAAATTGCTTTCTGAAGTACAGAATTTATGGAGATTCTGTTGCACAAATTTTTGCTGAACATAGGAATTTTACAAAATATATTTACACAATTTTCTGCTGGAACTCTCATGGTTATGAACAATTACCACCATTCAATAATTTTCTGTAACAATTGCAGAATCCCCTGTTTTCATGTATCTCCAAATAAGTATCATTGGACATAGACCTCAATAATAATAATCTCTTTCCACATAGCTTTAATGTGTGTGCATGTTATACTTAACTGGACAACACTTCAAGAGAACTTGGATAAAATATCAGTATTGGAGGTGAGTTTTGAGGTTCAGCTATGATTAATTAAAACTGAGCGACAGATCACACTAAATCTTATTCCAGACAATAATGAAGTTTTTAGATTAGAGAGATATCAATGCAAATAGTTTACATCTAAAATGATTAAATTTTATCGCAAAGTCAACTATGATATAATTTTAATATAATTATTGAATACTTAAAAAATAATAATGTCAAAAGAAGTATTTTTTTTATTTGAAAGCATGAGGCAAAGCAAAATATGGAAAACAACAACCGATCTGAAAGCCATAATCTGAAAGCAAATAAATTATGTATTTCTGCCTTTTCATCAGGCACAATCAGAAATCACTTTCAATCAGATCTTCAGAGCTGAATAGCATACTGGTCTGCATAACTGAGAGATAAACACATTGACATTGATTACAGATGGCTTTTGGAATAATGTTTTTTTTTAAATGCACAAAGCAAGAAAATGCCGAATACTGACCAAACTAGGTCCATCCACTTCTTCAAAATCATTTTTTCAATACTAGAAACTGTCTTATGCAATCTTAAGGGAATGGCAAATCTTAGCATACATTTGACTATGATATTGTCTGTTCTTTATCAGAAAAAAGTCTCTTTTCAGCCATTTAGCCTTTTACTTTTGCTTGTATATTATAAGAGCTCATTCCAATTTCCCCATTAGCTTACAGTTAAAACTGGGCTTCTTCCACTTACATACTGCCCAGTAGAGTTTCCTAGCAAAGCAGAAGAAAAAATTACTATAATAGGAGTAAAGCAGTCTTTAGGAGTAAATTGCAGACCAGTTGTAAAGGAGTTCAGGTAATTAAAAGTTTTTGAAGTGGAGGTTTTTGTATTTTTAATAGACTGACTTAATGTATATATATATATAGTCAGGGAAACTATATTTTTACAATCTTGTCATTAACTAATTCCAGTTTTTGAAGGCAGAAGATAACTGTATGTTAGCATACTGGCCATGTATAATAGGAAGGGGCATACAAATGGCCATAATGCTGCTCCAACGAAATCAGCTGAGTCAAAGAGTGGTCAAAGGATGCTTTCTAACTTGTGAAGTCAATATTCACAATATTAACAAGAAGAAACAAACTTTCTGTTATAAGGAACGAGCCAGCATAATTAATTTCCCTCAGCTGAGGAAGTACGGTAAAACAGAAAAAAAAAAGTTGAACTCTATAACTGCAGATGATTACTGCATATTTTAGCTAACATGACTATAGATAATTTCATGATGATAGTAAAATGTTTAAGATCAAGTTGCCCATTCTGAGCTTGTCTCAGTCACCTGTAAAAAAAAAGTATAATCTTACATATAAGCATATATACTTGCAAGTAGGCATATATCCATATATATGTAATATACATAATAAAATATACTTTTATGCATATATTTATTTAGATTTTTTTAATTTAATACTGGTCAGCCCTCCTTTTTAAAAATTCTCTTTATTTTTTATTTTTTTAGAATTTATTCTTTGTGGTTATATAAAATCCTGAAAATACCCTTTATTTTTTAACCTCTTTAGCTTAACTCTGTTGTACACTTACAGATGTAATTCGGTAATGTTTTGTTGCCTTAAATATTTAGGAGCATATCTGTAAGTCACTGCTGCAGAGTCTAGAGCAATCCCAACAAAGTGCAAGCATTGGAGCAGCAAGCAAATGCAGCTCACTTAGCTGTGACTGACAGGTGTAGAAGGCTACTGAATCAGAAATGACAGGTATAATAGTGGCAAGCACAGGAGATTCACAAATCAGATTTTCCTGGGAGCCTCATCTACAATGGACGTTCCCATATGTCTAATGTGGAAATATCTAATTACAATTTTCATGTGTTAAAATGAGGAAAAATATTGATAGAATAAAATAAAAATCCCCAAAGAACAGAGCCCAGATGTTCTTTATAGTGATTTTAGCCTTAGGAAAGTTTGGGAAACAGAAGTGTCTAGAGGCTCAGGGTAAATTTTCTGGGTGGTATGCAAGGAATTACACACATAATTCCAGCTGGTTTTAATGGGACAATGTCTAATTCCTTATGTGCCAGGTTGATAAATTATCAACAGACTTTCAAAGGATTTACTTTCATATAACCTTGCTTTTAAACAAGAATTTTCAGGTAGAAACATTCAGAGAATACGAAGCAATCAAGGCAATGTAGTTATTTTTTTCCTGCTTCTGTGACAGAAAATAATTTCAAATAAAAAATCATCAGAAAACGATCTGACTCTACCTCTGTAGTGACAGTGGCATTCCCTTGTCCTGGCTTTGGGCGCTGTTTGAATAAGTGGAATTTTAACTAGTCTGAGATTTTGACCAGTGAAAGAACATTACAGGCCTAGTGATTACATCCATCTTTATTTGATGGGACATAGCATTTAAGAGACCTCCTAGGTCATTAAGCCCAGTTCCACTTGCTAGCACAGGCAAATATGTCATGTAAAATTAGTATCAATCATGTAATTAAAAAATCTGTGTGAGGCCACCTTTTAATATGCAAGGATTGTATTTACCGCTCCTATGATATAAAAATAAACACAAGACCAATATTTAGACTTTGATTTTGAGAACAAAGAATTTCACAGAATTGTTTTTAGTGAAATAAAGTAAAGTTCAAATGCTGATTTACTCTCTTGGAAAAACTCTAGTGGGAAATAGAAGAGAAACTCAAAACTGCATCTGTACCACCTACTTCTTTCTGTCTATTATTCTTGTCATGTACAAAGGTGTTTTTCCTGATCATTCTGCTTCTGTTACTATTAATTTACATTTTGAAAATAGCTTTTGCTTAAAAGTTACGAGCTATAAATTGGTTCTTTATGACTCTTCTAGTCCATTTGGCTATGGAGTAAACCAGGATTCAGCCTGAAAGGGAAAAGCAGCTGAGTGACAGTGAATTTCATAAAGGGCATATGAGAGGCTACAAGGAAGAGCCTGAATCATCCCCCATCTCTGCTTCTGAGTTATTAGGCCACATCTCACTCAGAAGATTAACCATTTTATCTCACAGGTCATTCTATTTTATTGGAGCATTGCCTTTAGCAATGCTATAGTAAGGTTCTGTCAGTGTTTCTATTATAGGCCTCTATTTTCTGGAATTTATAACTTAGGGCTAGAAATTCCTTCAGGGTTAAAACTTGGCAACAGCTTAGTAGGTCTTTTTTCCAGCAGAGAATTTCTCCCCAATCCACTCTCCTATTTTCAGCCAATATTTGAAGTAGATGGGAATGCCACAACTATCTACTTATAATTCTAAACTGTATTTCTTCTACTTAAATCCAAGAAATATAAAAAATGCATGCCATGAAGACTCAATGAGATACTGGAAATGCAGAATAGGTACTCTATGTGTGTGTATGCATGCACATATGTGTGTGGACAAGTGAGCATCTGTGCATGCAAGCACCATCTCACATTTTTCAGGAGCATTTTATCTAGTGCTGTGTTGAAAAGAAGACTGAACAGTAAATGAGCTCTTAGTGAAATTAATATCACACTATTGTATACACATCTGGCATTCAACAACTATTGCATACAAGCTTGCTACACTATACTCGGTGATCCACTCCTATGAATTTACAAAGGACATTCTTAATTTAAAAGAATTTCAAATTTTGTAATAATAATAATAGAAATAACAATAATAGTAAATCTAAACTGAGTGGTTACATAAATTTCTTTGCAATAAATTCAGCTCAGTCCGAAATGAACCAGATGTAAGGACAAGGGTGAAATTGAGATACATAATTTAATTAGTTTACATCCCTATTTATGCTAAGACTTTTCTTATGTGGTGAAACAATATAAGGTCAGTCACTGAATAATGAAATGAAATTAATAATGTGGTGAGCTAGCCAAGGAAATTTATTTAGTACTGCACTCCAACATTTTCCAAGAGGCTTTCTGAAATGAGACTCGCTCACACAACCTGTAAGCAAAGATCCCTGCAAAGAGCAAAAGTTGAGAAAAGAATAGCAAAAAGACCTTAAAATAACTCAGTAAATCAAGTGGGCAGGAAAGAAAGTCAGTCAAGGATGATATCAGAGAGAAAGGGGGAAAAAAAACCTCTGGTAAGCAGACAAAAGATAATCTGTGTGGGAAGTGGAGGAGGAGTTATTGATGGAAGAAGACAAAAAAAGTAACCCAGCCTCTTACTACTACTCTTGAGATACTCTTCATAATAAAAATACTGGCAAAAAAAGGAGATAAAGAAAACAAAGTGGCACAGGATGCTAAACAGTTACGGAGAGTAAGTCTCATATATTTAGCTCAGTGGTTCAAAGCCTGCTTAGGTCCATAGTGACTGAAAATTATTTCCGTCTGTTCTGGCTGTGTCATGAAAACTTTATCTGATGATGTTGGTTTATTCACTACCGCACATCTCACCAGACCATGTACACTTCCTCCTGAGCTAATACTGAATTCCAGCTTTGCAATTTCAAAAGAGATGAGGACTGTGGAAAATAGACTAACCCTTGCTCTGCTGGTATTGCTAGAGTAGAATTGAAACATTGTTTGAATGACATAAAAATTTCACATTACTCCTGCTCCCAGTTAACTCCCTTCCTCTTAACTAGCAATAAACCTCTTATTCCAGCATCTCTCATTATAATTAAAGGTAGTATAGAGTAAAATAAAGATGTTTCGGTGAGCCAATAGGGGAAAGTCCTGCTTTGCTAAACCAAATGCGTTTATCCCAAGTTTTATTTCCATAGATACATTCATACAGATGTTTAGCATCTCAGACTGGTACTGTGGCAGAGCACATTGCCAGAAAAGAAAAACACTCTGAAATATGATCTGCGAAGTGCTTCTTCTGTGAGAAACAGAAGAGAGAAAAGAATCCTGTGTGGAGACTAACCGTAGGAAATTAATTGTAGGCTTTTGTATTACAGCCATGATGCTAGTTTCAAATGCCAAACCACAGTATTATTACCCCTGGATCCTAGACTCGGATGACCTTAGCCAGTAAGACAACATACTACATCATTCTCACATCTATAAAACAGCTATACAATAATAATGAGATGGGACCACAGAAGCTGTTGGTCTCAATACACTACAGAGAGGGACCTGTAATTTTTTAAACAAAAAGTCAGGTGTGTATATACGCCTTACATCCTTGTCTCAGGTTGTGTATATATTCCTATTACACTGGTTTCATTTATCAAAATCTGTGTAAGAACATTGTAGACATTGTTTGAAATAATTATTTCCCTCTCTTGAATTCACTTTCAGAATGCCATTACTGTTACTGTTACACACACACACAAGCACAGTGACATTCTTATTTGCTAAAAACTGTTTCACAGACAAAGTGTAAGAAAACATCTATATTGAAAATGCATCCACTTGTCCTGAGTCAAGCAATTGAGTTGAGCCTTTTCTCACAGGTTAGAACATGTTCTATAACTATCTCTTTGTCTCTACCCTCCCGCTTATAGCTCCTGAGCTATAGGTTTACACTTTTTGTGTGTGTGTGTGTGTGTGTGTGTGTGTGTGTGTGTTGGACCTTGTATGCCCAGGAAGAGCAAACTGTAACCTGCGTTCTCTTCCTATTGCTTGAAACTTGTGGAGTACTTAACTAAAGTTGTTTTTCTTCTTCAAAACATTTCATTAAAACACAAATGACTTTCTCCCTCTTGATATCGCCAAAAGAACTCTTACACCATGTAATTAAATCTCTGTTTTAAAGTACTTTTCTCAGCAAACAGAGGCTTCTAAGTTGAAGACTGCATAATAGATGTTATTAGCTATACGTATAAATAGAAAATGTCTCTTGTAAAACATTATATTTGCTGAATGAGTTTTCCTGTTTTGAAAGTCATCTTATTAATGACTAATGAGTTTCTTTTGTATTATTTAAAAATAATGTAATGATAGGCTATTCTGGAGTAATTTGATATATCTCATGTTCATATCCAAACCTATTAATTAAATGAAGCATAAGTATTTATAATGTGTTGTATGTTTCTATTATTCAAGCTAATCCTTTTAATCCTATTTAAATTGGAAGATAGAAATTAATCCCAATAAAATCACCCTACGAACAAATATTAATAAACCTGTTTCATTCTTTGTTCTCCCTTGTCACCTGTCCTGGAAATGATGAGTGAATTGTCTAGTTTACTCTAGGTAGTAAACAATGGAGATGAAAAGCAAAGCATGCAAAATTGTCACTTCATTTCTAAGGCCACGTTAACAAAATGTGAGAGTAAAAGTACTCTACAGCAATTTTTATACAATGACTTTTAAAAGTAAGCACTGCTTAGCAATACTTCCTGAAATCTTGAATCTTTCTGATGCTACAAACGAGCACTAGACCTATGTTTATAGACTATCAACTCAACAGAATTTTCAATATGTGCTTCATTACAGGCAGCATTCAGTATCTTGTGTCTGGTAATTTCTGTTATTTGACCTAGCTTTTGGTAAGCAGCAATAACATAACAAAGCCATGTTAAATGTACAATTTTGCACCGTGGTATTCTGATCTGCACTTATTGCCAGTCAACAGTAACCAGGAAAAAAAGCAATTGTTTTTTCCCTGCTGTGAGCAATGGTTTTGATCATAACTCACACTGTTTTTGCATTGGCTTTTCTCCCTTTTGCCCCAAAATGTAAGTGCAAACTGAGATTCTGCAATTCCTTTAGTGAAAAAAATCCCATGCTGCATATATACAAATCTGCATGTCAAGGACACTTACGTCTAAATAAGACTGACCTGTGAGGACAAGCCTTTATTTTTTTAAGCAAATGTATAATTCATTGCAGTTTGAAAATTAAAAGGATAGTCAACTTTATGGATTGCAACACACAAGCTAGTTTTTTTAGGGGCCCAGACTGTTATTTAGATTAATTGTTTGTTTCACTTTCTTAGCATAAAATGCTTAAAAGTACATAATACTTTCCCTAGAAGCAGGAACTGCTTAAGAATAACAGTAATATAATTGGTTTAATAAAAGTTTAAAAATAGATGTAAACTGGAGTAATTTGTATACTCTATGCTGAAGCAAACCTAAAGCTATGAATTGGCGATCTGTTAAATGAAGAAGAGAGCCATTTAAGGAGGATCAAAGTATTGAAAATTCTGATTTTTTGTTTTAAGAGAAAATTAAGAACATTCTTTCAATTTTAAAAGTGTAAGGCCTGTGAGAGAGTCAAATTTTCAAAAAGCAAACGCACTGGAACAAGCTAATAAATTAAAGAAAAAAAGTGTAATGAGACTGGATACTATACAGGAAGAAATTCCAAAGTAATTTAAGACTTAGTGGTTGAACTGCTAACATAAATATATAGTCTTTGATTTAAACTGGCCACTGCTAGAGGACTGGATGGTGGCAGATGTTGTGGAGGTTTTTTTTCAGCTGTAACTGAGGAAAGGGCAATATAGATCAGTACTAGGACAAAACTGGACAAAATATTAAGTAAACCCCATATTCCAGAATAGTAAGAAGACGTGTTAAAGTATGGACAAACAAGCAGCGTTCCATGAAGAAAAAGTATTGCACAAAATAGAATGAGCTAAAAGGAATTTACTTGGAATTTTTAGTTTCTTATGCTAAAATCCCATGGGATGAACTAATCAGAAGAGTGACTAAGCAGAGAAATAGAGTTGTTATGTATTAAAAATAGTTTTAAAAGTAGCAGTGAATTGGAACATGCTAAAATACTAAAATCACATCTTAGAACTGATGAAAAGGGGAAAGGACTGGTTGGTGAAGCAGGAAATTTTTCATTTGACAGAAGGTTTAGATGGATTAAAACAAATAAAAACTGTGGAGTACACTAGAAAAGATCTTCAAAAGATAACATAATGGTAGATGAAGTTCAGTGTTGTAATGTAAATGTAAAGCATACTGATAAGTGTAACAAGCACTGCACTTGGTTTCTGAGTTAGTTGTGAGTGCTCTGTGCAATTTTTGTGAATAGTTGATTGAAAACATCCTATGTGCTGTAAAATTTTAAGAAGCAAGTAATGTATAAAGAACTATTCTTAAAAAGAGATAAAAAATAGTAATGGAAATATTCCATTGAATAAGTCAGTGCCATAGCTTCATGATGAATACCTGTGCCTGGGTACCATCCCTCTTGAAAGCTAAAAAAAAAAAAAAAAAAAAAAAAATTAGAGAACATTTCAGAATTTGTTAAGTTTCTCAAAAAAGAGACGTATCTAAAGAAATAAACAAAATAGAGAAGATATACCACTCATTACTTAATTACAGTAACAAGAAGACTTGAAAGACACGTTAAAAATGTAATTCTGTGAAGGCTTTTTTTCCTAAACTTATATAAATAGTAATCTTTCCAGGAGACTTTTTCTAAGCATAGTGAAATGCTAAGTTCTGTGAAACTCATTTTCACAAGGAACTCATTTTCATTGTGAAACTCATTTTCACAAGGAACTGTCAAACTGAAAAATTTTTGGGGTTTCTTAGTTCATATTTACATTATAACATAGAAGTGGAATGGTTTCAGAATGAGTTTGCAGCATGAATTCTACATGATGGTGGATTTTGAGAAATAGATGTCTATGGACAATTTATCCTGTAAAAGTCATTTCATAGAATAGAAGAAAGTGACCGCTGCAGAAGTAGAACAGCAGACCAGATGTACTATTTTTCCACTGAATACCTTGTCATAGAATCATGGAATCACCAGGTTGGAAGAGACCCACTGGATCATCAAGTCCAACCATTCCTATCAAACATTAAACCACCCCCCTCAGCGCCTCATCTAACTGTGCCTTAAACACCTTCAGGGAAGGTGAATCAACCACCTCCCTGGGCAGCCTGTTCCAGTGCCCAATGACCCTTTCTGTGAAAATTTTTTTCCTAATGTCCAGCCTAAATCTCCCCTGGTGGAGCTTGAGGCCATTCCCTCTTGTCCTGTCCCCTGTCACTTGGAAGAAAAGGCCAGCACCCTCCTCTCCACAACCTCCTTTCAGGTAGTTGTAGAGAGCAATGAGGTCTCCCCCCAGCCTCCACTTCTCCAGGCTAAACAACCCCAGCTCTCTCAGCCATTCCTCATAAGGCCTGTTCTCCATCCCCTTCACCAGCTTTGTCGCTCTTCTCTGGACACGTTCCAGAGGCTCAACATCCTTCTTGTGGTGAGAGGCCCAGAACTGAACACAGGTTTCAAGGAGTGGTCTCACCAGTGCCGAGTACAGAGGGAGAATAACCTCCCTGGACCTGCTGGTCACGCCGTTTCTGATCCAAGCCAAGATGCCATTGGCCTTCTTGGCCACCTGGGCACACTGCTGGCTCATGTTCAGTCACTGTCAACCAACACCCCCAGGTCCCTCTCCTCCATGCAGCTTTCTATACAGACTTCTCCTAGTCTGTAGCACTGCACAGGGTTGTTGTGCCCCAGGTGCAGGACCCGGCATTTGGCCTTGTTAAACCTCCTGCCATTGGTCTCAGCCCAGCGGTCCAGCCTGTTCAGGTCCCTTTTCAGAGCCTCCTGACTCTCCAGCAGATCCACACTGCCACCCAGCTTAGTGTCATCTGCAAACTTGCTAAGGGTGCACTTGATGCTTTCATCCAGACAATGAACAGGGCTAGACCCTGGGTGCACTGAGCCCTGGGGAACCCCACTTGTCACTAGCCTTCAGTTGAAGTTAACTCCTTTTACCACCACTCTCTGGGCCCGGCCATCCAACCAGTTTTCCACCCAGGAGAGTGTGCGCCTGTCCAGGCAAGAGGCCGACAGTTTCTATAGCAGAATGCTGTGAGAAACTGTGTCAAAGGCTTTACTGAAGTCCAGATACATCCACAGCCTTTCCCTCATCCAGCAGCCAGGTCACTTTGTCATAGAAGGCGATCAGTTTAGTTTGGCAAGACCTGCCTTTTGTGAACTCGTGTTGACTGGGCCTGATCACCCGGTTCTCTTGCATGTGCTTCATGATAGCACTCAAGATCACCTGTTCCATGACTTTCCCTGGCACTGAGGTCAGACTGACAGGCCTGTAGTTCCCTGGATTCTCCCTGTGCCCCTTCTTGTAGATAGGCACATCAGCCATCCTCCAGTCCAGTGGAACTTCCCCAGTCTTCCAAGACTGTTGGAAGATGATGGATATCTTCCTACTATGGGTTCCTGAGCTCGACTATGCCATCTGGGAATGACTCTGCAGCACTAAAACAGACACAAACATGCTAACCTGCAAGCAGCTAGACTGTGTAGCAGAGAAAATGACTTGTGTAACATTTGAAGCATGACAATGGTGGAAGCCAGCTACCAGTTTATATGGTAACATGTTGAGCAGGCCACTTGAACACCATGCTGGACAGCAGAGAAGAAATAGAAAACATATGCTTTCATTAGTCACCCACCATTTGTAACCAGTGCTGCAAATGTGTCTTGCAGCACAATTTTTCTAATTAGAAGGTTTTGCAAGTACACAGCGAGCATCTGACAAGGTGTTATGCCAGATAACAGTAGTCATCAGTGCTGAAGCCTGCTTCCACGTCTCCTCTGTCTAGATCAGGTAGAGGCTAGAAGAAGCATGACGCCTACCGAGGTATAAATTTTGAAAAGACCTGACTTCTCGGTTATTGCCATGATATTTAAAGCCAATAATGTTTTCCCATCTTCTTTCCTTCTGTGTTCATATTTAGAACAATGAGTTGGAGTAGGCTGGCGGATTTGTTTGCTTAAACAGGCAGGTGAGCTGACCATACTTTTCCTTCTAATATTGATAGATGCCCCTAGGCAAGGATTTCTTTTACAATGTTTTGTGTTTCTTACAAAAAATATTCAGGATTTGTCCTATTTGTTCACTTTATCCTTTTTTTTCCTAGATAACATTTTATTTTAGGAGAGGTAGGAGGAACATGTACAAGAAGATTTTTTCTTACTACTACTTGCTATGCAGTGCTGCCTCAGTAATGATTTGTTGAATTAAAAAGATTATGAAAAATGTTTGTAAATTGAATTTTGGGAGAAGTCCAGTGAGGTGCTGAAGTTATTTAGGGAAACATTTTTCAGTTTAAATATGAGATCTTTCAGAGTATCTTCTATCATACCAGCCTCATTCATACAATTGTAGTAGTGCAGTCTAATTTTGAACTGTGAAGCTTTCTGTCAGGACAAGTTCTTATCCTATGAACCTGTAATTGTGTGTAGGTTTGCAAGTTTACACAAAGTTAGGGTTTCATGTTCTTTTCATTACCTTTCTGGAGGCAGGAGAAAGGAAGCAATATTCACAAGGACTAAAATGAGCACACTGACGGAAGTTAGCATACTGTTGTTAGTCTCTCTAGCTTCAGTCTCCAATCGGTGGTGACAGACAAGTTACCCTAGAAGACAATTTAAAACTTAAGCTCCTGCACTCTCTTTTCTGAGTTTACACTAGAACTCTCTCCTGGTTTACACTAGAAGGAGCCTTGAGAGATTGCCCTCTCTAAGCTGAAGCTAGCCTTTGGAAATAGTCACTTCAGCAAGGATCACTTTCAAACAAGTTCTATCAATTTAGACTTTATCTAAACATGTTATAATACCAGATATATCACAGAATAATCCAGCTTTAAGGTAATGGAAAAGTGCTTGCAGTTAAAGTAAACCAACCAGTGCTTGGTGTAGACTGTCATAGTGTTAACAAGGTAGACCAAATTGATTCAAGAGATTAAATACTCACCAGGGCCACCATATTAGAAGGTAGGATAATGTGCATTTTAGTTTTTTCCAAGGAAAGGTAACTGCAGAAATTTTGAAAGAACTGCATCTTCTCTATTTCTTTAATTAGGTTTCTGTAGCTGTCACTCTCACAAATGATGCACAAATGAATTGGAAGATATGAATGAAATTGCAAACAGCATACAATGCTTCTGATCAATCATCTCCTAATTTTCAAAGTCTGTGAAGAGATGCCAACCCTTAATGTTTCTTTGTGCCATGGTAATGAGTTCCTAATGGTAGTTCCCTTGTGTTTTCTTTTCTCTCTCCAGGGTCTTGTTGTAAATAAGAGGCTCCATTTTCATGTTTTATGATGAAGCATTGTAGCTAAATGAATGCCATGGGACACCTCTTAAACAAGTGGGCTACAGAGAAGCAAACATCTTAAAAGAATGTATTTCCTCTTCATAGAGGAAAAACAAGTCCTGTGTAATGATTGGTTTTACTGAAACTTCATGTACATTTAAAGCTTAGTTTAAAGAAATGTTGCTTCTTAAGGGAAATAACCTAATGAGATTTTTGTACAGCAAGCAGCATTACACCATAGCATATGCTGGTACCTTTAATGATACACACTAATTATAGAATTACATGGTTTAAAAGATTTTTTTTTCTGTTCACTTAAGAAGGCCTTCAAATAAGTTTCAACTCTATGATTACTAAGGATTTATAGGATAGTGTGTACAAGCAGCAGTGTGTACACAGGTGGCTATGTGTATATATAGAGGTATATAAAATAAAAGCTACAAGGATAGAGTTCTCACTGTAACAAAAATTTACTATGGTCACACCACGTGCATTATCAACACAAGTATTTATGACTTGGAAATAATCAGGGCCACTTGCATCCTATGAAAATTAGACTTCCATTGACAATATGAGATTCAGGGATGGAAGATGCCCTCTGGAGCTCCTGAACTCTTCTAGGCTGCAGGAGACACTAAGAGGCCAGTAGTGGTCAAAGAGCAGGGGCTGGACTGGGGACTGTTTGCAGCAATATCTGCAGCTCAGCAAGGTGACTAAATATCTTAGTCCAAACCCATGAATCTTTCACTGATTCAGTGAGCTTTAGATAAGCACCCCAAACTCCCAACAGTCAGTACAACAGGAAATAAAAAAATATACATGACAATAGTTTCTGCAGTATA
Organism: Clamator glandarius; assembly: GCA_033459285.1. Taxonomy (NCBI): domain Eukaryota; kingdom Metazoa; phylum Chordata; class Aves; order Cuculiformes; family Cuculidae; genus Clamator; species Clamator glandarius. Next base: position 511,992 of record JAUNZM010000317.1, read on the forward strand.
TCATTGAAGATAAACACAAATATTAAAAAAGACATACGCAGTTTTCAATTCAGAAGCATAAATCTGTTATGTCTGATTTAGAATTTTCCAGTCCTTATTCACAATTACATTACCTTTTAAAAATATTCAATGTTTTTCTGTTTTTACATTCAGTTCACATCACTGGCAATCTTGGTTTTTGCCTTGCTGGTGAATGAAAGTACCAAACATTCCAGCAAAAAGAGTAGGTTGGTAATTATCTTCTTCCCATATAGCTCCCAGCTGGTTGCCACATTGCAGAAGTCATATTTAAAGAAACTACATTTTATTAAGCATTGCCAGAAGACAAAAGAACAGAAAACAGCAGAAAAGAAAAATGGTCACCAAGATATTTACTGCTGAGGAATGTGTGCTGTATTTTTTGCCGTTTGCTGTATTTATTGAAAAATCAATGGTAGATCTCCTCCAGTGTGACTGCTTGTGACAAACTCTTATTATAGGCTAACATTCCATTACACCAGTTCATTTGTGTAAAACTTTTTGCTGGAGTGGCAAATATCGATAAGATTTCAGACTGAAAAGCAAAAACAACTCTCTATTCAGAAGGGAAGGTACATCTTTGACAGTGCAGTCCATTAAAAGCCTGGAAAGAAATGTGTGAGGCATGATTTGTAGTATACAATAAACTGTTTTGTGGTTGTTTTTCAAGGCATAAACAAACCTTTTAGTTGCAGATTTGGTAGACTTTTTTTTTAGAGCACGTTCGTGCATATGTATATACGCTACAAACATACCTTCCACACACTCAATATTTAAATTTAATTATGCCTTTAGTGAAAAGTTGTTAGAATTGCAGTTCTAATGTTGTGGAAAGATTTTACAATGTTTTGCTGATTTATTCTCAGCTGTGGTGGGTGTATATTTTTGAGCTTTTTCCATCACTGAAAGAGTGTTGAACTGCATCGGAGATAACTCGTGTATGTGTTTAGTCTGAACTGTGATTACATCACCCAGCTTTCTCTCTTAGAGAAATTGTTGATGTTACATCACCATTTACAAAATTAGTAAGGAACAAAATGTGGACATAGAGGTGACTCACTTTGTGACCATGACTCTCGTTGTAGCCATATTAGCAAGTTTCACTTGAGGTATTGAACTGACTTTAACACTCAGCATTTAACTACATTTCCAACCAGCATCAAGCTTTCAGACTGGTATCCTCCTGACAGTTTCAAAGTGGTTTTGACCGTGTTCAACTTCTTTCCCTGTAGGGGGTTAATCTCATAAAGATTTCAGCCACACAAGTACTGGTGTCAGGGGTATAATGATCACTTTGAAGTTTGTTTGCTTTCCAGTGCATTTAAATACGTTAAGTGTTCCAGAAATAGGATTAGATGCCCCAGTGAATTCATTTCATTTACCCCCAGCGGTGGTTTTCCAATACTACATGGTGTTTACATGGTATCAATTTAGTGGCATGCTGATTTCCAAGATCCCTCCTCTCCCCTATCAATTTTTTACCTCTTGATCCTACTTGAAAATAATTGTGATACAGGACAAATTATACTGACAAAAGGAATACTGGGATTTTGGTATCTTCTTTTTTTAAAATATCTTTTGGGGATTGTCTTCAATGGAATTATCTGTAAATTAAAATTTAATGACAAAAATGCAACTATTAGAATAAATAGATTTTTTAATTCTGATGAAAGTTATACATTTAAATGTGAGAAGCTTATTCCTTCCTTAAGGAGACATGCTTCTCTTAAATAACAATTTACATTTTTTTTTCTAGTTTACATATTTTGCACATTACTAAGTTATACAAGCAATCCAGGTGAGAAACCAGGAACATTGGCACATTGAATTGTCGTGCTTTTCTCTGCTTTAACAGCATAAGTCTGTTATACAGGAACAGGGAAATACTTTAACTTGGCTTTTCTTTGATAGTTTTATTACTTTTAAATGCTTTTACACAAATGAAAAAGCCTCAAAATCCACAACAAGGAAGTGCTCTCTGGAATAGTTTCTTTTTAAGACTGTACTTTAAAACAAAGTCTTTGTGTTCCATTAGCAGCCTTAGAAAGAGAGTTTATTCAATAAATATATTTGATAGTGGAAAAGGCATTCTGAGATACCCCTAATATTCTGAGTTTCAGCTGGACAAGTGAATACTAAATGCTCCATCCCTATTCACATCTATCACTTTTAGTGGCTTTAATACTCTAAGTATTAAAAATAGAAAAAAACCCTGGGAAATAGTGTTTTCAATTATATCACAGTCAATATTTTGTGACTTCATGTGTTTTAAATACAATGAGGAGTGATTTTTTGCAGTAATTCTCAAAAAAAATGTATATGGTCTAATTCAGCCCTAAAATAGGCACATAAAATGGAGACCAATGGACATTTTAAAAATGTAATTCTATGTGAATGGGAAATACAATAATTTCATCCCATCATGGAAGAAGCCATTAGCAGGTGATTTCCTGAAATCTGCATGGGTAGCAAAATTCTGCAAATGGATAACTTCTGCAAAGCTCTCTAGTTCATCTATCTTAATCAATACCTTTTTTCCATTATACATTTAATTTTGTTGCTTCGTAATTGCAGTTACAGGAACCCAATTGAACCAGAGAGGGAAATATACACCCCAAAACCCTGATTGTTCTCTAATATCAGATTTCCTGTCCCACTTTCAGAAAATATATAGATACCTGTTCCTACATCTATGTTTTGTCTATATCTATCTATATTTATCTGTAGCTGATTCAGTCCTTCTGAAGCTTTTCAATACCCTAAGCAAAGGAACTTTAAATGAACTTAGTGAAGGAAATCAATCATGAGGATAGCACTACTGCTTTTCTCCATGCATCCTTATCAAAACCCGAATGTTTTCATTGCTTTTTCCAGACAGAGTGAGCTTCTGTACTTTTCTCAAGTCTTGTCATTTGGCATTCATTCTAGAAGTATTTGGTACTGCAGCATCTATCCCACTTTTCCCTGTTTTCCTGATGCAAAGTACTCATTAAGAACTAGTTGATGCATCCCCACCTTTCTTTCTTCTTGCAGTTTTAACTGCATTAAACCTCATTCACCTGGACAGAATGTTTTTCTTTTTAATGTGTGACTGGAAAATGAAACTTAGCTGGGAATTCTTTCTTTTTTTGTTTAATTTTATTGAAATTTATTGAAATGGCAATTTAGTATACTCCCTGGTGTTCATAAAGACTTAAGAGAACAGGAAAAAAAGTCTATTATCAATTAGAAATGGCTTTTTTTTTCTGCAGCATTTAATCTCTAATGATTTTTTTCTATAATAAAATAACCCAGGCTGCTGCAGAACCAGCTAAATGGTTTGTATTTGGGGCAATAAAGGTTTTTTTCACTTCTATTACCAAAGGAAAATATTAGGGAGATCTGTGACTGTACATGCTATATGAGCAAACATCACTGAAGCCAGGGTCTGCTTCCTAAACAAGTATTTAATCTCCTCATTAAAGATATATGAAACTAGAAATCAATGAGCACTGGTAGTTAGAGCTTTTTAGCGGAACTAATGGCTATACCTTGTCTAACATTAGAAACTTCACTTGTGGTTTACAGCTGCTACACATGGAGAAACATGAACCTAGAAGGAAAGACTTTCGCTTGTGCTAATAATTACACTGAGTTCTGGATAAGCAGGTCACATAAATATATAACATAAAAGATCAAAGATTTTCACTTCATATTTCAATGTCTTAAAAACACTCTGAGCTCTTACTGTAAACCTCTAGATAAAAGCAATAAAAATGCTATGTCTTGAATAAAAACTTCATTTGGTCTGTTATAAATCCTCCTACAGCACAAGCAATCTAAATTTTCAAACACTGGGGTTGGGAATCATGTGAACTGAAGAGTGCATTACAAGATTTGATTGAATATATGCAGTGCGGATAGGAACTATTTTGTTTTCATTGCAAACAATAGACAAAAAATATTAACACCATGAACAGAGAAATGTACATCACTGACATGTTTTATTTCTGGTTCTATAACTGATTTGCATCTAAATGATATGCAGAAGAAATACTGCAAAATGTGGCTGATTCACACCATTCAAAATGCCTGAAGTAATGTAAGAAGGTGCACCATAGTGCTGGTTTTGCATGTAGAAACTAGAAGCTGAATTGACTGTGTTCTGTGGAGGCATGAGGCCACATGGCATTGAAACTGCAAAGCCTTCTAGTGGGTTGACTGACTGGTTGCTAGATGCCCACCAAAGCCCCTGTATCACTCTCTCTCCTCAGCTGGACAGGGCAGAAAAAATATAATGAAAGACTCAAGGGTTGAGATAAGAACAGGGAGACTTCATTCACCTATTTCTGTCACGGGCAAACCAGAACTGACTTGGGGAAAATTAATTTAACTTATTACTAATTAAATTAAAGTAGGATAATGAGAAAAAACCCCTAAATATTAAAGCACCTTCCACCTATCTGTCTCTTCTTCCCAAGCTTAACTTCACTCACAATTTTCTCTACCTGCTCCCTGCCAGCAATGCACGGGGTCAAGGAACGAGGGTTTCAATCAGTTAATCACATATTGTCTCTGCCAATCCTTCCTCCTCATGGAGAGGACTCCTTACACTGTTCCCCTGCTCCAGCATGAGGTCCTTCCACAGGAGGCAGTTTTCCACCAATGTCTCCAACATGAGTTCTTCCCATAGGCTCCAGTCCTTCATGAATTGCCCCAGTATGGGTGCCTTCCATGAAGAACAGTCTTTCAGGAACATCCTGCTCTCATGTGGGCCACAAGTTCTGCCAAAAAACCTGCTCCAGCATGGGCTCCTCTGCTCCAGTGCAGGCTTCCCACAGAGTCACAGTCTCCTTTGGGCATCCACCTGTGCCAACGTAGGGTTCTCCACAAGCTGCAGGTGGATGCCTGCTCCACTGTTAACCTCCAAGGGCTGCAGGTGGGACAGCCTGCCTAACCATAGACTTCACTATGGGCTGCAGGGGAATTTCTGCTCCAGCACATGGAGCACCTAATCCTCCTCCTTCTTCACTGACCTTGGTGTCGCTTTCTCTCACATATTCCCACACCTCTCTCCTGCTGCAATTGCTGTTGCACAGCAACTTTTCTCCCATTCTTAAATATGTTATCCCACAGGTGCTACTACAATCACTGATCAGCTCAGCATTGGCCAGTGGTGGGTCTGTATTGGAGCTGGCTGGCACTGGCTTTATGCGACGCAAGGGGAGCACCTAGCAGCTTTTCACAGGTGCCACTCCTGTAGACCCCCTGCTACCAAAGCCTTGTTGTGCAAACCCAGCACAAAACTGTTTTACCACTGGTGCAAAATTTCAGGTTTTTTACATCACAGTATCTCAATTGTTTTAAAGGAAACCAGTTTTGCCTAAACAATGACATAGGAAATCAGGCAGGGAAGGAAAGAAACAAGTGTGGCTGAGTCAAGATCTGCTGGTCAAATTAAAGAGTAAGAGGGAACTGCACAGGCAGTGCAAGCAGGGTCAGGTAAGCCAGGAAGTGTGTAGAGATGCTGCCTAGTTGCGAAGGGATGGGGTCAGGAAGGCCAAGGCACAGCTGGAGCTGAACTTGACAAGGGGTGCAAAGAATAACAACAAGGGCTTCTACAAGTATGTCAACCAGAAAAAGGTTAAAAGTTAAAGAAAACGTACCCACCCTGAAGAACAAAAATGGTGACCTCACATCAACAGAGGAGGAGAATGCTGAGGTACTCAACAACATTTTTGCATCAGCCTTCACTGCCAACCACTCTCCTCAATGCTCCTGGGTCAATGGACAACAAGACAGAGACCCAAGGGGCAAAGCCCCTCCCCTTATAAGGGAAGATCAGGTTCGTGACTACCTGAGGAATCTGAACATATATAAACCTATGGGACTGGATCAGGTGTATCCCAAAGCCCTGAGGGAACTGGCCGATGTAGTGGCCAAGCCACTATCCATGATATTTGAAAAGTCATGGCAGTCAGGAGAAGACCCTGGTGACTGGAAGAAGGGTAGTCAAAGCAGGGTACCCATTTAAAAAAATTTAGAAAGGATGACCCTGGGAGCTACTGACCTGTCAGCCTCACCTCTGTGCCTGGGAAGATCATGGAATAAATCCTCCTTGGAGTTATGCTAAGGCACATGGAAGGCAGGGAGGTGATTTAAGACAGCCAGCATGTGTTCACCAAGGGCAAGTCCTGCCTGACAAATCTAGTGGCTTTCTATGATGGGGTGACCATATCAGTAGACACTGGAAAAACAATGGTTGTAATCTAGCTGGACTTCTGTAAAGCCTTTGACAGTCCCTCACACCATTCTCCTCTCTAAACGGGAGAGATATGGATTTGATCAGTGGACTGTTCAGTGGATAAGGAATTTCTTGGATTGTCTCATCCACAGACTAGTGGTCAATAGTTTGATGCCCAGATGGAGATCTTTGACAAGTGGTGTCCCTCAAGGTCCCTGCTGGGACCAGTGCTGTTTAATATTTTCATCAATGATAGAGACAGCAGGATTGAGTGTATCCTCAGCAAGTCAGCAGATGACACCAAGCTGAGTGGTGCAGTTGTCACACTGGAAGTACTGGATGACATCCAGAGGGACCTGGACAAGCTGTAGAAGTGGGTTTGTGTGAACCTCATGAGGTTCAACAAGGCCAAGTGCAAGGTCCAACACCTGGGTCGGGGCAATCCTCAGTTTCAATACAGGAAGGGGAGCAAAGAGATTGAGACCAGCCCTGTGATGAAGGACTTTGGAGTGCTGATTGATAAGAAGCTTGATGTGAGCTGGCAATGTGAGCTTGCAGCCAGAAGACTGACTGTATCCTGAGCTGCATCAAAAGAAGCACGGCCAGCAGGTCAAGGGAGGTGATTCTGCTCCTTTACTCTGTTCTTGTGAGATGCCCACTCAGAGTACTGTGTCTAGATCTGAAATTCCCAACATAAGAAGGATATGGAGCTATATTAAATGTTAGGTCAGAGAGAAAAGTTATTTTCTGAAGGCAATTTTCCTTCCTACACATTTGCTAGCTTTAAATTCTAAGATATATGTAATAAAAATGAAATCCAGAAATGTTTTAGGCTCAGCAGTGATTAACAGCTAAAATAATAAAGACCACTACTTACATGCATGTTTTTTTATGGTGTTGCCTTCGTATTCAGGTATATTTGTGGGCTATCCTTCCTGACTTACTTTTTCCAAGAAGATGTCCCTTGACATACAAAATGATTAACAAGAATACACAGACAATCTGTTCAGGGGAAAACTAATTAAGGAGAATGAAGACAACCAGATATTCATTTGTGGGGTTTTTTTCCTAATTGTCTGTTTTGAACTTGGGATCTCTTATGTGGTCAAAATGGAAGCAGGCTTCTCTACAGAGAGATTCAGAGCCATATGGGTAAGCCATACCAAATTCACCCTATGTTATGTTTGGAAGGATATACATCGTACAGATATATATTTTTAAATTTAAAGTTTTAATGGGAAAATGTAATTTGCTGATGTTTCCTTGTTGCCAACTTGTGTATTTGTCTTGAACGTCATAATCCCTTCAGATTCAACAAGAATGCATTATTTAATGTCTATTATTCCAATAGAAACTCATACATCAGAAAACGTCAAAATTTTGAGTAATAGCACATTACAAACATCTACCTATTTTTAAATTACTTCCTTGATGTTTTCAGATTCTATCAGCATAATAAAGGTAAATGGAGAACTAGAAAGATTTAAGCATTGCTTTTTTAGTCACAGTAAGTAAAGCAATCCTGCAGGCAGTGTGTGTGACTCACTTAGTACCAAAATTAGCTCATCTTAGATTTTGCTTCTTGAAATATATTGCCACCTCAAGCATTTTTACTGAAATTCTTGAGAGGTAACACTGGCAAGCTGAGTGATGTAAGTTGGTGTGCATCAAGGCCAAAGGCAAGTACAATTGCATCCACTGATATCTCATGCATAGATGAGGAAAAAGCAAGATCAGAACCAAACCTGGATATGGGTGTGCCTGACTGACAAGCAAGATTACTGCAATCCTCACAGAAGGATCTAAGGTAAACACAAGAAGTATGCAAAAATTGAAGGGAACAGAGAAAAGCTCTGATATACCTATGCTAAGATAACTGCAAAGATGGCAGCAGCAACAAGGAAACAAGAAAAAAAATAATTTGGATAGAGCACAAGGAGACTAAGACTGGAGAGGCAGAACTGCCAGTTGTTAGTGTAGAGTTGATATTTGACATTACACTGTGAGAAAAAGTAAGGAAGTAAAGAGGATTGATAAAAAAAAAATCCTATGTCTAGAGTGAAATTTTGTACTACCCTGAAAATATGTGATATGTGAAATAATGCCCTTTTTAAAAAAGGATTCTGACTTAGGGTGTATAGCTTATGTTTAATAAAATAATTAAATATAAGATTTAGATACATGTGCTGGAATAAACAAGTAGATTTGATTAACTAAGAGTGTTTAATATTAAGAATATTTACTTAAATTTTTAATTTATGAATTTTTTTAATTTAAAAAATCCTTTTATATTCCTGAATCCTGACACAGAACTCCTCTTAAATTTTAAATATTGTGAACTTTCCTTCAAATTTAGCCTTTTGCAACTCATGTTCAACCCTCTAGCAGTGGAAAATCTTCTCCAAGAAGAAACATTACAGATTATATTTCAGACGTGAGAAAATGTGATGTTTCTAACGTCTGAGATAAGTAGAAACTTGTGAAATTTTTCACAAGCAGTTTTTACAAGACAGAGCAATGATGAAAAGAAATGGACAAAAATTTTAATTTAGGGACTACTGTTATTCCAAAGCATATGTCCTATATATTATTTGCAAAGTCTCTCTAATCAGTGTTAGAGATCTGCAGAGTTATTGGCATGAATTGCTGCTGCATAATTCTGCCCTTTTTGTCAAGAGTGAGGTCAAGTGCAAAGACACTGATGATGTGGCTATTTTAGAACACTTTGCAGTAACCCATAAAGGAAACTGAATTCGTATTAACTTTAGAAATGGTGAACTGCTCCAAGGCTCAACAGTTCTATCAGACTTAAAATTCTTGACAGCTATTGTACCTTTGTATAGATGAACTAAGGATTTTAAACTCCTGGGCTAATATCCTTACATTGATAAGATTGTTCTTTATTCAAAAGCAGACATGTTATGAATCATGTTTTTGAGAGAAAATTTGAAAAGAACTGGGAATTTTTCTGAGAAAAAATATTTTTTATGAAAAGAATCCTTAGCTTGTTCTGCAGCCAGCTTCTGAATCTTGAATATTCATGGAAGAAAAACCAAACTTCTCTACTCCTTGAAGTAATATCTATAGTCATCACTCAAAGGCAGCATAACACCCTGACAGTTTTCCTTTTCAAGTAAATCACAGCACAGAAAAACCTATGTTGATAAACATTTTCCATTAGTGATGCTGAAAGCAAATATATTGAATTCATTTATGTAAGTGTTACCTTCTAGGCTTAGTCTGTTCATAATCTGTGTAAATTCACATTGAGTATCAATAGACAAAACCTTGTCCCATTGTCCAAAGTGTAAGAAAGAACGGGTTGACACATTGAAATAATGGTTTGTGATTTGAAATCTGAATTGTTAAATTTACTACTATTTTACCATGATATTATTTCATCTTTAATGTGGATAATATTGATTTATTTTAGTTTTTTCATGTGGTATGGATAGATATCACTTTTTCCTCTTTTTCAAAATGGTCTACTTAGGTCTTTACTGTATAGGTTTTATGCCCTCAAAACTGTCTCCAGATTAGGGCTGACAGTTAAGTGCACTGCAAATATTGCCCCAAGAACTGGCAGACACCACAAGGATGGGTGTTTGACCAATGAACAGAACAGATGAAACATAGATTCCTTCAATGTCCTTTACCTTTATCTCACACCTTTAGTAATATGAGTTATTTTTCCTATTCTTGACAAGTATTTAAATTGTCTAATGATTCACCTTGTTGTGATAATAATGAAACCAAAGCTTTCATAAGTGAAATATTTCTTTTAGCCTTTTGTACATCAGAAGGTGTATTTATACATTGAACCATTAAGAATTATTAAATCCAGCCAAAACTGGAACTCGTGTTAAAACCCAACTCAGCTCTACATAGCCTGGGGTGCTTTAGGAGGCACCTAAAGAACTTAAATTCATTTGATATCATCTTCATAGACTGAAAATGCCCTGGATACATGAATACACAGGAGCATCAGTTGGGATGGATAGATAAAAACATCCATGCTTAGGAAAGTTATATCCTAACTGCTTTAAGTTTATGAGAATTAATGTTCTCAAGTTTATGAGCAACTTGGTGTGTAGGTTCTTCTCATCTTCCCCAAGCAAATATAGTGTTGGGTCACTTAACCGGTAGGCAAATGATTCTTTACTCTCCCCTCTGAGGGTAGTGAACCTGTACTTCCAAAATCTTTGATAGGAAGCAGCTTTGGGGAAATGTCTTGCCTATGTGAAAGCTTCTTTCATTGCCCATACAAGACTAGAGCCTCTGTTTGTCCAGGAACATGCTGGAGTCATGGGACCACACACAATTCAGAAGAAGGTGGCTTAATCTTCATCTCTAGGAACTGTATGGTTCCACGTTTTAAATGTACAACTATTCTACATTCAACAGTCATTGATTAAAAGCTAAATTCATGATGGAAAAAGGACCAGAGAATGTTCAGATGAGGGAGTTTGTACCACAGTCTGGATCCAAGAATCTGTGATTGTGCAGTAATTTCACTCTGGTATACTGGTTAAAGAGAATTTCTTAAGAGATCTACGTTTCTGTTGTCAGGATGTAGAAGCTAGCAGTTCATTTTCAAGCTAAATCTAGCATAGATGGTCTTCTGGTAACTAATAGACTTTCTTGTTAAGGGGGACATAATTAATTTATTAGTTGAACTGATATGTTGAGATACTTAGCTATCCCACACATATGATAGAGAGAGAGAAATCTATCTTAGGCAAACTGATAGATCATCACAACTCCCTCTCTCTCTCAAATCAGTGTGGAAGCAATTATCTTAGGTGGATCAACTATCCTAACTGCCCTCACTGCCTGTAATTTGAGTAGCCATCTAATTTAAGCATAGAAGATACCACTGACAATAAGAAAGATGCTTTTTCAAATATCCATTGATTTTAACTGAAAGTCAAGATAAGCGATTTGTAATACATATTCATATGTACAGTTCATAGAACATATCATCTTGTTTGTAGATTCTTCAATTGCCCTTTTTTATAGAAAGTGAACTTTTTCTGCTGGAAAATTCATTAGTTAAATAATTTCCATACTTAAATTTATTTTTATGCCTATTGCATAACTAAAACTTCAAGAATAATGATTTCATTGTTCTAGCTATCTTTTCTAAACATTATAAATGATATTTCAATTTTTTTTTCCTACAGGATACTTCTTAGCTCCCCCATCTCCTAGTTGCTTGTGATTACAATCTTGAGCCCATTCAGATGACTTATTTCAGCGGAAAGTTTTCATTATAGTCTACAGAGTTCCCTGTGACTGGAGAACTCATGACAGCACCAAGCTGCAATTTGAGAATATGCTTGTTGCAAACTGTAAAAAAACCCTGCTATAATATTAGGTACACATGAGCTATATAAATAAATTGGGGTTTGTTATGGATATCGTATTATAGCTGTTTATGTTTAGAGGTTGAGTAGCCAGCTAAAATGTACTCTGAACTGAAAAATAAAACCAGCTTGTATGATTGTATTGCTGGTTTTGCTACTGTTTACTTGAATATTATATAAAACATTAAAATCTTATTTGTTATACTGCTTGGGTCTGGAAGTCCAAATATGTAAAGTAAAAAATCCAACTGAACAAGAAAGCCTAGTATTGATGGATAGAAGGTCAGTACTAATTTTCATTATGTACTTAAGAAATTTTTATTTTTAAATGAAACATACTTCATATCTATTTTCATGAAAAAAGTTTTTTTTTTTCACAGTAATACTGACATGTTCTTATCTTAAAGAGTGTATATGTAGTTCATGTGCAAAACCAGTTGCAAGAAAGGAAAAGACTTTCACACTGTATGGATTTCTCCTTGAAAAGTGTTATCCACTACTTTATTTCTCATAAGCTTCATTTAGCTCATAAAATTTCTTTGATTCTCATATCCTCTTCGTTCTGAATATTAAACGGAATGGCAAAAAATGGAGATCTTGTTTTTCTAGTAAATAAATATTCTGATCGCACTGATTCTTAGAATAGTTTGTCTTCCATTAAAAGGGAAGTCAACACCATATTTAATAATCCCGATTCCTATATTAGCTATGAAAAAATGCTATGTAAATTTGATTTTTTAATCTATCATACATTTATTCCTCTTCCATAGCTGTACAAAAACCTCTTTAAAATCTTCACCCGAAATTTTAAAGACACCGCAAGTAGTTGTTTACGTAGTATCCTACAGTATTCCCTGTCAAATATGATAGAGAATAAATAGAACAGAATTTCTTCTACATGTATTTCCTCACCACATTTCTCTATTCTTTTCTTCATGCTTTTGAATTTTATTTTTTCATTAATTAGCAATAGAAATTGATGTCAAGGTTAAAACCCATAAATTCTTGTAGGTAAATAACAGTTTATGTTGTCGAACATTTTTTGGTATTCATCATGATTTCACCTGTGCAGTACAGAGCATGAAAACTAAGTAAATTAATATTAATTTGAAAATGGGGACTGTACTGACAACAGTCTCTAACAATTTCAACAGAGACCTTTAAATTTATTTTAGATATCTGTATTTGAGGAGTTGCTCATCAAGTGGACATAATAAACACTTGTTACTTATTTATAGTCTTTCTAGTTTTAAGTTATTGTCCCAGTCTGACAATATTTACACTTCTGACTGACTTTATGCATAGAAGTTTTCTAATATATTTCAGTAAAAATACTAGTATTGAAACTTTCTCATACGTTTCTCCTTAGGATTAGATCATAATTATATACAAAATAAATTTCATTAAATTGAAAAAAAGAACGAATAAGACCTCCAGTGGAGTACTTGTAAAATTTCACATATTGCTGAGACTAAATTGTTTTTCAAAGTCGATGATAATGATACATTTCAGAGAAGATGATTTCAAAACAAAGGGCAGAATGTTTCTCAGAAGATGTTTTTATCAAGAAGTACTCCTTCAAAACATTTTACTGAAACAAATACAGTGAAATCCTGTAATGATCCTGGTTACAACCCTGAGGAATTAAAAAAAATACATTTAAACAGATTGACCTGATTAATGATACATTTTTTATATTAAAAAAACATTAAAAATACTTCTAAAATCAAAGCAAAATTTAATTTATAACACATTTATACAAGTACTTTGTATTGAACATTACTTTATATCTGGCAACATAAACTGTGGGATAAGGAGGAATGATGTCAAATTATACAAATTGTTCACTAGTATCATATTGCAATATATAATGTTTATACAGAAAACACATTTCTTGTGAAGAAAAAAGCATTCATATGTAGAAGTCAAGGAGCTGTATATGAAGAAAATGCCATTTGATTGAAATCATTATGAATTTATCAGCACAAGGCCAACTGGATGTATATGCGACTTAAACAAAGCTGTACTGAGTTTAACGTAGAATAACTTATTGTAGTGAAAATTTTGAGTAGAATACTGTTAAGTTCAGTGAAATGTTCCCATTACAGCTTGTAAATTTATACAGGACTTGATTGCAATATAAAGGGAAAAACAGGTAGGTTAGGGTGCATAAAAGAAAAAGTAATTTAATGACACTGAACACTAAACATGGCACTCCATCTGGCTGTTGAAAGTTACTGTCTCCTGCAGTTAAAAATAAGTTTCCATTGACAGGAAAAAATAAAAGAAAGATAAAGAAGAAACACTTTTCTAGTTCAATGCCGAAGGCTTATAAATAAGTAAGCCAAGTCTCAAAATCTGTTCTTTCTTCTTTTGCTTTCTTTCTTCCTTTCTTTCCTTCTTGCCTTCCTTTCTTCCATCCATTCATCTATCTGTTCTGGATAGTAAGATTTTTAGAATCTTTTTTTCCCCAGATATGAATGTTATTAGGTTTGGTTAAGTGACATCGACACAGCACATTTTCTTTGGTTTCAAGGTACAAACTGCAGCAGATATTTGCAGGATGTCAGCATTTTTTAAAGTTATGCAATTCAGCTGCAAAACTTGGGAAATGGTTAAAGACAAAAGAGTTTGACAAGTCTTAACTTGTCAAGAATTTCTAGCATTCCTACAATATATGGAACTCCATAGTACAGTTATCATATATTTTGCCTTCACATTTGATTTCCCCTTCAGTTTTTAGCACTGTATTTTCATATACATTTTTTTGCTATTCTCTCCAACTGTTCAGTGTACTAGATGTTTTAGTTTAAGTTTAGACGTGATTTAATGCCCTTTGCATTTCACAAAACATTCTCATTTCCAGGCTTAGTCCACAGAAACCTTTCTGCAAATAAATCAATATTCTTTCCTCCATCCATAGCCCCTGGATTGATCTCTCTTTCTTTGTCCTATTTTCATACACTGTTCCATGATGAGTCAGTCTCTTTTTTTGTTCATTAGAAATAAAAAAATGAAGACCATAAACTGAAAAGATAGTCATATAGAAGAATAAAAGTCAAGAGTTTTTCTAGTAATAGAACAAAGGGGGTTTTTGACACGTATTTGAAATTTAGAAAATAGAAATTGTTGGCTTCTGCATTTTACCTCATATTGTTTGTCTAACATGAGCTAGTGTGCACTAATCTGTTGTGTACATTTACTGCACATTAGGTATTTCAAATTACCCTGTGTGAGCATGCTTGTGTAATGTATTGCAGTTCTTGATTAGTATTTGAAATAATATCATTACTGAGTTTGACCCACTACTTTATTATGAAATAAATAGTTCATCAACCAAACATATTGATACCTTGGAAATGGTTTTTAATCTGTCATCTGAAAATACAGACAATAAAGTCCACCTGAAATAGATACAGAGCACATCTATGTATATATCAAAAAAACCCATGCTTTGTTCAGTCATGAACTGTAAGAGTACAGAGATTTATAAAACAGTTACGATTCTTCCCTCTACTCTGCTCTTGTGAGACCTCACCTGAAGTATTGTGTCCAGTTCTAGAATCCTCAATATAAGAAGGATATGGAATTGCTGGCATGAGTCCAAAGGAAGACCACAAAAATAATCAGAAGGTGAGAGAACCTCTGCTATGAGGACAGGCAGAGAGAGTTGGGGCTGTTCAGCGTAGAGAACACTCTGGGGAGACCTTATAACATCCTCCCAGTACCTGAAGGGGGCCTATAAGAAAGCAGAGGAGGGATTTTTTAAAACGGCATGTAGTGATAGCATGAGGAGGAATGGCTGAAAAATGGAGAGGGGAAGATTTAGAGTAGACATAAGAAAGAAATTCTTCACAACAAGAATGTTCAGGCACTGGAACAGGTTGCCCAAGGAAGCTGTGAATGCCCCCTCCTTGGAAGTGTTCAAGGCCATGTTGGATGGAGCCTTGGGCAGCCTGATCTGTTGGGAGGTATCACTGTCCATGGCGGGGGGTTTGGAACTGGATGATATTCATAGTCCCTTGCAACCCACACTATTCTATAATTCTGTAATTCTATAGATAATGTTATGTACTTCTGAAAATATGCACAGGTGGTGTTCTCAAAAGAGCAATGTGCAACCAGTTTACTGAATAGATAAATATTTTTCCTATTTTTGTCTGCCTAGATAACAATATCAACTGAATATTTCTTTTGAATTCAAAACTATTTTATGTTGTTAGGTTAAAGTTGCAATGGAATGAAATGTGACTTTATTTTTTATCTCATAGATGTAAAGTACCATATGAAAGAAACAGAAGACAGCAAATGATCTTAAACAGCATTCTAAGATGATCATAGGCAAATTATGGAAGATATAATTAGAAAAGGACTAAAATAAAATTAATAAGCATGTACCAGGAAGTAAAAAAGTCAACATTGCTTCATTGCTTTTGCAGAGGGGTATCATGTCTTAGACTTCCTTTAAACATTTGAAGAAACGACAAGAATGCACATAGGAATAATAGTGTTATAGTTTTGTTTTGAAAAAGTTTTTTTTCTCACTACAGTTTTTTACAGAAAATGCATTGACCTGGGATAAGAGAGAAGGTCATCTTATGGATCTATAACAGACTAAAGATAGGAAACAGAAACTATGAATTCATTAGCAGTTTTCAAAATAAAAACAGGTTTCCCAAGCTCTGCTCTTTTTAACTTATTTGCATATACCGAAACTGATGAAGTTCATCTATGATTCCAAATTAAGCAAGACAGCCAATTCTGGAGAATTCTTCAGAGCTGAGAAAGAATTTCA
Source organism: Clamator glandarius (assembly GCA_033459285.1). Lineage (NCBI taxonomy): Eukaryota > Metazoa > Chordata > Aves > Cuculiformes > Cuculidae > Clamator > Clamator glandarius. The sequence goes on from JAUNZM010000317.1 coordinate 528,394, forward strand.
GAATAACTGTGTAAAAAATAATGCATGTATGAGACACAACCTTATTACAGATAAAATGACGCAATCTAAAATATTAGCTAGTCCTAAGAACTAAGAAGTTTGAAATTGCTTGGTTCTCAGTTCACATCAGCCAAATGTTTAGTGTCAAAAATTTAAATAGTATTATATATTATCCTAATAGAAATAGAAATCAAACCCAAAATACAATTAAATCAACACAGTGCAACTGGTGTACCCATGTTATGAATACTGCATACAGTTCTACCACCATCTCAGGAATTATATATTATAAAATATGTAGAGAAGGAAGCAGAGATCTGTGCTAATATTCTTGATCTGGAAATGATGAAATGTGGATAGGATAGACAGACCTTAAATTGTGAAAGGTGTGGAGAAGGTGAATAAGGAATAAATTGTTGTAAAGACTAGCAACACAACTCATCTCTGAGTTTTGTTTCATTCCTGAGTGCTATTCAGTGCTCATGTACAGGAGTTTGTATAAACATAGTGTAATTCTGTATGGGTAGGTAAGATATGTTAGGATGCTAATGAATTATTCATGCATTCCCTTTGAAGTACAAAGATGGCAACTGATAGAAATCAGCTATGATCAACTGATCTTTGAAATTAAGCTGTTTAATTTAAAGGATCCAAATGTGATAGTGAGAATTACATTGCATACATTTGTACTATTTGTGATGCAAAGCTAATTTAAATACACACTGATGATGTATGTGATTTATTGTTCCTGTTCTTGGAGACATTTTTGAAAACCTCAACCCATACCTACCTTTACCATTCTTGTTAGAAAAGTTTTTTTTTCTTTTTTCCCTTAAAATAAAACCTGTTATATGTATTATAAACATGTGCTTGAAAAAGCAAATATGGACTTTATGAATAGAAAGTACAGATTCTTATTATGAATCCATAAAGTAAGAGGAAGGTATTGTTAGTAACAGAATTTAAAACTCTTTTTAACATTAGGACAAATGTTTATGTTAAACTTCTGACATATCTCACTGCATTGATTTATGTTTTGCCACATTCATACCTGCCTTGACAGCTTAGAGGATGCACTTGCTAACAATACTAAACTGAATTTTAAATTGCTGTTTTAATATATGTTCTTTGGACTTGCAGCATGATTGAAATTAACTGGGTGTTTAACTATATTGATAGTGAATGAAAATGTGAATCCTCTATTACGAGCACATTAAACAAATGAAATGTTTTCTTTTTTGCTAACTACTAAGGGCCCAAACCCCTAGGTGGCTGCAGATAGCCTGAACTTAAAGTTTAAATGTATTAAGTGGAAGGAAGTGCTGACTTTCATCCTCTGATATATTTATTACCTGTGGGCTTTTTTCTGAACATAGCTCTGAGCCTGAACTTGGCAATTTGATTCTTTGCTGTAAGCTATGCAGTTACCTCTGATTCCAGCTGTTTAGGAGCATATAATTGTCTTTCTTAATGTAAAATATCCGTTCCAGAAGAGATGTGATATTTACTCATGTCTGTTTCTTTATAGATTTACAAAGGCTATTTTTCATTCTTTCTTCAGAATTACAGCTACAGTATGGAAGACAAAAGAAAGTTGCATGAAGGAAGAATAAATCAATTACTATCATGAGTGATGAGAGGAAATGAATACTTCTCCACACTAATTTTACAGAACAATTCACTTGGAAATCCCTATCATTTTAGTTTATAAAACAGAAACAACTATTATTCAATAACCTGCTAATGGCACTAGAACATGTCTCCCCAGTCCCCTCTTCTCCCATGCCTCCTCGCCTGGTTTTGGCTCTCTGTATAATGTCTAAAGACCACGTACAAGGGAAAGATATCAGGAATTCATAGATAAATGCAAATGCAGAATCATCTTAACATTTTCTCAACATCGGCCATGTTCCTGAGGACACTATAGCCCTGACTACCCCTGATCAGCCTCACCTGTGGCTTCCCCACTCAGTCCACAGCCTAGGACCCCATGTTCAGCCCCATGGGGCTCCCTTTACCCTGCCCAGACCAAGACCCCATGCCATCCTGGGCCATCAGTCTCTGTGTTGGGCCCTGGCCAGGTGTCACTGAAGGGCCTGTCTCCAGCTGCCCACAGCCCTGTGCTGCCCAGCCATGCTCATCTGCCAGCAAATATCCTGGCCCGGCCTCGCCCAAGTCGCCAAGGAAGAGCCCAATGTTCAATGCTGTGGCTGCCCTGGTGCATGCTGCCTGTCCCACTCCTGGACAGACCCTAACTGCTTGTCCCTGCCCTGATCACCACCACGGAGAGCCTTCCATGCCATCCCCATGGCACCGGGCAAGACATGAATATTATCTTTCTTTCTTTAGTGGGGAGCTGACATTTCGTTACTAAAAATGACAGGGTTGAAGTGGTGTTCGGGGGAGTGTAAGTAGGCGTATCTATGGAAATTTGTGTCATGAGGAGTCGGAGTAAATTCAGAAGAGCAGCACATTTCCATTTAAATCAGTCAATAGAAACACAGGATAAATTAAATTAATATTGAACTGCTTCAGTCCTGGAGTGTCTCCATGATATTTTTACTTATTTCGTATTTAATAAACACCTGCAGATAAATCACAGTATGCTCTCATATAACTCCAGCATCTAAAACATGTGCTACTAATAAAACATCTGTATTGTATTCAATATGGTCTGCCCCTTTATGCCAATGTAAGATGAATGGAGAAGTTTATGATGAAAGGTTTGTGGTGTGGCAGAGAAGGGAAAAGTCTGGATTAGCCACTGAATGCAAGATGGTTTTGTAGCATGTTACTGTGACTGAAATTGCAGTCGATCTGTTTATCATTGCCAATCTTCTGCTTGGTGCAAGACGTAAGCTATTTAAAGGGCAGGCACTTGGGTGAATGGCACAAGTATTTCTTTCTTTGATCTTGTGCCTTTCATAGGGGATTTGATTCTACACTTTACTGTACCAATATGAAGGTAAAGTGGCATGAGACTGGTTAAATGCATGGACATAGGGTTTTCCAGGACACAGCAGTCAATACAAATGCATTGCTCTGGATATACAGTCTCCCACTTGCAAATCATGTACAGTGCATTGAAAATGCATGCAAACCAAGTCTAGTTCAAAATCAATGGACTCACACAACCACAAGGCAAAGATGTGCACATTTTACAATCAATGCTGAGGATAAGAATATCCTGTTCTTTAAACTTATCCTTTACCAGGTATGTAAGGAGGCATCTTTTGTATCTGTGTTGCTGTACTGAAATGTTAGCTGAATACAATTCCTTCATCTCTTTGGGGAGTAGAGGTCTGCAGGAAAATCACAAGGATGACAAAAGATCCATAAATAGAGATATTGAACTAACAAAACTCAGTTTTATTTTCATCTGGATGTGTCTTTTTTAATTTTTACTTTTTTCATATAGTTTAACTGTTTAGCATCATAAGCAACTTCTGCTGATGGTACATTGGGAGATACAACGTTGTGCAAGAGAACACTTTTGTGGATGTTTTTGTTGTGGAAAACTAAGATGCTGTGTAAGCTCTTCTTGCTAACTGAAAGCTGAAGTTTATGGCAGGCTTCACTAAGTGCACAAGGCTTCAGTTTTGTATCCTTAAAGACTCATTATCTCTTTTAACTGCTGTTGGAAGGATTCGTCCATAACCATAGCTACCATCAAACCAACAGAAGTTACTAGATCAGTAATAATGCATTTTTGCCAGCTTAAAAAGCCTTTAAAAGATGGATTAGATTTTGCAGTACAGAAACAAAAGCTCATACACAAAGAAAGCATGAAAGGTTATTTCTGAAAGTAACTTAAAAGGTAGTCAGGTAACTGAGAGAGACGCAATGCTTTTGAAACCCCTTAGCTTTAAATTTGGTTTGGCCTTCTGATGAAGTTTATTTTCAGTGAACAGGAGAATATTTTTCAGCACTGAATCCTGAACAAAAAATTCGTAAATGAAACGGAGTGAAACATTCTCAACACAGTGGTCTTACCAGTTTGTTCTTGTTTAATATATCATCTCCTTACACCAAAAATGTCCTTTGAAATCAGCAGTGATTTATATCAGGAGTAATTTGTACACTTACAGGTTTTGTTTACATGTTCATTATACCTTAACAGCGTTGTCTACTGTCTTGATAGAGTTTTCAGTCTTTTAGCCACTTTATTCTGCTCCTGCACTCAGCATATGTGAGTGAATTTGTTGGCGTAAGGGAATTTTGAAGGTTATATTGCAGTACATGAATCAAAGAGAAATGAAATGCACTTAAGACATAATCAGCCAGTCTTAATTCATTGCACAAAGTTATAAATACAAAAATGCATTTAATGTAACCTGATCTCTTTATTCGAACTTGAATTACTGAGCAATTCAGCAGAAGTAGAATGACAACTTTGTTTTAAAAACAGTAATATACATTAAATGCCATTTTAATGTCTCTCTGACATATTTACATCTAATGAGTAGAGAAAAGTAGAATCTTTGAACATAGATTTCTATGTTTGCAGAAAAAGCAGAGGAATGTCATTCTTTCATTTCCTGCAATGGGGTATGTCATTATGAGGCAGGTCAGCTTAATGATAAATATTAAATATATCCTCTGCATTTGGAGGATAGCTTTACTATATTTATATTTTGATGCTTCTGTGCATAATTTCATGGTTATATAAACTGAAACTGATTTTTTTATACATCAGATGCTCTTCATTCATTAATTTTGTAATTGCAGACATTTCTATTAGATATTTTCTCTTGTTAGAAAATAGATATGGGTTTGATTTAGATATCGGTGTTTTGGCTCTTCAGGATCCAGAGGATGAAGTTAGAGTGACAAAGTAAGGTTCTGCTGTGTCTCTAAGCAACCTAGAGGGATTACAAAGAGCACAGGAGACATAGTATAGCTGAAATAAAGGTTTCTCTGTTTTTTTGAGAAGTCTGAACAGGACTCCCAAGAAATAAGTTATGACAGTGATGCTTCTAGCATTTTTAATGAAGTACAAGGTTATGCAGAGATATTTCCTTAAAAAATAAACTACGCTTAGAAACTGGTCTGTGTGAAGAAAATAGATCAATAAATAGTGTGATTTATTACTACTTTAAGAAAGAGGAAGGAAGAAATAAAGAAAAATTATGTGCTTACACTTGAGGCAGAGGGAGAGTGTAGTTGAGTGGGCTTTTTCCTGCATCTTGGGGTTGTATTGTTATTATTTTCTACTTTTTAAAAGAAAATATTAAAAGAGTGGAATCTTTTCTGCTCCTATTAAAGATCTGTCAGAGTTCTTGAACAACTTTGGGTAATATAAGCCTACAGATTTCAAAGCTTGGAAAGCCATCAGATAGTGCCTTCTCTAAAGGCACTACTAATGCATTATTGCCATTTCCTTCACGACCCTCCTGGTATTTATACTTCCTATAATCTTACTTAATGCTGCATATTTTGCCAGAGATACGCTTTTCAACCCTACATTTCTAGAATCATAGAATGAGAATAATTTGGGTTGGAAGGGACCTTTAAAGGTCATTTAGTCCAACCCTCCTGCAGTGATTAGGGACATCCTTGACTACATCAGCTTGCTCAGAACCCAGTTCAATTTGACCTTGAATGTTTACAGGGATGAGGCATCTACCACCTCTCTGGGTGACCTGATCCAGTGTTTCACTGCCCTCACCATAATTTTTTTTCCCGTATATCTAGTCAGAAGCTGTTCTCCTTTAGTTTAAAACCATTACCCCTTCTCCTATCAATACAGGCCCTGCTAAAACATCTGTCCCAGCAATGACTTCCTTTGGTCAGTGTAAATTTATTGTTGGGGTTTTTTTTTTTAAATTTGGAGGCAGCATTTTCATTTTCTGTGTTTCCTTTGGTGTACGTACTTGGAGTTAACACAGCTTCAATCTAACAGAACCAATGAAATTCACTGCCCAGAGTATGTAAATAAAACAAGTAAACAGCTGAATTAATAAAGATTGTTCATTGATTTTCACCTCATGGTTTGTATTTGAGAACTGTGTTTTAAGCTCTCCCAGAGTCTGAGGGACAAAGAATGCCTTTCATGTGTGGTTTGTCTGGCCTCTGAACTCATACTGAAGACTTTCAGTCACTTAAGGCCATTGCTGAAGGTGCTGCTTGATTTTATACTAAGATATATTATTGTGCTTACGTGAGCAGTAACAACAGACTTCAGAGGTGTTCTTTGACCTGAATATCAGCTGTCATTAGGAATATGATTTGTCTTCAGCTAAATGTAGCAAACCTTTTGTCTTGAAATGCTATACAACACGATTTTCATTCTACTTTAACTTCACTGTGTTTTACATTGACTGTAGAAATCAAAAGGATACTCAATATGACATAAAATATGTGGCAACAAAGTTACCCTTTCACAGATTTTAAATAGTTTTAAGGCAACAGGGTAGGTTTGTACCAATGCAATGGCCAGCAGCACGGGGACATGCTGTAAGTGAACCCATGCCCAGTACCATTCCTTACTACCTCTCGGCTATTAGCTAAAATCTCCTAGACTTGAATTTCTGGTTAGCTTGCTGGTTTCTGTTCTGACAAACGAAATCCAGGAGAAGGTAAAAATCTTGTTGATTGGTTAGGTAGGCCTTTGGTCTGTGGAAGGCTAGGTAGGTCTTTGGTCTGTGGAAGGGTAAGATGTAAATTCATGGAGGTGCAGTGAGAAATACCTGCATTGATCTTCCTGGCTTCTTTTGTTTGCAGAAAAACAGCAGGTATATGTCCCCTACCACATCAGGCTCAGAGCTGGTATAGTGTAGACAGAGCCAAGAGTGACAGCAATTTCATTATTTCCTGATTCCCCAAAGTACTGTATTATGACCAGATTTTATGACATGGAACAATGAATTGAAATATTACTGCAAGCCACTGGGAGATAGTGAAGTGTGAGGGCTGTTTAGCTGGCTTGTTTATTATTTTGCACTTCTCCAGTTTGGGCTAGGCAGTTTACTTTGTCCAGAAATGATGTTCAGTCTCTGTCACAAAGATATTTTGGTCTAATTCTTCATAGGAAAAGGCAGAAGCAACTGGGCAGTGGAAAGTAAAAAGCAATAGCAGAGAGAAAATGGAGCTGATATTAAAATAAGATTATTGCCCTACTTGATGATGGCTTGCAAGAGTCACAACAAAAGCAGATCTTGATAGCAACGAACTGGCTTATTTTTATTTCTGTATCAGGACATTTTTCATCTATATTTTGCTGTAATATAGTTGCTTGATCTTATTCTGTTTTTTATTTTTCAATAGTAATAGGAAACAAAATTGTTGTCCTTATGTTTTAGACTATGATGATATATTTGAAAGAAAAGTTCACATTGCATGTGGCTTTGTATTAATTAAGTATATATCTGAAAATTCACATTAGACTTCAAAATCCGTACTAGTACTATGAATACGCAAAGACATGATCACATTAGAGACAAGTTAAACTACATTTTAAGTAAAAAAATTATTTCCTCCTTTGTCTGGTGGTATTTTAGATTGCAACATTCAGACTTAAATTTCAGTCCTTTAAAATTCAGCAGTCTTCATCCTGGTTATTTGCTTTAGCTTCCTAAATCTTTTGTGGGTTTGGTAGTTAGGTGCAACTGTATAGAATTCTCAAATGTAAAGCCCAATTCATGCATTCTGCATCTTAAAAGGTAGACTCTGCTAAATTTGATCAAACTCAGACCTGTTTTCTCGAGGCCATTAAAAAAATCTTTAAATCAAGCAAGCAATGTACCTGACATCTACAGGCGACAGCATTTTTTCTTCTATTTCCAAGCAGTACTACATATATGGATGCTATATATGCTTCAATTGCTATGAAAGTGTATTTTCTTTTCCACTTATGTTACAATCAATTAATCTCAGATAAATTCTGCTAAGGTCTGACTAATGCGTGCTAAGTAGTATTGGTACTTATTTTGTTTTGGAAATGCCCTTTGTGAGGCCCAGAAGACAGAGAAGTGCTATGAAATATCATTCTTTTATTCACCTGAGCAAAGCACATGCAACTCCAGAGTGTTAGGTAGAATAGCTCTAGAAACCCTCTGAGGTATTAAAACATTAATAGTCTCTTACTATTCTAAATTATTTTATTTTCTTTAGATAGGAGAGTTCTCTGGTATGTAAAAACTTCTAAATGCCAGATTATTGAGGGCATGTTCAAACTAGACCTTGTTGATAATTGTTAGTATAATCCTAGAGCAAATGTAGAATCTATCAGTGCCGTGACAAGGTTTTTGTTTGTATTTTGTTACACTGAACAGACGCATTATATTAGTAAAGACAGAGACATTGCATTTAGTCATTCTTAAGTATGTTTGTCCTGTTTGAGCTTGCAACTTGAATTTGGATCTTCTATGATAATAAATTTATCTGACAACCCAAGGTACATCTACAAAATCAGATGCTGCTCCTGAAAAACTTCTTCTCATACTACCACAACTATCAATTACCTATGAACACAGAAATTGCTCAGATTTCTTCTAAAGTATTCTAAAATACTTTGCAAATATTTTTCAATTAAAAAAGCTAACTGTTCCAAATGTGAAAAACTATGTTGACTTTTACACGCTTTGTGATGCATCCCCAAATATGCTTTATTACTGTTACCTCAGATTTATCATTGGAATATACATTGTGTATTATTGAGGCAATGCAGATTTCTATCAGACATATGTATTTGTAAGCATACCTTGTTCAGAAGATTTATTTTGTATATGTCTGATACTTAGAGATGTTGAGCATTTGTAGTTACCACCAAATTCAGCAAATGAAGTCTGCATAGGCAAATTGATACAGTGGTAAGGTTGATGACCATTTTAAAATCTGTCAGGTTGTATGTAGAGCAGATAAAGCTCTATGGCTTTTGTTTCTATTAAAGCATTTTAATTTTCCTCTTCCTGAAACTAAAATCAGTATAAAGGAATAAATGGCAAAATAGTTTTTATATATCAAACAATAGAGGACAACTTCAACTCTCTAGAAAGATTAAAATGCTCTTGAGACATACAAACACAGACTGTATTGGCTCAGATGATGATTACCTGGCTTTGGGAAATGATTCCCCTGTTTTGAGATAGCAGATGGTAAAGGCTGAGATCAAACAGGTTCTGATCTATAGAGAATTGGACAGCAGCAAATTCATGAGCTGGCATTGACACTGGTTGTGAAAACTGACATCACTCTTGTGCCAAATTCCTGAGACTCCTATCAATCCTGGAAAGACAGCTGCAGAGAGCTGAAGATAAGTCAGCTCATGGCAGATATGGTTTTAAGAACTGTGCAGTTTTGAGGTGCTATTTTAAGTCAGTTTCCTATGCTGGTGGAGGGAAAAAGTAAACCTAATGCAGTTATCACTCACTGAGTCACAGTCTATACATAGATTCTATGCATCGATCTTCCACTGGGCATCAGCAGAACACTGTGAGTTCTGGAGGAGCTTTAAAGTCATTCCCTGCTGCCCCATAGTAAGGCAAATTTCCTAACAGCCAAATTGTATTGGTGGGTTTTGGGCAAAAAGTAAGGAAGGAACAAGCAGGTTTAATAAAATACACCGAGTGCAATGATGTTTCTCTGAAAAGAAATTTAAACTTCTGTTTAGTTCACCAATGTTATATACTGCTTACTGACAATAGCAGGGACAAATTTACAGATATTCAAGTGACAAATGCAATACTGCTGAAATGTCATTATAAGGTTTACTCAAATAATGTTTATGCTAAAATCAAAGAAACAACTAATTTCTGCCACTGTCGCCTGCCTCCTTGCTGTTCAGCACTTCAGGCATTTTGTCTAGGAGTCTGATTCCCCATAATAATTAGACTGTATCACATCTCCACAGTTGTTAGAGCATAAGTATCTAATCTTTGCACTTAGTGGAACAATGTTCCCTTTGGACCATCAAAGCCACCACATTTAAAGCATTGAAGTATCTGTATATTGATTAGAATATATGTTAGTCAATATTGCCCACTGTTCAGACATTGTCTGGAAGTACTTTCCACCATGCCATTTTCTCATTGTTTTTTCCTGTCATGGACTTTTTCCTTGGTTAAATTTGTATTTGCAAATGTACTTTTTTTCAGTAGATAGAACTTTAATCTCTCTGAACCATTTTGTCTCACTTTCTTCCAACATTTTACTGGAATATTGAATACTTAATTTTACTCAATAACTTTTTAATTTCAATTGAAAGTAATCTATGTTGCAGCTTTCCATAGATGTCTTGTTTCTGCTCATATATCTTCTCTCCTGCACAAAGAATAATGGAAGTGTTAAAGAAAAATAAAGCCATAACTTGGTCACAGGACAGTCTCTTATGCAATATTCAGATGTTAACACATCTATAATTTGCAAATACAGCATACATTACCCTTTCTGGTCTTTAATCAGGTAATGTTAGCAAGCTGAGAAAATCTTGTAATCTACCCAAGGTCTTGAAGGTATATATGCATAGTATACCCAAGCCTGATCACTCTTCAGACAACGCTGTTCCTCGTTATTCTGTTTTTCTGAGACAAATGCAAAAAAAACCATTGAAAATTATGCTACTTTATAATTGCTCTGTGAAATGCAGAAATGTGATTTAACACAATGTGTATTTCAATTATTTTCATACTAATAAAAATATGGTGGCATTAGCATACCATAGACAATAATTCATAAACAACTGCAAAATAACTAAGATGATACACAAGTAATCACTAAGATTTCTGTTTATTGTCTATATGCTTAATTTAAAATTGTTTTGGTGGTTTTATCAGTGTTCAGAAGCATGGATTAATGAGACTTCAGTTTGGTAGTTCATTTAATAGGGAAGACTAGGAATCTTGATTTTCCTATGTGAAATAAACTTAATGAAATGAGCTGATCTGACAAGAACTGAGCACTCAGCTTACTTTCAGTGATGGTAAGCTCTAACAATTCCTGTTGTTTTCTGCTTGCAGTCTTTTCTTGAGTTTGCATGGTTAGCCCTCTTCTGAGTATGATTAGTTGACTATAAATCATATAATTTTCTTATTCTACATGAGCTTTCTTATTAATGCTTAATGTTTAACTATTTTTCATTGCTGCATATTAGGAAGTTTAATACATGCCGTGTTTAGAATAATTGCATTCTATATAAGTGCTGGAACAGAAAGAGCACTTTCACAGTTTTCATAGATCAACTGCCGGACATTGAATTATTTTCCCTTTTTATAGATTGCTTTATTATTTGAATTCTGAACAATATGTTCAAGTTCTCCTATACAGCCAAGCAATGAATTGTATAAAAAGAATTGAGGCTAGACACAATTCTGCCCCCGTGGCATCTGATAAAGTTTTTTAGCAGTGCATCAGCATGGAAGTGATGCATTTCTCTTGAAAATCCAGTGCAAGCCTACAAGAATTGAGGGTTCTCATATTTTGTCAGGGAGCAAGTCTTTCATGAGTACAGCTCGAATACAGCTGTGTCTTTTCCAATATATGGCCAAAAGACAAAATGCAACATGAGGTTTTTATACATTCCAAGACCCATCTGCCATGAAAACACACTTATCTTTGTGGCTACAAGTTTGTTATTGATCCAAAATAAGAAGAGAAAAAAAAAGAGAGAGAAAAAAAAGTAGAAACATAGAAGAAAAACACAAGGAGAAAAGGCAACAAAGAGGAAAAATGCAAGGGCTAATAGAACCATAAATCTATTCTTTTGTTGTTCTTCCAGCTGCATCTGTGAACAATTGTCACAGTTACTAGTCAAACAGTATTTGACTTGTTGCCAACATGAATTTTCCAAAATCAAATGTAAACAAACTCTGCAAGTGCTTCCTCATTTGCCAAACTAGTAATTATTTACTTTGTTTGGGCCTGGTATTACTGTCACTTCAGTTTTGCAGTCTGTAATGTGCTTGCTATTGAAATCATGAGGTCTAAAGCTATGTATTAACCTTGTCACCCTTCTATTTCGAGCTCAATAAAGTTGCACTATAGTTTTGTAAACTAGAGTTGAAGGATAGGCAAATGATCAATTATATTTTCTGTTTTCTTTTATCTTTGTAAATTGTTCATCTGTAAATTTGCCTTGCATTTAAGGTTAATTCACTGACTCTGAAGCACTGGGATGATATATCATTTGAGTGGTTGTAATTACATGGTAATTGTTCTTCATATCTGAAAGCTGGCAAACATGCATAACTGTAGTCAGCTTGATAAGTCATGAACTCATTTCACAACAATAACACCGAGAGGGTAAAAGTACAGCAAGTAGTTCGGAGGCACTTAGCTGGAGAAATAATAAGAATATTTGGTTTGAGCATTTAGATACTACATTTTATTTTAGTCGTGAAGACTGGATGTGTATTTTGTTTGCCTGTTACATTTTTACGACTGTGGATCCTTTAATTCTGGAAGGAGAAATAAATGTAATATCAGACATGAGTATAGTTTATCATTTCACTACATATCAGCTAAACACAATTACCTTTGCTTAACATAAATAATTATGACTCACTGTGATTTTGCAGTAGATTGTTTAAAGTTAGACGCTCAGACTGATTAGAACAGAAACATACCCTTTATCCCATATGACCAGATCCCTGGAACAGAAAACATTCAGGTGACATGTGATGTGTGCTGGGATTTTATCACTGTGAATTGTGGTTGAAACCTTATTTTACCATGTTGATCTTATGGTCACATGTTTCTTGTGGTGTCCAGTGCCAAGGCCGCTTTATCTGTCTGCTGTAATATACGATGCTTTTAACAGTTTTAATGTACCCTGACAGCAGCCAGAGTTCAGCGTGACATAATGTAAGCCTGGTTGGGCCCCTTTTCCTAGACAGAGTTTTACTTTTCCCTGAAGTAGTAATAGAATGCTGGGAAATTACTGTTGGATTTCACCTATTTTATTTCTTTTGCATAACTGATCCTAGTAGGTTTAAGTTAGTCCCTCAAGTGTGTTACTTTCAAATAGCTTAGTATTTTGGTTGAAATTTGAGTTTTTTAGTAGAAAACTCTTTGCTGCCTGTGTATTCAAACTCAATGCAGGTTGAAATGCTGTTAATAAAATCTGGTACATAATTTCTATTTCAAGATGAGATTTTAACTTCTGATCAGAAGCTTTACAGTGGAAAGTGGAATCATTGCTAATAGAAAATCGTTTCATACTTCTAAGAATATTTTGCTATGGAGTAAATTATTAGAAGAGATGTGACTTTAAAACTTCTAGGGTATCAGAATCATAGAATAATTTGGGATGGAAGGGACCTTAAAGATCATCTGTTTCCAACTCCCTTGCCATGATTTGTTTCCAACTCCCTTCCCTAGATCAGGCTGCCCAAGGCCCCATCCAACCTGGCCTTGAACACCTCCAGGGGTGGGACATACATGTGACCAAGTCAAAATAATGTAAGCTGGAACTTGAAATGCATTGTGGAATGCTGCCAACAGGTTAATAAAACAATCCTCTAGTGGTGTTCTACAGCTACTTAAGGCCAGCGGCTCTATTTTGAGGAATCCTCAAGCAAAATCAAGTCAACAGAAGCTCACTTGGCCTTCTCACTTGGAGTGAAATTTAGGATGGGTAGAGAAAGTTCTTGGTCACTTAGTCTTCAGTTGCCAGAATGCTTTCTTGCAACAATGTGTGCCATGAAAATCTGAAAATATTTGTATCCTAAGAACTAGATCAATATTCTAGAAGTTTCTGTTCTGTACGGCTTCAGTTGGATAGAACCAAAGTTCTAATGCTTTTTTTTTTTTCTACTCCAAATAGATGTGAGAATAATGTAGAAAATTAATGTACAAACCAGCATTTTATTTCTGGAAAACTACAGACTTGTTTTAGGTCTTAATGGTTTTTATTCTGGAATTCAGAACTTCATAGAACTCTACCGCAAACTTTATTCAGTCCTGTTCTTATTGCAAGAAAATTCTTTATGTACCTTTTTTTTTTACTCATGAACGAAATAAACAAAATGTGTTTTGCAGATTTGATTTAAAAGAAGTTATCTAGGTCAAAGTTTATGTGATCAGACACTGTTTGGGTTTTTGTGTCAGAGTCCTGTCTCATGCTTTTACTATTTCATTTCATGGCTTTATTTTGAAGATATTTTTGGCTTGTAAGCTGAAGTTTTACGCTTAAGTCAAACAAAAAAATCCTCTTCTGCAAAACAACTGTACACAATTCGCTGGGAGAAGCTAAATTGTGGATAATTGGATTGAGCTATGAGCTTAAAGATGAAGGGGACAAAAGTGTATCCCAAAGCTGCATTTGATAGTCTTAGAGTCTTATCTGGGGATGTTTTACACCAGGCTTGAAGACTGTATTTGTTCATAGTGATTTATACAATCTACAATGACATTTATTTGAGCTGGAGTCATACAGAAAAAACATAACATGCATTTAGCTCTTCCTTTTTTAGTTTTGATGAGATATCAAAGCAAAACCCTCTGTAGAAGGTTGCTTGAGAAACACAGATTTAAAATGTTGAGGCAAATATTGTAATGGATGATGATAAAATACTGCAATGAGCTGCAATGGTGATTATTAGCAGAGGTAGCTTACAGAAGAGATGTGTAAGGAATCACGTTCTTTTATGGGCTACCGTAAGCAAAGCTTTGAACTTGTATCTTACATAGGAAAAAAATACTTTACTTTTGCATGCATAACTTGCCAAATGTATTTGTGAAATTCTTAAGGACATTTGATTATTTTTCAAAGAATCATTATTCACAATGCACATAGCTGGAAAGTAAACACAGGTTTCTCCATTTTACCTGTAGCTGCCATTTTAAAAGGAACAACATTGGAGATTTGATATTCCTTTTTATAAATTACTGCACTTTACTGACACAGCAAATGTCTCTGAATTTTTTGCTCTCCACAATGTTTCTGTCAAAGTTATTACTAAGGTAAGTAGTTAATCAAGATAATTTATATGACGATATCTATTCATGATGATACAATGTTTTTCTCATTGGTCAGTTGCACAAAAACCCAGGATGAAAAATTAGTTCTCATATCTATTAGGTACAGTATATATAGTGGTCAACAGGCTGTAACATTCTTATCTTTTTCCCTATTCTCTTTAACATTTCTTCCCCCACAAAGCATTTTTGGAGGGAGTCAGAGCAGATGCTGTGATTCTTAGGAAGTTATTTATAGCAGATATATTTCCTCAGACTAATGCAGATTTTACTGACATTTTTACAGATGATAAAATACACAACTTACTATGAATCCATTTATTATTGGAATAAAAATATATTTTGGGAAAGCTATTTTAAAGGAATCCAGGATTTTAACTACATAAAATGACATTAATTTCTGAGTACCATTGCATAGTTCAGAGGTCACAAATGTCTCAAATTAGGGAACTCCTAGGGTAAAATTCTTGGCTGCCATCACCAAGACTAACCAATGGTGCTATATGCCAAATCAGAAATTAACACAAATGTGGACTGTTTTCGTATGACAATGTCTACAGCAGTTTTATGTGACAGGACAAATGTGGAACTAATTTATTTTACCCTCCAGATGGATTTTTGCAGATTACTTTTAAAATGGTCAACCCCTACATTACAAATCCAAATGAAAATATCTGTCTTTATGTCATCAAAGTGTTTCCATTACTGTTCTAATTGTTAATTGCAATTAATCATACCGAAGAAACAAAAATCCTAAACAAGGTCAGGGCCTTAATGACAACTATGGTGCAAAATATCCAGCAAGAAATAACTCTTCTCCAAGGAGTTTATAGACTAAGAAGATGATGCTGACAAACAGGAAAAGAGGAAATAATACTGCTCACACGATAATGATCTGAAGTATGTACTTTCGAGTGACTGATATGGAGTATTTTAGTAGCTGAGATACTGCTTAGGGACTGGGATTTCTGACATCACTGTAATATGAAGCCTGATAATATCAGGAAGCTCAAGCTGAACAGTCAAATCTCCCTAGTCAGTTTTGAAAATGTTGCTTTTGCAACTCTCCTGTGATCTGAAAAGGACACTGAGGCAAGAGCAGAACTGTGCCCCATGAGTTTTAGTCCTCAAATGACCACAAACCTATTCTTGTATTGTGCCTTTCCTCTGAAACTGGGAAGTCTACATGAGAAGTCAATATTGCTTTCTCTCACAGTTATCAATCAGTTGTATTTTTCTTAATTTGTAAGTCAATATATGTATGTACTTGTATATTGTCATAGAAAAATAATTTGTATCACTCTTTCAATAGTAGACACCAGTTATTGAAAACTGGCAGTCTCTTTTGCCTTGCTGAGTTGTGTACTTATACTAAACTGTAACTGTGCCTGCATATTAAATGTATTTGTGGTTTAAACTGCATGCATTTGAGAATGTGATCAGCATAGAAATAGGATTTTTGAATAATAATCCTTCCTTGTATTTTAAATATCACAGTCAACAATGAGAGGGAGTTCTTCCTTATTTCTGTAATGTAGAGCTGTCCTGTTTATGATCTTTTCAGACAGAACTGTCTACATACTACAAAACTATTCTCAGAAGATCCTAGTTCTGGCAATAATACAAAAATTGCTGAATCATAATGTTCTGTCAAAAGATTATGAAACATTCTCTGATTTCCTAGAAATTCAGAAATTAAGGAACACCTCTGGCATAGACTGGAATATCTCTACTATTTGTTTTGAATCAAGAATCTGTACTTTCTTTGAATTGAAATAGTAATTACTGTCCTTGAAGACTTTAAGTGGGATTAAATTTTATTACCAGAGAAGTATATACCTTTAAATAATAAGTTTTAATGCAAAAATGCACATGGGGCATGGCAACCCTGTAGCAATTTAGACATATATTGAAATAACCAAGACACATTATCTTGGATGTTATAGAAATAGGGATTTAGCGACGACAGAATCTCAAACGTTCAGAGGTTTGAAAAAGTAGAATTCAAGATATTAAAATAAGAGTTGCTTGAAATTGATTGGATGGTTGCACCTAGAGGGTAGTGGTCAATGGCTCAGTAGCCAGATGGAACCAGTGAAGAGCTGTGTCCCTCAGGTCTATTCTGAGACTGGTATTTACTGTCTTCATCAATGACATAGATGATGGAATCGAGTGCACACTCAGCAAGCTTACGGATGACACCAAGCTGAGTGGTGAGGTCAACAGACCTGAGGGATGAGGCGCCATCCAGAGGGACCCTAACAATCTAGAGAAGCAGGCTAGGGTGAACATCATAAAGTTCAACAAGGCCAAGTGCAAGGTTCTGCACCTGGGTCGGGATAATCTGCAGTTTCAATACAGGCTAGGGGATGAAGTGATTGAGACCAGACTGTGGAGAAAGACCTTGGGGTCCTCGTGAATGAGAAGCTAGACATGACCTGGCAATGTACATGTGCAGCCCAGAAGGTGAATGGTATCCTGGGCTGCATCAAAAGAAGTGTGGCCAGGTCGAGACCTGGTCGAAGCAGGTCGAGGGAGGTGACCCCTCACCTGGAATGTTGTGTCCAGATCTGTTATTCCCAATGCAAGAATGATATACAACTGTTGGAATGAGCCCCTAGGAGGGCCACAAAGATAATCAGAGGGCTGGAGTATTTCTGTTATTTTTTGCATGTGAACTATAAACCAATAGTTTTGTCCAGCTATTTCTCTGACCCCAAAGAAAAAGAAAGGGAGAAGAGCACAGATATTTAAACTTTAAAATTTGATTTCACCTTCCAGTATAAAAATATCTGAGGATTTTCATAGTGAACTTTAGGATCTGTTTGTGTCTGAATTTACAAAGTGAATTTAAGCATATGGAAAATGGAGAAGCTTTCAGATTGAAAGAAAAGTTCCGTAACCTTGTCTTTGTTCTGTCTTTGTCTGGAAACTTACTCAAACCTGAAGAGAAAATCCTGATGCTATAAAGAGTGCTGAAATACTTTTGCTTAAACGCTCTCTCACAGTGAATAAACTTTCCTAAAATGCTTGCTGTAAGGCCTCCTTCTCTCCCACCAAAGTCAACAGGAGAGCTTTTTCCATTGACCTTCCCATGTCCAGAATTCAAGCCAACAATGAAGACATTTGAAAAACTATCCTAATGTTTTCGGCTGGCCATAAAATCCAAATTGATATTCTCACAAGAGAGGTTGTTCTTCAGAGGCTTACTACTGGGTATTACAGATTCAGAAGCAACTCAAAATAGCCCAGATGAGCTTTTGCTAGAATTCATATGCTTGAGCAATTGTTTATACTCTTTGAAGCCTTTGCACTTCTACCATCATTAGTTACAGAGCTATTTCTATTCCATATACACAAGTGCTGTTCTGTTAAGTATAACTTGATGCTCATGAAATATACTTTAAAGAATTATTTTTTAGCAAGGGTACTTTGAGTTTTCATTTTTGCCTTTCCTTTTTCTTGTTGCCTGTAAAATTTTATTCCTCCACTAGAATGGCTCTTGTGTCTGTTAATAATTTCTCCTATTTCTTTTACATTCCATTTTGTGGCTTAGTACACAGAAACATCCAAGAAGTCTGTTCTAGTTCTTGAAAATTATTTCAGTTTTTTGTATTCATTATGTTAAAACATGTATACAGTGTAATCTGGATGATTGTATATCTTTTTTAAACAATCTACTGAGATAACTTGGAAGATGTATTAAATTATTTGAACTTCTTCATCGCTTTGTTATCTTATCTTTTTCCACAACTATTTTTTCTGGAATGTATTAGAAATTTATGCATACTATATATGATATTGGCATTCAGAAGATGTTCTTTTCCTCACAGGTTTCTGTTCTACCAAGATTTATTACATTTGAGTTTAGCCTTTTCAAGATGATCTCCTTCACTTACTAATGCTTGCTCTGCTTTCCATAGTGTCACAATTGATATTTCAATATCTAAAGAAGGGGGCAAGGAGGTGGCAAAGGAATCTCTTATTAAAGGATGGTTATGGAAACAAATTATTTACCTTTTGCCTTATCAACTCAAATGTCAATCTCTTCTTCTTATGTCTGTGCAAATATCATATAGACCGTACAAGAGTCTTTGTTCAACAATTAATTCTTCTTAAGTGCACATTTTCTTTCCTAACTTATCCACCATGCATTGAGTCTGTGTGTGAGTGTCCTGGATGGAAAGTCAGAGGAGACACAAGAGCATCATTCTCATTCAAGCTGAGAGTCAAGTAAACAATCAGCTTTTCTCTCAAAGGCTTTTGGCTCAGTGGATTGATTGCTAAGGGCAGGTCAAATAAACAGGTCCCTGACTGATTAGAATTGATGATTTAAAGTTCATCTATAATATATCAAATCTGGATTCATGAAAAAAATTTCTGCCCAACTATCTGAATCTAAAATTCTCTGCAAAGCACAAGGTTTTAATCTCTGGATTTTTCTTAATACTATTTTATTTAGTACAAAAGATATTTTTATTTTCTTGATTTAGGTAATTAGAAAACAAGTTTTCTTTTCTTTGACAGTAATTTTATTCTACCTCTACTTCATCCAGTTTTCTTCTCATGGCACTAAACTTTGTGCTCTCTGTACTATAATACCACCAATGTCTTTCTTCCTAACCTTGTTAAAATTCCCTTTGTGCACTACACTGAAGAAGTGGCTGTAGTGTAATGCACCTAAGTGAAAAAACATGCTGTTCCTTAGATGTATGCTTAGTGTAAAGTGGGTGCATCCTTAAAGTTTTCACATACTTTGTGAATTTAGACACAGATTTTTAATGTGAAGATTTGTTTGTCATAGTGCCAAAAAATGCCTTCATGATTCAGGCTTACTAAGAGCAATTTATAATATATTGTGTTTCAGTCCCCAAAAAGAATGTATGCCACAAACCCCAACATAGTACTTTTCTCCACATCCTCCTCTCAATCACATAATCTGGAAGAAAGCTAGTAGAAGCACTTCCATATGGAAAAAAAGATAGTTGCAGCCAAAATAAGTTGTTCAGCTTATTAGAATCAGTATGAATAAGTTCATTGAAATTTTGGCATGACTGAAAGTTATTTTCTAAAGAAATTATTAAATGTTGATTTTATTTCTCATTTAAATGAGATTTTCAACAAGTGACAAAATATTTTGTGCTTAAGGTCAATAAATATTTTTACTATGTTAAAATTTAGATTGTTGTGAGAATTTCCAAGTTTGGAGAATGACAGCATTCTAAAGCTAGTAAAATCAAGAAATGAATATAAAAAAGCCCAAATACACTAAACTCCAAATTAGAAATTTACCTTGCAGAAATAGATTTATGTAATCGGTAATTAGTTTCACTGTTATTGCCAAGTACAAAAAGATTTTAAAAGAGTTAAGATTTATACATATATCAAGCAAGTATAAAACTTGTAGCCTACATTTGTGCCTGTCATGAAGACAAGAGTGAGATTTGTCACAGTTAAGGTGCATGTTATTGGACCAGTTCATTCTAGTTGTACTGAGCAGGAGTTGTCCTGTATATGAAGGAAAAATACATTTTAATTACCATTCACATAAATCTGTTCATGGCCTTTGAAAAGAGGCTATTAAAGCTGAGAGAAGTGGATATTTTTGCCTTTATACCGGACTCTATGTATCTTTGTCCCACTTATTTCCTCCGAATGATAGTGCCAATTCCTGAAATCACCATCTGAATTTTCCCACTCTACTCAGCATTTCTGTATTCTACTCAGGACTTTTCAGGCCATGCCTACAGTACTGTGTCCAGTTGTGGCCTCCACAATTCAAGAAAGACAAAGATAGGAAAGACTGAAGGAGCTACATTGCTTCTCCCTGGAGAAGAGAAAGCTTGAGGAGCCCCCATCATAATATCCAAGTACTTAAAGAGATACTACAAAGAGGACAAAGGCTCTCTCTTCACAAGGAGCCACATGGAGAAGAAGAGGGTCAAGGGGTACAGTTTACACTGGGAGAGGTTTCATCTCCATATAAGAGAGATTTTTTACAATGACAGTGATCATTCACTACAACAACCTCTGCAGGAACATGGTAGAGTCCATAGTACAAGAAATTTTCAAGATGCAATCGGGCGCAGTGCTCAACGATCTCATCTAGGCTCCCTTTCCCATGCGAGGTCAGATGATCTTTCAGGATCCCTTCCAAATTAGGTTGTTCTATGTTTCTATAATCTAATTATCTTCCTCTTGCAAAGGCAAGTATGACTCTTACATTCAGTATCCTGCTTCTTACTCATCACTACATAAACTGCATTATTTCCTTCTTAGTTTTAACCATTTAACTATTTTTTAAAGTTACTATTTATTAAGGTGACAACCTATATAAACATCCTTAAGTAATATAAAGCTATCTATGGCAAGAAAAAAAACATTCAGTGCCTGCTAGCTGAAAAGCTAGAACCTAGTATGCAAAATTCTTAACGAAGAAAATTTATTTCTGGTTCAAAATTAAGCTAGGGAATGCCTTTGGAAACATTTGCTATGATTAAATCTTGGCCAATCATTTTCTACTAGGAATAACAATGTTTGTGACTACTTGATTCTCATTCAAGGTACGTATTGCAGCTCTTCTATCATGTCAAAACAGACTTTCCAGTAGATGATCCAGGACATTCTGTCTGGCAGAGACTATTTTAATATTTTAGCAAATGTTATTGGCATAGACAGTATTGATCAAGACACATCTTCTCTTTGCACAACTTATTTTTAGCTTAAGACTATCAGGCATTTAACACTTACTGCCAGTTACCTCAACAACACTTCCTTTCTGCTATGAAGTGACCCCACAAAAGACTAATTTTGTCTGTCTATAAAATGTTTTTCATGGTATACAATTTCTGTCATATTTTGACAGACCAGACTCATGTATATCTAAATATTTTTGGTTGCTAAGATACCAAATATATTTATTTTAGACCTCATATAATGTTATTTTGAGGCAGAACAAGTTGCTTTTTTAGACCTCATTGTGAGAGAGGTTTACAGATTACTGTATGCTTTTCTGTCATGTCTAATGCAAGTCTATCATGGATTACACACTGCTGAGCAAGTCTGATTTGCTTTCTTATGGTGTCTTCCCTCCCTTTTTTACTACTTTCTCTAACACATGGTTTGTGTGTGGAATAGAACTAAACAGCTAACAGTTCCTCATATAGAATAAACCCATGTAAACTAAAAAGTAAAATTCCTACAGTCTACTTTCAGAATGATATTGGGAAGGAAAGGAGAAAACTCTGCCTGCAATAACAAAGAACTCTGTTGATAAGCTGTAACTGAGTTTGCTTCTGCACCTGCTCTTGCTTTGTGATCAACATATTACCTGAAATCTCTGTTTCCTTTACTGGGAAAAGTTTTTATCACCAGATTGTGAAGAATGATAAGGGGAAGGACCATAAAGATCACCTTCAACAGACATGACAACAGCTGAGCAGGCCTTTATTAAACAGACACTAGAAATGAACTCATGGATAGTTTCTCTTTGTCTTTCAGCCTCTTTGTACCACTCTGGCACCACTCTTCTCCCAGGTAAAGCAGTCTCCCAGGCTGGAATGTCATCTGTCATAGGATCAGTCTAACTAATTTCTACTACCTATGACCAAAAGCTTCAGAAAGATAACGCCTACTAGCAGACAAACCAACTTCTGGATCCCAGTATAATATTATCTTTGGGCTACAACCTCCTGACACACATGGAATTGTGATGTATTGCAATAGATCTCACCCTAGAAAGAAAGGTGATAGTAATGTGTATTTGAACTCATATGTATGACTTAGATTGCATTTTTTAAATGCATGTAGGATCTTTAGGGATAAAGAGGCTTTATTTTCCCATGTATCATATTTCTATTTACTCTACTTTAGGGTTTAAAATCATCCTAAATATAAAATCTTGCGTGCTTATGAGGACCTCAGTATGTTTGTGTTGATTTGTTATCTCTGGCCAGCACATAAGGAAGTATTTTGAAGCAAAGGAATTACAGACCAGAAATGAACATTTTACAGATTTGTTCCATACTAGAACAATATCTAGCACAACAAAGATCTTTTCTGTGATTACCGCTCTTATATGGTATGGACACAGATAATACATAAAACGTTCCTGTCCAGTTCTTGCCATGACTTATGATACTATCAGGAAAGTTTTGAACTTATTCAGTATCAGGCCAGTGGCTTTACCATTTGCAACACTTAAAGAGGATACTATCTATATATCTTCTTCTGTTTCAGCCTGTGATACACTCTGTCCCTCCCATACCCTTAAGCAATCAGGAAACAATGAGTGTTTTGCTTCTTCTGCCTTTCAGTACTGCAAGGTGCTTTTAAGTAGAAAGTATGAGACCGTTTGCTGTTGAATTGTGGCAGAAGAGAGAACTGTACATGAGAATATTCAGGTTGTGAATGAGGTAATGCACCAATGTGTTCCGATCTAGCCTTCATTCCTTATTTTAGAAAAGAGATTTAAAAGTTACTTTCATTTTTTACCCTTTCTTTTACATCTTAAATAAGGAGTGATGGCATTGTTCTTGGCCCCTCGAAAACTCTGTATGAGTAAGGAGCAGGATAAAGATAAATGCAAGTAGAAAACTGTTCAGTTGTAGACTTAGTTCTGGATTGGAGGAAGTTTGATTCTCCAAACATATAACAGAAATAGCTTCTTAGCTGTATTAAATCATCCAGTGAGAAAACCAATAGATCCTGGGGGCAAGCCACATAACACATCTGGCTAAAATTCAAAACCTGGCAGAGTTGCACTGCTTTGGGAAATTTAAAGTGAATGTGAAGTTCAACTTCATCAACAATTTTATTACTACTTGGGAAATGGAAATAGTGCAGATGTCTAGCATGTACAGTCCTGTACTAAAACTTGTAAATCAAGAAGTGAAGCAAAGCTCTGCTAGTTTTCACTGAGTATTTGGTTTCATTATAGGTTATTTCTGGATCCTTTAATTTTTCTCCTAAAAATAGTGATTGTACGTACTATGTAGTTTATATAACATTAAATAACATATATTCATATATCAGTATTATCACAGTAGTGTTTTAAAACATATGGGAAATTGTGAGAATGGTGATTTAAATGTCTCAAAAAAGAGGAACATTTACACTGCGGTTTTGTTTATCTTTTTAGAATAAAGCATCTAGCAAGATAATGATCTATACATGATGTAATAAAAACACATAATAAAATTGCTTTATCAACTTCATATATGGTATCTTTCTTTAAATATGAATTTACAACAAAAAGTTGTTGTTCTTACCAAAAATATTGTCATAGTACAGAAATTCACCATATCAAACTGTGGTTAATCAGAAAAGTTACCTATGAAACTCAGCCAAAAAAATACATAGCAGTAAACATTGCCTGTCAGTTTGACTGCCTACCTAACCAAACGAACTAGTCTCATAAATTAACTATTTCTTTTTGCACATTTCTCCTCTCTTACTCTCCATATACTTGTTTTGTAACTCCTGTTCTTTCCTTTCTTCACTAATCTCAAATGACCTATCATGTGTTTTTCCTGTACTCTGTGGCTTTCTATTTCTTCCCAGCTGAAACTCTTAACTGGAATTTGATCAGATTTTGTCTTAACTGGTTCAGCTCCCCTTGAACTTCCTCTATTTCATGACTTTCTCTGTGAGACTTTTTGAGCAACCGTTTTCCAATTGCTTATTGTACCCATAGTCACTTTTATTTTTTTTTTTCATGCTGTATACAAGATATACTGCAACTTCCTGGATGTTTCTTATTAGCCAGGGGAGACACAGGTCAGATTCTCAGCCTTCATGTGAGCTTTTCAGCATATTTTAATTGAAAATTTCATTAGTATGTAATTTGGAAGTATTTTCTTGATTACAAAGTTGTCTTCATCTCAGACATGTAAGTAGAAACTAGACACAGATTCATGACTCCATTCTGGGTGTTGTTTTTTACTAATATTTTGAAGAAGGTTATACTGAAGTGAATGTTGATCTCTTCTAAGTAGCAGGTGATAGAACGAGGGGGAATGGCCTCAGGTTGTACCAGGGGAAGTTTATAAAAAAATTTCTTCACTGGAAATGTTGTCAAGCATTGGGATATGTTGCCCAGGGAAGTGGGTGAATCATTTTTCCTTATTGTATTTAAAATATACATGGATGTAGCACGTGGGAGCATGGTTTAGTCATGGATCTGGCACAGTTAAGTTAATGGTTGAGCTTGATGATCTTAAAGGTCTTTTCCATCCTAAGTGATTCTATGATTCTATAAATGTTGCAGTTAAACAGGGAGCAGAAATTGTTAAGAGTATGAAAACAGGAATCCATAGAGCATTTGGTTTGGGAAACTTTCTTTAAGAATAATTTTGCAGTGCCACATCTTTTCAAACTACTTATATTCCACGTCATTCATTCACCTACTGTTTGCTCAGATGATCTTCTATCAATAGCCATGAGTTCGGTTTCCCTTATTGCACAGTCTTCACTGTACTGGTATTCTTAAAATCTTAGATTGGTTTCAATACTGGAAAAATTATCAATGCCTTTGTAAGATGCATGACTATAAATGCATACATATACAAATTCAATTTTATTCAGATGTGAGGCATTAAGCAGAATTCTTGTAGATCACTGTCTGTGTTTCTTCTCTGTGTGTTTTGGTGTTAATATCATAGTTCTGTAGGTGGTTCTCTGCCAAATGACTCAATCTATTTCACAGAAGACTTTGTCTTCCGAGTAATGTTTTTGATGATTTCAGTTCAATAGTTTGACCATAAACATCCACTTTTTTTGCTAGAGCTCTCGTCCTAATGGGCATATATCATTAATCTTCTGTTTGCAAACAACCATATGAATTGTCTTTTTTATTCTCCTCTCTTAGATTTTTAGATTTAGTTTCTCTAAATAAAGTACAATTGTATCTCTTAAGCATTTAATAATAAAATAATGCTGAATTTCACTTTTATCCAGTATTTCAGTAATGGGCTACAATGAAAATCGTATTTTCAAAAAAGTTTTGTAAGACATTTCATGACATTAGTCAGTCTTGGTAGCAAATGAAAGAGGCTTCTTGTTTGTGAAAAATGAATGTATATCATCTAATTTTCACCCACTGACAGCGACACAACTCCTAGGGAGTAGATATCTTTGTGATCATTGACAAAGACAGACGTGTGCACTATTGAGTGTTCAGCTTTAATACTTCATCAAATCCAATTAGAAGTCGTGTGGTTTTGGTTTTTCCTGGGGTAGATTTTAGGAGATTAGGCAGGACCCATTAATTTCAACAAGGTTTAGTGAATCGGAGAGAAAAGAAGGAGTTTGATTACAATATGTAGCTTAAACACAGAAAGTCTGGTAAGGTATTTCACATTTAAACTGAGAGCACTTTGTGTTGACCAGACACTGCTCCTGGAGTTTGATGTATATGCACCTTTGGTAGGACTGATAGTGGATTTCTTTGATGAGAATGTCATCATCTTTTCCACCAATGAGCCCTCTGATGATACAATTCATAAATATGTTAAGGTGACATTTCAATAATGTTTCGGAAAATTCTTATTTATTTCTATTTGATAGGAAAGCTATATGAATACTGACTCTAATTTTCTCTGGAAATTTCCACCAGCTAAGTTTTCTCAGGCCATTTAGAAGATTCTCAATGAGCCCTAGTGCTAAAGGCAACAGTTTTATGACTGTTAGGAAAATGACAGACTTCTTGTTGTTTCCTCCTGTAGCAAATAGCTTATGCCGTGGTCTCCATCATCATCATCACAGGCTATTTCTGAAGGGTCTTTTAATCTTTTCCCTTGTTTCGTCACTCTGCTCTGAAACAGAAGTGAAGGCACATATATGAAGCGTATCTTTAAAAGCACAAGAAGCATGCATGTCCACCTAAGAAGTATTCTTTTCTGATAACAGACCAAGACATGAGTTTGAATCTATATCTGATTAAATTTTAGTACTTTAACGATGAACAAATAATGGCATGTGGTGCTTCCTCCTGATGAGACATCCTATCTGTTTTAAAGCAATTTCTCAAAGAAAGATGATCTCTAAGTCTTACTTCTTGACTTTTATGAAGGGCAGGAGCCCAAAATGGCAATTTAGAGTAAACTTGAACCATAAAAAGTATTTCTAGTATGAGAATTCCTAAAATGCAAATAAGATTATTCTAAAATTAGGAATCTAGCCTAAACAAACACTGTTTCACTACAAAAATGGAGTACAGCTTATAAATATTTTAGTTAATAAAAAGCTAAATACTAAATGTATGCCTAGAATTAGTAGTGAATTTTCTCTTTAACAAATGTATTCTGATGTGTTCGCTTGTGAAATACATCTTAGGAAATCTATACAAACAAACGGAGATGAACAAATGTATATTCCATTTAATAAAATACCATATGGCTAGCGTTGATTGTGTTACAAAATGAGAAACAGAAAGGAAGGGGGCCTGTGTTTCCCTTAATATGTATGTGCAACTTCCATTAAAATTAATGATAAGCATACCCTGAGAACAGATACCCTCTGATGTTTAAGATTGCATCCTCGGTTTGTACTCCTTAGAGGTGGATTAGTTAAAGAATAACACGTAATATCTCAGAACCTTATTACCCCTCAGAATCAGTTAGGAAAGTTAAGAACATACTTCCAAGTAGAATTTAGAATTTAGCTTAGTTCTGACAATATGAAATTCAAGGCAACTGTGCATTCTTATTTCCTTAATTTCTTTCCATTCGTCAGATGCTGATCACAGCATACTTTGTTTCAACTGACAGGTTGCCAATAGTAAATCACTTATGTAATTTGTTAAAACAATGTTTTTATAAGACATCTTGCTTTATTTTAGTGCTGAAATCTTCACTAGTTGCTAAGTACAATGTCAAATTCCATCACCATGTTTTCTCTATAAACCGTAACATTATAAGGTATCCATGATTAATATCCTGTGTATCTTAAAATATATACTTTAACTTTATACAGAGGTTCTGCTTTACTGAGACCACTAGGAATACAGGCCCTGTTGCCTGTCTTGTGCTGGAAATCCTTGTAATGCAGAGGAGACAGACTCTGATGGAAATTAGTTAGAATTTACATCTGAAAACCCAGTGTTCATATTTTGTTCATCAGCAGTACTACTGATGAACTCATGTCGTGATGCATACTATGCAATGGATTGCAATATTCCTGGTACGGCATAGTCTTTAATGACAGAAGACTTTGATGACAGATAAGGAAGCAAACTCCTGCACACTTTGCACATGTTTTCATCAGCATGCAGTGAAAATAGTCAGATAAGATGCAGTCATGAGAGAGCTGATTAAAATAAAAATGTGTCCTTCCTTAATCTGTAATGCATGAGTTATACTCTATGCTTTCTATTCTTCCATAAGCCCTTGTCCTGAAAACACATATGTGAAAAACTTTTCTCCTTCTCCAGCAAACAAGGTTGTTCAGCTGATTGTATTGTTTGTGAGACAAAACTATTTTAATGCCATGGATGCACAATATATGAACCAGCCTTTTATAAATATTTGCCACATTAGCCCTAGTGCCATTGAATCTCAGATGTTGGAGAAAGGAATATTTTACAACTAATACCCTTCCTAGAGTTGTATTATACGTGTTTTCATCAATACAATGAAGTAGGCATGAAAAAAAACCCAAAATCAAACAACCCAAACCCTAGCAAACAACCTTACTGTATTGCACAGACAAATGAGAAAGAAAAGAACAATAAAACCAAAACATTTAGAAAGCTATGAGCCAGTAAGGATCTGTTGGATGAGGTAACAGACTCAACAGTTGTATGTGGTAAAGGCACCCTTAGCTGTGATTTTCCACTCTAACTTATATTTTAAATCTCTTTTTTTTAAATCCAATGTTTCTGTTGGTACGTTTTCAACTATCAAATGTTTGTGCAGTTAATGTAATTCAATTAATCATTTAATATGTCAGGGAAAACATTTGAAAGTGGTAAAGTAGAGAATTTCAAAGTTTTCCATCCCCTCTGTGTCAATAAGCATGGAGTGCCTCATGTATGTCGCCTTTCCTCATTGAGGATGGAAATGAAGAAAATGGAAATGTTTACAGTACTCCACAGAAATAAGAGTATTTTGAAAAGAGACAGAATCACACAGAATCACAGAATCACAGAATAACCAGGTTGGAAGAGACCCACTGGATCGTCGAGTCCAACCACCTCCACCAATCCCTAAATCATGCTCCTAAGCACCTTGTCTACCCTAACCTTAAACACCTCCAGGGACGGTGACTCAACCACCTCCCTTGGCAGACTGTTCCAATGCCTAACCACCCTCTCTGTGAAGAACTTTTTCCTAATCTCAAGCCTAAATCTCCCCTGGTGGAGCTTGAGGCCATTCCCTCTTGTCCTGTCCCCTGTCACTTGGCAGAAGAGGCCAGCACCCTCCTCTCCACAACCTCCCTTCAGGTAGTTGTAGAGAGTAATAAGGTCTCCCCTCAGCCTCCTCTTCTCCAGGCTGAACAACCCCAGCTCTCTCAGTCGCTCCTCATAAGACTTGTTCTCCAGCCCCTTCACCAGCTTTGTTGCTCTTCTCTGGACTCGCTCCAGAGCCTCAACATCCTTCTTGTGGTGAGGCGCCCAGAACTGAACACAGTACTCGAGGTGTGGTCTCACCAGTGCCGAGCACAGGGGGAGAATAACCTCCCTGGACCTGCTGGTCACGCCGTTCCTGATACAAGCCAAGATGCCATTGGCCTTTTTGGTCACCTGGGCACACTGCTGGCTCATGTTGTTGTGCCCCAAGTGCAGGACTCGGCATTTGGCCTTGTTAAACCTCATGCCGTTGGTCTCAGCCCAGCAGTCCAGCCTGTTCAGATCCCTTTGCAGAGCCTCCCGACCCTCCAGCAGATCCACACTTCCTCCCAGCTTAGTGTCATCTGCAAACTTGCTAAGGGAGCACTCAATGCCTTCATCCAGGTCGTTGATAAAGACATTAAACAGGACTGGACCGAGGACTGAGCCCTGAGGAACCCCACTTGTCACTGGCCTCCAGCTGGATTTAACTCCATTTACCACCACCCTCTGGGCCTGGTCATTCAACCAGTTTTTCACCCAGGAGAGTGTGCACCCGTCCAGGCCAGAGGCCGACAGTTTCCGAAGCAGAATGCTGTGAGAAACTGTATCAAAGACTTTACTGAAGTCCAAGAAGACCACATCCACAGCCTTTCCCTCGTCCAAGAGTTTAGTCAGTCGGTCATAGAAGGTGATCAGATTACTCTGGCAAGACCTGCCTTTCATGAACCCGTGTTGACTGGGCCTGATCACCCGGTTCTCTTGCAAGTGCTTCATGATCGCACTCAAGATCACCCGCTCCATGACTTTCCCCGGTACCGAGGTCAGGCTGACAGGCCTGTAGTTCCCCGGATCCTCCCTGTGACCCTTCTTATAGATGGGCACGACATCAGCCAGCCTCCAGTCCAGTGGAACCTCCCCAGTCATCCAGGACTGCTGGAAGATGATGGAAAGGGGTTTGGCCAGCACATCCGCCACTTCCCTCAAAACTCTTGGGTGGACTCCATCCAGCCCCATAGACTTTTGGGCATCTAGCTGGGCAAGCAAGTCTCTAACCACCTCCTCTTGGACCTTGAGAATCTTATACTTCTCATCCAGCCCTTGGGGTTGTGCACAGAGGGAACAATTTTCCTTACTGTTAAAGACTGAGGCAAAGAAGGCATTGAGCACTTCAGCCTTGTCTTCGTCCCCTGTTACTCTTGTTCCCTCTGCATCTACTAGGGACTGGAGATTCTCCCTAGCCCTCCTTTTGCTGTTGATGTTGAGACATTTCATGATGAATTAATACAATATCCAACATGAAGTATAATTTTAATCTGCTCTGAAATCTAAAGTCTTATTCATCTATTTTCTTATTATACCAATTAATCTGGAAATACCTAATGTTTTATTACAACATGTTTTGAGGGAGCAAAGTGAAGCTTCTCTTTAGTCATTTAGGTAGTTTAAACTTAACCCACAGACGTCTGATTCTTCTTCCAATAAAATAAATAATAAAACTTCTCTTTACTATCCTGGGCTTTGGAATATACCTTAAATACAGAATTAGATCCTGCAGATACTTGTGCAGCTAATTAATATTCTTTGAAACTTGGCCACTGATGTTGGACAGTGTTTTACTTAGATATCTTGACAACTATCTCTGCAGAGAGAATTTTCTACATAAAATTATGGGGAAGTATTAATAAATACTTCAAAAAGAGAGACATTACCTCTTTCGGATAGAAATTGGCACAAAGGACTGCTGCTTTAGGTAAGTATGATGTTAAAAATAACAGAAAGTGAGCTTTATTCCATCTGGGTAAACACATTCCAAGATGAAATCACAAGCTGAGGACCTAGTCCTCCTTTACAAGCCTTCACAAATCTGCAAAAGCTGAATATGTGCGGAGAGAACATTTGTATTCAGGCTAAGTTTTCCACTGAAATCAGCAGACTCCTGTCAATAGACAGTTGCACAATCACAATGATCTGTACCCTTAAATCAAAACCAAAAACCATTTATAAAATCAATCCAAATAAAAAAGATAACCAAAGAGACCAATTTGAGCTTCCTCTCCTATTCTTTAGCTATTGTGATTTTGTCCCTTAATATTTAATCAGAAACTCCTTTGTTGAACTCCTGCCTGTTTTGTAATGTCTTTTGTGCTTCCAAGAATTGTCTGGTCTGTCTTCTCTACAATCTTCCATTAGGTAACTGAAAGCAACAGTAAGGTTGCCTCTCCACCTTGTTTTCTTAAGATTGAACAAGCGTGGGTGTCTCAACCTTTTCCTATATGGTATTGTTGTAGGTGTAATAGTTTAATCTGAGTAGTTATTACCACATTTGCTGGTCACCAGTCTGTGCATGTTCCTATTCCGGAAGTACTGGATCAGGAACACATTTAACCATTGATATGGTACAGACTTTGCATGTATTTTAAAAGTTGTTTAACATAGGATTCAAGCTGCGTGGATTGCCGTACCAGTTCCATATTTAATAGTTTGGACTGAATACTATGATGATCTAAATGGAAAATACAATGGTTTAAGCTGCAGTACAGCTGCCTAGTTTTTTGACTGGTTTCAATAGCAGTCAAGCTGTGAACTTTGGAGACTGAACTTTCATCTCTCTCTTTAATTGTTCTACATTCTTTGTCGATGAAGCAATAGAATTTAACTGTGGAGAATTTTTGCTGATCTGCCAAAGAGTGTGTTTTTGTTGCCAAATATATTTTAGAAAACAAACAAGGAAGATAAAAATGTTTACAACCTATGAGGTACTGAGGGTATTAACAGACAGTATGTATCTAAGAGTAGAAAAAAGGCTTATTCAACAACTCTGGAGAAAACCTAGAAGTAACTTCTGGGATTCAGAA
The DNA here is from genome assembly GCA_033459285.1 of Clamator glandarius. Taxonomy (NCBI): domain Eukaryota; kingdom Metazoa; phylum Chordata; class Aves; order Cuculiformes; family Cuculidae; genus Clamator; species Clamator glandarius. The sequence continues at coordinate 560,710 of JAUNZM010000317.1, forward strand.
ATTCTATAACACTTTTCATGAAGATCACAATGTAGCCTAGATCTGTAACTGTATCTTTGCTCATCACTTTGATTGTCATAAGCCAATATTAATTGTGTTGATATCTTAAATAAATGTGCACCATCACACAGCATGTACAGGATGACCAGGTAATCAGGCCCAGTCAATGTGGGTTTATGAAACACAAGCGCTGCTTGACTAACTTGAACTCTCTCTATGATAAGGTGACCAACTTAGTGGATGATGAAAAGGCTGTGGTGTCTATGTAGACTTTAGTAAAGCCTTCAAAACTATTTTCCACATCATTTTCCTGGAGAAATTAGTGCCTTATGGCTTGGTTGAATGTACTCTTTTCTCAGTTAAAAACTGACTGAATGTCTAGGCCAAAGAATTGTGATGAATGGTGTTAAATCCAGTTGATGGCCAGTCATAAGTGGTGTTTCCATGGCTCAGAATTTGGTTCAGTTCTGTTTAATATCTTTATCAATGATCTGGACAAGGGGATTGAGAGTACCCTCTGTAGGGTTGCAGACGACACTAAGGGAGTGGTAATCTGATGGAGGAATCTGGAGAGGCTGGATCAATGAGCTAAGGCCAATTGCATGAGATTCAACAAGGCCAAGTGTTGGGTCCTGCAGCTGTGTCACAACAACCCCATGCAAAGTTACAGGCTTGGGGAAGAGTGCTGCCTGGTGGAAAAGGACCTCGGGGTGTTGGTGCAGAAGATACCTTCTCAGTCTTTACAACTGCCTTGAATGAGGTTGTAGTGAGGGGGATATCAGTCTCTTCTCCAAAGTAACAAGTGATAGGACAGGAGGAAATGGCCTCAAGGTATGCCAGAGTAAATTTAGACTAGATACTAGGAAAAAATTTTCCACTGAAAGGATTGTCAGGTCTTGGAACAAACTGTCCAGGGAATTGCTTGAGTCGTCATCCTTGGAGGTATTTGAAAGATGTCTAGATGTGATCCTTAGGGGCATGGCTTAGTGGTGGTTTGGCAGTTCTAGGTTAAGGATCTTAAGGGGCTTTTCCAATCTAAACAATTCAATGATTCTAAAATACATCTAAGATTCAGGAAAAATAACCTAACAATTTCTCCTTATATGGGCAGTACTCACTGAAATTAAATGTATATAAGAATACAGAAGTTGCTAGGTTTTGTTATCAAGGTAGTATTAGAGAGAATAAACTTAGGAAATACAGAATATTACTTATTTAAACATGAGCATAAAAATGCTACAAATAAAGTATGTATCAAAAATCAGCAACATTCTTCACAAAAAATGTTGACATACTTCACAAAAAATGTTGACAAACTAGGAAATTTCTTTTGCTAAATATTGATAATCTCTCTCAAAATAAAAGAAAAAAGAGGAAGGGCAACCGAAGTAATGATTTCATGCTGTCGCATGTCTTCAGAGGAGCAGTAAAACCAGCCACACAAAATGTATAAAATGCATGTAAATATTACTGACTTATCACAACAGTATTCCCACCAAATCAGTGAAATAAGTTGACATGGTCAAATGAATCGAAGTCCAGTCCTATCTTCTGTCACTAATTTGCTGGGTCACTAGAGCTGATCACTTCTCTTCTTTCTCTGGATTTTCCTCATCTGTAAACTTAAAAAAAAAACCAAACCAAACCAAAATCCACTATATTTTGTGAAGTTGCTTTAAGCTCTGTGGATGAAAAATGTCATGAGAGTTGGGTTTATAATTCACAGAAACATACCTGGAGTGTGAATCTGCATCAAGCTATGTTGGTTTTAATAACAATTCAACTGTTAAGATGTATATGAACTTGGTTTATGCCTGTTCTGCTGCAATGTGTAGAAAGTGTCAGCAGTCTTCAGTAATCTTGGCTAAGCCTTTCTATGCTATTTACTTTCTGCTTTTCTATACTTTTCTGATGTTAGATTCAAAAAGCAATTAGAATAAGACTGAGAGATAGCAGGGAGGCATTTTCTAACTTATTCTAAAGGGGCTGAAGCAAAGAGGCTGTGCTATGAAGTTACTCTGCTGATGAGCAACATATTATATCTGCAAACATTATAACTCTATGAAATTATTCAGAAGAGAAATAATTTTAAAATATTACTAAATTTTTACCCTCTTTAAAAAAAGGAGATCCCTAGAATCCTAGTACAGGAGATATATTTTATTTTCCTGGAAATAAAATATTATGCTAGATTGTGCTGTATGTTTTCTCCTATAGCTATAAGATGTATGTAAAAGAAACATTTGTTTAGCAAAATGATTTCTAACTCTGCATATGAAGATGCAATGCAATTCACCAAAAGTAGGAGAGATTTTTTTCGGAAACAGGGAAGAAAAGCAGCTCAGCATAAAAGCTATTGCAATACCAGATATGCCTGTCAATAGCAGTGTATTACTCTTTCAATAAAAACTGCAATGTAAGCATACTACTGACACATATCACATTTGAAATAGGCTAAAATGAATGCAAGTAATAAAGGATCAAAAACTATGGCAATTCTGTATCTTAAATTCACACCCTGGAGCATGAGATAATGTAGGACGATATACCAGCTGTTTGATCCAGGTATTTTTTCAGAATACCTTATAGTTATTAGACTGGACAGGGAGACTGTAGGATTGGCAGGTAGTATGAATGTCTCTGCAGTTTTTGTCAGAGTGCTGATATGTGTACATTCATTCTGATAAGAGCAGTGACAGAAATAGAAAATCCTGAACTGCTTCAGGGAATGAAAAAGAGGGCTGCAAACTTCCTCTCTTAGCCTTTCTCCACAAAATATACACCACATCAAAAGGCAGAAGGAGCTTCTCTGTTCTATTCATGGTTAGCCAAAATTCCTCTTCACTCATCTCAGACAGATGACCATCAAATGGACATGCAGCTTTACTTGCTGTAAAACAAGAATGAGGTCTTCATGGCATCATCAATGTTCCTCAAATATTTTTTGGATATCAATCATAAATCCTCAGTGTTAGACCTGTGATTTTCCCTGTAACAGCTGTGTTTATGATATGGATCTCACTATCTGCTTATAAGTTAACACTTATGAACATTCAGAGGGGAGTTACTCAACAAGAGACAAATCCTGCCAAACATCACATAAATGATCGGAAAATGTTCATTAGAAGATATGTAATACTTGCTTTGACATTTGTTTGCAGTGCATCCAAACATATTTTTTTTTCAAATGCCTGGATTTTATATTTATTGGGGCTTAAAAAATTTACAATTGGCCTTCTTTGGACAATATTCCAGCACAAAAGTGAATGTAAGTTTTGTCCATTTGTCTACAGAGAGGCACATACACAAACAATGCAGTTTTGCAGTTTACTTCATACTATAGGAGCAGCTTAGCTGGAAAAAGCAGAGGAGTCGCTGCAAAGAAGCAGAGATCAAAGATCCATAGCTGAAAAGAAAAATCTGGATACTCTCTTCCTCCACTCACCAACAATAAAAAATATCCCCCCAAAAAACAACCCCCCCTATCAAACTACAATAAGATTCAAGATTAAAAGCTTTAAAGTTGTTCAAACATTTCCAAGTTTAGTCTGAAGTTGATTTAAAAGGACTGTTTTCCATACTACGATACATTTATACACATTCGGATGATCTGAAGTTAAAAAAAGATTTGAGATCAGACTCCCTTTTAAGCCTGGGTTCAGATTTCACAAGCAAAATTCAAATTTCCCTGCCTGTGGACTAACAGATGGAGTTAATTTACTACTGCAGGAAACTACTTACAAAACATGCATACTTGACAGCATCTATGTCCATTTCTTTATGAAATTACTGCACATGGCAGCAGAGGGGAAAATTTTGCCTTCAGAAATTAGCAGTAGTATTCATGATACCAAAAAGGTTTCTATCAAGAGACAGAAATAAAGTCTCAATATTACTTCATTAAAAGAAAGATATGTCTGCTTTCATTTACACAAATGTTTATGGTAGTTGATCTAAAGTGGTTTTGAAGGTATTCTAAAAAGACAAAGTAGTTGCCTGCTGTAAAATGTGGAAACATATTTTATTCAAAAAGAAGTGGAACCAAGCTGGTATGCAGAATAAGGAAAAGAATACATCATCTATATGTTTGATCAGTAGAATTCTTTACCTTATAATTTCATGCATTGTAAGAAAAAAAGAAAACATGAAAAGGCACCAGCCACCCTCCCTCCCCCACACCCCCGCCCCAAACAGTTTAGTTTATGCATGAGGAAAATCTGGAAAAAATAATCAATTTATTTCTGGGAGGGTGGGGGATAGAAACAAGCTACTATTTAATTTTCTTGGTACCAAAGTAATAACCATTTCAGAGATTATTTGTGCTTCAAATAATTGACTTTCATGCTTATGATATAATGTAAGGCACTAGATAGTAACACAGAGGACTCCAAATTTCTTTAACTGGTTGTCTGTGAAAGAAACTCATTGCAGAGTTGGCATAGATGCACTTAATGTTCAAGCCATATGGAAACAGGAATATCTCTTCCAAGCTCTCCCTTCTAGCAGCGCTCCTGCTTTCTCCAGTTTCATAGATCCTCCAGTTTTCAGGCAGTGTGGAGCAGGTGAGAAAAACATCACCTGTTTTTTCTTTCTGAAACCATAGACTTTGGGATTATGTGTAAAGGTGCACTGAGGCTTGGAGAATTAACTGTGCATTGTTTCAGGTCTAATTAATAGTTTATCTGTATCTTATTGTCTTATGATTACTATCTTATCTTACTATTCTTCCTATAGAAAATACCAGTAATGTGAAGAAGAAAGAAACCCCGACATTAAAAGAATAATTAAAAGCACTACATTAGATTAGAAAACCAAGTTAGAAACTGCTAAATTGGTGTTTGCCTGTATACTCTTAAATCTCTCCCATGCTTCTGCCCTGTGTATTGAATGAAACAGGGGTCCTGTGGGGAAACAAGATGAGAGTATGTAATTAAAGTCTCTATCATGCTACATACATATATAACACTACATTGCACAAACAATGTGTGGTTTATTTTCTTTCTCATCCTGTCTCTTTAGGTAAGACAAGAGGGAAAACGAACTATGCACAACAGACATTAGTAACATCAGTTAAAGCATTTTTGGAAGGCAGTCAGATACTATGAAGTAGTTCAAAGGATGTTGTAAGAATAGGATAGGATAGGATAGGATAGGATAGGATAGGATAGGATAGGATAGGATAGGATAGGATAGGATAGGATAGGATAGGATAGGATAGGATAGGATAGGATAGGATAGGATAGGATAGGATAGGATAGGATAGGATAGGATAGGATAGGATAGGATAGGATAGGATAGGATAGGATAGGATAGGATAGGATAGGATAGGGGAAGGGAGAAGGGCAGAGAGGGAAAAGAGAGGAAGGGAGGCAAGGGGAGGCAAGGCAAGGCAACGAGCTGAAACATGTCAACTGACCAAAATATATTTCAAGTATTTTTAAACAAGTGTTCTAAAATAAAACAAGCCCAATAACTTTCTGATTATAAGATGGTGATAAATGATGTTGGTTTTCTAAAGTGATAAAGAAAAAAATGTAACACATACAGAAATCAAATTTCTATGGATAGTACAATTCTAATAATTTATAATAGTAATTTGCAATACTCCTTCTTGTGCAGTCTATATTATTTCTGTTGAGTAATGGCTGCAGTGGAATAGAGCAGTATCTTCGTGATCCTTAGGTATAAGCAGTAGCATTAGATGCTGTGCTTCTCCAGGTGATGTACATATTCCTTATACTTTCATAAGGACTAGATTACACTGGTCTTACACATAAAATATATATATACAAATGACTAATGACTTAATTTACCTCAGTTTTCTTCTAGAAGTCTTTCATAAATGTGCTCATCTTTAGTCTTGTAATACAAAGTTAATATGCCTAATGATAAATCTTTACAAAATATTTTGCTACCAGTTTATATTTGGATTATTTTTTTAATTGTACTGAGAGTGTCTAAAGAAATTATACCTGCATATAGATAAAAACTTGATGAATAAATTTTAAATATAAATAAATACAGTTTAACAGAGGGCATATTCTTGACCTTTGTTTCAAATAGGTGAAATAATTTCAATATTAGGCAAGTCCAATGGAAAAATATCTAGCTGTCATTGTACATCTTATATTCATCAAGATATCTAGACACTACAGTCTGTGATTCATCAAGTATTTATGTGTATACACAATTATAAATGGCATTGATGATTTAAATCTGATAAGGATGAAGGATCTAGAAGCCAGTCACACTGAAACTGCCAAGTTAGCCAACTGAAACTTAAGAAAAATACTCCCAGAGACTTTGATGGATTGTGAATCAAGTTTAGTCTCACTTAAGGACATCTTGCAATGGAAATACCTATTGAAGAAATTAATTGCTGTCATTATGTAACTGGAACGGGTTTTTTTCAGAATTTTAGAGAGCAGGTACAATAAATGATAAACAAGTAAAAGTAGGGGAGGCCAGGTGCTAAAAAAAAATAATTCAAAGAAACTCGTTAGGTTGCATGCATTCATTGTGTGACAGGGCTGAAAATTAATTTAGCTTGTAATGTTTCACTATCATACAGACTTAAAGAATAATTATTTGAAGCCTACATTTGCATTAGGTACTAAAATATTTGATTATTTTTCAAGATTATAATTCTTTTCTAAATACAGACCTACTTGGCATACTGGTTCTGTGTTTTATGGTTTTCAAATGAATTTTAAAAGCTTGCTTTTTCAGAGCAAAGAACCTAACCACCACACCAGGGAACCTATGCCTGCCAGCCTCTCCATATGTTCTCTACACTCATAAGCCCTCTTGCAGTAATACTTGCATAACAAATGTAAATATAGTTCTGGACCAACTTTTCTCTCAGATGAGCACACATCAAAGACTAATGTTAGTGAAGAGACTTTTCCTTCATCTGTTACTAACCAGCTTTGAACGCTGCCTTCTATTTCTTCATTTAAATTTTACAATAGTAACTGCATAAGATTAAAAAGCAGATGTTACCTAAGGGCAAAAATTTGCCCCTTATGCATCTTGACTAGTACCTTACTCTCTGATTGATCCTTTTAAGTCAAGCAGTAGTTTTTTACTTCCTCTTGTCAAGTATTTCTTTGATATCAATGGATATGGTACAGAATGATGAGTGGGTATGTAAAGCAAAACATTACTCAGTTTAGTTCAATCAGAGGAATATCTGTATGGAGGAAATGCAAGTGTCTTTGTTATACTGGTAGTCAGATATTCACATGAGGATCCCACTGAAATCAGAAGCTATTCATATAAGTAACCCCTTTCCAGGGTTTCTTTGATTTCTATGAGTTTCGAAAATTTAGAAAAAATTTAGACCAGAAAGAGAATTTGGAAATGAAAAAGATTTGTATGAAAGAGAATAGAAAGATTAGAATTTTGTTGGTTTTGAGAGAAGAAAGATATAATCAAGTTATGTATCTAAATAAAGAGCATGAAGAAGACAGATTGAGAGCCTCTGTTTCATAATAAAGGAAAGCAACATTCTTCAAAAGTGACAAGAAGTAATAAAAACACTGTTGCTCCAAAATATATTTCTGCTGCACATAACTGTGTTTCAGAACTCACTGCAAAAGATGTCACTGAGGCCAAGAAAAACTGAGTGAAAAATTGACTGAAATTAAAATAAAGAACAGGTGAAAAAAGCCTAACAGATTCGTATGAGTTAGGATCTCTGCTCTTCAGCAGAGGTGCCAATTCTAAATGTTAGCGATTAGGATGCAGGAAATTTACCATCTATTTGATTAACACTAAGTATTATACTTACCAGATGTCATTCAGACTATTCATGTAGAAAACTCAAAAGTCTCAGGAAACCTGTTGGCCAGGACCCCACTTGTGAGCTTCAAAAGGCCACTGATTAGGTGGGGGTGGGAAATAGCTTTTCCTGCTGAAGATAGAAGAAAGTTGTGGAAAATGAGGGGATGTGTCTTCAGGAGAGAGCGCGGGTTGCATCGTTTTTCCCCAGAGTCCCACTTCTGGCCTTAGAGACACCCCCTGTATGGAGCTTTGCCACTGCATAAGAAAGGAAATTTGTCATAACGTTTAATTCCAAACTGCCTTCATCATAAAATATTCATTGAGGTCTGAATGTATAGATGGAAAAATATTGTCCTCGTTCCATGAGCAGTACAGTTTTTTACTTTAGAATTTCATTCTGGAAGATCACAGTCACAGGGAAGTATCCAGAGTAGAGACGATGTCACTTGTTTAGACTGATTGGTCATTGGATGGAACTGGACATGGGGTGGCACAGGGGTAAATACTGTATAATTCACATCACATGGGTGGTGGCAGATGTATTGGCTGACTCACAAGAATGGTGCAAATGGCTTGGCAGGCTTGATCAGTAAAAGGTGGTATTGTCCTCCTTGGGAAGCAGTTAACGCCAAGAGACTCTCGCACAAAACACAGGACAAATATGGGCTGTGGTTGGTCTTCTAAAGAACCTGGATACAATATCCAAAAAAAAAAAAAAAAGAGGAATGTATTCTGACTATTTCCTCTGACATCATGTGTTCACTGCTTTTAGACCTAGACACAGAGGAAGCAGAAATGTAAATAAGTGCTAGTCTCAATAAATAACTCAATATTTATAAGTTATTCTTGCTTTCTATTCTTTGTTCTCAGCTAAAAGTAAAAGGAGAAATATCTTTTCACTTGACCATGCAGAACAAGAATTTAAATCATTAAAGCAGCAGTCTTTGAATGCTATTGATGACAATTACTTATGCACTTACAGTATCATAACTATACCTATGCTTATAAGCCTGGGGTCTAAATCAGAAATGTCAAATGCAGCACAAGCAAAACCTTAGTAACACCATGTCATTGTGGTATTATATGTTTGTATTATGATCATCATAAATAGTGAGCATGCTACTGTATCAATACTAAGGTGTTATTACTTGCCACACAATCAGAGTAAAGAAGAGAAAACTGTTTATTGGAAACTAATGTAGACAATACAAAGGGTAATGAAATCCTTTAAGAAATACAGTATTTATGCCACAAACTCTAAATCCTATTAAATAAGTTGGAGGGGGGATCCCCTTAAGAATCGTTGAAGTGCCATGTACTTATAGTCAGATCTCACTGAGCCTTGTCAGGAGGGATCCTCAGAGGAATAAGTTCTTTGCTTTGCTTTTATGTTCTTCTAATTTTCTGAAGATATTTGGAATTACATAAAAGACTCCATACTGGCTGAAGAAGACCAAAAGACCTCTTAAGAAATGCCATCAAGCAACAAATCAAGAAGGGAAGTTTCTAGAATTGTGAACTGAGCTGCACTTTAGGCATAGTGAGCCACAGCACTGGAGTGCTGAGCCCTCTAGCAGAGAATTGCCTTTGATTTCATGTGCTGGCAGACATGAGCTGGCTCTTACCTGTTGATTTTATTTGTGAAAGATTAGGTGTTAAAACAATTCTACAAGGTGGGCATTGTCAGAGAATTGAATTTTGTGGCCTGTCTATGGTAAAAATTGACCTATTTTGTTTGCACGTGAGATAAATGAGTGATTTTATATCCACTTACTCATCTCAATGTGAATCTGAAATTTTTCCTATTATTTTACTACGTAGGCTGGCTGAAGGAAGAAGAGAGGACTGGAGTCAATTGTCATTTTCATTAATGTTGCCTGCAAAGTAGATGACGAAGCTGAAAGAGAATTTAATAACATATGACATATATTATTATGAGGCAATAAGAAAAAGCAAGTAGCAATTCTACTGGTTTCTAAATCTAGATAGTTTAAAAATGGGGGTACTGATACAGAAGCTGGGCAGTAAAGGATAAAGGTGATAGAAATGGCAGGTAAAAAGTTACTGGCAGTCTAACACAGTCACAACTTCACAGACATTTGTAACACTGTAGCTGCTAGATTCAGAGGCTCAAAATCTATAGTTGGGTATACCAAACACTAAGACATATGTAATTATCTGTGTAATTATAGATGTTATTCTCATGAACATAGTGATCAAAGTTTTAGAATTTGGCTCAAATTATGCAAGTCCTTTGCATTCTCCAGAGAGAAGTTGCATTCTCACTTTTATTTATTTTGAAATTTTTTAAAAAAATCCATAAGGAATATAAATTCTTAGTAGATGTATGTGGGGTTTTTTTCTCTTCTGTAGCCTCTTGAGAACATTCTAAAAAAACTGAGAGACGAAAGTCTGGAAATTTTTTACTTTTATCATCTGTCATCAAAGATGAAAAGAATGCTCTGTGACAAGCTAAGAATATATCATTATATGCAATTTTCAATTTTTTAATGAGAAATATGTGTCATTTTTGGAATAGAGTTACTATCATAAGATAATCTTCAGAATAAGGAACACAGTATTGCAATTATGAATCAAATGCAATTTGATGCTAATCTGCATTTTCTCTGGGGTTTGAGTAGGATAAAAGCTGGGATAAAAACAAACAAAAGCAATACTCACAGAATTCATTCTTGCCAGAACTGTTAGCATGCTAAACAAATGTTAAAGTACACCAAATAGCCCTTTTCAAATTAAATTCAAAACAGCTGTTGTCAAGATTCCTTCCTCAGTGACTGTAGCACCATCTAGAAACTGGTGGAAAAGTCTGAAAACAGTCCCTGATTTTCAGCACTCATCCTAAAATACCAGGATCCATTTATATAAAAGAATATTTATGCATTAAGTAATGGTGTACATATCTGCAGCCCACTAGTGACCCTCTCTTTCCCTGCAGGCACTGGTGACATGCATGACTGTACATTTATGTTCCCTGTGCTGCACTTATTCAAAAGGAATAAAAATGTGCTATTGTACCACCAACCAATCTTTAATTAAAAAAAACTAAATCAAAACAAAAAGCCAAAACAAGCCTACATTAAAAAACCTCTGAAATAAAACTGTGTTTAGTCACAGACTGCCTTTTGAAGCCTATCAAGCTAAATGTTGCTGAAAGTCAAGTGTTATTTCCATTGATGCAATAGAAATCCAGCAGTGTAAAGCTGATCTACAAGGAAACACAGTCAGAGTTTGCATTCAATATTTTGTGATCAGTCAGTTCCTGAAAAGTGAACGTAGAAATATCACCAAAATATAGGCAGGCACTTGACTGAGCTAAGAAAAACAAGAGTGTGCACATCAGTTATTCAGTGTTTACAGCTGGAGAAAATCATAGGAGTAGTTAGGTAGCTCCTCAGTGACTGGATGACTTGTGACTAGTAAGCTTGAATGTAGCAAGAAAAAATATAAAGCGAACTATATCATTCGAAATCATAAGTGCCAAGCAATTTTTCCTGTATGGAGTTGATCAGCCTTTCTTGGGAGTAATAGAATCATAGAATAGTTAGGGTTGGAAGGGATCTTAAAGATCATCTAGTTCCAATCCCTCTGCCATGGGCAGGGACATCCCAGTAGATCAGGCTGCCCAAGGCCCCATCCAACCTGGCCTTGAACACCTTCAGGGATGGGACATCCACAACTTCCCTTGGCAACATGTTTCACTGTCTCACCACTCTCATGGTGGAGAAATTCTTCCTAATGTCTAATCTAAATCTTCCCCTTTCCAATTTAAAGCCATACCCATCTCATTCTGACAACACATGCCTTTGTAAACAGTCACTCCCCAGCTTTCTTGTAGGCCCCCTTCAGGTACTGGAAGGTCGCTATAAGGTCTCCTCAGAGCCTTCTCCAGGCTGAACGAGCCAAAGTCTCTCAGCCTGTCTTCATAGGGAAGGTGCTCCAGCCCTCTGATCATCTTTGTAGACCTCCTCTGGACCCATTCCAACAGTTCCATATTCTTCTCATGTTGAGTATTCCAGAACTGGACAGAGTACTCCAGATGAGGTCCCACAAGAGAGGAATAGAGAGGCAGAATCACCTCCCTCAACCTGCTAGCCACTCTTCCTTTGATGCAGCCCAGGACATGGTTGGCCTTCTGGGCTGCTAGCACATCTTGCTGACTTATGTCAAGTTTCTAATCAACCAGAATCCCCAAGTCCTTCTCTGCAGGGCAGCTCTCAATCATGTTTTTCCCCATCATGTACTGAAATTGGGGATTGCCTCGACCCTGCTGTAGGACCTTCCACTTGGCCGTGTTGAACCTCATGAGGTTTTCAGAGGCCCACTTACCCATCCTCTCCAAGTCCCTCCGGAGGACATCCTGCACTTCTGGTATGGCAACTATGCCACTCAGCTTGGTGTCATCTGCAGACTTGATGAGGGTATACTCAATCTTGCTGTCAATATAATTGATGAAGATATTAAACAGCACTGGTCCCAGTACAGAACCCTAAGGGACACCAATTGTCACAGATCTCCATCTGGACTTTGAGCCATTGACCACTCCTCTTTCAATATGACCATCCAACCAGTTTCTTATCCACTGTACCATCCACCTATCAAATCCATATCTCTCCAATTTAGAGAGAAGATTGTTGGGGGGGATTATGTCAAAGGCTTTACAGAAGTCTAGATAGATCACATCCGTTGGTTTATTATAAAAAAATTTCAGTTTCCTCTCAAAGTTCCACTTAGAGTTTCAGATGTTAATCTTCTATGTGATGATTTAAATATTAGTTATTGCTTCCAACACAGTTGCTTCTGACATAACTGAAGTAAGATTTTCCAATCAGTGTGTAATCTAGAAGTCTAGTAATATTGCTTTTGTCAAATCTGAACAGAATTTCTTGATGATTTTATCTGCAAAAATAGATGGTGCATTACAATGCAATAACAATAAACATCTTTATGAGAAGATTAGGTAAATCAATTGTTTCTTTATGAAAAATGTAAGTCTTTGTATAAGCAGTTGTCCTAATTTGCATTAATGGATATACTCACAAAGCTCTTTCCTTTGGATGTGAAACATGTTTAGTATTGAAATATATTTAGTATCAAAACATGAAATACATTTAGGGTTTTTTTAGTGTCTTTGACACTAGTCAATTTTTTTTTATATATGTAACCTTAATAGGACTGTAGTACCAGTGACATGAAAAATTTGAACTTATTTTAAAGTACCTATGGTTTTGCTTGTTATCTGAAGAAGAATGTATTCAAGGACAGAATATTACACCTTAAGTGAACTGTGGAAGAAATAAAAAACTAGCACACCTTCTTAATGTTTGTTTTTAAGATGACTTCTAAAAAAATTGATATTTTAATAGTACTGAATACTTAACAGGTACTAAAAATAGAAAAATATTTAAAGAAATTCCTAAGAACAAAAAAGTAGCATTAGTGAAAGAAATAAGAGATCTTTTTTTCAAGATTGTCTCACCTAGAGGGAATCTGTACTTACAGTTTGGTAGTATTGTCTGGTTAGACTGCAAGGCCAGGTATTTTCAAAGGCACAAATCACAGTTAGATGCTTAACTTCCTTTATTACTTAAAAAAATATCCCCATAGTCTTTTTCTAAAGCAGCAGTTCTTTCCCTTTCACATGTTCAAAGGCATATGCCTAGTCTTTTTACATCGAGATGAAAAAAAAAAGCAGGCACAGAGCTTATGCTATGATGACCTTTTTCAGCTCTTGCTGCCTTCAGTAGGAGTTGGATGAGGACCCCAAAGTGCAATGAAGGCAGACATATAGTCAAAAATAAACTAGATTTTGCCCTACAAAAAAAAAATTTTTCTCTTAATTTGGCCAAACATCTGTCCCCTTCTAAACCTTCATGTTCCTTGGTTATATAAGCCTGACTAAGAAATACCACTTTGAAATAATTAACTCTGTTTCAGGACAAAGCCAAACAGTTTCATTTGATATTTGAATTAATACTTTATCAAATTTGTAAATTTTCAGCTTACCATTTTACTCCAAAGGATTCTGCCTGGCTTTGACTGAGGTTTGTCGTGTGGATAGAGTAGAGAAAGATTATTTTATCTTGGCAGCAGGCTGGTGACAAAATACCTACACTATGACTAATCTCTTTTCTAGATTAGAAGGTTCATACTAGAAACTTTCTACAGCTAGTGTCACTGTGACAGTTGTAGTTATCTTAGTCTGCATTTCAGTGTTTTGCATTATTTCTTAGAGAATGTCTGATTTCTGATTTATAGAACTCCCATCAGGTCTACATAAAACCAAAGAAAAACAGCAGCATGACCTGCAGAATTTTTTTTTTTCCCCTACTCTTGTCCTGTCATGGATTGTCACTTTATTTAGAGGGAAATTTCATGTTGATCATGGTTTTGAAATTGACTTCATACTTGTAGGGTCAGACTTAGGTTTGTCCTTTTATTTCCTAGTTCTAAAAACTTTGGACATCTAAACTTTTGATTTATTTTCATTGTGTTTTAATTTTTTGTAGTTTTCAATGTGTATGTATTTCAGCAGATGAAGAAGATGTATGGGAAATAAAAGAGCAGTATGATTTGGCTATCTAAGTAGATCTGTATAAGAGTCTTTAAGGAAGTCTACTTCAAAATGAAAAAGCTTAGGAAAATGGAATTTAAAGAGTTGGGTTACACTTCAAAGAAAGGAAAACTAGAATTATGACATAATGCTTGATCTCTGTTTTCTAGAGAGGACAAGGTCAAAGAGGAAATATTAGGATAATTGAACAGGACTATTCTCCAACAGGAATTATGAACCATGTTAGTGTTTTATAGATCTTAATAAGAAGATTGAATTTATGCACCATTCAGAACCAGTACATGTCGTCAGGTAGAATACAAATGGAATGGCATATAAAAATGCAATTTGAGATGGGATGTAGCATGTCATTTTAGCAGTCTGGATCTAATTTGTAAGACTAGGCTGTGTTCCTACCTAGAGACAGAGTCTGTTAAGGAACACAGAGGTGTTCTGTTACACTGTGTTACAGCTGTTCCTGCTGATGCTCAACCGAGGCTAACTCACAGCTGAGTCAGAGGGTGTGTGGACTTTGCACCAAACAGTTCAAACGAACAGCAGCTTGTGAACCCAGTAGACTCAATTGAGGAAGAAAAGATGCATCTGACCTCTGTTAGGTTTAGCACCTTTTCCTTATCTTATGTTGTTCATGGACAGATATACCAAACCACAATTTTTTTTTTCTATTTTTGTGGTAATAGTAATTTTGTGCATTGTAACGTAGGGTACTTGAGGTAATTCTTTGTTTAATCGGGAAATAGTGTGCTCCCATATCTTGTTAGGTAATCTTCTGCTCTTAGCCTGAAAGAATTCAGTGAATCAGTCTAGAACTGAAGGGCAAAATGCCTAAAAAGGATTGTATATGTAGAGACAATTGATTTTAATTCACATACTATGAGAAATTTTAAACATTTCACCCAGACAATAAATCCATATTTTTCCAGGGAATTGTGCCTTATATACCACCTGTGTGGCCCAGAAAGGAAAACAAAAAGAAACTTCAGAATTCCAGTGTTTCTGTACTTTCTTGGTGAAAAATGACTCTGAGTGAAAAAAAGTTTTTAAAGGCATCTGATGTAACTTAAAGTGGAAGATATTCAGCTGTATAAAATATGAAGAGCTGAACGATCCAACAAACAATGCCTCAGAGCATCAGAGCCCTCACAAATCACAATTTCAAAAGTATGTTGAAGCATCCATTTAGCAGTCAGAGGCATGTTCAACAGCTCTTCATGAGTAACCACATCAAACAGAAATTATTTAATTTTATAACTACTACTATTGCAAATAAATAACACTTTTCTTGCTTTGCTATTTTGCAACAGGTTCAAAAGTTCAGCTTCAGTCAATACATAGACTCAACATAGTGTGCAAATTATACTACTGGCATATGTTGTTAAATATGAAATAATTGTAATGCATTCATTAATTACTACATAAAGAATCCTGTAGTGGAGAATAAAAGTGAATCCATATAGTATTGTTTCTTTTTCTTATATAGTTTTTGTATATAGTGATATATGCACTCCAAAACACAGTTTTCAGTGTCTCTCATTGTTTCAATAAAAATAATATGCATAGATAGACTGAACACTGGTCATTTGTAGTTGCAATTAGAAAAAAGTGTGCTTCTTTGCTTTAATGACATTAGGCTGACTGTAATGCTGAAAACAATGCCTAGATTAATTTGGACTATTTTGCATATTTCAATTAATCTTTAAATGTGATTTGTTAACTGCTATTTTTTAAAAAAGAAAGACCTCTGGATTAAAAACCTGTGCTGTGATTCATTCTGTTTGTTTCTACCTCCATGTGAAGCAGATGTAAAGTGTTAAAGAAAATGAGTCAAAAACTTTAATTTGGTAGTATCATACACTTGCATAGGTGTTAATGAGTACAAAGGATGTGCAGAGAAGCTCCAGCCTCAGATACTATATGTATAAAAAAAAAATAATCCAGTATAGCCATCTCTATCTCTCTTCATGTCTTCTATTTTTCTCAGTAGCTCACCAGACTGTTCTCAGATCAAATATTCTCTATAAATTGGGAGATCATTTAGGTGATTTATGAGGCTCTTAGCTATTACATACTTACCTACTCAATAAAAGTACTTACATCATATGACACACAAGCTACCTCCACAATCCAAGAATCACTCTTGAAGTGGCACATACATCAAATTGCAATGTGATTTCCTGTACCTAATACATCACTTAAGGGCAAATAACAGGCATTCCATTGTAGATATTTTATATTTCTTCATTAATTGTTCTTTGTTTTCTCAGACAGCACCTTTTTACTCTTATAACTTTCTCTTATACAAAAATATATTCTTTAGCATTAAGAAAAAGAGAGTTATAAGGCAGAAAGGCAGACACAGAGAGGGGTGAGAGGTGAGAGGGGTTGTGGGAGTTATAAGAACACAGAGACTGTAATTTCCTTAACAATTTTTTTTTACAAGCCTGGAATTAAGTAGCACCTGATGCTTATGTGTAATAATAATAAAACAGAGAATTGTAAATGGATTTTGATGAAAATGTGTGTCTTGCTTGCAAAATAGATTGATTGATTTATTCCAGAATTATTAACCTTAGAGTAGCTGAGCATCGGAATGCAACCAGGTATATTCAATTTATAATAATGATGTTATTTCTGGCCAACATGCTCTATTATGTGCAAATTTCATTGCATTAGAGGAAGACATACTATTTAGGCTATTAATTCAGAACCTGAACCTCAGTACCCTTATAAGGTTCAAGAATAGATAGTAAATGAAAGGAAAGTAAGTCATGAAGAATGACATAGATAAGATTGTGTTTATTTTGTGTGGAAGCTTAGATCAGAGCCTGAGATTGGAAGTCCCAACCAACTTTTGAAAATATTATTGAGAATTTAAATAGAGATTTTGACCATCCATTTTCTCAAAAACCATATTATAGTCTGTAGACAACACTCCAGAAGACACATTTTCTACCTCAATTCCACTTGTAACAGAAGTACTCGAAAGAGCTATCATTCTATAGATAGAGCATGGCTACTTCAAATATCTTTCGTCGTCAATTCTTTTTTCCTTTACAGCCACAGGACTGCCTTGTTCCAGGTTCTCTCAGCCTCACATATGATCAGCTTGTATGTAAAAGGTCTCAAACAACTTCTCAAACAGCAAAAATCACAATCTTTGCAGACTTACACATGATTTATCTTTTCCAGATAGCTGAAAAGTGGTCTACCTCTACAATGAATCTCAACATCTAACTGTAATTGATAAAACAGAGAGAATGCATTACAGTATAAATATTCCTCAGAATCCCATACTTTAATATTGGTTTCCATAGAATTTCCCAGCTGTTCATCTCTCTCCTCTTGGTTGCCTGCTTACTTACACCTGAAATCAGCAGTTTGCTAGCCAGCAGCAACAACAGGTGAGGCAAACCTATAGTGGCTTTGTAAGGACAAGTATCAACTATTACAAGAACATAAATAATTGCAATAGATAAAAACTAGTCAATTTATGCTATCAATTTAGAGTGGAAAGTGGCTGAGAAGCAGAGATGACAGGTCAGAGTTTCAATGCTGTGATTCAATCATGTCATGTAGGTATTGTAAGCATTTTTTAGAAAATCTAAAGATGTTTTGTGAATGAATGGTGACCAGGAAGGAAAGATTTTGATTATTTAGGCTTACATTTTAGCCTCTACTGAAATCAAACAAATTATGCTTTTTGGTGGTAGTCAATGTTAGTCCTAACTTCCAGTTACAAAATATGCTATATAACTTCTCTAAATATAAGAAATTTAATAGATTTTTTTTTTAACCGAGCTTATGAGAGTATGAATCTCACATCTATTGAGATGAATAAAGGCTTTATGGAAATAAGTGTAAAAACATTCTATGGGAAAATGTGACTTTTATCAGATATTTTATAACCTTTGAAAATGTCAATTTCCACCTATAACTGTTAGCTTTTCTTTTGGATTGGCTAGATTCAGTTAGACTTATTTCTGGGGGCAAAATAATTATTTGGCTAACTTTCGTCCATTGCAGCCAGGATGTTACAAGTTTTAGTTTCCTTACCATTGTAATAAGATATTTCTATGGATTACACAGACAAACTCGAAAGGCTAGAGAATAGATATATCTAAATAATTTATTTTCTAGGTATTGTATTTCTAACACTGGTTAGCAAAGACTAGCCATCCATATGATGTAAATGCAGACACAGCTATCTGCCAAATCCATGAGGGTGAAGGCAACACAGGTGGAGAACAGAAACCTTCCTGTCCTCCTCATTCTTGAGACCCTTCATAGCCTAGCCGCACCTTGTAATTTCAAATTACTGTCAATATAATAACAACTGCTTCTAGCTAACTTCCTTTTCAGGCCTCCATTTCTTACCTAATTAAACTTGAAATAGTCACCTTCTTTCTTTCTTTTCTCTGCTCATCATGCTGAAGAACAATGTATGTGTAGTTATTTTACTGTCTACTCTCAAAATGTCCTTTAAACTCTATCTTACTGTTGTGTCTAAAACTTTTAAGCAAAACAGTTTTGGGGATGATTAACTGTTAAACAGACAACGTTACTATTTGTTTATACTATACTTGTCGTCTCTTATTTATACCCGGCCTGTAAGCCTCATGTAGCAGGAATATTTTTGTTGGCTATGTTCACTTACATCACCTAGTACAGCTCAATACTGCATTTTGATTATAGTTCCCTTATCATGAATACAATAGTCATAACAACAAGTGCTGTGAACTGGCCTGAGTTTGTTAGATAAAGTGTGGTCTGCAGGCGAGAGTGGCTGATGGTTATCATATGTACCACAGCTCCAAAAGATCGAAGTAGTTGCAATAAGAAGGACAGACTTGTTTGAGTCATGACAAATCTCTGCACTGAGGGTGTGTGATGTTCTTGAAATAGTACAGCAAACCAACCAGCTAATAATTTTGCAGTAAGCAGCTGATGATCTTGAAACTGAGCAAGTGCTTTTGAGCTCGGTAATCTGCCAAACAGATTTCACAAACTGTGATGGAAATGGTATGCACCAATTATTCTATTTTGTTTTTAAGGAAAAATGTTCTAGCATAAATAATGAATATCATACACTAAGTCTAGTTAAATGCAAAGAAATTAAGTGCATTTTCTTACAACATGCTTCGATGTATACAATCTATTTCTAGGAATTCCACTCTTCATTAGCAATTATTTTATGCATCAGGTGTGTTCTCATTGAAGTTCTTAAAAGCTGCATTAGTCTCGGTTGCTTGAAATATTAAGATAACTTTAAAGGTGGCTTTCAAGGTCATATATCTTGACAAAATATTGTAGAAGTGACAAAAATATTTGGCAGTCTGTTCTGTTGAGTAAGACTTTGTTAAGAACCCAATGGTTAATCATGAAGTTAACACATACAATGATTGCCTGCTCTGCCCTCACCTTGTTTCTTATTAATGCAACATCACACCATGACAGTAGAGCAGATTGTCATCACTTCATGGCATTATACATAAAACGTGTTGTTATAAACATTGCATCAAATCAAGATGTAGGATATAAAGCTAGAATAACATGTTTAGTGAAAAGTGATACCTTATCTCTCTGTGAATTTTCTTCCTCAATTTAAACATCAGTGAAAACATTTTTGCAAGATCTGTTTATCATTATTCAGTGCGGGAAAGGAGGCAGACTAGAGAAACAGAACATTTTTTCAAAACCAGGAAGCTACAGTGAGTGTCTTGGAAAGCCTCTGAATACATTGACGCAGAATAAATAAAATAAAATAAAATAGAATAAAATAAAATAGAATAAAATAGAATAAAATAAAATACACAGCATCTTGTGAATCAGAAGAATTAAGTATGCTTCCAGTAACCTGAAGAGAAAATGCTTGCTCCCTGGGAAGTTTTGAAACTTCTGGGATAGGGCCTAAATGAAACAGTATGTAACAAAGAAAACTCAAAGTATTTATAAAAACTAAATTCTGAGGAAAAAATCAGTTCAGAATTTTCAAAATGAGAAGTTCTGTTTAAATATTTATTGCCTGCTGAGGTTTATTTAAGTTTAAACTGGACAATATAAATGGTAAAGAATTTAAAAACATACTAAAAAATATTGTACTCTGACTAATCTTCATCCCTATCAAAATTCCTCTGAAATCTTTCTTTTTAAAAATTAATATCAAATATTTCCAGTGTCATTTTATTTTTCTGGAACTGAAACATTCTAATAGAAAAAAGTTTTTGTAAAAAGCTAATGCCTGCCAGGAGAAATAGGAAAAAACCCCAAATAAATAAGAATAAGGGAAGTACTATACAAAGCTTCCACAAAATACCTTATTTCATGTCGTTAGTATAACTTGTATGCCCAAAGGAATGCTTTGTAACACAAAAAAAAGATTAATTAGAGCTAAATGATGGTCACACCTGAAGCTCTGCAGTAAATCTTTCCTTGCTTTATCCAGGTTTGTTCTAAAAAGTCTTGGACATTCTCCATTCCCCATGAGAAACTATTTCACAGCCTATGGAAAACTCAGCAAGTCTTTTCAGATATTCAGCAAAAATGTACCCTTAACAAAATTTGTCATCTTTTTCTCTTGTAGCCTTTTAACCCCACAAATATTTCCTTCTTCAACACAAACAATCTTTGGAAATAAAAAGATAATTATCATGTTATCACATCATCCTCACTCAAGGTAATATATTCTTTCATTCATCTTTTCTTAAATTGAGGTCACAGCTCTCAATATTAGTTTTATTTCTTCAGCTTGCACTGCACTCACATTTATTTGTCTATATTTTGGAGCACTGAAGTGATTAGAACAGAATCTAATGCACAGGGGACTGTCTTATCAAAGCTCTGTAGGGATATACACTCGCCTTCTTTCCCAATTATCTGATGCCGCTGCAAAATCATTTTCTCTTGATTAAAAAAGGATCAATGTACAGTGTTGTGTTACATGGGCTATTTTTCCTGTTATTATAAAGAGGCAAGGCTGACTAATCATCCCTCCTAATTACCAGATGTACATTGACCTCAGTGACAGTATTTGAATAGGTTGGGTTGGAAAGAGGTGTTAGTGTGAGCTATTGTAGGTTCCTCTTACAATGGCTATGCAGTGGACCTCAGACATCACGTTCTTCTCAGAAAATAGACTGACAGCACCATGGGTTCAATTTAATATTTGGAATTTATCAGTACAAGCAGAAACTCCTTCAGCCTATAGTCGTGAGAAGCAGTGTTACACTGAGGCTCTCTTCTAGAAAGATTTTAAAAGAAGGGCCACATTGTACTCTCTGCAGCGCTTGTAGGGGAACTGTTAGTTTGGTTTATATTCTCCATAACATCCATCCAAATCAAAAGATGATTCTTAGATGGGGATAACTGGGCAGTGTCTTAATTGGTGAGTGTTAATCTTTTCTCAGCCCTCTGACTTCTCTGTTTTATTGACCCAGATGCAAATGTCAGCAAACTTAAATCTTGTTCTTGCTCTGGCCAGCAGCTTGTGTGATGACCTGGAGCTTTAGATGGGCATTGACTCTGAAGTCTGAAACGGCTACAATAGTTGGTGCAGAAACCTCTGCCACAGCGATTGAACTGTTCCTGGAAAGTAGGTAGCTGCTCTGAGATGCAGGCCAGCATTTCTCTCTCTCTCACAGGTTCTTATCTTTCATCAGGACTATGTCAGAGCTGCAGTGAAAATTATTTCTTCCTGCTTGATAGATTTCTTTCCAGTTTAACATGATAAGTAAACATTTCTGCTCAAGTTACTTGTACAGACAGTACTGGCAGCTATAGTTTCCTGGGGAACCAGGATGCACAGTTCTTCCAGCTCTTTATCACAGCATGGGCCTAAATCCTTTCTCAGTACTTCTAGTAGGCTTCAGAAAAAAAACTGTAGAGAATTAATGTGTATCCAACAGATAAATCAGAGAAGAATTAATCACTATGAAAAGTTATACAAATAATTTATTTTTTTTCCTTCATTCCATTATTGGTTTTATCCTTCAACCTTCTGGGCTACAGAAACTGAGAAGTGAGAATTCAGGTGTAATGAAGACAGAAGGAGTTATTTAAGCTGACTATGCTGGCCAAATAACATCTAGGTCTTGCTAAAGAGCATTCTAACTGTTGGCTTGCATTAAACATCTTGCAATATGTTGTTGCCTGCATTATAAATGCTCTTGGTAAGGTCAGAGCTGAAATGCATTGAAATGAACTGTAGATTGCTGTTTGTAGAGGTTTCTGTCTTTGTGGACAAGTGGTAGATTGAGGGTTAGACAACCAGAGAGGAAATACTGAGAAAATACTCTGCACAAAAGGGGCTGAAGAGCACATCTGCCAAAAGATCTGAAAAAGTAAAAAAGAAAGGATGAATTGGCTTGGGATATAGTGCTGTAAAGAAAAAAAAGAAAAAAAAAAGCTTGCTTCTCATTGTTTTCCTCAGGCACTCAGGGAACCAGAGATGTATATGTTCATTATCAGTAAACAGAATTATATCAAGGATCTTATTTTTTATTCAGCTAATGAAAAAAACCCCATACAACTCTGAATTTTTCTTGGCTATTCAGGGACAAAGGCAATAATATTTCCTAAAATAGCAGCTTGTCTGGAGTCCACACTTTCCCTACAGAGTCTATAAATTGTTACTGTGGGAAATTAAACATTTCTATGTGAACCACATTTTTTTCTAAATTTTATCATTTTCTGGGTGATGTCAGAAAGATTATCAAAGAGACTTGTGTTAACATTCTCCCAATGCATTCCTATGGGGAGTGGCCCTTCCAAGGCAGTTCAATAAACAGATAAATCAAGGGAAGGTATTCATAGGCATATCAACAGTGGGATATTTAATATAAGTTACAACTTCCTCTCTTCACACTAGCAAGCCGTTAATAGCATTCGATTCTTCTCTTGCAAAATTATACATTAAAGGATGGCTCTAGACAGGCGAAAAATTGACAACGTATCCTCTATGAATTTATTTTTAAATTGTTTTCCCAGTTACAGGACTGGCTGTTTCATAGTTTAATAAATATATCATTCAAATTAGCAAGAGTCATATGAAACTAAATTGGGTTTTGAACAGGAGAATTCAAATGACAAAAATTGGCTAGGTTGCTGCTTGTTTTTTGTTCTACTCACCTTTACAAAGTGACCATATGTTATATCTTCATTGCTTGGCAACTGTAAGAGTTGCATACAGATACAGTCCTTCTGTTGATACTCTCTTTTCATTGTAGTGCTTCTGTCTGGAGGCGTCATTTTGTGAACAGCTGTAATGTTGTTATTAAAAGCAATACATATATTTTAAAACAAAATAGTAGACATATGTGCCTACTGTCAATGCATGCAAGTCTTTCTAAATGTCATGTCGAGTGTTGCAATGGCTGGAAAACAAAGCTGCTTTCTCCAATTTGCATTTCTGAAATCAATTTTGTACACGCTTACAATCTGTCTGCTTAAGAAAACTGTTCTGGGAAATGCTCAGGTATGAACTTGGCACATATAACTAGAGATACAGAACTTGATTCTTCACTGCCTTGATCCTTTTATAACCTTTTACCCCTGTGGAAAATAGGTAGAAAACACAACTGTTCATCTTCAGTAATATGGCACGCTAATTTTTCATAAGTGATGACACAAAATGCAACTAATCTAAGTAATGAGGAGTGTTCATTTTGATGTTTTTATTAGAAGTCTTTGGCTATTCTAGAAGAAGCTTTAAGTAAACCCTCCTGACATAATAATGGCATGATTTCTAGCAGCTGGGATCAAGTATGATAAGGCTATTGTCTTCTAAACTTAATTTTAAAATCTACAAAATGCTGTTGGTTTTCAAATCAGATTACAGTTTTTGGTATTGTTTATGACTGCCTAAAAGAATTTTGATTAGAAGAACATTATTTTTCTAATTATGTAGTAAAATACCTGATTATAGTATTATGTTGTTGGACCAATAACATCTATGAAGTTATGATAGATTTATGCTACGGTATTTTTATTTTATTTATTTTAAATTTTCTTCTGCATGTCAAACTAGTAAAGTCAAATGTTAGTTACATATGCAAATGCAGATTCCTGGCTGCTAGACAGTAGTATGAACATCTGGATTGTAGATTCATAAATATCATGCAGAAATGAAAATGTATGACTTTCAGATCATTGAGGTTTAACAAGGCCAAATGCTGGGTCCTGCACTTGGGGCACAACAACCCTATGCAGAGCTACAGACTAGGAGAAGCCTGGCTGGAAAGCTGCCAGGAGGAGAAGGACCTGGGGGTGTTGGCTGACAGCCGATTGAACATGAGCCAGCAGTGTGCCCAGGTAGCCAAGAAGGCCAATGGCATCTTGGCTTGTATCAGAAACGGCGTGACCAGCAGGTCCAGGGAGGTTCTTCTCCCTTTGTACTCTGCACTAGTGAGACCGCAGCACAAATCCTGTGTTCAGTTCTGGGCCCCTCACCACAAGAAGGATGTTGAGGCTCTGGAGCGAGTCCAGAGAAGAGCAACAAAGCTGGTGGAGGGGCTGGAGAACAAGTCTTAAGAGGAGCGACTGAGAGAGCTGGGGTTGTTTAGCCTGGAGAAGAGGAGGCTGAGGGGAGACCTTATTACTCTCTACAACTACCTGAAGGGAGGCTGTGGAGAGGAGGGTGCTGGCCTCTTCTCCCAAGTGACAGGGGACAGGACAAGAGGGAATGACCTCAAGCTCCACCAGGGGAGATTCAGGCTTTAGATAAGGAAAAAATTCTTCATGGAAAGGGTGGTTAGGCATTGGAACAGTCTGCCCAGGGAGGTGGTTGACTCGCCTTCCCTGGAGGTGTTTAAGGTGAGGGTGGATGAGGTGCTTAGAGGCATGGTTTAGAGATTGGTGGGAATGGTTGGACTCGATGATCCGGTGGGTCTTCCAGTCTGGTTATTCTATGATTCTATGATCATTATAAATCTAGCATCTCTAGAAAACAATGGAAATGGGAGTTGAACAACTGACTTCAGAATAATTCTTTGGATGTTGCTATCACCAGACATAAATTGAGGATCACCAACAGAAATTTTCCTTCTAACAGAGGACTTGACAAAGCTTTTTTCCTACATCTTCACAGAAAAGGCTGGCATGTTCAAATGTGCAGCTGGAAGAGTCTGGCTTCTTTATAGGCAAATCTAAATAAAACCTTATTATGAATGTTTCTAGACTAAATGGTCCTCCTCTGAGAATTCTCAGGAATGCACTGGTTTCCATGTTACAGTATCCTTAGTAGTGTTTCCCCAACCTAAAGAAAACTATGGATTAAGATATTCATAACAGAGGAGACTGAGGGGGGAAAAAATCCCAGTAATTTTAGGCACTATAATGGCTGTGCTTTTGTCCTTTTAAAATTCTTACATTTAATAACATTTTTTTTCTTAAGCATATGTTAAATTTATTAGATTACCTCCCATGTATAAAGCTGGCATATCAAACCACAATTTGCATTGTCAGCTCCTATGAGTGAAATCTATTGCAGTTACAGAGCTGTCCTGCTTTTGCCTTTGTAGCAACTTTCAGACCACAATAACCATCATCAGTTTAAAGCAAGCAGATCCATTACATTTCCTCTGTTCCTACAATCCCACATTAAGCTAATATTATCTGTTTCCCAAGTGAAAAAAAACCCTTCCAGTCCTATCAATTATTAATTCCTTGCTTGCAGCTAATGTTTTGTTTGAATTATTTAAATGCATCTTCATTTATCAATAAACATAAAATGTTAAACAAAGAATACTGATGAAGAACATTACTTAAGCCATAACATTTTATGAGATTATTTCAAGCGCCTTTTTTGATTTATTAGCACAATATGTTTTATAATTATTTTTCCATTTCTAAAGACAAAACAAACCAAAACAAAGCAAGAAATACCATGTTTCTTGATATCATCAAGAGATTTGGAGGCTTACTGAGTGCTTTCAGGAATGTTACAGTTTGATCTGTTTTCTCAGAAAAATATAAGTAAATTTCCATCCTATTTGCTAAAAAAAATCAAGACATGGTTAAGACATAAAATTCCTGTTATTTATTATGAGAATAACAGTATCTGGTATTCATTTTAGCCTCCAATACTTTTTTTTTTCCAATTGCACTCATTTTATCAGTAAAGGACTGAAAAACATGTCTATTGTTAAAATATTCTAAATTAAAACATTTGAGGTAAAAGAACAATAAGTGGCTCATTGCTTTTATTATCTTGGTATGCCTGTCATGGTTTTAAAAGAATAAGGGAAATAGGTAAGTAAAATAAAATCACTATTGTAATATTGATGACTTAATTCAAGCTAATTCTGTCAATTTAAATAACCTTTGCTTAAAAAAGAATGTTTTTTTTAAATATCAGGGAGTTTTAGTCCTGCTTTGTAATAGAAGAAATTAAAATAATTTAAAATGAGTATCGCAGACATATGAAAGTGATATTTCTTGTAGTTAAAATTGTACTAAAACTACAGAATAATTTTACCCTGTATCCAATGTACCCCTCTGCCTTCAGATGTATAATTTCCTCTGTTGATACAAAACTATTCAGAAGCTGGAATAAAACAGCAGTTCAGTCATGATCCTCAGATAAAATCCCTTGTGATCATACATTAAAGATTTTGAACAAAAATACCTTATAAAAGGCTTTCTGTAGCAGAGAATGTTGTGGGATATCCTTGGTGATCAAGATTATACAATTAATAGATTACCTCTGTCATTTTAACAGAAATATTAATCTTCTAGTTTATCACAACTCATCCATTGTAAAAATGCCTTTCAAATAATTGTTTCTGACTGTTTGGTAAGGTCTTAGTAAAGGTGCCAACAATGACCTAGGTCTTACTGTATTACGAACTTATAAAAAGTGTGCTTCCCTGAGGGTTATCAGTCACATAGCAAGATGCAAAGATGAAAGTTGGTAAGTGTTAACTGCCTGGTTTTATGATAAGCAGTCAAGGTACAGAAATCCTATACACACTGAAAAGTTCTGATGATTAAAAGTATAGCATGAAGAATTTCATAGAATCATAGAATAACCAGGTTGGAAGAGACCCACCTGATCATCGAGTCCAACCATTCCCACCAATCTCTAAACCATGCCCCTAAGCACCTCCTTATCTAAAGCCTGAATCTCCCTTGGCGGAACTTGAGGCCATTCCCTCTTGTCTTGTCCCCTGTCACTTGGGAGAAGAGGCCAGCACCCTCCTCTCCACAGCCTCCCTTCAGGTAGTTGTAGAGAGTAATAAGGTCTCCCCTCAGCCTCCTCTTCTCCAGGCTAAACAACCCCAGCTCTCTCAGTCGCTCCTCTTAAGACTTGTTCTTCGGCCCCTTCACCAGCTTTGTTGCTCTTCTCTGGACTCGCTCCAGAGCCTCAACATCCTTCTTGTGGTGAGGGGCCCAGAACTGAACACAGGATTTGTGCTGCGGTCTCACTAGTGCAGAGTACAAAGGGAGAACAACCTCCCTGGACCTGCTGGTCACGCCATTTCTGATACAGGCCAAGATGCCATTGGCCTTCGTGGCCACCTGGGCACACTGCTGGCTCATGTTCAATCGGCTGTCAGCCAACACCCCCAGGTCCTTCTCCTGTCAGCTTTCCAGCCAGTCTTCTCCTAGTCTGTAGCTCTGCATAGGGTTGTTGTGCCCCAAGTGCAGGACCCGGCATTTGGCCTTGTTAAACCTCATGCCATTGGTCTCAGCCCAGTGGTCCAGCCTGTTCAGATCCCTTTGCAGAGCCTCCCGACCCTCCAGCAGATCCACACTTCCACCCAGCTTAGTGTCATCTGCAAACTTGCTAAGGGAGGACTCAATGCCTTCATCCAGGTTGTTGATAAAGACATTAAAAAGGACTGGACCCAGCACTGAGCCCTGGGGAACCCCACTTGTCACTGGCCTCCAGCTGGATTTAACTCCATTTACCACCACCCTCTGGGCCCGGTGGTTCAACCAGTTTTCCACCCAGGAGAGTGTGCGCCTGTCCAGGCCAGAGGCCGACAGTTTCCGAAGCAGAATGCTATGAGAAACTTGTATCAAAGGCTTTCCTAAAGTCCAGGAAGACCACATCCACAGCCTTTCCCTCGTCCAAGAGTTTAGTTACTCGGTCATAGAAGGTGATCAGATTACTCTGGCAAGACCTGCCTTTCATGAACCCGTGTTGACTGGGCCTGATCACCCAATTCTCTTGCAAGTGCTCCTTGATAGCACTCAAGATCACCCACTCCATGACTTTCCCCGGTACTGAGGTCAGACTGACAGGCCTGTAGTTCCCCGGATCCTCCCTGCTACCCTTCTTATAGATGGGCACAACATCAGCCAGCCTCCAATCCAGTGGAACCTCCCCAGTCATCCAGGACTGTTGGAAGATGATGGAAAGGGGTTTGGCCAGCACATCCGCCAGTTCCCTCAAAACTCTTGGGTGGACTCCATCTGGCCCCATAGACTTGTGGGTATCTAGCCAGGCAAGCAAGTCTCTAACCACCTCCTCTTGGACCGTGGAGACCTCATACCACTCTTCCAACCCCTGGGGTTGTGCACAGAGGGAACAATTTTCCTTACTGTTAAAGACTGAGGCAAAGTAGGCATTGAGCACTTCAGCCTTGTCTTCATCCCCTGTTACTCTTGTTCCCTCTGCATCTACTAGGGACTGGAGATTCTCCCTAGTCCTCCTTTTACTGCTGATGTATTTGTAGAAAGATTTTTTTATTGTCTTTCACAGACTTGGCCAATCGCATTTCTAGTTGGGCCTTAGCCCTCCTGACTTTTTCCCTGCACGTTCTCACTTCCTCTCTATAGTCCACCCAGGATGCCTGCCCCTTCCTCCAGAGGTCGTAGACCCTCCTCTTCCTATTGATGTCTCTTAGGACCTCCCTACTCAACCATGCTGGTTTCTTACCCCTCCGGCTACTTTTCCGGAACTTGGGGACGGCTTTCTCCTGAGCTGCTAGGAGTTCCTTCTTGAAGAGCACCCAGCCCTCATGGACACCTTTGCCCTCAAGGAGCGCCTCCCATGAGACTTTTCTGACCAGCCTTCTGGTCAACTTTCTCACAGCAATGGGCTACAGTATTGGATACAAGTATAGTTGGTAGGTCCAAACTGTATTCATTACTTTTATACTTGTGGAACTCTCATTGCCCCTTTGCCACCCCACAATGAGCTAAAAAATATCTGAATGTTTGTGTATATAATTGGATTTTACAATCAGAAAAACACCTGGAGCTCTGAAAAAATGATCCTGAGGTTCAGGAATTGCAAAGAGATTGTCCAGAAGTTTTTTTAAAATGCAATGATTTTCACTTCCAGTTACCCAAGGAGACAAACTTGCATTGTTTCTGCATTGAATTGAGCAACAATTCATCAGAAGGAAAGTTTGGAAGTTCATCTTAAATATGCTTTACATTAGTTTGCTGTGAAAAAAATTTTGGATTGAAGTCTAAGACTAATTTTACTGTAGACAATTAATATTCTTACAGAAAAAAACTTGTTCAGCACTGATGTCCTGTATATGTAAGATATACAAATATCTACAAATATGAACAAAAAATTTAGAACTGCAGAACCAAAGACACAGTGCATGTTGCTAAAATATAGATGCCCTACTGCACTACAAACTGTTCATTCAAGGAAGGTATAAGTATGTGATATCTGGAAACAAAGTAACTTATATCTTTTAGGCTTTCAAGAATAGTTACAGAAATAATTTCTAACACTGAAATATGTTCTAGATAATGGATATCTCTGGGAGATTTATTTAAACCTGCACATTGAAATAAACTGAGGGCTGCAGTAGCTTGTCAAACTCAATGCTGTGTTGAGTGAGAAGGACTCTGAAAGAAGATCCTTTACTATTGCCTAATACCATTCCCCATTCCATATCAACTGCATTCGAGAATTAGTCATATATGATGTGTCTGCTTCGAATTATTACCTATAACATAAGAATATTGCAAGCGTCTATTTTGAAGGTTCTCGCGGGAGGTATATTTGTGACGAGGTCCTCTCCTTCTGTGTGCAAGGGTGTTCAGAACATCAGATGCACGCATGTCTCCCAAACTCCTCCTAGACACAAACGAGCATCACCATAGCTTTGATTCCTTTCCCAGAACTACTAATCACCCACATCAATATTTCCTGGAACAGGACTACAATACCGAAAAGCTGACTGGCTGTTGCTGTAGGCAATAACTCATGGAAAATGCTAAGCAGAATGTTAGCCTACCTGCAAGTGTGGGCAGGGGAGTGGGATGTGGGCATCCTCCCGTCTCCACCAGAATGTAACATGTCAGTGGATTCATGCCTACCCTTATTAAAAGCTTTTCAGTGTTATTTATCAATTTATGTCACTCTTTAAAACCATGGTACATTAGTTAATTCCTATACTACAGTGAAATTCCTATGGAAGTACATATTATAGACACATTAATATCACATTAGCTCATTGTGATTAATGTTATTGCAATGAATGAATTAATAATGATTTGCCTCTTTACCAGGTTTTCTTTTTTTTTTACCTTGACATGAAGAGGATCCGTGGCATTGATTATTATAAATATAATGGATTGATTCATCATTTATGGGAAAAGAGGCTGCTCTTCCCATAAAGCTTATTCTTTTATTGCTTCCCTCCACCCCTCCTCCTTTTATTTCTGTAGATGTATTATCTTTGGCAGGAATTCAAACCATTTATAGATCATTCATAGGAGTCAACTCAGCTCCAAGTACTGTAACTAGAATGCCATCTGTGAGAGAATGAATGGAACTCAGGTGAATGAATTGTCACATATAAACTCTATCAGAAAGGAGACAGTTATACTGGGTAATGAAGGTGAGGAATATATTATCAGCTGCCTTCTCTACAGTAAGATTAGGTTCTTTGTGGCTATTTAATTGTGGGTAAAGTTGATCTGCCAGCATATGTTGTGACACCAATGTATGCAAAAGTAGTATGATAATTCAATGCTGCTGCTTTTGCCCAGCTGGAGTCCAGGGTTTATGTCCTCACTGAAATGGGATGTTATTGAAATCAGCTCTTGATTGGCACTGTGCTCTTTATTACTTGAAGGTGGTCAGTACACACTATATCTGATTATATATTAAGAGATTCTCTTGTAAGTAAGCATCTCGGCTTACTTTTCATTACAATATTTTGTGATTTTCTTAAAACTGATGGTTTTTCCTCTACTCTGCTGCTAATTTAACACTAAAAAAATAGAAGAGTTTATTCAGTATTTTGGTTTACTTGTCTCACCATTATTTTTTTCAAGGACTTGATGGTTGAATCAAAGTACAATGTAGTGCAACTACATTCCTCACTAGTCAAGATTAAAGTTGTCTAGCACTTATAAATGAGTATTTAATGTGATATTTTGATGACTGCTTGAAAAACAATTTCAGAAAAACTTTTCAGCATAAAATCACGTATCATTTCACTATGTAGGCAAATTTTTTAATACTATATTCACACTATTCTTGAATGTTTCTTTAAACTTCTGAGAACATTTCATTTAATCATGTTCTCCAAAAAAAAAGAGGATCTTATAACACTCCCAGATACATCCAGGTAAGTAAATCCAGATTGACACCTCTGAAGATACTTCTTGTTGTGGATACACATTGATATAAACAAGAAAGACATTAGGAACTTATCTTCCACTAATTACTCACCCTCTCCTAACCTCTTCTTGTCCACAATTATTATATGTTTCTCTAGGTTCATTTAATAGTTAATATGCTGACTCTTCAGGACAAATACCCAAATGGATCAAATACATGTATAGTGGTAGGAAGGAGAAACATTAAGCTTTACAACTCGCATCT
The DNA here is from genome assembly GCA_033459285.1 of Clamator glandarius. Classification (NCBI taxonomy): domain Eukaryota; kingdom Metazoa; phylum Chordata; class Aves; order Cuculiformes; family Cuculidae; genus Clamator; species Clamator glandarius. Next base: position 592,887 of record JAUNZM010000317.1, read on the forward strand.
CCCTCAGACCATACACTACACAAATGACTGAAAACCAGCTGCCACTAATGAAATTTTTAGTTGTTTTTTTTTGTTCTTTCATTTAAAGTGAAAGAGAAGGGAAAGAAAAGGAAAGTGGTAGGACAACTTTTAGGGTGAGTTTTATTAGCCCTATTTCTGATTAAGAGGCTAAAACTAGCCCTATGGAAGTCTCCAGGTACAGTCTAGAGCAGTGACCTCCTTTCTTCCCTGGCCTATAAGCAACAGTGCTTGAAAACAAATATGCTATGAAAACCACTTATTTTTACTTGTCAAGCTGGAACAGACTGGCACTGACTTCATGGGACTGTTAACAACATGAGAGGGTGGTGGCTGGAAGGATTTTTTTTCTGTATGAACACCATTTTAATAAGAGTATACTTATCCATTAACTATGGGGTTTTTTTAAGAGCCAAACATTCTTTCTTCTTTCCTAGAATGTCCTCAAATTTCAGAATCAAGGAAACATATTAAAACATCTTCAGCTTTACCCTTAATTTGGCAATATGTTTGTTATTGCTCTATTTTATAAACATTTTCTGTTTGATTGCTTAGTCTTCTTGGCTGAAAGAAACCAAGGATAGCCGCCTCTTGTGCAAACCATGATACAAAAGGAGCTTTTCATTCTGGTCATTGTTTTTTTCTGAGGTATCCTTGAGGCAGGGTATCTGGGGGCAGCCCTACAATAGAACATAATGTGAAGCTACAAGGGTAGTGACCTAAAAACCAACACAGCAGCAGTCTAAAAAGACCAGCATCTACTGCAGCAAAGAACGTGAATGACTTCTTTGTATATCAGCATCTTGCTTTTTTGGCATCCTGAAAGTTGATTGTTCATGAAATGTAATGTAAACATGAGCCCATGATGTATGAGCAGTCTGTTTCTTTATGGGAATTCTTAAAGGTAGAGTCTGCTGCAAAAGAAAATAAAACTATACAGGCCATAGCCTAGGACATAACCTTTCCTGACAGAAGAGTTTTTTGAAATGTTATGGTCTTTCCAACTAGACAAAATTACAAATGCCAAGGGCAAATAGAAATATTCTTGTGTTACTTTATCTAGATTTATCCAAGACATCTTTCAACCCAAATACTTCTTTTTACATGATTATTTTCAGACTCGTATTTATTTTACATATCATTTGAATTCCTTTACTGTCATATATATTTTATATTATATATATACACACTATAATTTTCTGGGTTTTGATTAGGGGATTTCTTAATTTTTCAGGATGAGAATTAAAATAAAAATTTTTACCTTTGATTTTATTTATTATATAAACCTAGAAACCTATTTTGGGAAATTCCAGCAAATCTGGACTTCTGAATCTTATTCCTACACATATGGTATTAATTTATCTTTGTCTTCCTTTTGTGTAACACAGCAACAGATGTTGAACATTTCTGATTTTTAATAGGCCTCTGATCTTATGAAGTTCCTTTTCAGGAATGGGCAGAAATATGTTTTTAAGCTCCAGATCATTTACAAGATTGTCTCTGATGAAGTTTGTTTTGCTGACAGGATGGATTTAATCCCTTTTTTAGGTATTTTGATTTTACATTGAACTTTATAGTGAATTTGCACTGGGGAAAATTGTAATGTTTAAAAGTTGTCTTTTTTGTAGATCAGATTAAACTAGACATGGGATTAAAGTGCTGACCTATATTCATGAGTTTAATTGCTGCAGTGTACTTTAAATTCTTACAGATGTACTATTGAAATGGTTAACCTTTACTGGCGATCTTCACTAATATGACCTTATCTCTTCAGATTCTGATTTTCAAGGTAGATGCTTAAAATTTTTTTGAAAGGTTAGATTTTCTTAAGCATTTTGTGCAATTTCAGAGGATATATGGGCCAAGTATCATCAATGTACATGGACTGATTTCTGTGGTGTCACTAAGATAAAGTAGTGGTCAATTCATCTGAATAAGCCAGATGAGACCGGTGTACAGCTGGTTTATATTGGATGGAGTAGTACAAAGCAGCTGGAATTATTGGTGTATTTGACCTAGAATTTATTGGCAGTAGATGTAGTGCATGGCACATGTTACGTGGATGTGTATCAGCAGATAGAAAACTACGCACAAACTTGCACCCAGGTTCTACACAGATCATTTGTAAAGTGGGTAGAGAAATAAGAGAAGTACTGTGTGCTTCTCAACTAACTTGAATTATTAACATCAGAGAAGAGGGCCTAAAACCTTAATTGTACACCCTTTCTCAGGAATAATCTACCAGACTTAAGAACAAGTATAGTAAATGATGAGATATGCTGCAAGCAGCTGTGAGAAGTCTCATGATTGCTAGCCCTTGTCCTTGTGGGAAAATTCCACTTACCAGATGTCTGCGGGAAGTATAACACAGCAGAAAGTAAACAGTCTAGGGGCGTTCCTGGAGTTTGTGGAAGACAACTTCCTGACACAACTGATGAGTGAGCTGTCTAGGGAAGATGTCCTACTGGACTTGCTGTTTGTGAACAGAGAAAGCCTTGTGAGTGATATGATGGTTGGAGGATGCCTGGGGCACAGTAATCACAAGATGATAGAATTATCAGAAGTAAGAAGGGTCAGCAGAACTGCCACCTTGGACTTCCAGAGGCCAGACTTTGGACTGTTTAGAAGGTTGGTTGATAGGAGACAGTCCTAAAGGGCAAAGGAGCCCAAGAGGACTGGATACTCTTCAAGAAGGAAATCCTGGTAGAACAAGAGCAGACTGTCCCCGTGTTCTAGAAAATGAGCTGTTGGGGAAGAAAACTGCCTTGGCTAAGCAGAGAGATTTGAGTGGGTCTTGGAAAAAAAAGAGGAAAGCTTTGGAAGAAGGGGCAGGCATCTCAGGAGAACTACAAAGATGAGCTGAGATCATGCAGAGAGAAAATCAGAAAGGCTAAAGCCTAACCAGAACTTAGGGCATAGAGTACACTCTTAGCAAGTTTGCAGATGATACTAAGCTGGGTGGAAGTGTGGATCTGCTGGAGGGTAGGGAGGCTCTGCAAAGGGACCTGAACAGGCTGGACCACTGGGCAGAGTCCAATGGCATGAGATTTAACACAGCCAAATGCCGGGTCCTGCACCTGGGGCACAACAACCCTGTGCAGTGCTACAGACTGGGAGAAGCCTGGCTGGAAAGCTGCCAGGAGGAGAGACCTAGGAGTGTTGGTTGACAGCCAACTGAACATGAGCCAGCAGTGTGCCCAGGTGGCCACGAAGGCCAATGGCATCCTGGCTTGTATCCGAAACGGCGTGACCAGCAGGTCCAGGGAGGTTATTCTCCCTCTGTACTTGGCACTGGTGATATTGTGTCTCTGTAAAAGTTTGGGTTTTTTTTTTAATTGAGACCTCCTTTGCTAATAATTATTAGTTATTTCTTAGTAATAAATATGCAGAAAAAGAGGATAGAAAAAACAATGAAAATAACAAAAAACTGAAAGTTGACAGTCTAAAGGTTTCAGACCTTCCTACAACTGAAAAATCAAATAATATCCCACAGAAATTTTGTACCTATGTTATTCCGTCTATAAATAGCTTCTAAAAGAATACCCATAGATAAGTTTTTCCCTTCTACATTGTGGCTTTTTAGTGAACTCTCTGAGTAACCCAAATTATATTTGATAATCTATTATTTCCAGTGTATTTAGGGATAACATAGATTACAGATGAATAACACTGGTTTTGTCAGACATGATAAAAGTTGTTTGATCAAGATTGAAAAAGATGCACTTAATATTACTAACATTCACCTAATGTTTCCGTCTGAAAAGTGTTTGCAACTGTACTACTTGGAGAGCCTATAGGCAAGCAAATGTGTCAGCCCTAAAACACAGCTAATTGATGTTTAGCATTCAATTTTTAAGGTTTTCAGGACTTAAAAACTTATATTTTGAGCCTATACTATGTCTTTAAAGCTATTTAAGATCTAGACACTGGTATTAGTATTTGTTTTCTCTTCACACTGTCTTGTTTACTAAAACTTAAATTTTTAAAAAAAATGAAGGTCATTCCTAGGAAGAATCAAATTTCTGATTTTACAAGGCTTTTTGATGAGACTCTAATATGATCAGAGTTTCCAGAGGATAAATTTTGAAATTTTATATCTTCTGCTTCCCTTTTCACTCCATAAATGCCTAAAGATTACTCAATGAAAATAGGTGAAGAAAGTTTTCTTAAGTTTAAATATCATATGTTTTCTTTTCTTGAAATTATAAAATTCAGCTTTGTCTAAAAGTTTGATAATAAAATGTAGAATCCAAAACAACTATTTAAGGATAAAAAAGTACATACGGAAAACCCCCAACTTATATGCATATTGATTGACCAAAAAGTCAGGACGTTAAATATATTTTTTTTTTTTATTGTGGCAAACGAATATAACCATCACATACATTATCATTTCGGATACCTGTGAAGCAATATTTTTTATTAGTGTGTTTTCTGTCTTCTGTTTAGTCAGGACATGGGGACACCTAATTCATTTTTCTGGAAGCATAAGGAAAGTCATCAGAGAAGACATCTCCTTCTGTGGACTTTACAAATGTACTACATGGTACTTGGCTTATTCCCTCTTGGGTCCATGTGTCAGATACAATTGGTCATGTCAGACATTGTCTCCATTATGAACTATTGCCCAAGAGTGCTTTGGTCATATTACACTGCATTATATTCAGAAAACACTAAGAAAGTAACATGCAAAAGGGTCTGGCAGCTTTGGTTTTTTCTATTTGGTGTGTCACACTGCACACTGTAGTTAGTTGTGTGGCTCTAAAATGACTTTGCAAAGTGTCTGAGTTAGTGGATTGACTTCTTATACAATTCCCTCTAAAACCAATCTTTTTTATTTTTTTTTAAATATCCTATGAATTAACCAAAGGCCTAAAGAGAGTCAGTTTGCACACAGTGGAAAGAATGTTCATGGGTTATTTTTCTAACTGGCATTAGTCAAGAACAGGAATGCTGTTCAGGTTCTGAAGGTCTGCTCTGTTAATTTATACTACAAGCTGGTAATATTGTGTCTCTGTAAAACAAAGCAAACAAAACCTCAAGGAAACACAGATGCCCTCAAACCAGTTTTCAAGTCTAATGTAAGTCTGATGTTAGAAAGAGACATTTCTTGCCATTGGGCATTTTGAATGGCTCCTGAGCTGTACATGGCTGTTTTACAAGGAGCTGTTAAGCTATGTAAGAAGAGAAGCCAGCCTGAAGAATGAATGTATATTGATAAATGTTTTGACCTGGGATTTTTTTATAAAATCTTTAATGAGATGCTAGCTAACTTGTGATCGATATGGTGGTTTACTGTACAAAATGTTGCAAAAGAGTTAAACAACATGACAGTATTTTATGAACACAGAATTCCTTTCACAATCCGTCCAATTGCTCTATATTCACCTAATGTAAGATACAGGTGCAGCCACATCAGTTTTGTTTCTTTTTGAGTGCAAATAGGTTCAACATTTTTGGCCCAGTGGTGAATACAAACACAATAAAAATGAACGCCTGTCTTCAAGATAAAAATCTAGGTTTTGTTACTCCCTGTTTTGATCTAATTTTTAGGTTAAATGAATTAATTTTCTCTCTAATTTTATTAAAAATGAGATGCTTTTAAAGTTGATTAGCATTTCAACTACAGAGGTTCATTTATGGTGTATTTTCAAGGCTTCAAATAAATCTGGCTCCTATCATACTAACAGGATAATATACTAACACCCATTTAGCCTCAGGATCGCAGAAGGAAAGAAGGAAGTACTGGAACATTATTCTGAGATCTTTGAAGTGAGTAAGAACTAAGTAGATTATCTAGGAAAAGAATAATGCAAGATTTTTTTTTCCACATTAACTTTTCTCTCTTTTTTTACTTCTCGATTTCCTACATATCTTTCAGATGAAGTGGATACATGTCAGACCTACAATGTGTTCTCAACTGATATTTACATGATGTAGTGCAAGAATTATTAAGAGGTTTAAAAATATTTAGTTGGATGACTTCAAAAAGATTTTTTTTTCCCACTGAAATACTAAGTTTCCCTATATTATTCAGTCATGGGATTGGGAGAGAAAGTCCAACATATCAAAAGCTATTTAGTAGTAGCTACAATCCAGTAAACCCCATATATAGTTGTATTAAGTAAGATCCACTACATGAACTGGAGTTGTGCCATTTTGCCTCTTTTTTTTGTAGTCAAAGTAATATATTTGTTTTCCACAGAAAGAAAGTGAAGAGGTATAGTATGGGAAATAAAATAAATAAAAGCTAAGAGTTCTCCAGCAGTTGCTAAAAAAGGGAATATTTCAAAACTGCAGGACTTTAATCTAAATACACTTTCAAATAAATTATCACAGATTTTTGTTATGTAGATTTTTCTATTTGAAAATAATTTTTATAAGGTAAAGTGAGTGCCACCATTTCTTCTAAGCTTGCTAGCAAGGATGATCAACTGAAGAAAAGACATCTGCAGAAAACAGTCTGAAAGGCAGAGTCTGGGTGACTAAGACAGACATTTTGAGATTTACTAGGATCTCTGCGAATGGAAAGAATCTTTTTTTTATCTTTCCAGGCAATAAATCCAAATCTGAGAAGCAGATTAAACCTTACTGCTGCTTCCAGATATATAGTGAGTCTTCCATTGAGTAGCAGCATTCAGAACCCAGAAAACACACTCTGACTACAGAAAGACTGAGATGAGACTGTGTTTAGCAGAAGTCTGATAGGGCTGTGAGGAATAATAGCTTACCCAGAAGACATGCAACTAGGTTAGTAAGAGCCTGTGGTCTAACTCCTGGGCTTCTCATGGGTAAAATACTTAACAATTAATTAAACAGGAGTACCAGGGTGACAATTATAAGTTAATGTTACCTTCTGCAAAAGACAACAAAAGAGAATCCACCCTTATGAAGTTTACATGTTGATGCGTAAAATCCTATTTGCCTTTATTAACAAGGGCTTAAGGCTAATTTCTCAGCAGACATCATAATTTTATCCATTCTTCATGCTGTACTTTCATCAGAGTAGCACTAAGATATTGAAAAGCCTTGTCAATGGAAGGGTGACTGTTTCTGATATATTTATTAGGTCACTCTGAAAATTGTATTTTAATAACCTATGTCATTACTGAACAAGGGGTATTTAAATTCTACTATAAAGAGGCTTCTATAGCATCAGACATCTTTTCTAAAACTTACTGTGGCAATATACTCACTAGATTCATGTACAAATTTGATTAGCTGGAACTTCCAGGAATGATTTCCAGCTGATTAACCCAGGGACCTTATCCTTCAAGTATTGGTCTTGAACAGATTGACCAAAACCCTAGCTAATGTCAAACATTAAAGGCTATGACTGCAATTTAAGTGGAAGATGAAGGCACTTAATGACAAACAGAAGACAGTATTTTTGGTATTGTCATAGTAACTGATCATTTAATTCATGTTATGATGTCACCAGCAAACAAGTCTGAATTTTTAAAGTTACAAACTTCCATCCAGTGACAGATTTGTGCTGCATTTTATTAGCTTACAGAGTTTTTTATTCCATTTCTTAAAATGAAAATGTGACCTTAGCAATAGTCACTGTTGATAGCACGGTGTATTGTTTGGGTTTTTTTTTTTCTAATTGCCAAGGAAACATAAATAGCAAAATATGTGGCGTTTTAATGCATCCCTTTGCAATCCAGAACAATAAGGCCCTAGTGTGCCATACAAGTTTAAAGTGAGATCACTGGGTTATGGGGTACATATGGTGATCCTAAAAGAAAAAGTTACTATGGAGAATAATTAAGAAGATCTTTTAAAACTTACTTTTGTTCCTTAGGTATTAGTTTTAGATGTAACAAGGGAATTGCTTTTCCTTACCAGATGCATTGTCATTTTAGATTCTGCAAAACTGTCGTTTGAGAGGCTATCATTAAAATACATCTTGATGTATTGAGTGGAATCCTCAGATCTGATAGGAATGTCCCATCCATAGCTACATTTCTTTCCTCCACGTGAATGATCTGTGAAATTAAAATGAAGGACATTAAAACTGTCCGAAAGCTAGTTATTAGGTTAGTTATAGAGCTAATTAAGTAACTTAATCTATAGCACACCATTTCATCCTGTGTAACTTTTGAAGCACCTAACTGCACTTCAGAATTTTTAAGGACAATATCACTTTCTGTAACAACCCAGTTCCTCCACTGTTTGTAACAGATGCTTTTTTTGACTTAAATAATTGCTTCAGCAATTAGGAGGAGTGATACAGAGGTGTTTGATACCTAATTAATGTGTACGATGCATGATAATCTCCACTAAAAAGTGCTAAAAGTTATTGTTCACCATTATGATTACTAAGGCAGCTTCTGATATATCGTACAAGAAGAAAACAGTGTTTCATTCTGCGCAAAACCAAATAATATTCTTACTGCTAAAAATGGTCTGAAATTACAATGATTCAGACAATGGGAATGACCTTTCAATCCAGATGAGGATAAAACCTCAGAGCCCAGAACTTCTTCAGTATGTCAAGTGTGCTTTCAGGGGAAACCCTAAGTTGTATGAAAAATTCCAGCTAAGCTGTAGCACACAGGGGACTGAACAGGTCTACACCAAGATAGCATAGTGCTTCTCACTAGTGCTGTAGGATGACTGAATAGGGTACAAGTGGACAGCTATATGTCCTTTGAACTGTCAAGACAATGGCAAAAAAACCCTCATTATTTCTTTCCACTAGTTGGAGGCCTTCATATTATTATAGAGATGATGGTAGAGGAGGAGTGTTTGATTTGCCTTTCCTACGTTCAGTGAAAGGTGACCCAGGTCCAGTACATTAAGTCCAACACTGAATGGTCCTTGATTTTCAGTCAGATACAAGTAAGCTTTTCTTGCAAAGATACCTATAAACATCCCCTGCCTTAAATGTATTCTAAATGGTCTACAGAATATTTCTTTCCTTTTAACAATAAAGAAGTGGAAGCTTGAATAAGGAGAACTTGGCATCATTTGATTTTGAAAGTATCAAAGAAATAAACCACAAAAATATCCACATGCCCACAAGCGGTGCCACAAGGTTCTATACCTTCCTTAGATAAGTGGAATCTTTATTTCCAAAACTGTTCTGTTTCTCCTAAGCATGCACATTTTTACAACAGAAATGAATCAGGTTTGATTCTTGGGAGCAAAACTAGGTTATTAGAACCAAAGTTCCATCTCAGCTACTGATGTCAATAGATATGTCATGGATGAATTTGTAATGTGGAGTGTAAATGACAGTATTTTTTCTAGCTTTCTTTCAGGTGTAAATTCACAAGCTCTTTAGGAGAAGTATGAAGGGAGCTCCACCAGCATGGAACTGGCCCTGTGAAATAGTTGTCTTTTAATTAAATTTACACAAATTTTATAATACAGTAAGTAGCTCCCAATACCACCCAAAGAAACCTCAAGGCCATCAAATGTACTTCACATTCAATTAATCTAGATTGCTCAGTTATGTTAGGTAAATAACAATGATTCATAAAGTACAGTTTCATTGAAGAGATGAATAGAACTATTTGCTGAAACTGTTTTTCAAGTCGTTTAAAAACGGCTGAGGTTTCCAGTCTTTCTGTTTTTCATTTTAACTTCTTTCTCAAACGCTTCTTTTTTTGTTTGTTATTTGCATTAAAAAATACTCACTCTTCATAAAGAGTGCAATCTTTAAGTTATTATCCTTTGGTTTTAATACTTTTCCAGAATTGTCATCACATTCAGGAGCTGAAAAGAATACTACTCATAATACCCCATCATAATCTCACTTTATGAAATAAATATTAAATACACATTATTACACATTATATTCTTTACAGCTGCTAGCTTGCCAAGAATTTTTACAGCGGCGTTATCTGTCTGGCAAAGAAACAGAAATTATATTTAATCTTCAATGAATACTTAATTTTTCTCCTGCCACACCATATCCTCGATCTAGGTAACATTGATGACTAACTGGCTTGAAGGTGTCTTTTTGCGTCACTTTTGCATGCAAAATCCTGTGATATGGATTCAAGTAAGATATATAAAGCCTCTTTTCTCAAACAAATTAAACATGAATTGCAAGCGTGCACAGACACTGCACACGTGCTCACTAAATATTGATATGAATGCTTTAGCTTCTAAGTAAAATAATTTCAAAAGTTTCAAAAAACCTTAAGTATCATAAAGTAAAAGGCTGGTCCAAGCTACAAGAAGGATGCTGAGGCTCTGGAGCATGTCCAGAGAAGAGCAACAAAGCTGGTGAAGGGCCCATCTTACAAGGAGCAGCTGAAAGAACTGTGGTTGTTTAGCCTTGAGAAAAGAAGTCTGAGGGGAGACCTCATTGCTCTCTACAACTACCTGAAAGGAGGTTGTAGAGAGGAGGGAGCTGGCCTCTTCTCCCAGGTGACAGGGGATAGGACAAGAGGGAATGGCCTTAAGCCCTGCCAGGGGAGGTTCAGGCTAGACATCAGAAAAAAATTTGTCACAGAAAGGGTCATTGGGCACTGGAACAGACTGCCCAGGGAGGTGGTTGAGTCATCATCCCTGGAGGTGTTTAAAAGATGGATGTAGGAAGTGCTCAGGAACATGGTTTAGTGGTTGATAGGAATGGTTGGACTCGATGATCCTGGAGGTCTTTTCCAACCTAGTGATTCTGTGATTCTGTGAAGGTAAAGCAAACTTTTAAATCAACAGCTTTAAAAGGCCATGTATTTGTTGTTTCGTGTAGTATCTAGCTTTTAAAACAACTGAAATGGGCATATGATGGTGATGATGTCCAAAAAGAGGTTGCTTTTTGCATTGTTTTCACCGAGCGTGTTTCAAAAAGAAGATATTGTAAACCTTTTGTTGAGAAAAAATAAGCTCACTAAATCCAATGGCAACTGAATAGCTAGGATGTAAACCTGGGTTAGTAATGTCACCACCACAGTACATCTATTCTCTCTTACTTCCTCTTTTAACTGTTTCATGCTTAGGAAGGTAGCTTGAATGACTTTCTTCCACACATGCATTCATGTGTTCAGAGTTTTTTGAGTTTATTCTGGTTTTTGTAAATTACTTATTTAGATCTCTGTAATGACAAAATTCTGATTGTAAGGTTGATGTGCAAAATTCCTCAGTCCTCTTTGAAATGAGAAACAGTCTTCACATACAAATATTTATTAATATAAGCAGCTAAATGAGTTTCAGAACTCTCCAATTTATATATGCCAATGATCTAAATCATCTACAAAATCAGGATTATATTTATGGGATTTTTCCACACTCCTTTGACAAATTAGTAGGTCTGCACTTTTCTATTAGTCCTAACATGCATAACGCTTCATTAGATGCATAAAGAACAGGAAAAGTGAGTAATTTTTAAGGCTTTATCTATTTTCACAGTAGAATTTCTTTTGCATTCATAACCTGAAGAAAGTAAGATTTTAGAATAAGGCCCGAAATAATTGAGAAGTAATGAGAATTTAAGATCTTCTCTTAGCTGAAAAGAAAATAAAAGTCCCTGAAGATAAGACTGAGACTCAGAGGCTGCCAGAAACAGATGGCTAGTTAGTAGGAGATTCATCACAAAATTAAGAGAGTTCACATAAGGGAAGGCTGGATACATTGTTAGATGCTAATATATCATCTCCACAAATCATATGGGTAAGGAAAGGCAGCGAAAGATTAATGCTTACTAATACACTGTCCAGAGAAGTCTGAAAATAAAGTTTTAAAAGTTCTAAAATGTTCATTTTAATGGCTAAGTGGATGTGTTTCAGTTGCTCTTCAAGTTCATTTTGATTACTGCTAATCATGTGAAACTTTTAAAACCTCATAATATAACTGTCCCCAAACCATGGTATAAGTTAGCTAAGAAAGAATTAAATATACAGCCTAACCATGACTAGGATATCTGGGAACGCTTCATAGTTCTAGGGACCAGATGAATGTTCTCAGAGAATTTAAATTAAGGAAATATATGTGTGTACTGTATCACTGTATCCTGCTTTACACTGAAAAGAGTAAATGACTAGAGGGAAGGTAAATCTAAATAGCAGAACAATCTCTTAAACACATAAACAGCATTGCACAACCCAGTGCAAGGACTAAATAATTTTTCACCTTATTATGCTACATAGACTGATATTTATCAATTTTTGAAAAAGGTTGAGTCTCCAGGATGCACTGGTTAAATGGTGGAGCACAATGGTGTAGAATTCTGCAGTGGTAGGCAAACATCTATATGACCTATGAAAATCAGTGATCACATTTTCTGTTCCTTAGTTTAATACTGCAACTCCTGAAAGAACAGAATAAAAATAGGAGATGCCATAAAATTTTATATTTTCTTTCCAGTATAAGCCAGGCAGACCAGGATTATTTCGTTTGTCTAATTATGATAACATAGTCTAGAGATCAGCCGACAAAGTGAAAGCAGAAAGCTGGTTATGTGTCCTGAATCATTATGGAACAAGGTAATATGTGGCACGTACTAAATATACAACAGAAGCAAAAGAATTTAAATGCCATATAAACATATTTTAGAGAACTTGGATCATAAAAAATTGCCTTTGTTTGGTTCTCTCTGAGAAGAACAAGGGAAAGTAGACACAATATCTTGACAATGGCTTGGATTCATGCTTGATTTGAAGTTCTTTCTGCGGGCCTGGAGCCATTGTATATTATACAGATATAAAACAGGTGAGAACCATATATCTTTAAACTGTGATATATGACATGCTTTATGGCGATTTCAGGTCATAATCTCTGTAGTATATGATGAAAGCCAAGCCTGTGCCGCCTAATTTCCATGCAAAACTTTTGAACAAATAAACCACATCTTTGGTACTAGAGTCCATATGAAGGGCTGCATCTGCCCTTTTACAGACATCCTGAGAAAACACCAACCATTTAAGCCCTTTTTTCTTATTTTTTTTTCTGAAGAAAGTTTTATCTTGCAATTGAAATCCCAAAGCATGTTATTCAGTTATATCTTACATCAAAATTAAGTATCAACTAAGATTTAAAGACTTGCACAAATATTCTTCTTAGTTACAGAGATTTAATTCTCTCTGATTGGCATGGCCCACACATGAGCTCAGATGGAGCCCACGGGCAGGGTTGTAGGTGGAGCCTTAGGGAGAGGCTGGTCAGGACCACTAGTTTTCATTAGTGCACTCAGAGCCCTGTCAGTCACATTCCTTTTCACAATTATGCCTCAAGCTGAAAAACAATAGCCTAAAAAAAAGAATTCATGGGCAAGCATATTTAACTTCTGAAAAAATAAACTGTTCTGGGAAAATGTTATCCTGGCTTACTGCACAACAGTTACATGGGCAAAATGCAACAGGTAGTGGCTGACCTCCTCTTTTTTTATGGGAATATTGGTTTGGTTAAGAAAGATTTGTCTGCAACACAGCAGAATGGATACTTGATCTGCTCATCTGCTCTGTAATGTTTGACTAGTAGAGAAGTATTATATTGATTTTTGTCTATTCGTTTCCTAGAAATAAATATGTGACCATGAGAAATCAGGTATCCATTATTTTTTTCTTTTAAAGTAATACAATAATTTAGTATCCTTTTTTTTTTGCTCAGAATGTAAATGTATTGGTGAATCACTTCAAACAATGCTAATCAGCAGCGTAAGAAGTCTGCCAGAAAGGACATTGACAAGTGAGGTACTGTTACTAATGTATTTGTCTTTTTATGGTTCAGTTAGAGGAATATCTTAGGGAGTACAGCACATGTCAGTTTTGTCAGCTGGTCCATGGTAGCTGTCAGAGTTTTGACTGAAATACAAGTACTACTTGCTCATGTTTGCCCTTCCTTCTGTCGAGTGCACACAGGTAAGACAGCTTGTTGGTAATTTTTATTTAATGCTTTCAGTATCTGCAGCTGCTCTTTTATTGAAAGTTCTGACAATGAGAGATTTCACTCACTGAGATTTCCAAGTCTTCCACTGCAAGGATTTAATCACTTATACAAGTTTTTCTCCTGAGATTAGAACACTTCATATTCTTTTTCTGATGGCTAGTGATATCAGAGATAATTGTTTATATTTTAGTTTATTAAAATCCTCTGAAAAACTCATATTAAAGAAGTGAAATCACAGAAATTAAGGGTGCAATTTCCTGTGCAGGCTCTAGAGAAGGTATTTTTCTTTTAAACATTTTTTTTTCTGACATAGATATGTCTTAAATCTCACTTTACACAGAAAAGCACATCCCATTTTCAAGATTTCTACACAGAAAAGAACTGCAACAATGTATCCAGGGAGGTGTAAATATAACACATATTGTAATAATTTCTGAGCCACATGATCTAAAATTATACATCAACAACTTCTAGATAAAAAAAGGAGGTATTACATTTTAATGTGCAAAATTGAATGAAGAATTTAACTTAAATCGTGAAATGACAAGATTTATTCCTAATGAGATAACAAGAAGAAAAAGCCAGAACGTTTTTGAAGAAAATGGGTCAAAAATAGTCTTCTGCTAGGAAACCCAACTAGCTTAGTAGCTGACCATTCAAGCTGTTGCTTAGTTCTTCCCAGGAAGGACAGGATGTAGCTCTTTGATGCTGAAGAGATAACTCTTCAATATTTAGAAAGTCATTTCATTCTGAATAGCACAGAAAAAATCCAGCACGCTCTCTTAAGGCTGTTTCTGCAGTATTCTCTGCTCGGTGAATACTAGGTCTTAAAGCAAATGACAATATATTGAAATATGTTTTAAAATATTTTTCTCTATCTATGGAGTTTAACTTGAAGCAGAAATTCCTTTTAGCTATATTTGTCACAAACAGCAGTGCTGAGCAGAATATATTTTATTTCTTTTCTCTCTAGTAATATAAAAATCAGCATCTAACATAACTTTTAGAAGCTTCTGCTCTATTGATGTTTTTTGTTTTATTTGGGAGGTTTTTTTGTTTTTTTGGTTTTTACCACAATGCTGTTTTTGCTCTTCTGAGATTGTATTTGTCTCACAGAGTGTCACTTTTCACTCAAAGGAATGGGGTTCAGTTGCATCTCCTCAAAGAGTCATAGCAGCCCTGTGGTTTCCATGAACTCCAACATTTGCTGTGAAAATTGTGCATTCACAAGAACTGAAGCACACTGGCAATCCCTGGAAGTAAGCAAGAGTGCATTTTGAAGAATTGGTGATTAAAATGTGGGCATTTGTGTACCACACATCCAACTCTCTTGAAAAATTTATCCAGTCTCCTGGTTGATTCTATTAGCAATGTAAATTGAAAGTGTGAGTGGAAGAATTCACAACAAATATTAATAAAGGAATAAATCAATATCCTGAATACTTAGGACACTTGCAGAATTCGTAGCCACTCAAGTAGAAAAGGTGAACTTTCATACAGAGTTACAGCTCTTGCAATGCAGAATGGAATTTCTTAATGCTAGCTCTATAGCCTTAATTTAGTCTTAATTTATTAGTATTTACTTGGCAGAGTGGTTTTTTTCCCTTTGGGTATAAAAAGCAAAGTTTTGATATTGTAGTAGTGTGGGCTGAATTTGGTCTTGGAGTTTGTCATTCCTCCCAGAAACAATGTTTTCTTTCATTTCTTAAAACCTAGATAAGACCCTGATTTTAACCTCTCATTATGGCCAGCAGCACCTAAACTTGATCTTAATTCACAAAAAGTACAACAGCAAGTACTTATATTTCACTGAAGGAAATACAGCATGAAGGATTTGTTTAAAGTTAAGTATAAAGTTAAATATGTTTTGGGAAGGAAAGAATTTACATATCTGCTTAAGTGCATTAATGAAATAAGGTAAACATAGTAAGTATATGTAAAGGTGACAGAATATAGGAGAAAATACTGGCCATACAGAAGCAACATTTATAAGGGGAGTGCAGCTTTACTACAGGACTTGAGGGCAAAAAAGAAAACCAAAAGGCCATCATGGGGAAATCTGAACACATTGGTGTTCAGCTGAATTGTAAGATAGTTCCACATTTTGAAAGACCTCTGTAAAAATGTCTTAGTCTTTTTAAATAGTCTTTCTTTGACAATGACAACAAATGTAACTTTTTAAGATTATAACCTCAGATATTTCAAAATTCATCTGTCACATTGAAGATGAGGTATTAAAAGCTTGTCCTTAAGCCATTTCTATGAATTTCATTAAATACATTTTTTGCAATATTCATAGAAGATGGTAACAATGAATATTTTTAAAGTGAAATAGTGTGGCTGCAGCACAAATGTGCTGTTAGTATATGCCCATTTTCCTGTGTCTATCTGGAATATGTTTGATATTTTACATGAGGATCAACCATTTGTTTTAAGGTTTAGTCACTGGGGACATCCAGAAGCATAATTGTTTGCGCTTTGTGGCACTGAATCTTTTGGGTCTATAGGTTTCGCCAGTATCCCCACTGAGGCATAACATGGTAGCATTTTGGATGGATATTTCTAAGTTTATAGTCTGCACAGATATTCTAATTCCCTCCACTTAAAGAGATTCTAGTTTAAAATCTTGTTCACAGATGAAATGTTGGCTCTAATGTAATTTAATTTTCATTTCTACAGGGAATTTATGCACACAGATTACTTGATGATGACTAGAAATGCTAGTCTTCAAATATAACTTTTGTTATATTATTTGCACACAGTTCAACGCTCTTTCAGGTCTGAGCTGCAGTTCTCAATCAACTTAATCAGTAGTCAGAAAAAGAGTAAACCCTTATAAGGCATGCAAATCCTATAAGTTAAAATTTATTTGAGATAGATCTTAATTTCTTGACAATTTCACATCATCCCCTGAAGACAGCTACTTTCTTTACTCCTTGTTTATAGCTTGAGAGATCTGATTTATTATTTCCTGGCTTCACTTATCAATGAACAGAGATTTTTGAATAACAGAATAACTGAACAAATATACCAGATATCCAAGAAAAATTGTCCAAATTGTCCAAAAGAAACAAATCCCAGAGAAATTAATAGAGCCCATAAATATTTTCTATGACGAAAAGTTAGTAAACTTTTAATAATGAATGTAAGCGAGTAAAACGTCTAATTGCTAGCTGAAAAAACTGCAAACAATTTAGAGTGGAAAAATATTAATTACTGTAAAACATCTAAAAATATATAGGGGTGCTTCTGAAAGATTCTATAAAGTCCCAAAGGAAGACTGCATAATAGTAGGGTTTTCTTTTGTAAAAAAATAAAAAGCAAGAAACAGTTTCCTTCTGCTCTGGAACACAAATTTAAATGTCCAAAATCCACACAGTCTTGAGTCAATTAAATTTACAAGGTTTGCTAGACTCAACCTTCTGTAACCTGAAAATTCTTAACAGTGACTGCAGTTTTCCTTACAGAGTCACGGAAATGAGCATGACGTGGGATCTCTGGAGGTCATCCAGAACACCTCCTGCTCAAAGTGGAACTGTTTCTGTCTGCACCCTGGCTAAAGTCTTGTCTACCACTTGTCAAATTCACTTATGACACTAGCCAGATTGCTGGCACAACTGACCCAGGGGCCTTTGTGCTCAGCAGTAGCAGTGAAGTCAGCATAAAACATGGCAGTTGTTTTCATTCAAATACTCATAGTTGAGGTGCACTTAACAAAGAAATATAAGATCTTTTAGCAGTCTAAATGTATGGGATGCAAACCCATACTTATTGCCTATTAATAGTTTTGCTTTCTTTGTTTTGGTTTTAGTTCAATAGCTTTTTAGTGCAAAAGCAACAAACAAGTGGAGGACTGGAATCAGAATACACCATGATCTTTTTTAGCTTTTAGTATGAAAGATTATTTAGTGTGGTTTAAATCAGCATAGAGCAATAAGGAATTATTTGAACATAATGAAATAATGTATAGCATTACCCTTACTATATCCGTTGCTCTACTGAAAGACTTCTCCATTACAAATCATTACAAATGACTTGATTATATCATATGTCTCCCAAAAACCTAGATGAGGAATGGTCATGTTAAATGTTTGTTGATGTTGAAATAAAACTACAAAAGGGCTGCACGTGCATTATAATTTTCTTTGAAATAAAATATTGCTTATCTAACATTTATTTTTATAATACACATAATAAAGTTTTCATGATAATGATTTTCTCTGGAATTAGTGGACCATTTTCATTTAATCATATTCAAACATTAGCTGTCAACTGATGCTAATATCAGCAGGGGAAAAGTTATTTCTGTGGAGCAGGAGTAGTTATGCAGTCCGTCGATAAGGTGTAGCTCAAGGTAAAGGCTAGCAAAGTTGTCCAGGAAAGCTGCACAGCTGAAATATTTGACAGATGACTTCAGTAACTGAAGTGTAGCTCTTCTCAGTTGCATTATCAAGGATATTTCTGGTAGATTCTAGTTATATTAGTTATACTTAGTTACTCTAGGTATGTTCTAGTGCACAATGCTTTTTACCTGACTATCCAGAGTAATTTCTACTGGCAACTTGATGCCCAATTTGAAGATTAAGATGTGAATTTTAATGGCATAAAAATCAGAAAGGAATACATTTAAGATGGGGCTAGCATGATAGACTACTCTTTTAAAATTCAATCTATCATTTATGAAAGATATCTTCACAATAGCACATTCATATCAGTTCAAGGATTTGCTCTTATATTTTTTCCATCAAGATACAAGTGTATTGAGGTTACTGTAAGGGAAAATCCTGCTAATTTTAGTGTATGTAACTTCCTCTCCAACTGTCTTCCTGCTCTGCACAATTGTATAGATCTTTTTCTACTGATAAAGAAATTGTGGGCTCAGGTCTTTGTTCTAAAAGAGCAGCTGGTGTGATTGGTGTTATTTTTATATATCAGCGTCATCCAGTATAGATGGTATTTTTTATAATTCTTTTGGTATATGTTGATTGTGAATATGCCCCTTGATTCCTTTTCCAAGAATGTAAAGTGTCAAGTGCTGCCAGGAACGCCACAGGCAAGACAGCAGCAGAGCTAGCAACTTCTGAGGAGAGCTGTATTAAGGCAATTCTCTTGTACTGATACCATGAAACTAGAATTCAGAGAAGGCCCTCTAAAATAATCAAAGGATTCAGAAATGAGGTCTGTAAGCAATGTTAAGAGAGATAAACATGTGTGCTTTTCAGAGAAGCTGGTTTGAGTGGGAGGACAGGGAACATGAAAGCATTTTACATAGAAATAGCATACAAAAATAGATATTCTAAGAGGAAAAAAATCTTTATTTCATTAACTGTAGCTGACAACTGAGAAATAACAGGCCAAAGCCCACAGATCTATTCAGGTGGTGCTATTAAAAGTAGAATTTTGTTTGATGTAATCAGTATTGAAAAACTGATATCTTATAAAATTTATAATAAAACCAAATACGTATGTGTGCATACATAGTTACAAGACAAACACACATATAAAATATTATATTTTGAATTCCTAGGATTACATTTTTTGTAGTTTATAATTGCACTAAATTTTTTTTTCCCTCAAAAAAAATTAATGTTTTTCTTCTCCCCTTATATTTGTTTACATAAAAAATTGTCTTTAAATTACTCGTCATTACATGGTAGCCCATAGATTTTGTTTCCTATTCTGTTCATATAAACCACTGTAAACCCCACGTTTTTAATTAGTAAGAGCTTATTCACATATCAAAACATTGTATATAATATGCATAAGAAACATTCAGTAATATCAATGTAGAACAATGAAACCTGTACAACTTAATGATACATTAATCCCTGTAATAAATAACATTTTCTCAACTATATTTGATGTAGTTTTATGTCATCTCAATATGTCAGATTATCATTTGACCAAAATACAATTTTCAATGCATACGGTTTTTAATAAAATAACAGAGAATTCTTACACATACTGTTTTGACGTGTTAGGTTTGCTTTTACAATGTTTTATAATGTTCATAAACTAAATTTGCTAAATAAGTCTGTCAGCGAAAAAAATTAAACTAATATTTAGTTTGTTTATTTTCAATGGATTGTGATTGGTTGTGATTTTTGTGTCATTTATTCAGCCGAGGAATTTTTGGACATTATTTGTGTTTCATCTCTCAAATTTCAACATCAGTGGAACACAG
Organism: Clamator glandarius; assembly: GCA_033459285.1. NCBI lineage: Eukaryota > Metazoa > Chordata > Aves > Cuculiformes > Cuculidae > Clamator > Clamator glandarius. The sequence goes on from JAUNZM010000317.1 coordinate 612,931, forward strand.
GTATTACAGCTAATGTTTGTGGTATGATGCAATAAACAAAAATTTCATCAGCTTAAGTGAAGGTCAAAGTCTTTACTCTCTCTGAATTATCTCCTAATGTCATCTGAAAAGAAGCGGTTAATTTCCATATGTACATCAACAAAAAAATTATATCCTCAAATAAATACCAAATAGGCAGTCCTGGGATATAAATGGATACTTCAGGGTCCATAAGCAACAATCAAGAAATTATGTTCTGTGTATGAGAATTAGAAATGTAGAGTGATGTTAATACAGAAGAAAGGTCTTTGATATTTATGTAAGTAAAACTGTATAAATCACTGTAAGAATACACACAGAGTTTTTACAAATATTTACTTGGCCTGCTTCCACTATTTCAGTTGGTGTTGCCCAAAAGGATTTGAACCTGTGTAGAAAAAATATCCAAACTTGGTCCTTTATGTAAATTTTTAACTGGAAGAGAGTACAAAGAAGTGACAGCCTTGTTTGTCAATGTCCTCCAGTGATTGTTAGTAATGCATTCTTGCTCATATTGTTTCAGACAAAAAAAATAGTATTTTGCATTAGCAGAGGATAATTAGGCAATAAGATACAAAAGAGAGTAGGGTTATCATGAGATAAACACACACATGGGGTGTTATGAAGCTCAGCCAAGTATCTGCAATCCCTCCAGGGTATGATTATCTCATGATAACCGCACACCCTGGAGTTGCCTTATTGCTATTATAAAATATATTTATTATAGGAAGAAATGCACATTTTTGTGCTGAAAGAAGACGAAGGTGGCAATTTAGAATGCTGAACAGCAGTTTCAGCTGAGCTGTGTGGTTTACATAGATTAATCTATCCCATTGGAATGTTTCCTCAGCCAAAAAAATGTTCCCTAAATCCAAGCACTCATAATCTGTAGTGATGTGCAGCTATTTGGAGTATTTGACAAATTCCCTCCTTGGTTCTTATGCTGTTCCTTTGACTGCAAGGTACACACACAGCAATATGAAGAGATACAGAAGTGATAACAGGATGGTGAACATTTTGAATGTTTGATAATATTTCTAAAGTGTGGATTCTTACTTTTTACTTTTATGCAAACTCTGTGTAAACTCTGGAGAGCTTCAGAGAGTTAAATAATGCATCTAAAGCTTATTGAAAACTGCTGGGAGAGAGAAGTTGCAAAGTGCAAACAGTGTCAATGGAGCTTAAAAACCTGGGAAACTGATGAGCAAGAGAGCACCTCCAAGCAGCATGGTTGGTTTTTTTACCAGGCATTAGAGAGGTGATGTAGTAAGGAGTGTAAAGGCAGCTGGATAAATAGAGACTGGCCTCTTTGTACAAAATTGGAGCTTTGCCATTGTCTTCAGTGGACCAAGACTTATACTGAGAGAATATTTAGCACCAGTTCTGCATTTACACACATAATAGCTTTGTCGACATGAATGGCCCCTCTGAGTTTACAGTCCTGTTGCTGCTCTTTGTAGACAGCACGTGGGAATATAAACAACTTGGTCAGGCTCATGGTAGATGTGAAATTTTTTTGATAACATGGACAAAGGAAACTAATCTTGCCCATATATCTGCATTTGGAAAAGTAGTAGATTAGTTGAGGATCCCCTAAGTCATAGATTCTTCATTTACAGTTATGCCTAAAGATCAATTTTTATTCTGTTATTTCATTATTAATGAAAGCTATTGTCGTATTCAGTGCAACACAAGGAAATTCAGCGAGAATCCTGTTTCTATAAGTTTGTATTATTGAACAAATTTTGGGAAAAAATAAGCATTGAAATAGCTTATAAACTGTGTGTTAAAATGTAATCAATATTTGTATTCATGTTTGGGCATAAAGATGCACAAAGAAAGCCTTGTAGAATTTATTTCTGCTTAGAAGTTTGTACTGTGGTCTTCAAAATGTGTCAGCTTTAATTTAAGATTGGTGTTTAATATGGAATATGGGGATCAATGTAATTGATTTGATTGAATAAAAAAGTCCTCGTAAGGATATATGGTAGCCATTTTTAAATGCAACAAGCCCAATAATTGGTTTAAATGTAAAAATAAATTGTGTCTGGAGATATCTATCCCAGCCAGGGGTGATGCTTTATTGGTTTTTGCATTTCACTAACTGATGTGCTTTCATGTAAAATCAATATAGTGCAGTCAAATATGTTTTACTGTGTTGAGGAGTAGGTCCAGTTAGCTAAAATATATATTTAAACACAGGATACCTCACTGTTTTTTTACAGAAATCTTTTTGTGAAGAAATGAAGAGAAAATTTAAAGAGATGCTTTTAGCTTCTATTCTGTAGAGTCCCTTGTATAGTGCACAGATTTTTCATGTGCTTCTCCAGCATTTTAGTTTGCTAACTCTCAGTTTTTTAATTAGGTCCCTAGCCATTCTTCTGAAAGTAATTGCCATCTGTGGAATATTAGACTCCATTCTGAGTGATTCATACATACCTGCTTAACAGAACTGTGTAAAACTAGGCATCATGCTTTTTACCTATACTGAAACTGAAAATGCATTTGTGTTCAGTGTGGTTTTAACCATCATAAGGAAAACAGCCCTATTTTCCCATTTAGTCAACTTTGATACTTTTAATACAACTGAAAGGTGGATTTTTAGAAAAAGTCCACAATTCATACCAATGCTCCTTTTTTTTTTTCCTAGTTATTACTTCTTACTTACAACTAGGGAGAGCTGAGATCAAAAAAGAAATTTGACATCTCTCACTTTATCTCACTTTAAAAGTTACCTAAATGATCAGGGAAACCCACTGTCTGTACAAGGAAAATCAACAAAGACATTCTCTATACAAGAGAATTCTAATAGATACAATTATTCAAAAATTACAAAAATAAAAATACAAAAACTCAACAGGGTATAGTCAATACGATTAGTTTTAAATGGCCATAAATGACTGCTGGCTTTCTTAAAGTTTGTGACTCTGTCATCATTAAGAAAAACAGATTATTTTAAAAAGCTGTTAACATCCAAAGAGGAAATGTTATTTCAAAGACTTATTTCATGATGTACAGACTGAAGAAGCCCTTGAGGAAGAACTATTTTTGCATGTGATAATCTGGGGAAATGGACTATTAATATCCTTTTGTCCTCAAACTCCAAAGTAGAGTTCTCTGATCTGTTTCTGTTTTCCTTACTGCAAGATGCTGAATACAGAGATAGTGGTTGTTTTCCCCTTCTTTCTCCCTCTCGCAGGGGTCTTGAGGATATAGGTACAATTTTCTGGTCTGCTTTGCAAAGCTGTAATTATTGTAGAGATCCACATTTTCACATAAAAAAGTATTATCTGTGCTATAAAGTTTGCATACAGAAAATTGATATTTCTGAATAAGTGCTTCTTCCAGCCCTACAATTCTGAAACACTCTAAAGGTTAAAAAAAAAAGTAATAGACAAAGAAAGTGAATATACATATTGCTTATTGAATTCAACAGAGCAGAGAATTTTTTCTGGGCTAGTGATTTCATAGACCAGTTTTACACTTTTTAGTCATGCCTTAAAACAATTGAGCACATGCCATAAACATTGAGTCTCTGGAAAATAAAGACTGGTGAACCATTCAGAATCCAACTGAACTAATATGTCAGAATATTATAGCTTCAGAATGTGTGAAGTGAATCTTAAACCTGCTTGCAAGCCACTTTAGTCAAGCAGTTTTTGAAAGATATTTGCATGAAAGCATACATTCTTTCAAACTAAAAATTACCAGGACACGGAATGCTGGTTTTAGAGATGCTTTGCTAAAGAAGGAAAATAGACCAGAGTCTGTTTAAACAAAACCTTTAGCAATACTTAGTACAGTTTAGATAGGGATGTATTGTTTGGCTCCTTATTCAATTCAATATAGTTGAGATGCTACGTGTCTGTTATTATCTTCATGGTCAAAAAATTGCTTTTGCTCCTCTTGGCGATTAAGTAACAAACAGAAAAGCTAAGTAGAAAATCTAGATTTAAGACAACAATGGTAATTAGACAGAAGAATGTTTGATTTGACACTATTAGAAAAAGAGAGCATTGCCAATTACAAGACCCGAGACTTGCTCTTAAAAATAACCTTTTCCAAAATGTTATAGGATAGCATTCAAATGGAAGATTTCCCCAGAGAATTAAGACTCATGGAGTAAGTTCTTAAAACCACATAAGGCAGTGAAATTTGTAAGGGTTTGTGGAAAAGCCAGTCATTAGGAGGAAGAACAATGAATCAATGAGGAAATTTTAGAAGTAATATTTTTGGGGTTTTGGTTTTTTTTTTTCCCTTTATTCAACTGACTCCTTGGTTTTTTTGAGGTTGTTATAAGTTTATACAACAACTATTGTAAAGTGGTCCTATTTGGAGTGAGGAGAAAAGCTTAAGGCAAAAGTGTAGTATAAATACTACTACTAGTATTAATAGTGTGTCAAATAAGGCCCACACTACATGTGTTTCATATACCATAATAACACAATCGTAAAACCATAAAAAAAAAAAATCCTTACACCTGAAATTGTGTTGATATTGTTTGATTATTGCACACATCCATTGCAAATTCCAGAAGGAAAGGGAGGTCATGTTGGGCAGTATCTCTTACTACACACATGACATCAGCTTCTAGTACTGGCAGCCTCCACATCTTCCTAAACAAAAAATAAGAGTACTTTTAGCAGTGACTTACTGGCTAACTTTGATCAAAATTTTGTGTCTTTATAGTTTAAGAAACAAGTCAGCTAAAGGTAAAGGCCAAGCAACGTGAACAGGTTTTTTTCTAATGCATTAAAAAAATCTCCTGGGTGGTGGATTAGCTCACAGGAGCTTGGCTTATTTTTGGAATTTGAAAAAAGTTCATAAGATGAGATTTTTTACCACAAAGGGTGAGGCCAGAACAATCTCAGTGAACAGAGATTATCGTGGCAGCAAAGTCCTGCATTTACCACAGCTTCCAACAACTTCTTTCAGATCTTTCAGAATTCTGAGGAGGAGATGTCCAGGTTCACCTCAGCAGACACACAGAGTTCCAGTGAAAGTATTTTGAAAATTTATGAGGATAATGATAACCTTTTTCCATACAAACCTACAGCACATAGGAAAAGTTTGACACAGTTAGGATATGACTTCTGATCAGTACTACAGTATTAACAGTGAGATTTTTTTTTCTACATCAGATAAATCACAGCTTGATGCCACTGGCATACTTTCATAGATATATGTTAAGAGAAAAAATAATGGCAGAAATAATTATTTTGTGATGTGTGGGTTGAAATATAGTTATGATGCCCAAAAATGCAAGTCCTTAGTATATGGAACTCATCAAATGTCTAATAAGTCAAGAACTATCGGGAAAAAATTTAGACCATTTTTTATACTAATGGGTGGGATGTCATAAATTTAAGATAATTGTTAATTTTCAGAACAAACCACCAGCCACTTTCCACTGTCATCTTCTCACTTTAAAGAGTAGAAAAAACACAGGCAGGCACTGACTAGGCTGAAGGAGTACGATTCTAAAATGGTCTTCTTATTTCTCGTATATTTTTGTATATCAATATTCTTGATGTCCTCGTCCAGTAGAATTGCAGAATTTAAGAATTTGTCATTTTTTTAAAAGCAAATTATTAATTCTGTAACAGCTAATTGATCAACCTACTTGAAGGGATGGATACCTTAGTAGAGACTGTTAACCCAACGAGGAGAGCTTCCTTTTCTCCTGGTTCTTTAGGCAGAAAAAATCCTGCTGTGCGTATTCAGGTCCCAGTGGAAAAACTGCAGAGAAACTTGAGAAAGACCTACTAGTTTGTAAATGAGGGTTTAAGATGTTAAAACACTGTTCGCAATGACAATGACCTCAGTGTATCCCTAGCAAAACTCTCCTGCTTTCACTGGTGTTGCGTCAGGGAGAGATTTAGTACAGAAGGAGAAAGAAGTTGAAAACCAGTGATTTCTTAACATCACTGAAAGACAGTCTGACTTAGTGTAAAAATAATGTTTTATTCCAGTCACACAGGTACTTTTGTCACATATTTTCCTTGTGAAAAATAAAATATATTTGCTAAATATGTGATCTCATTTTTTACTTGCTTGTAGTCCCACTCTATTGTGTTCTATCCTGTTTTACAGAAAATGTTGCTTCAGAACCTATGCAATTATGCAACAATTATGTAACCTATGCAATTTGCTTTTTCATGTCATCTACCTTCACAGTCTCTAATAAAGTTTTTTTCTAATACGTCTAAGAAGTAGATATTTTCATGGACTTCAATGACTTTATTGCAGTTTCACGAGCTGAAAATGGAGAAAGTCAGCAGTAATTCTTAGTACTATATAATTATATAGCATTTACAAGAAAATTCATTTTAAACAAGCCTATAGATGGCAACTTTGCTGGCATATTGGCAAAAGAATTTATATGGAATGTTTTCTAATTAATGTTATTTTACATTTCATTTATATACGATTTTCAACAGTCACCATCTGTTTATATGCTACGTATTCAGTATTCAAAAATGATCATTTCAGTCATTTTGCTGTACATGTTAAATTCCCAGTTAATAAATGTAGTTGATGAAGTTAATAAACAAATGGCATAAATGACTTGACTCAAAACAAAATTGGCTTTGATTATACAATTATTCCTTGTTTCTTTATATGTTCTATCATATACTTAATGATTTTTTTTAGAAAGAGCGGATAGTACAGAAATGTACAAGTGAGCTATTTTGAGCAAATGTGTATTTGGCTATATAAAGCTCCAGTCATAATTAGGATGAGGCTTTCCAGTTACATCAACAAGCAGAAGACAGAATGCTTAATGACTGACTGTGTTAGTATTGAAACTTCCCTTCTACCCAGCACTGAGGGTAATTTGTTCTGATAAAAGTAGCTAAGTGAGTTTCTTCCCTGTGACAATTACAAGGGGGGAAAAGCCTTATTGCTGTCATTGAAGCAGTAGAATTAATGACAGAATCAGCAGAAAAAGAAACATTTCCTCAACACCTATTCTTATCTTCTTTAACAGGGATATTCTCAGTATCATTTGCTGTATGAAGAAAACTATTCTCTTGATTGCTGGCCTATTGGAGATGTTGCTACACTTGAGAATCCTAAGACTGATATACTTCTGAATTAGATCAAGAAAATCACCCATAGTGATTTGCCTGGTCTTAATGCCTCTGCAGCTAGCTGGCCTGCCTTGCTCAGGGAAGCATTTTTCTTTTCAATATGTGCTTTCTTCTCACCTGAATTATGTGCTAAGAGTTAGAAGTGGGCAGGAAAAGGTCCGTGTTTCAACTGTAAAGCTTTGCTGTCCTTGTATCCTCATTAATTCCATAATTATTCATGGCTAATGGCTCTACCAATTTGAATATCATTACTCTAGGAAGAAAGAGCCACTCAGTACTGAAAGATGTTGATTGCTCTGTCATAGACTATTATGGTTCCCTCACTAGGTGTCAAGATGCTGCTACAGAATGAATGTTCTAATTCAAAAGGAAGCTTACCACCACAAGACTAACCAGAAATGATAATTTGACACAGACAGATATCCAGAATGCCACTGAGTGGGCAGAATTCCCCTTCACCCAGCCTTCCATGCTTTCCTCATCTGTCTTCTTTTTGTTACAAGGACAAACTTTAGCGCAGCCAGTCACTGTTGTTTACAAATTAACTGTGACTGATACAGCGACAAGGCAGAAGGTAGAAACCTCTCCCTGTTTACTGTTTGGGTGATGATAGCAAAGAAAATGATGGGTTTTGCATGCTGCTTCTATCAGTGCCACAAACATTGCACTCATTTTCAGACCAGAATACACAGAAACAAAATTGTAAAATACTTGTTAATACACTAATGCATTTTGAAAGTGCCACTTGATTCATGTTGCCTGACTTCTTGCACAATAAAGACCAAGAAGGAACTGCAGAGGCAGTGCAAGCAGGGACAGGGAACCTAGGAAGAGAATAAGGATGGCTTCACCAAGAACAAGTCCTGCTTGACCAGCTTAGGGGTATTAGTATGATGGGGTGACCTCATCAGTGGACACAGGAAAAGCAAATGTTGTAATCTATCTGGACTTCTTTAAAAGTCTTTGACACAGTTCCATACAACATCCTTCTCTCTAAACTGGAGAGAGATGTTTTTGAAGGGTGGACTGTTTGGTGGATAAGGAATTGATTGGATGGTTGCATTCAGAGAATGGTATTCCATGACAAGTACTGTCTCTCTGGTGTTACTACTGGTACCAGTGTTGTTCAATATTTTCAGTGATTATATAGACAGTGAGATTGAGTGCATCCTCAGAAAGTGTGCAGATGACACCAAGCTGAGTGGTGTAGTTGTCACACCAGAAGGATGGGACGTCATCCAGAGAGGCCTGGACAATTGGAGAAGTGGGCCTGTGTGAAACTCATGAAGTTTGACAAGGCCAAGTGCAAGGTCCTTCACCTAGGAGGGGGGTAATCTGTGGTTTCAATATAGGATGAGGGATGATGTGACTTAGAGCAACCCTTCAAAGAAGAACATGGGGGTGCTGAATGATGAGAAGCTCAACATGAGCCTGCAATGTGCACTCAAAGCCCAGAACACCAACCATATCCTGGGCTGCATAAAAAGAAGCGTAGCCAGCAGAACAAGGGACGTGATTCTTCCCCTCTACTCCACTCTTTTGAGACCTCATCTGGAGTACTGTGTCCAGTTCTGGAATCATCAGCATAAGAGGGATATGGATCTGTTGGAACACGTCTAGAAGAGGACTGTGAAGATGATCAGAAGAAATTCTTCACAATGACAGTGGTGAGACCCTGGTACAGGTTGCCCAGGGAAGTTGTGCATGCCTCCTCCCTGGAAGTGTTCAAGGCCAGATTGGATGGGGTCTTGAGCAGCTTGATCTAGTGGGAGGTGACCCTGCCCATGACAGAGGGGGTGGAACTAGATGATTTTAAGCTCCCTTTCAATTCAAGCCATTCTATGATTCTCAGAAAGTAAATGTTTTCATTGGTTGAATTGATGGTTTCTAATTAAAACCTTGATATTACCAAAGCTTAAAATCCCAATATTTTTTGGAGGGAAGCAGAAATTGCAGTGCTAGTATCTTGTAAATAGAGATTTGTTCAGAGGGGTTGGATCTATAGTGCTTCCTTGCTGATAAATCAAAAATGGTTTCCAAATGTGCTCTTTTTGGTAGGAAGTGGAGTATTTTACCAAGGGCTAAATATTTTACAAAGAAACTCCAGTTCCTTTGATAAAGTAAGAAGCTGTAGCAGATGTAAAAGAATGTTAGTTAAAGAGCTTTTGACTAACAAAACATTTTATTTCTGTTCTGTAGAAGATTTTTAAACACAAGAGGTTTTAGCAATATGATATTTAATTTCTCAAATTCTGCTTTTAATAGACAGGATTGTTGAAGATTGTTGTAGTGCTAATCAACTAACAAATTGCAAGCAGACAACTAACTAGCCTGCTTTCATAGTTACAAAACTCACATGCATTTTTCAGGCCTGAGTCTTATTGCCAACTAACATGGTCTAACTGTTCATTCCAAAGGTTTTTCCTTTTCATACACTGTGAGGTTCACTAAATTCTCTGCCTTTTATTTAATGTAGTGTCAGTATCAGCCAGATCACCTTGCAGCTGATATTTACTACACTGAGTAATATGATGTTGCTTAGCCCTCCAAACAGTATTTGCTATATCACAAAGAAAGTCAGCTCTGATAGAATCTGTGTTACTATTTGTGTGTAAAACAAAGTTCTGAGATGCTATATGCTGAAGAAAGGGGTCGTAGAAGGAAGTAGAACATCTCTATTGAGGAGATATCAGTTGCTGATATGAGCATCAGAGAAAAAGATATAACCTAATGTGAACTGTATCTAGTGCACGAATTATGTATTAAGGTTTTATTAGTGATGTAGCTAAGGGTTATTTTTCAAATTTCAATACATTAAAATATTTATCTTGCATTTAAAATTTTTTCTAATACTTAAAAAAAGCTGTAAGAAGCTTTATTTTTTTCAAAAATGTCAGAAGACAGCTTGTAGCTCGTTGTCCCAAATGTCACTGACTATAATAGTATGTAAAGCTGGAATTTAATTTCATTTTCGGTGCTGCTTTTTTTAAATGAGTTGGCATACTGCAGTATCCAAATCTCTGACCAGACATATTGCTGGCAATTGGATAAACATCTTATTTGGGAGTGGAAGAGAGATTTGGCCTTTTTTTTCAGAGCCAGGCAAGACTGTGATATGCTTGGTTTATACAGACAATTCCTTACAAACAAGGGTAGTGCTTTTTAGGTCTGAGATCTCCCTGTGAGTCTGTACTTACTAGGTATTTTGCAAATTAGGTTGTCATGATTCTATTCTGCACATTGTGGTAGGAATCCCCTCTGCAAGCTCCTTGAATGCAGTGTAGAGCTGCTGCTGACTGTTGCAAGTGAGCTGTTCCCATGTGCTTCCTTCCCCTGCTGAGCTCTCTGCCTCCAGTCACTAAAGCAGATTCACTTCTTAGCCAATATATAACATTAATTTCTTTTGCGCATCTGAGTCATTGTATAATGTAACTGTTGGTCTTTAATAAATCAGTTTGTTTTTTCCATATATTCACATTTTAATTCAATTCCTAGCAATTCCATCTAGACTACTGCATCAAAATACGCATTGAGCCAAAACCCGCAAAGCTACCTAGTGTCTTAAATTTACAAAATAAGGAAGTATGAATATCCATAAGAAAATAATTAAACAGGAACCACAATACATGATATAGACTTTACAAATACTGTGTAATGGGACTGTATTGAATCACAGTAAAATCAAGGTTTATGTTTTCAGAAATGAATGCTACGTAACTGCACAAGTAATATGTAAAAAAATGTTTAATTTTAGTGTACAGTAGTCAAAATTATATATGCTCTTGCAGTTCTACATATGCTAAAATATTCATTACAAAGGCAACTGATTGTTTACATATAAGATAAGCAGAGTCATGGGGTTTTTTGTGGTACAAATTATGCCAAATTGCAAGCAATCATCACAAGCCAGAGAGAATTATTCAAAGTGAGAGCTCCCTATAACGTGAATAAATTAGACTTCAGTTCAGATAGTAAAACTATTAAGCTAGACTCAATGGAAAGAAGGCATTAACGATAAATCACACAATATTCTGCAGTATCTCAGCTTCTCAAAAATTTCATAAATGGAAAACGCTCAGTACTGTAGCTGACATTCAAAGTAATACAACAGCATTCAATGCCTGAATTGCCACTTAAAGTCATGTTTTGCATTGTTTGATGCCAGTTGTCATTGTTCCTGACTAATATCTTTCAAAAGAAAATGTATGATATTTTAGAATATGGCTGTACTTCTAGCCAGAATCTCTTGATTCTAGAAAAAAAAATTTTTTTTCATAACAATCAGGTAGAACCTTTAGAATTATGTGGAAGCTTCAACGCACAAAGGTTAACAAAAACATCCCTGCTCAGCCCTCCTGTTGGCAGTTACACCTGAAAAGTACAACTTCCATATCTGTTAGACTTAACAGAGCATTTAACAATAATGTTTTTCTGTTAGAAAAATAAGACAATAACAAAAGCAAAACTTCCTTTGGAATTGTGATTGTATTTCATTTTGTGTTTTTTGAAAAATTTTCTGAGACACAAATATTCTTTAAAAAAGAGATTTAAACCATATATGTGTTTCTTCTTCAAATATACAATTTAGAGAATTCAGTTTCATGAGAAGAAACTGTTTCATTTCAAAAGTCTGAGAGTAAATTTAAAAAGAACTTTGACTAGGTTCTTTTGATGGGAACAACAGATCATATAAAAAAAATCAGAACTAGAAGGTTTGCCAAATTCATTTTTAAAAAGAACTCAGTATTTTAACTAGTTCTTGGTTACATGTTGAAGCAGTTAGAATTGTCCAGCCAGACTTACTGTAAGACAAAAGTAATTCTGAACATTCCCGAAATGTCTTCATTAAGTGAATATGAGCATTGGAAAAGACTTCCTGGATCATTGAGTCCAAACATTCCTATAACCACTAAACTGTGTCCCTGAACACAGTTTGCTAAATAAATGTTTCAGGGAGACAGTCATTCCTTTTAGTGAGTTTTGTATTGTTCTGATTTTCATGTCCTGGGCAAAATATTTTGGGGAAAAAAAAAAAATCAGGACTCAATCTCCTTCTCTCTTTCCAGTCTCAAGTATCTTGTCTTTTGACTTGGGTGTTGATGTGTGACATACTTAAATCTTTTCTTTATTTTTAAGATCAGAAAGGACAGAGAGATGAAGGAAACTTGGAGAGACAGTTATGGAGTACAAGTACGAAATCTCATAAATTGATAATGCCCATTATGTTCTTAAACTTAGCTTTGCTATATGCCCGTTCTCAGGTTTTTGTGCTGTGGATTTTGTCTCTTTCCTTAACTTTTTATAAACTTAATCTACCAGTGCCTTAAAGTGTATTCAAAGACTATTCTATTTTGACATGTGGTTTTCGTGTTTTTTATGTAATTTCTAATGTATTTCCAATTTTTCTGATGAATACTTTGCCAAAAGAATTTTTGGAAAATATTGTGTGCATTTGGAAGGAATTCATATATTTTTAAAGAATTATCAGAGATTAATTAGCCATGAAACACAGGTAATTTTAATTATCTAGCATATGAATTTCTCTTGGTTGAAGTTTCGCTACTTGTTCAACGCTACTTTAAATGTTTATACAATATCATCTGAAATTATGACTTTAATTTACATCCAACCTGCCAATTAAACATCGTTACACAGACAACAGTAATTAGCTGTGTTACCCAATTAGAAAAGAGGAAAATTTCTTCTTGGCACTCACAGTAAGTAATACCTGACAGGCAGCTTCAATATAACTTGTGAAGGGGGAGAAGGTAATATCAGGCTTGCCTATGACAAGCTGCAGAAGGACACATTATCATTAGAGGGACAGGATGTTAGTATGGTCCCTTCACCTGTTGCTCCAGGGCATGCTGGGGCTTGCTGCAGCAGAGCTGAAGTCTTGTAGAGATGACAGGGGAGCTCTTGAGGCAGTAGGAGCCAACACGGAAACTTCCATGGAACACCTTAAGGGCTGTTCCTATAGAAGATGATAGGCCCAACAACACAAATGGAAGTGCCTCTAGACAAACACACACAGCTTGGGTAGCAAACAGGAGGAATTAGAACCTACCATGCTGCTGGAAAGCTATGACCTGATTGCTGTTATTGAAACTTGGTGGGACAAATCCCACGGCTGGAGTGTGGTTATTGGTGGCTATTGATGGCTATAGGCTGTTCAGAAGGGACAGACCTAGGAGTGGTGGAGCCGTTGCTCCCTATATCAGAAAATGGATAGACTGGGAAGAGCTGCCCCTGAAGAAAACCACAAACAGGTTGAAAGGTTATAGGTGAGAATAAAAGACTGAGGCAACAAAAGGAACCTTGTGGTTGATGTATGCAACAGGCTACTGGATCAAGGGGAGCCTACTGATGAAGCTCTCTTCCTCCATCTACAGGAGGCTTCATGCTCTCAAGCTCTCATCCTGCTGGAGGACTTCAGCCACCTTAATATATGCTAGAAAATTAGCACTGCAAGCTGTAGACAATCCAGGAGACTCCTAGAGTTCATCAAAGAGAACTTCTTAACCCAGTCAATAGTTACCCTACCCAATAATGGACCTGATGGTCACCAGTGTGAGGGAGCTCAACAGTGACACCAAGATTGGAAGCAGTCTGGGCTGCAGTGATCACTCATTGGTGAGGCTCAAGATCCTGAGGGGTGCAGGACAGGTGAGGAATACAGTCAGGACCCTAAGTTTTAGGAATTCAGGAAATCAAAATTCCATCTCTTCAAGGAGTTAGTCAGTAGGAATCCCTGGGAAACAGTCCTCAGGGATGAAAGAGGAGAACAGACCCGGCAAATATTTAAGGAAGATTTACACAGAGTGCAAGAGCACTCAGTCCCTAAATGTAGGAAATCAGGCAGGGAAGGGAAAATCGATCGTGGCTAAGTCAAGACCTGCTGGTCAAACTGAAGGCCAAGAAGGTCAAGGGAGGTGATTCTGCCACTCTACTTCACTCTCGTGAGACCCCACCTGGTGTATCGTATCCAGTTCTGGAATCCTCAACATAAGAAGGGTATGAAACTGTTGGAATGGGTCCAGAGGAGGGATTTGAAGATGATCAGAGGGCTGGAGCACCCCTGCTGACGGGGTGAGAAAGTTGGAGTTGTTCAGCCTGGAGGAGAGAACACTTCTGGGAAACCTTATAGTGGCTTTCCAGTCCCTAAAGGTGGCCTACTAGAAAGGTGGGGAGGGACTTTTTACAAGGGCATGTGGTGACACAATGAGGGGGTATGGCTTTAAATTGGAGAGGGGAAGATTTTAGACTAGACTTTAGGAAGAATTTAGGAAGACACTGGAACAGGTTGCCCAGGGAAGTTGTGGATGCCCCATTCCTGGAAGTGTTCAAGGCTAGGTTGGAAGGGGCAGTGAGCAGCCTAGTCTGGTGGGAGGTGTCCCTGCCCATGGCAGGGCGTTTGGAACTAGGCGATCTTTAAGCTCCCTTCCAATTCAAACCATTCTATGATTCTACGGCTGATATATTTTGGGAGGGGTTGTGCTGGAAAAAATAAACCTAAAGATTTTCAATAACCGATGAAGAGTTCTTACATTACCATTCTTGTCCTTCTGTGTTTCTACAGTGATGGGTTACTCTTTCCATATCCCAGAAGAGACTTTAAAAAATTTTTTTTTCTGACTTTTCAAATGTTACATGAATATCAAAATATGATGGTGTGAAATTTTGGGGCAAATTTGATTAAAAAATGCAATGGGCAATTAATAATACTGGATGGGTAACTCAAGATAATTGTAAATTAATTTGGGAGAAAATTAGTTTTAAATCAGCTGGATGTGAATATACTTTTTTTTTCTAATCCAAATGTCTGCTGAGGATTCTTTTTTAATAAATCTATAATTCCAAAACTTGTAGCCACAAGGAATTTAAATATAAGTCCCTTGTAAAATGAAATTATTAATTGTTTTTTGCTTTTGAAGCAATTTTAACATCATGGCAAAAACTTTGAAACTAAACCCAGAATACTGAAAAACTGAGGGGATTTTTATATTTCAAAATGTCTTAACCCTTTAAAACACTTAACCCTTTCGGAAGGTTTACACAGAGCAGAAACATTTATTTGCAAAATGTTTGAGACCAGCAATAGTCAGTCTTTTCTGAGACTTCATTGTGTGCTGTTTTTCACTGGAGACATCACAAAGGGAAACCACTTTCTTGCACATCACTATGGAACTCATGTGCACTCTTTTACCCAGCACATCCTGGCAGAGAAATTATTTTCCCAAGTATTTTCCCAGTGATGTAAATCATTAGAAATCCTCATAAACATGTGCATGGTCCTAGGAAAAAAGGTCAGAAGAGATATTTGTATGTGTTTGTTGTTTTAGCACTGAGGGGTACAGAAGAAATCCTTCTTACTATCAGGAAAGGGGGATTTATTCACAAAAATGAAGACCACATCTCCTTTGCTAAGAAATATTACAACAAAATATTAGTTCTATTTTAAATCGAGCAATGTAAGTAAAAATATGTTGAGAATGATATCTCAAAAAAAGGAAGGGATCCTACTGAACAGGATGTTGTGGAAATCCTCTCCTGAGTTTAATGAACAAACTTTGGGGGCTAATATGCTCCATGGGGACCATTTCAGCATCAGTGGCTTACTTGAAGATCCATGAAGATGGTGCACCTTTAACACATTATGTTTATTTGAAGCACTATTCCAGTATATTCTCTTGTATTTAACAGTCTATTCCTTTTTATCTTGAGTGTTCCACTAAGCTATTCTTAGGCTTACTAAAATCTAGCACAGTATGTTCCTCATTTTAAACATATGAATAGTATTAAAGTATATATAGGTAGCACAGAAGTGAAACGAGTTGGGGGGAGGGGTTGTTCTGTGAAATTATTATTTCTAGTGTAATGCTTAAACTAGGATACACTTACCAGAAGATTTTCAGAAAAGCTAAACTGAGTTGCCTAAACATGTAAACGTAAGCCATAGTTTTAAGTGCCTTTGAACCCTGTAAAGAAAGAGTGATCTTATTGCTGAAAAGGCACAAAAACATTTTGATTTCCAGTGAGCATATTCACACAGAACTGTAAAGCACTTTACACAACATGCTTTACATTCACACCTTTCAGCTATTTCAGTTTAACTTTCCCAAGTTCCCCAGGTTGACAATCCCCAAACCCATGCATATCTGTGTGAAGTGTAAGTTTATTGCTGCTTTAACAATGTGCTTTGACAAACTATGAAAAGAGTCAAGTTTTTTTAACAAATCCTTTACAATTCCTATTTTAACATTAGGTTCAAACCAGGAATTGAAACCTAACCAATACACCAATATTTTTTTTCTTAGTTTTTCCTTATTAGAAGTAGCTTTATCCATTGTCATAATTGGTATAATTACAAGACTGGATCCTTTTTCAAAGGAAAAACTACTGTAATGTTTTACTTATTGCCTGGACAACGCACTATTAATTCCAACAGATTCTTTTTGACATTAAAATGGATTTACACTGAAGGGCAAACACTACCTCCATATGCATCCAGACTGCATTACAATCTAATCCATCACATTATACATTTATAGATGTCTGCCACTGCTGGATTGCTAAAACATTCAGCCATAAAAAAAATGTCCGTATGAAAAGCTGGTTTAAATTTCATGCATTTTTACTTACAAAGTGTCTGGTTAGATGAGCATGAGCTTCTGTGAAAGAAATCCTTTTGGAACATGAATATGTAAGAAGCTATGAAAATGGCATGAACAGCAGTTTTTCTATTACCTTTTCTGTATTCTTTGCTGCTAGGAGTTTTAGACTCAAGTAATCTGCAAATATCACTAAAATTCCTTTTAAAGTTTTCTGGTGTTACGTATTAGTAAATATTTGACGCAGAAGGAACAACAGTGACAGGGGATGAGGAAAAGGCTGAGGTACTTAATGCCTTCTTTGCCTCAGTCTTTAATTGTAAAGAAAGTTGTTCCCTCTGTGTACAAACCCCGGAGCTAGAGGAGCAACATGAGGCTCCCATGATCCAAGTGGTCAGAGCCTTGCTTGCCCGACTAGACACCCACAGGTCTATGGGGCTGAATGGGATTCACCCAAGGGTATTGAGGCGGCTGGCGGATATGCTGGCCAAACCCCTTTCCATCATCTTCCAGCAGTCCTGGAAGCCTGGGGAAGTTCCACTGGACTGGAGGCTGGCTGATGTTGTGCCCATCTACAAGAAGGGTCGCAGGGAGGATCCAGGGAACTACAGGCCTGTCAGTCTGACCTCAGTGCCAGGGAAAGTCATGGAGTGGGTGATCTTGAGTGCTATCATGAAGCACACGCAGGAGAACCGGGTGATCAGGCCCAGTCAACATGGGTTTACAAAAGGCAGGTCTTGCCAAACTAACCTGACCACCTTCTATGAGTAAGTGACTCAGCTGCCAGACGAGGGACAGGCTGTGGATGTATCTTCCTGGACCTCAGTAAAGCCTTTGACACAGTTTCTCACAGCATTCTGCTACGGAAACTGTCAGCCTCTGGCCGGGACAGAGCACACTCTCCTGGGTGGAAAACTGGCTGGATGGCCAGACCCAGAGTGGTGGTAAATGGTGTTAAATCCAGCTGGAGGCCAGTGACAAGTGGGGTTCCCCAGGGCTCAGTCCTGGGTCCAGACCTGCTCAGTGTCTTTATCAATGACCTGGATGAAGGCATCGAGTGCACCCTTAGCAAGTTTGTGGACGGCACTAAGCTGAGTGGAAGTGTGGATCTGCTGGAGGGTCGGGAGGCTCTGCAAAGGGACCTGAACAGGCTGGGCTGAGTCCAATGGCATGAGGTTTAACATGGCCAAATGCCGGGTCCTGCACTTGGGGCACAACAACCCTGTGCAGTGCTACAGACTAGGAGAAGTCTGTCTAGAAAGCTGCCTGGAGGAGAGGAACCTAGGGATGTTGGTTGACAGCCGACTGAACATGAGCCAGCAGTGTGCCCAGGTGGCCAAGAAGGCCAATGGCATCTTGGCTTGTATCCAAAACGGAGCGACCAGCAGGTCCAGGGAGGTTATTCTCCCTCTGTACTCAGCACTGGTGAGACCGCTCCTTGAATCCTGTGTTCAGTTCTGGGCCCCTCACCACAAGAAGGATGTTGAGGCTCTGGAGCGAGTCCAGAGAAGAGCAACAAAGCTGGTGAAGGGGCTGGAAAACAGGCCTTATGAGGAGCGGCTGAGAGAGCTGGGGTTGTTTAGCCTGGAGAAGAGGAGGCTGAGGGGAGACCTCATTGCTCTCTATAACTACCTGAAAGGAGGTTGTAGAGAGGAGGGTGCTGGCCTCTTCTCCCAAGTGACAGGTGACAGGACAAGAGGGAATGGCCTCAAGCTCTGCCAGGGAAGATTTAGGCTGGACATTAGGAAAATGTTTTTCACAGAAAGGGTCATTGGGCACTGGAATGGGCTACCCAGGGAGGTGGTTGATTAACCTTCCCTGGACGTGTTTAAGGCACGGGTGGACAAGGTGCTGAGGGGCATGGTTTAGTGTTTGGTAGGAATGGTTGGACTCAGTGATCTGGTGGGTCTCTTCCAACCTGGTTATTCTATGATTCTATGATTCTAAAAGCACTAACTTGCTTGATGGAAAAAACTGTGCATGGCTAATTTCCCAGCTGAGGACAATGATGGCTCAGAGGGCAATAGAGCATCAGCTGTGAACTTACTGTACATACGAAAATTATTCATCCTGGGGTATATTTTCAAAAGCAGTGTGAGTACATGCATACCCTCAGCCTTGTTTATTTGTTAATGGGGTTTCTAGGATTGCCTCCCATTATACTTTAGCAAATTGACCCCTAATTGTCTATCATACAAATCTGCTTTATTTCCCTGGTTTTTTTTATTTCCTAATGTGAAAAGCAACATCTTATATGTTGAAGTACTTCCTAGTGGGAGAAAATAGTCCTGAACAAGGTTTGTCATCCTTTTCAGCTGATTTGGTAGTAACAATTTCCATTTGCTGTAATTAGAATTAATACCTCATCACATAAAAGTAATTGAAAATATAAGAAATTTTACTGTGCCACAGAAAGTACGTTGTATAAAATGGTATGACTTTTTAAAAAAATAAATAATATTTATGTTGGGATCTTTTTAAAAAAAACCACTATAAAAATATCCCATGAAAACTATCTTGTTACAGCATAAATGTGCTATAATGTGATGTAAAGATATTAAAATATATTAAAATAATATATTTTAGTTTTAAATGTTATACTTGTGAAAGGTCATGCACATATACTTGTCTTACAATACTAATTTACCCCCCAATAAGCCAGTAGAAAAGTACATTCAATTCCATATTACTATTTATTCTGGACAAATAGGTGTATTGAAAAATTTCACTAAGTAGTTTTTTTTGAAGATAAAAGTTCATTCTGCTGTTTATCAATGATAGACAATATAATGCTAAACTTTTTTTTTAACCCACGTGGTTGTGTAGAGGCACTATTTTCCAACGCATTAAAAAAAATGCAGACTTAATACTACATCAACATGGATGATATTCCTAATACCAAGATCATTCATAGGAAACGCTTAGGGGAATTTGCTGAAATGTCTAGGAAATTTCCACTTGAGGAGAAGCTACATTTCTTTTTTCTACTGATCTTCAGAGTTTTTTTACCTCCTCAAAAAGGTGAGGGATTTAGATCGCTAAGCCAGCTGTGGTCTATAGACATACAGAGGTGTGAACAGAAAGTCCTTGTGTTCACAGACTGCCCCTATGCTATTCAGCTTGTCAGCCTCACAGCTTCAGGTCATTAACATCTTGACTGATACTAATAAGAAATAAGATAATAAGAAAGTCCAGACAACATAAAAATGTAGGTGGATCGGTACTTTCCCCACTCCTGGTTTTGTGAGAAAGAACTATAGAAGAGCCTCTAGCCAACTGTAACATCAACCCTCTTTTTCTCTCTCCCACAGTGTGGTCTAGCCTTGCTCTCCAAGGAGTGGGAATGCCATGGAGCC
Source organism: Clamator glandarius (assembly GCA_033459285.1). Classification (NCBI taxonomy): domain Eukaryota; kingdom Metazoa; phylum Chordata; class Aves; order Cuculiformes; family Cuculidae; genus Clamator; species Clamator glandarius. The sequence goes on from JAUNZM010000317.1 coordinate 633,010, forward strand.
AGCACCTCTCATTTTAGACATAATTTCCATCCCTTATGTATAATCACTGTGGGAAAGGGCATCAGGAATTAAGAGTGTGTATAAAATCCTAACAACTGAATTGCTAATTACAAATGAATGATAAAGGCATAATAAGGAAGAGAGAGAAAAATTTAGGACACTGGTAATTCATTGATATTATAGTCACCAGATTACAATTTCTGAATACTCTGTATTCAGCCTTCTGGTTTCCAGATCTAAGATCTCAGGGACTCATCAGATACCTGATATTTTAGTCATTAGATTTGGAGACTAGTTTTTATACCGTTCAGAACGTGCAAAACTACATTTTTATATTGCCCAGAAGCCATTCACTTTGACCAAAAAGGTCAGATTTTCTGCATAGCAATGCAATCCAGACCTTAGATGTTTCTTAGTGTGCTTTATCTGCTTTTTGGGAAGACTTTTACAGGTATTTAAGGATAAAATATGTTTGAACACTTGGAGAAACTGTTTATAAGCTATGGTTTGGAATAATTCAGTCAAAACATGCTTAAAGATGCATAAATATCAGCTGCTTGCTTTTTTATTTTTTTTAAGTCTGGCAAAAATGAAATCTTCATATTTTTCAGAATGGTATTATTTTCCTCAGAGAGTTCTAATGAAGCTGAAATGTTGAGCTCAACATACCTGTTTTGACGCATTTAATACTAAAAAGCCAAACTCTGCGAGTAGAAGGTAAATCTGGCACCATCTAGACCTATTGCTGCCAGAACAAAATGAGTCACAAAACTTCCATTAACTTCATAGGATTTTGTTTGTGCCCACACTTTGTATTTACTGGCACAAAATTTGTGTAGCTGGAAAAGCAGGCATAGCTTTTCAAGATGAGGAAAGGCTGAGGTTAAGACCACTTTCATTATTCCATTAGTCGCTGTCTTTGACCTTCACATACTTTCTCCCACCTCTGCCAGCATTTTCAAACTCCATGCTTACTGCATAGAGCTTACTGCATAGATCTAAGGCTCCTCTTAATCTTCTCCACACCACTGTCCTGTCTCTAGTACAGGATGTGACATGAGAGACATGAAGTTCACCACCCCTTTTCCAATGTACAGAGTTAGTGCTGCTGTGTCAGTGAAGTATATTTTAACAACCACAAATTTTGGTAATTTCACAAAGGAACACGTAAAGTGTTCTGGAAGTTCTGGATGCTATCATATTGGGTTACATCAATGTTGTATTTTGCTTTTAGGTTAACTGTTGTGGTGCATATTTCCAGTGCAAATAAATAAAGGTACTCTTTGCAACCAAAAGGGTGCATATTTTCCTCTGAGATCTTGCCAACACAGATTCTTTCTGATAGGAATATTTGCCAATACTGTCATGAGATGATGGCTAAAATTAAGGTTAGTACATTTTTAGTTTGCTCAGTTCTTATTTTCTCTGTGAATCCAGAGCTAGAAACTCGCTTGGTTTCTCTTGAAAGTCAATGGTGCTTCCAGTTTAGCCGAAAAAATGAAATTTGCCTTCAAAAATATCCCATCCTAATCGTTGCAAGATGATCACTTTTTTTTGCAGGAATTGCCATTGGGCATGGTGAAGCACACACAGGGAAGACAAAAGGGGGAGTATGTAACATCAATGTTCTTTGAAAATAACAAGGAGAAAACATGCGAAACATGCTTCTTCTGGGCCACAGGAAATGTAACTGGGAAAAAACTAACATAGGAACAAAACAATGAAAAATTACTTTTTGTGCCTGTTTTCAACAAAATTAAACATACAGTGACTAAAGTAACAAAGTATGTTACAATGGATATCTTATCAAATTGCTGCAAAATATTGAAAGATTTTCTGTAACCAAAGAAATCAATATCGTCCAGTGTATATTTGGTTTTCTTCGTGCCATATAACACAGCATAACGTGATGGTAGAGTTTTATTTTTTTAAATTCTTTTTGAGAAGTTAGCAGCTGTAAGAAATAATAGACAACAGTATAACTTTAAGCATGCAACATTATTGAGGTAGCAGGGAAAGAATTTTGAGGGACAGAGCTTTAAGTGTACATCTTGGAGCATATTAAAAGGTATAAACTTGTACACAACAGAAGGAATTCTATTCAGCTCAGCCAGCCAAAATATAACAGACTGAACAGGAAAGCACTGAGATTTTTTAGATGCATAATGCTCTTACAAATGGCCCATGCTGTGCTAATAAAACTATTGTGACTGGGAGCTTTTGCAATAGGAACTGACAGATGAAGCAGAGTTAAGTACTTTTTCAGACAAGCTCCTACAGTAAATCATTAAAGCACACAAACAATCATCCTTCATCAGCCTATGATTTGTTTTATAGCAATTGCAAATCGACAACAATGTAAACAAACAAATCGACAACTAATGAACATTTCCCCCACTGCTCACTGTAAATAGATCTACAACTTTAGAAGAACACTTTATCCAACACATTGTCAACTCATTGTAAACACATCTACAACTCATAAACAACTCACTACCCAGTATGTTGTCACCTCATTGCAATTAAAGTTGAATGCTAACTGTACTGCATTTCCCTGAACTCAATCAATTCGGAAGCCTGAAAGGAAATGTCTAGATGTATTAGACCAATAAGTTTCAGGATTTTTACAAATATCTTCTCAGTGTAATTGGAGTTTCTCTTGCCGTTTTTAATGTGGGAATTGAATGAAATTACATCATATCTTATTTTAGCTCACATCTAGGTTTATTTAGTTAGACTTCCCATTTATATGTAACTGTTTCTATGGCAATTTTTTAAACAAAAGATTTCCCCAAAAGGTTGTAAAACTCATTAGTTTTATTTGCATGAGCTATACTTGACAATTGTATCTATTAATTAATGAGTTAATTAATTAGTTTATTTATTTATTTGCTTCCTACATCACTTAAAATGACCACTTTTTTAAAGCTTAATAGGTACTAATTGGGGTGCAATTGCTTTTGAATGAACATCAACTCCTTTTGAAAACTGATTTACTATTGAAAAACCAACTTAACTTGAAAAAAAAATTAAAACAACCTTTATGTGTGGTAAATATAAATCTGAAGAATAGTCCTGTGGCAACTTCTGAGTTTATGAGCATTAAACTGCTGCTTAGGACACAATTTATGAGAACTGGAAGTATCTGTCATTCTGTTCTTCTGGGCTGTGTGCACACAATCTGCTGCAGCTCTACAAGTAATTTGTAAATGGTCTGGGACAAGGACTGTCTTTTTCCCCTTATCTAGTGCTCTGTAGGACTTCAATACTACAGATAGTAATGAACACATGTAGTAGGAAAATGCATGCAGTAGTGGCTCACTGCATGATTATAGTCACATTTTAAGGGCAAACTTTTGAGTTTCTCATACACAAGTTTTCCATCAAGCTTCTTGATTTGTTTTAGAATTGCTATTTTGGTTTACACGATAATAGTGTGATGTTAAGATTGGAGAGCCTGCCTTATAATTATAATGAATACAGAATCACAAGCTTAATCATCTCCATCATTTCACAAATAAGAGTTTTGAATGTCATTTTGCAGAATGGATGTTATCTTTATATTCTCTGTTAGACTCCTCAAGATCTTTCTGTTACATGTATTGGTCTTACATGTCAACTTGGCATCTAAATACATGTCAACTTGGCATCTAAATACATTGCGATAAATTATTTGACAAGTGTAGAATGCTATAAATAAATAAGTAAAACTGTTATTAGTAGAAAAGACACTCCACATACAGAATATGTGGGTTTGTTTTCTCGCTCTCCCCTTTTCAGCACCTTTTTAGACAGTATGAAAAGCATTGGTCACTTTTAGAGCTATGTGTAACTCATGGATTTCTTGCGGAAGGAAAACCATCAACAGTTTCAATAGCTACTAAGAGCAGCTGTTTATAGCAAGCCAAGCAGCTGTCTCAGAGGTCTTAATTTTGAGGTTTTCTTCTTCAAATGTCGTTTGTATCTGTTGATAAATAATGGTCTTTCAAACGTCCTCACTTTTAGGGAAAGAGGTCAGCTAGAACAGTAAAAGAGTAGAAGCTAGAGTAGTAAAACAGTAGAAGCACTCTTGAGCTCAAATTTCTATTACATCAATCCAGTCTGGTTTTAGCAGGTAAGTATTATGCTGATGTGGTAGATCTATGATGAGAGAAAAAGATCAGCAATTAATAAAGATAGTTTAAAAGGGCTCAAAGTTTGATTGTTTCACTTGTGCCTAAATGAGATAACTATGAATGTAAAATTACTTAAATAAAACTCAAGGAAGTTAATGATAATTTAGAATGGTCAGAGAACTATATACTATCTATGTTTATTATAAATAAAAACTCACTTTTGAGCAAAATTAATCCATTTTGGAATTACTAGGGTAGCACTGAAAGCTGAAAAAGCCTTTCACACCACTTTCTGAATTTTTCCTCACCAAGATATGAACTATGCTAATATGTAACTTTTTCTTCCTAATTAGGCCTAGTGTAGGTCTTTTGAACTCTGAAAGTTATCTATTAATAATTAAGCAGATACAACGTATTAAGACAACTCAGAAAAAGAAAGGCATAGCATTCAACAAATATTTCAGTTTGAATTTGTAAAGATGCTTCATATCACATTGGCATCTCGTTAAGCTGAGTGTTTTCTAGCCCAGTGGTTGTGAACTAGAACCCTATCTCTTTCAGTACATCTCATAACTATAGTTTTCTGTTAAAATAGGAAGGGAAACATTCTTCTGCAGTGTAAATTCTATGCAATGCACTATTTTTTAACCAAATATATTGTAAAATATTAAAACAGTTTATCTAACAATGTAAAGTCTCCAAGACATAAACCTAAGAGCGGATTTATATTTCTGTTTATATCTGTCATTTAACTCATCAGTTGTGGTTTGGATGAGGAAATACTGTAATTGTTTCAAAAAGGAAATAAAGTAGGATTTTCTCAATGGTTACTTCTGATCCTGACTGATAGTAGGCGATATTGTTCTTAGAAAATGCCAAGAAACTTGGAGTTGAATATATATAACAGCTTATGAATAAAATAAAATTTAAAATAAAAAGTAAACCTGTTTTACTTGAATTATATTGAATCCAGAAACAGTGCTTAACAAATCAAGAATTTCACTTTTCAGTTATATATTTAATTAGTTATCATTGGATGTAGATATTCTGTGCCACTGAAAATTATCCCTGCTAAAATATCATAACCTATTCTCTGTGTTATATATTCAAAAATAGCCTGGTAAGTGAGAGAAAATAAAACAGACTTATAATGTACCTTTCTAAATGTAAAAGATTTAATAAATCCAGAAAAGTAAACTTTACATACTTCACAGGGAGGAGTTAAGTTTTCACTTAACTGTGTTTTCATGACACTGTCATTTTCTTTTCTCAGTAGGGCTGAGCAACATACTGGAAGGACATTAATCACTTTTTAAAATTGCGTAAGTCTTCGAATATAGTTGTGTTTTTACTCTGCCAGTTCTATGAACTGTGAAAAAAAAAAGAACTTTTTTAAAGATTGCTTGTGGACAGTGACAAAATTAAAAGAAGCATCATTCAAGCACCAAAATATTTATACACCTACACCAAATCCACATCAATGGGAAGGTACTCAGAATCACAAAATCACTAGGTTGGCAAAAACCTCCACAATCATTGAATCCAACCGTTCCTATAACCACTAAACCACTAAACCATATCCCTGAGCAACTTGTCTACCCATCTCTTAAATACCTCTAGGGATGGTGACTCAACCACCTCCCTGGGTAGCCTGTTCCAGTGGCCAAAGACCCTTTCTGTGAAAATTTTTTTCTGATGTCAAGCCTGAACCACCTCTGATGGAGCTTGACCCCATTGCCCCTTGTCCTGTCACCTGTCACTTGGGAGAAGAGGCCAGCACCCTCCTCTCTACAACCTCCCCTCAGGCAGTTTGAGAGAGCAATGAGGTCTCCCCTCAGCCTTCTCTTCTCCAGGCTAAACAACCCCACCTCCCTCAGCTGCTCCTCATAAGGCCTGTTCTCCAGCCCCTTCACCAGCTTTGTTGCTCTTCTCTGGACTCACCCCAGAGCCTCAACATCCTTCTTGTGCTGAAGGGCCCAGAACTGAACACAGGATTCGAGGTGCAGTCTCACCAGTGCTGAGTACAGAGGGAGAATAACCTCCCTGGACCTGCTGGTCACACCGTTTCAGATATAAGCCAAGATGCCATTGGCCTTCTTGGCCACCTGGGCACACTGCTGGCTCATGTTCAGTCGCTGTCAACCAACACCCCCAGGTCCTACTCCTCCAGGCAGCTTTCTAGCCAGACTTCTCCTAGTCTGTACCTCTGCTTAGGGTTGTTTTGCCCCAAGTGCAGAACCCACATTTGGCCTTGTTAAACCTCATGCCATTGGTCTCAGCCCAGTGGTCCAGCCTGTTCAGATCCCTTGCAGAGCCTCCCTACCCTCCAGCAGATCCAATCAGTTTTTCACCTGGGAGAGTGTGCACTTGTCCAAGCCAAGGGCAGATAGTTTCCTAAGCAGAATGCTGTTTCACTTCAGAAAGTTTTTGATCCAGCCCCTAGTATTTTGCAAATTTTTACTATAACAATAAAGGCCTCCTTCTTGTTGCTTGAAATTACTTTAGAAATTTCAATCAACTGGAGTGTTTTCCATTAGAGACAGAGTTCCTATCTTAAACTTTTCTATTAATAAAAAGTTATCAGATTAAAAGCTAGCTCTTTCACAAGTTTTGTTATATCTATTAAGTGCAATTATATTTCCTCTTCTAACAACACAGGTCTAAAGCAAATACAGAAACCTTTAGGACAAGTGATCTGTTTTTTCCTCAACATGTCTCCAGACTGACTCTGTTTTTGTTAGACAAAATGTTTATGTTTCCTCTGTAGATTTGATATCATCAGAGACACAGATTTATTTTGAATGTAGTGTCTAAATTATATTTTGAAGTCCCAGAATTCAAAGTTTATATCAGTATTTAGCAGATAGGTACTTGCTTTCTTTCCATTCACTTATGTGAACTGGAAAACAAGCTATATACCTCCTTTTCTGCTTTTAAATGGATTTAACAATTAAAAGCCACTGATATATTGTATATATATGTTGTATATTATGATAACTTCATAAAAAACTAATCTTTCCCAGGATTATGTTAACAGATACAGGGATTTTAAAAGTAAAATAAATCTCCAGTAATAACAGTGAATACCTTACTAAGGTGCATTATCAGTGATGCACATAAAGCTGTGCAGCTTTTATGTCAGGGTTGAATATTTTCCTAAAAGATTTCAAAAGAATTATTAGATTTGAGGCAGAAATTACAGCATGTCATATAAAATATATTGTTTTAGATGAGAAATTACAGCAGATCAAAATGTGCCTTTTGATTAAAATCTCTGTGAATAATCAATTTTCAATTTCCTATACACCAGCAACAAGACTGATTATTGTTGACCTAGAAGGAAGTACAAGGTATTTGGGACTTTAGATATTCCCTAGTCAGCCAGCTGCACTCACCTTCTTGAAGATCTTAAGCAGACACTGCAGATGGCCTCTTTATTGAAAGGTGTAAGGAAAGAGTAGGTGACAGTAATCACTATGTAATATCAGAATTCAGATTCTTTTGCTGGAGATTAAAAAAAAAAAAATCAGGCCTGAAAATCAGACTTATTCCAGCTCCAATAGACTTAAGTTTCTGTACTGTCCATATATTTCAGGCTCAACATACGGAAAAAATTCTTCACTGAAAGGGTCATTAGGCAATGGAACGGTCTGCCCAGGGAGGTGGTTGACTCGCCTTCTCTGGAGGTGTTTAAGGTGCGGGTGGATGAGATACTGAGGGGCATGGTTTAGAGATTGGTGGGAATGGTTGGACTCGATGACCCGGTGGGTCTCTTCCAACCTGGTGATTCTATGATATTCACATTCTGACTTATGTTCATTTTTGTTTCTGCTCTGAAGTAAACAGAACATTAAGACCAGAGTATGTGTCCTTCCTACTAGTCTGTGTCATCTTCATCTTACAATTGTACCTAGTGTTGTGCAAGAATATACAGTGCATAGAAAAATATACGACTTACAAGGTTTCACATTTATAGTTTATCATGTATTTTGATACAATTTGTGTGCTGCAGATCAGGCCCTGCCACTGAAAAGTCCCTGATATAGAATTGCCTGTAGATACCAAATAAAAGCTACCCTATTGTGCTGGACACATTTTCATCATTCCTGCCAGTGAAAAAGATTAGATGACTGATCTGCATAGACTACTTAGTCTCATAAATGAGAGGATAGTAATTCAACATGCAGCTGCAATACATACCAAGAGAACTATTCATTCTGTATGTTAATGACATGGCAATCACACAGAATCACAGAATAACCAGGTTGGAAGAGACCCACTGGATCGTCGAGTCCAACCATTCCCACCATTCCCTAAATCATGCTCCTAAGTACCTCATCCACCCTAACCTTAAACACCTCCAGGGACAGTGACTCAACCACCTCCCTGGGCAGACTGTTCCAATGCCTAACCACCCTCTCTGTGAAGAACTTTTTCCTAATCTCAAGCCTAAATCTCCCCTGGTGGAGCTTGAGGCCATTCCCTCTCATCCTGTCCCCTGTCACTTGGGAGAAGAGGCCAGCACCCTCCTCTCCACAGCCTCCCTTCAGGTAGTTGTAGAGAGTAATAAGGTCTCCCCTCAGCCTCCTCTTCTCCAGGCTGAACAATCCCAGCTCTCTCAGCCGCTCCTCATAAGATTTGTTCTCCAGCCCCTTCACCAGCTTCATTGCTCTTCTCTGGACTCGCTCCAGAGCCTCTTGTGGTGAGGGGCCCAGAACTGCTTCATCACCTCAGCTTCCCTGAATATATGCCTCACTTTTTGCCCTTCAGTAACTTCAATAACATATGTTGGGAGTAGATTCCTCAATTCAATGTTCATGAGCCTGGAAATCTTCATCAGTGGATTGCCTTTGTTTACATAAGATATCACAGGCAGAAAGGTGAAGTCTGTGTCCTTGCTGGACTATTCTTCAATATCTACATCATCTATGCCTTTTCTCTACCAAGGATTGAGAAAAAAAGATCTAGTCAAACTTTCAAACATTAAAAGGTAATTAAAAAAACCCCTCTTTCAATATACTGGAAATTTATGAACTTATTAGGAATAATGTTGACCACCAAAAGCCTTCTTTTTGGTAGCAGTTCCTTACCCTAACAGATAGAGGAAGAAATAAAACAAACCAGTTTTAAAAAATGCTTTCATATTTCTCTCAAATGTGTCTGAAAAAAAAACCCCCACAGAATCCAATCTCCCCAAACAACTGACTTCAAACTTTTATTATGGTATCAATTAGAAAACAAATTCCCAAGTGACACCAACATTTGATTAAATCTTAAAATGAATCTCTGCTTAGTATTATCTTGCTTGTCTGCTCTGTTCACATGACCTGAATATCTCTCCTTTTTAGTATGACTATCACACAAGCATTTTATGTGTCAAATGGACAGAATCACAGAATCACTAGGTTGGAAAAGACACACAGGATCATAGAGTCTAACCACACAGATCTCCACAAATTCCAATTAATTCTAGGGGAGCAACACTTCACACACACACAAAAAGATAAAAAATCATCCCACTCCTTTTCTTGTCTCCTTCAGAGAAAGGTGGTCTTGGGTGAGTGCAGGAGAGTGGCCATAAGCACCTATTATTTGCAGCTAGTTAACATGTGAGCAAGTGTATAGGCAAGGATTAGGTACGGATAAGAGTGTAGACAAGGATTCAATTAATTTGATGAACGATATGTTTGAAAAATTCACATAGACAACTTTAGTCATGTGGTCTATGATCCCATAGCCAATGAGATAATCATGGCTGCAGGTCTTCCTCAGTTAAACAATTTAGGGATTCATCTATGCTGATATCAGGCAATGGAGGATTCAAGAACAGATCAGTGACTGGCAAAGGAGCCCAAGAAGGAACTAACAAAGAATGCAGACATAATTTAGGTTTTCTTGAAAACAGAAAACCTTGAATATTTCAGTGCTTATAAGTAAAAGTAACACTGAAGAAAGATACTAAGTTTTGCAATAAAATCCTAATTCCAAGATTCCAGATACTGTGGAAATGTGGGTTCTGAATGTAAGCTGTTAGTCATACTGATGCTTTTTCCTTGAAAGAAGGAAAACAAACACCTCTCTTCGCTTACTTTTATTTTGTGATGTTTTATATTTTCCTGCCATGAACTTGGTTTTGTTGTCTCTCTGTTATTATAATCTCATAATAGAATCCTTGAAGATATGTGACTTCTATTTCATCAGTTTTTATTATGAACACTCATAGCATCTGCCAGAAGGCAGTGAGGTTTCTTTCAGCTAGACTTTGTTTCACCTTTACCATTTTGCCTGCATGTCTTCTTGAGTATATATTTGGAATTGTTCTGTACTTTAGCTTCTTCTAAAATCTTATCTTCCTTCATCTCTAGTGTAATATTTGGGCCAGGAATCTAGCCATTTCCCATAGGAGATTGTTTGAAATTTCATATTTTGTAAGTGGTACCCCGGGCTAAGAATTATCTCTGGTTAGAGCTGAAATAAATAAATGCAATGTACATAAATGCATTGGCTTGAATAATCAATATATAACCCAACTCACATACATTTTGTATCCTGCCCAAAGCTCTTTGAACCTTTTATCTATTCTAGGCTGTCCAAATATTTGTCCTTTCAAATATTCTGAGTGAAATCCTGACCTATTGAAACCAATGGCTTAATTCCCAGAATTAAAATTTCACATTGCTTTATTTTTATTTCACAATAAGATGATTTAAGCAGTCTAAATTATGTCATGACAGCATAACAGAGACTTTGTGGCATCAGTTCTAAATTCCTTACTGGTTTGTCTATTTTATTTGCTTGCCACAGCAAGAAGAGTTTAGTCCTGTTTTATACAGCTGGTGTAATTTAGGTACTATGAGATGACATTTTTTCATGTTTGTAGCAACCAGGAGAGATATACAGGTCAACAGATTACAAAAAAAGATTCACAGGAAGGAATTACCCAAATGCTAAAACTCTGCTCAGAGTGGGTGGAAGAGGGCGAGTTAATTCAAGATTATTTAACACTAATCATTTTACCTATTTGTGAATAGCTCTACAACAACAAGACCTCACTGAAAAGATATCTCCATTATATTTTAGGTGAAGTTTGGGGCCAAACAACATAAAAAGGGTACAGTGCTTGCATTCTCATATTTCTGTGTTATCTTCTCAGAGTGATTTGCATATGTATGAACTTGTTCCTCCTGTCTGAAATCTTAACATCAGAAAAAACCCAAAACAAATTCACAACCAAAATAATCCCCTGAAATCCACAACAAACACAAAACACTGAGCTTTGAAATTTTAGTTCAGGCAGCTGAAACAAAAGGCAGAAAATTGCAGCACTATGTGTAATAACTAAACCTCTTGTTATATGCTGACGTATTAAATATAAAACATTTTCATTTCCTTTGTATAGGAAATTCAATAGGACCTGAAAAAGGGGTCAAGCAAGTACTGTGACTCCCACTATAAAACATGAGTGGTGCTAATATTCCTTTTTCAACTCTCATGTGACTGCAAAGAACCAAACAGATAATATATAGCTTTCATAAAACTGGAGGTTTGGTGGAGAATTAGCATGAGAGTTGTACAGGCGACTTGCAAACGGAAGGCTGGCCAAGAGCTCAGATTTATGCTACGAAATTTAAATGGTTTTCTCTTGAGGTTTTCTTGAAAGTATCACTGCATGTGGTCATGTGGGTTTACTGGCATATTTTCCTGGGACTGTTTTCAAAATGAAGAAGGGAGGAGGAAGAGAAAGAAGCCTGTTCCTTTAAGAAACACATAACTGTCAGAGCATTAGGAAAGCATATAAATTGCATATTATAAATAGTACAAATGGGAATTTTAAACATTCAGGCATGTCCAATTTTGGACTAAGGAATAGTTAAGAAAATATGGAAAATATGGTCAGACTCTGGTTGAAAATTTTATTTTCAATAAAGTGTTTATAGTATCACATATTTTATCTCCGCAAATTTCAGCTGTTACATACCAGTGCTAGAAAATTCTAGGGATGAAAATTTCAATTCAAATGTAGGTTTACAGAGATTATTCTTGCCCACCTATCTGAGATTTGGATTGAATTCAAACACGGGTATTTTAGTGGTTGAACTGTGTTGTTCTTGGTATATCCAGTCCAATTTTAGTAACTCAGAAATAATAGATCACAGACTGAAATTAAGGAGAAAGCTTATAAGCAATATAAGCCTATAAGCAGTTCAGGCAGAATTTAATTACACAAAGGGCAGCTGAATTATGGAACACATTGCTGAAGGCAGCAATAGATGCAAGAATTATAAATCAGTTCAAGAAAGAGCTCAGAGAAAGGAAATAAAAAAGTAAAACAAATCAAACCTTTTAAAAATATCCCAGGGTTAAATGGGACAGGCCACAGTGGACATCACAGTAAAGACCTTTTCCTTTAAATGTTCCTGTGTTTCCTAAGGAAGAAACTAAATAGTCACTCAATTGATTTCAATAATGGCTGTAGTTTAGTACCAGAAATACGTGAGTGTATCTTTTGTGCTTAACCTATGCTTACAGAATTTTGTTGCATTTCCTTTTATTTCAAACTTCATTTACACTTGCACTGTTTTACATGACTCTGGCAGTATAAAGCAGCTATGAAGTAAGTGTAAATGTGATTTATGCTCCCTTTACACTAGCAAAGTGATGAATAGTGTCCTTAGGGAGTGTGAAAATCATACCCAGTGTGTGTGGAACGGACACATAAACTCTGTTTAATTTTATTTAACAAGCACATTTCTATTTAATTTTTTTATATCATTTTAAGACTCAAATTCATTTCTTCTCCTTAAAATAGACTGACAGAATTGAATTCAGCATTCTGATTGTATTACTTTTTCAGTAATCCTATATATATATTTCTATAAAATAATGGTTTATACCTACCCATCTAAACAGGTCTCTATAAATAGATTTCTGTTAATTTTTCTCATCTGTAATATATGGAGTCTGGAAACATTGAACATTAAAATAGATAAGTGAAGAAATAATTATTCAGTATGACTACAGTAGCATCGTTTTGATATTAAAATGAGCATTTCAAGGATGATTACTGCATAACTGATCAGGTACCACATCGAATCCCTCATATAATTCCAGTGTTGATCTTAAGGTTAATTAAACAGAAATAAAGAAATAAAACTTGGCTTTACATGTAATAAAGTTATCTGCATAGAGTCTTCTGGAAAGCATGTGTTTGCATAATTTGAACATACACTTACAATAATATCATGGAAAAAAATGGTGAATAATTAGGTACACGCATTTTTCTGCAGGTATATTCACACCTTTCCAAACGCCGCCTGTGGGAGACATTGTGGATGAAGCCAATATTAATTGATGCTCTGGGCATTAGTATCATTTATTGTTCTGTTATTTGAAAGTCAGCATGGAAAGAAACTTTTGTGAGCGGGTGCAGCAATATTGCCTCATGTCCCTTTTAAAATGCATTACACTGCGATATCTGAACTCTGAGGTAAAAAAATGGAATCAGATGCTTGAATAATTAAAAATTAAGGATTTCCACCCCCCCACCCCCAATTACTTAAAATCACTTCCATAAAGATTTAAGATTCTGGTACTACAATGATTGGAATATCCATTCTGTGCTTAGTAACCTTGTACTGCACTTCATCATGAGTACTGATCCCTGTAGTTTCTGCAGCTTTCAGAACTACTTTTCACTGGGCTGCTCAGTGTCTCAGAAAGCCAGGCTTTTAATTATATCTGTATACAGAGTACATCCCTATACAAGTCTACAATGTAACTGAAGACAAAGAAGTTAAAAAAAAAAGCTTTAGGAGCAGTTCGTTAGAAATGAGGTGCATTGTCCTAGAAAGAATCAAACTATATAAGTCAAATGTAATTGTCCTGGTTTATTTAGTTTGAAAGAAATGCTATTTATTTGTATTTGATACTTAGTTTTAATGTCATTGTACTGAAAAAAAATTTAGGAAATCCACTCCCCATCCCCCAGCAGTTATTGTCTGCAAAATGGGAATTGTTTGATTGAAACAAAGAAAATCCTAACTTGTGTTAAAGTTAGAATGGAAGACCAAATTTAAAGCGGATGTGCAAGGTAGCCATATTTCACATTATGCCTATTAATGGGTTTTTTCACAGTAAAAAGAGATAAAGGATTAAGAAGAACCCAGAAGAATAAATAAAGGTGAAGAAACTGCTGATGCAACCATACATGAGGAATAGCATTGCTTTTAGATTTATGCATGGGAGACAAAGAAATCTATATGAGCTCCTACCTGTATCTTCCCTTCCAGCACTTATGTTAAAAAAAAAAAGAAAATTAGATGTAATTGGTTTAACATTATTTTACAGAAACACTTTTTCATTCTCTCCTATTGATTTACAACTTTTCACTTTTCTCAGCCTTGTCTAGATTTCATGCATGCCTCCTAAGCACAGGAACAGAAATCAGCATTGTCTTGTTTTGACTGCCATTGCTTTGCGATCTTAAATAGTCCCTCAACCCTTTTGTCAATATTTATTGATGGGATCCATAGGCACTCTGAGTGATCCCACTCTTGAGAGGCATAAACCAATGGCAATCTGGGAAGGATTGGAAAGGGGGGGCCTGCTCCCGGCAAGAACTCCTTAGGAAATATCAGAATGCTCAGGAGCCATTGACAAAATGTCAGACATCTCAAATCCTTGATTGTTTCTCTTGCTAATGCCATACTAAACAGCACCATTAATCTATTCCTAAAGTGGAAACAGATACATACACGTATGTGCACAGCACATGCATGTACACTCACCTACATACACACACACAAATAGTCTGCAGGGAAATTAAACAACACCAATGAAACCATGCCCAGAGAAAGTTCTTGGATAAATTAACAGCACAATTACATTACATGACACACCACAAGATGGATGAGGAAAACTTGGCTGGTATTATACTCTGTTTTCAAATTGCAATTTATTTGAGGGTTTTAATGGATGCCTTATTAAAACATCTCAGCACTGGTCAGGTTTCAGCTTATGTCAGAGTAGCCCATGATTGATGACACCCTCTGCTGCTTCCCTTGCACATTTGCAGGGAATTTAAGCAAAGAGGGAATGAGCAGAGCCTCAGATTCATATTGATCGTGTGAAGGTGCACTGCCTGAGAGCACAGTCTAATAACATTCTCTTAGCTGAACTGCCTCACAAGAAGGCATTTATTAGAAGAACTAAAATGTTATATTGCTCAGGATAAATGAACATTGTACAAACAAAAGAGTAAGCAATGAACAAGAGAGAGGAGAGAAAATGAGAAATAAATACAATTGTATAACTTCAAGCAAGTAGCACTATTATCTCCTAAAAGCACATTTCAGACAGCCAAAATAATAATGAATTTTACTGTCCTATATGGGTGCATAGAACAGAAATTTCTAAGAAAAAAATTTGGGACAACAAATTACTTTTCTTTTTTTTTTGTCCAACTAATTTAGATGAAATCCTGTAATTATATTGGTAGCAATGAGGGTGGAGGTCAGAGCTAAACACAATTAGCATTTCGAACATCAGTATTGATAGCTTGACATTAATCATTTGACCATCCAATGTCTTTCTTCATCACTTTAAGTACTATATACTGTAGTTAATCAATATGACCATTACCCATTTGTTAAGTGAAAAGCACTTGTACCTAACTGGCATAAATCTTAACGAATCCCACATAGTTTTAGAAGGCGGCTTGTTGATAGATTTTGATTAGATTCTTATAATTTAGGAAACATTTCTTCTCATGCTGTGAGATGTGTAAGCTACCTGATTGAAAAAGAAGAAATTTCCATGATCTCAAACTTCAAATGCAATGCTGGCTTTTACCTCCCAAAACACTGTTCTAAAGAAATCCACATAAATACTTCATCACATCAACAATGTTTGGTTAACCGATAAATTTTTTTCTCATTGTAAATGGAGTGAAGCTGAAGGTAAAATGAGATAATCAACTACAGATGAGGTAGAGCAGAAATACTCTTGCCCCTGGGTATCTCAAAAAACACAATACTGATTACAAATAAAAATTCAGGTTGGGAATTTGAGTTCAGTTATTTCAGATGCTGAGTACTTGTCAGCTCCACTACTGTAGCTGAATCCCATTCACTTTGACTTTCTCTTGGCCTGAAGGAAGCATTTAGTATCCTCCCTGATCAGATCTCCAAAATACTCCCAAAATATCTGTGCTTGGGGCTTGGTTAAGTTCTGTCTCTCTCACATCTCTCATTACTGCCTCTGGCTGTTTGTAACTCTGGTACCGTTCCATTTTCAATTCCAGGTCTAAAAGATTATTTGTTTGACCTGCCTTGCTTGTCATTATCTGAGCTGCTAATTTTATTATTCTGTTAGCACCCTAGGCTGCATGGTATAAAGTGGTACTATAAAAGTGTAGTTTGATTATACTGGAATCATTCAGCATTACAGGCTCAGCAAACAAATTGCAGCACTCCCACTCACACTGCTATGATAGTGAAGAACAGGCAGTAAAGAGGGAGAAGGGAGGATAAAATCTGTAAGAAGGATAAATAGGAATAAAAACATCAGCATGGTTGAGGAGCTCTACAAATTCTCAAGTTAGAGTTGGAAAAATTTCTTGTCAGCCTTTCTGATTTATCTTGTAGTCAAAATGTTTTTAAAGAAATAATAGTAATAATAATTCTTTAAAAAAAACCCCAGAAATCTTCAAAATCTTTGCTGACTAGAAACAAAGTAAGAAATCTCTATGTCTCTAGTTTTTAGAATTAACTTATAAATAGATGACTAGGACAATTTAGAAAACTTGGTCAGAGCATCAGATACTGGTCTGACCTTAGCGAACTCGCTGTGCCTTTACTATTTTCTGTTCAGTGTTCTGATTTCTTTCTGCCATAACTTCAATACCGTTTTTCCATCTGTTTTTTAAACACCTCCACTTGGATGTTCATCTTAAAGAATCAAACCACAAGTTACTTTTGTAAGCTTATTTTAAGTACAGACAGAGTCCTTTAACATTCCCCTGATTTAACATAAGTTCATCCTTTGAAGTATTGACTTCAGAATAATTATTGAATTCTTTTTTTTTGTTTTAGAACATCTTATCTTTCCTTCATTCTGGTTTCTTACTTTCTATGTAGCTGATAAAGGTGATTTAACCTTCTAAAAGGAAAAAATATAATTTTTTACTTTTTACAATTGTAATCCACACTATTCTTGATACTGCAGACCTGATGTTTATTTCATTGTTGGAGACACAGTAAAATGACTGCCTCATGCTGCAAGCATTTCATAGTCCAAGAAAAATGGTTTCTGAAACAGAAGGCTTCATATACTTATACCAGGAAACTTACACTTGTGATTAGCCTTCTATGACGATTACAGATCAGTACTCACATTACCAAAGTAAGCCATGCATAGGTAACCTATCCAATTCATGAACCTGATTGTGATCTTCAAAACAATTCTATATTGAGAACCATGGTTTTCAGATATTTTCAAGGTAACATAATTCAATTTCAACTATATTTATGTAGATGAAACATAGTAAAGTGTTAAGAAATGTTGACTTTCTCATTAACAAGAATTGAAAAACTCATGCTAAGTGTACCCCTTAGAAGATGCAGCTGCAATAATTTCAGTTCTTGCAAGTCTCATTGCCCTCAGCTTCTTGATTAAAAGCAGTAACCATGTCTATTATAGCTAAGATGAGTAAACAGATATTTTCTGGCAGTTTAGTGCACAAATGCAACCTTCTAACCCTCACCATCAAAAGGTCAAAAGCTGCAAAACCTAGTCCATTAACCTCTGTAAATGGTTGTGATATTAAAAACTGACTCTCAATATCCAAGGGTCATGATCCTGTGCAATAACCATCAGCAATAAAGAATTATGACTATAGTACATTATCCATCTATAAAATGGCCATTTATGACACCAGCACATTGGCTATCTGTAACAGAAATGACCACCACTTTCTAAAAATCATACCACACTTCCAATTATAGCGTTGTGATATAAGCTGTGAAAACTTACTAAGTTTTAAAGCAGAGCACAGAACTACTTTATGCATATTTAGCAAAACAGAAGAAAAACCCATAGGTTAATGAAGCTCAGTAGAAAATAACAGATTAAAAAAATTGTTCTCAGCCCACTATTCTGTGCTGCAGCACAGAAATTTGAGGCCTAATTAGACATCATCTCATTACCAGAGATCCATGGATATCCTATCAAGATGCAGAGGGGCTCTTTCAAGGCAAGGGTCAGCTACTTTGTGCTTGTTGCAACCTTTTCCAGCTGTTAAACACAGCTGTAGCTCTTCAAGCAAAGTAAGTATTTTAAGAAAGTTGCTGAGGAAAAAAACCAAACCAACATCGTGTGATTACTAAAAAGAAGTGTCTCTGAAAAGAAATAGCAAGCAGTATGCAGCAATCATACTTTTAGTGGTGTATACATCTTAATCTCCAAAAGTCTATTTTCATTGAAAGCTGACAATTCAAGAAATATACTAAACAAAAGTGAATCAATTTGTGAATTTTTCAGAATGTTAAAAATAACTGTCTGAATAGGTGAAAAAAAATCTTTACTACATGATATGTATATATGTACGAAGATACATGAACTTTTTCATTTGCATGATGTCGGTTTAAATTGCTGAGATGTCTTATCTGTATAAACTTAGGCCAGTGAGTTATTTAATCAGTCACTAAAACTTTGATGATACATTAGCTTGGAAGACCTGCAAAAATCCAACCCACTCTCCCTTTTGGAGAGCAGCTGGTCTTCCTAATTAAAATGGAAAAACTTCATCCATCTTCATTTGCAGAGAAGTCACCCAGACAGAGACAGAACTTCAGCACACTATTGTAGTTTCAAAGGATGTCTGAAAGGGCCAGAGAGGAAGTAGAAAACATCTATTATTTTAATTTTGACAACAGATACAGAGAAGCCTTTTATTTGTGATGAGATGTGAGAGGTTACCAAGGCTAAAAGCAAGTAACACACCAAATTTGTTTAGTCCTTTTTTTTCTTTTACACTTAATAAATAATTTACTCAGCCATGGGGTCAACAGCTCCCTCTTATGAATGGCATTAACTACACCTATATCTCCCTGCCATTTTGTTCCAATGACTGAAAAATAAGGAATTATGAGGGCATGAAAACAAGGTGCAAACATTAAATGAGTCTATATTAAGTTTTTGCTAAAGGGAGGGCAGGGTTTGTACAGTCTGTAGTAATATTAAAAAACTTTGTTAGAATAACCTTTATGTGCTCCTTCCCGTTTCTGGTCAATTAGTGCTCTTTCAAATTGTTTTCTCCATCTATTAAACAGAAGAAACACAAAGTACTAGGCACGTCTATCTACCTACTTATACAAGACTAGATGCAGGATGGTGCTGGGGACTGGGACTCGGAAGTATAACCTCTACTCATAAAGTGGTTAGATAGGAAATATCTACGACCCTCAGTCTTCTGGAGAATCTACCTTTGGCCAATGTTGCCTGCAAAGATCAGAGAGGTGATAAGAGACGGTACCTGGAGATACTGAGACGCTATGATACTGAAGAGTAGGTTGCATTTCAGCTTATAGCCTTATTCTGTATAAATAAGATCACATCAACAGCAGCAACTTTTGCGTCTTCCAGGTCTCTCCACAGTGTAGACCTGAAGGAAGAGGTCTCTGGAATATTTGTCCTGTTATGGCAGTGGAAGGCAGTTCATCATCTGTTCTCCAGTCCTTTGTGCTGAAAGGGAAAGAACAGAACATATAACATGTTGAATTCAAATAGTGGCCACAAAGGAATTATTTTATTAATGAGATTCAAAACTAGACATTTTACCAGCTGAACACCTCGTTTTCAATTGGCTTACCAGCTGCCAAGCTCTGGAGGATGCTTTAGAGCACATTTTCCCCTTTCCATGTATCACAGCTTCCTATCAGGGTGGTCCAGCCTATGCTCAGTGTCCCAGATCTCCTTCATGCAGGGATGCTAAAACACCACATCAGAATCTGCCTTCTACTACTATGGTTAATCAAGTGTTAAAGTATAACTTTGTTTCAGATACTGTGGTCTTTCCCAGATGCAAACTTATTTTCACTTATCAGCTTTTGCCCTAATTCAAGAGCACTAAGCAAGGCAGATGTGTAAATAAAATGCCTCGATGTATATATATATGGTGCAGAACCAAACTTCAGTTCACCTTCTACATTTCACATGCACGTTGTTTTTGAAACCTTAATGGTTTTAAGTATGTTTTTCCATGAAGGATATGCTTTTTTTCACTGCTTCATGCATTTTTGTCACTCTTAGCCCTACTGAAATACAGGGACAGTTCCCCTCCACGTTATTCTCAAATATCAGGGCCTAAAATAATGTATACAATATCTATAACTTTTTAAACTATACGAAACACAGATTTTCCTTGAATATTTTTCTGTCACATAATCATAATTTCCAAAGTGTTAACTATCTGAATACTGAATACTTACACATGACTGGGTTTGTTCATCATTTTTAGAAGTTTTATATTCAAGAAGAAACATAAAGTCATTTGTATGATCTACCTAAAGTAGCAAGTGTTCAGTCATTTAAGGTAAATGAATTGCTTAAGTTTCTTACTGCTGATAAGTTGTGTGGCTCTGTAACAGAGACTGTCCTTATTCTAATGGAATAGTTTGAGCAGCTGGTGGTAATAATATGAGAGAGTTGTAACTCTATCCTTAGCCTAAACGGGTCCTGACATTGTTTTGCCAGTTGTTATTTAAGGTTCATGCTTTCAAAATAAAGAAGTTTTGGTGATTTTATCTATAAAATATGTATTACAGAAAAAAATTAATTGCAGCTATTATGCACATGAAAATTTTCACATAAATGAGTTCACAGCTTCAATTCTCTCAAAGTATTTGTAGGAAAAGCTTCCCAAGTTTATTAAATTCTTCAAAAATGTCACATCATGACCAACTAGCACACCTCACTTGTAGTGTTAATTATTTACAGAAAAGGCACATATTTATCTTTGTCTGTGTTAATTGCATCATATTACTCCATTGAGATATTCTTCTTAGCAGTCAGGTATTCAGGACTTCTATTAAACTTTTCATCTTTTTCTTTATTTAGGTGAAAAGAGTTAATTTTTATTATAATATTGCAAATTAGGAATAGTAATACTGTAAACATCACTGAAGAAATGGAAACAGATGACAACACCACCAAAACCACACACATGTTTAGTAGTTAGCTGAAATACTATTTGACAGATGGAGCAACCACAACTGGCAAATAATTTATTGAGTATATATTACTGCATAATGGACCTTTAGCTACTTACAATAATTATAATAAGCAGATATATTCCATGCCACACTGTGTCAAGAAAACTCTTCCAATTATCTCGCAAAAAGGCAAGGTTTGCCAATTCTTTCAGGGGGCAGTTTCCCATGACTTACATGTTCAGTCATGGTGCAAGCCACAGAGCTGATCCTCTAAGGGGTTAAACACAGATTTGCGAGGTGCATAAATCTTGATGTTTTAAACAAAATGCCAGATTTCAAATTATCTCTGTGAAGCTGTTTCCCCAGTTGCTGAAAATATAGTAGCACCTTTCAGAGCCTAGACATTCAAGTCTAAAATACAACTGAATAGGAAAAACTATATGATCCTTCAATTCAAAAGAATGCATACACCTCAATGAAGCAATTATTGCAATTATAAGTCTGTAATATATTTTTAATGTGGATCATTAATAATTTAGGCTGTAATTTGGCAAGGTCAAAGCTTCACTGGCATTCCTGAAGTTGTTTGTTGTATTTAGGATGTTTTGCTACTTCTTTATAAAAACAAGTGTAAAATACTCAGTTGAGATATCTGTATTAGAGATCTAAAGTAACCGAGACCTGCTTTGCTCAGATCATACTCATCTTCTGTATTTTAATCTGTTTTTAATGTAGAAATAATCATGATAAGCAAAAATGGTACCAAAGACACATACACATAAAATGTCTTACTGTAATATGTAAATAAAAAATGAAGTTTTTTTATTACTGAACTCTGATTTTCATTTGTGAGCAGACACTTTCAGGCATTTGATTTTGTACCATGTGGCTGATGGAAATAATTTTTCTTGTGTTTACAGCTGTGCTAAGCTGGGACAAAAATCTGCTTGGTGACCGTATGAGATTTTGATATCTGACTAAGAGGTAATATAAATTAAAACGTATCCTTCCTCATAGGTACTTGTATAAAGTAACTGTTTCAAGATTCTTCTTCCTTCACATAAAGTCAAGATATGAAACAAACCTTACACAAAATGCTGGGGTCTTGCTCAGGGGAAAATTGCTGTAATGTACCACAGAAGATGCACTCAGAAAATCTGGTATATCCCTAACAGATTCTTCTCATCTCACATCTTATACTCTACGTGTTGAACATTGCACTTCCTATTTTATTTTATTTGGAGGTATCAGGAGTATCTTGAGCTTTTATGTGTCTCTTTATTTTATTGATCCCCTCTGCACTCTTAAAAATAATGGGCTTTTAGAATCCCAGACCTACTACAATTTATCTTTCTCACTTTCTTGCTCATTCCTTTTTAAAACATACACATTTATTGTATAACATTTTACATGATCAGACATGATCAGCCAATTACTAACACAAAAAAAGCAAAAAAAAAAAAAGCAATCCCTTCTGTTAGAGTTTACTTTGCTAGAGAAAAGTCAAATATACAGTTACATCCTCCTTGTTGTCTCTCTGCTACCAGGCTACCCATCAACTATTTTTCTGAAATATTTGTTTGCATAATGCTGTGTAATAGGTGAGAAAGTTCTCACTATAGTGAATTAAAATTCTGCTTTCAGTGAATAGCATTAATTGCCCATTTAACCAAAGCTGGATTCGTTCTCTTATTGGGGCGGAGGAGAGGGGAAAGGGGGATGCTGGAGGGTTGAAGATGGGAAAAGCAAGGGGCAGAGTGCCAGCTACCTTGCAGTATTCAGTTACATGTGAAATTATTTGTAATTCTGAGTAATCACTTAGGACAAGCCCTTGCACCATTTTATCTATACATGACTCTAGGCCAAAGTCAATACTCATAGTAAAATAATGAGATGAAGCTAACTAAGCCCTTTTATTAATGCTCCAAGGAGCAAATCTGATGCTTGAGCTTCTCCCATGGAAAGTATCCACTTCTTCCTAAAAATGAATAAGTGGGTCATGATGCCCAGCAGTAACCAGAGTTCCTGCCTCCGAAAGACCAGGGAAAAAATTCTTCTTTTATTTGTGCACCATATCATGCATTGCCCAGCTGCAGGTGGAGGCATATGAATTTTGCATTACCTGAAGGCTCATTAGAGAAACCTGTCTCTCTCCTAATAGTTTTTCCTGACTTCGGGAGAGGAAACAAAAATAACACAACAGAAGTCCAATAAACCTGAAGGAAAAAAACAGTACATTTTCTCAGGCATGTGTTTCCACTCTTGCTACTGTCAACACTATGAAGAAGTTCAACAACACAAGAAATTCCTCAGCAGTATAAGAAATGGAACTCTCATTGTTGTTTTTTTGCAATGTACTCACATTATACCAGGAAACTTTTCATACTGCAGCAACTGGTGATTTTGTTTACAACACCA
Source organism: Clamator glandarius (assembly GCA_033459285.1). Taxonomy (NCBI): domain Eukaryota; kingdom Metazoa; phylum Chordata; class Aves; order Cuculiformes; family Cuculidae; genus Clamator; species Clamator glandarius. The sequence continues at coordinate 656,753 of JAUNZM010000317.1, forward strand.
TAAAGAAATATTCTTCATTCCTGTTTCATATTTTTGTGATTATTCATGATGTGAAATCCTGTTCATCAAGTGATCAGTGATTTCTAACCTGTGATTCTCCCATTCTCCTACAACTTTCTCATTTCACATCCTGATATATCTCCAGTTATGTAGCAATAGGCACTGGAATATTCCAGACTCAACATACATTACTATATATGAAACGTTGTGTGATTGTTCCACAAATATAACAGGGACACACAATTTCCCACAATTATATTACATAAAATCAAAGGTTTTTAATAAAATACTGGCTTTTAGTTCCTTTAAGCACACATTGTTTTCAAGTGCCTATAAGAGAATTAGTGGACCTAATTCCTCTGGAATTTAATTAGGCACTTCTGAAAATCTTGCCAGCTTCTAAAAACAAGAATTAATTTAACACAAGGTGAAATACTTACATCTCCAGATGCAAGTTTGCCTTTCAAATATAAATGCAAAAGTGCCAAAACACTAACAATAAACTGGTAACTTCTGTGTGGAAGAGGTAATCTGAATCTCAGCAACTAAGTACCACTGGATAGGAGTTAATAATAATTAAAAAAAGCTGTCTTTACAAACTGTGTATGGTGAACTAAAACAATTGAACAATCAAATAGATAATTACAGTTAACTTGGAGAACCTATTTATACGGACCTGGCTTTAGAAAGCCTATTTGCAAAATCTTTGTAGCCCTACTAACCACTAAGTGGAGGCTTATCTAATCCTTCAACAAATGGGTTAAATCTCACAGATAGGCATAATCTAAAGTATAGAAATGCATCTCAATTTCATTTTCTTCCTAGTAAGAAACTTAGAAACAACACAGCCTTGGTGTGAAACCATCTATGTGGGGCAAATGCATATAGGTCATGCAGAAAACAGTATGTTGCCATAGGTATCATTAGTGTAATACACTTCACAGCAAGTCCTACTGTGAGCTAAATTCAGGCCTAGTGAGTGCTGCACTATTGACTTCAATGAAGCTGCACCTGCTTATGCCCTATCTGAATCAGTCCTTGCATGTTCAATAAGAATAATATTTCAATCACTGACATTCACTGAACACTATTTCAATAGCCTCTCAGTGTGAATTCCTACTATAAAATATCTTCCGGGCAGTAGCTGGCTATTCCTTCCCACCCTGCTTGCCCTCCCCTCCACCATTCCTCAGAGCAGTCCTCCATCACATTACCAACTACTTCTGGCAGCACTGATCCAGTCAGTGGGGCAGATAGAAGTCATATGCAATATGAGGGATCATTTTCTTGTGCCTTAGAAAGCTATTTGGTTTGCTGACACACATTTTGGTCACTTCTAAAGCATACTAGGGGATACAAATTACCATTTTTCCAATGTTGACTATTTACAGGCATCAGCTGTTTATCTAAAATTTGATAAATTTCCAGTCTTAATTTTGAAGAAAAATTGTGTTGTGTATCCCTTTCCTGTGTATATTTTATAGTTGATAGACGTTGTCAGACCTATAAAATCTCTTTCTGGCTATGGACAATTAAATAGCATTCAAAGTTATCACTAGCTGAAAACAAGACTGTGAGTGTAACTAATGGATATTTCTCCATTTGCTGCATGAGGTGATGCCACCACTTACCCATTCTTCTAACTGTACTTGATACCTCTAGCTGTTTTCCTGAGTTTGTGATTTTATCTGTTCCACAGTATTACTTTCTTCCTGGCTGCTCTTTCTACTTTGTCTTTTTTAGTGTCTCCTCAGTCTTCCTTCATCCTGCTCTGCTCTTGGTCTCTGGTTTGGAACAGATTTTCTCACCTTGCCCTTTGTGTTTCATTTCCCATTATTTTACTAAGATGGAGATTAACTTATTTTTGTAGCAATATCTTTTTATTTCACTCTGCAATGGCTTCCCTAATCTAATGGGAGAACGTGTATGCTTAAGGTAAAAATTCCAGAATCCTCTTTTTCTGCCCATATGAGGAATGCTTCACCACTCCCTTGTGGGCATAAGATACTCCCAAAGGAGAACAGTAACATGAACACAGGACCATGTTCATACAAATGCTTATGTACTAAGTGCCACGTGATGCAACACAGAAAATACTCCATTATTCTTTCCTGGGACATGGGGAAGACTTCAGGTCCCTTCAAGTCAACTAACCATTCAGGGTCCTTTACATAATGCAATATTTGTGGTAACACCTGCCAAATGCATGGAACCCAGTCCAACATAGCAGAGGTGGGCAGAAGAAGGCCAAGAAATTAATGCTTTTGGAGCACTTGTACAATACCTGTTTTATTTCTAGAAACTGTATGTGTCCTCTGTCATCTACTGACCTCTGAAACATGCTCTTTCAACTGAGTGAAACAGGGCATGTGCTGAATGTGAGCAATGAATATGATGACCTCAAGACTTTCAGATATGAAGTCTCTTTGGAGAAGCATGCCTCACTTACGTCGTTTGGGAAGTCTTTTTTGTTCATAGACTTGAAAAGTGAAAAATGGAAAAATATTTGAAAGAAAACTTAAGACAATGCTTTTTTTCGGTGGTAGTTTAATTGCTGTCAGGTAAACTTCTATAAAAATCATATGCTGAATATCAGCTTAAGACTTACTGTCAGAGTCTGACATCAGAGTTTTACTTTGAATTTACGTCTTCTGGACAATTTATTTCTTACAGCGGAATACCGTTGCATTGAAATTTATTGGAGAAAAACCATAATTCAGTGGATTGCTTCCTTGTGAGGCTATAACCTTAAAAGATATGTAACTAAAAGCTGCAGGATCTTTCAGATATGATTACTTGTATAAGTCTGACAGGTCTAATGTTACTCAGTAGACATTCTGAATTTGAAATATTCAGGGATATAATTATTTACATTTTAAGCTGGTTTATCTCTGTATGGTCACCTTGGCAACACAAAGGAATGGAAGGAACTCATAAAAATACTCCACTGCTCAATAAATATTTCCCATACAATTGCTTGCATTTACAACTCCGTACAATACTTTGTTGAATCAAGACTGGGTAATGTTGTTTAACTTAGCTACAAAAGTACAAAACGTAACAGTGAATATTACTTCCTATTTCAGCAATATGACCAATAGCATAGAAGAGGCATCAAAAACTTATATTGATGACAAAAAGATGAAAACTTGCCAGTATTTCCCTCCTATAGAAATTTTTAAGTCCCAATAAAAGTTGTCAACTAGATATTATTACAGGTCAAACTTTTGCAATCTTTGACTATGGCTTTTATTTTCAGTAGTGGGACATGTCTCATTTAAAAATAAAAAATGGCTAATGATAGTCTGTAAACCTTAAAGTTAAAAAAGAATAATTTAAATTGCTTGATCCTTCTTTGATGAAGGGTGAACACTAGACCTCTTTCCCAGAGGTTTCATTGTGATTCTCCTTCTCTGACAAGCAAGAAGGGAGGGAGTAAAGCAGGAATGAGTCTCTTGCTTTGTTTAAGAGAAATAATTTCTAGTGATCAATTTATTAAACTTCTAGTAAAAGTTGTGTTTCACATTTCCATTTTACATGAATCTTGTCGGTACTATATAACCTCTGTCAAAAATGTGAGTCACACTGTGAATATCAGGCTTACTAAATGGACCTACATTTTCCTTTAAAAAGAAGGCCACATCACAAATAAATGCAAAAAAATCTAAAGTATTTTTTAAAACCTGAAAAGGTGATACTTTTAAAAGCCAATAGTCAGAAAGTATGACTGTAAAAATATGTATTTCTCACCTGCAAAACATGAAAGTAAACTGAAAAGAACATTAAAGTTATCTCTGTCTTCCAGCAACATAAATTAATAACATCTCAAAGAACTAACTCAAAGTCAGTGAGACAAAGGTTCTGTTAATTTTGTTCTAAATGTAGTTGTTACACAAGCAACCTGGACCTAAAAGACCCTGTATGAGAAAATTGTTCCAATCTCAGACCTGAGCTGATAACCATTCAGCTGCACAGGTCCAGATCAGGTTTGGAAACTATTCTATTGCAGCTAAAGTAACCAGAACACAATATGACTTTACTTTGTATTTTAAACTAGCTTTCCCCATGTGAGAACAAACACCACAGCCAATAATGTTAAGAGCTGAGGTGGTGGGGAGGCCTAGTATATAAACAGGCTGCTAGGACAAGGTTATTCTGGAAAACAAACAAATGAACAAAAAACCAAAACTGTACCTTTAGATTGAGTTTATACTGGAGAAGAATCTTGCATCATGCAGCTGTAGTGTCTTTGATCCAGCACTCGATGCAATATATATAATCAAAATATAGCTTGTTAATCTAAGACTAATAAGTTTAGATTCCATAGAAAAGATGATGGAAAAAAGGAATTAAAACAGACAAAGAGAAGCAGCTTGCTTAGACAGCACAATAGGTTAATGACAGGATAAGTAATACAATACAACTTTCCTGCTTTCTGAGTTAGTGACTCATTAGATCTTGCATGTAGTTCAATGTCATAGAGTGAAGTTTATAACAAATTTTATGGATAAATTCAGGGAGAATTTTACAAGCCCTTATTCAATTTTTTCTGTATTTTAATATATGGAGATATGAAGCATCAGATCCAGAGCTCTGAATCATTTCAGCTCAAAGCAGACATATAATAAATACATCTAGAGTATAAAAAAAATCTCTAGTCTTACCATTTCATTTTTGTAGGTCTCTGGACAGAACAGAGAATGAATGCAAAATAATTGGGCCACTTCCACATCACCTCAAGATTCTCTCATGCTGTTAAAATCCAGTCCTGAATACACAGAACAATGTTTGGCTGCTTTAAAAGGTAAAGTAGTTTATTTTGCAGGAATATTATATTCTCCTACCAGTCCCAGAAGTTTTGAAGATGAGTGATTGACAGTGATGTTAAATCATTCTTCTGCAATAATTCTCTCTTTTTGATATGTCATAGACCAGTTCATGAAGAAAGTGTGTATTTTTGATATCAAATTTGAAGGATAAAGCTCTCTGTTTATATACATGGTAATCTGAGGCATATTTGTGCTGAATTTCATTGCTGATTCTGTAAAAATATTCTATGACAAAGTACTTTTTGTAACTTGGAGATAAAAGATCTGTGAATCAGATTTTCCAGTGGAGCTGGGCTACACATGTTCCACAGGCAATTTCAAAGTTGTAAACTTAGGGAAACAGGGCTGTTATCTGTTAACATGGAAATTTTACTTCATATATGCATCTATACACATATATTACACACATCATATATGCTAATTGGCATTATAGAATCACAGAATCATTTGGATTGGAAAAGACCATTAAGGTTATGAAGTCCAACTGTAAACTTAACGCTGCTTCTGGATCTATTTGAAGACACAGAAGAAAATCCAATTACTCTTTTTCTGTGTACATACCACACATACTATTTTAATTTTAATCATGTGGCTTCTTAAGTACGATGTGCTTCTAGGTTTACCCTAGGATCTCCCTGGTGACAAATAATATAAGCTCCCAAATGTGCTTTGACCCTTGTAGGCTAAAGGCCAAATCCTCAAAGAAGGGCTTCTAAAAATCTTCCAAAGGAGGCCATTTACCACAGTGCCACAACTCATGGTTTAGGTCTGTGTGAACACCTTTGAGAGCAGAAGATATCTAAACAAAAAAAGAATATGAAAAAATCCCCATAAAAGACCCTTTCAGGCTAATCTTTCTAAGAAAAATAAAGGAAATGTTCTAAAATAACTTCCCTCTCACAATCAGATCAAGTTAAGCAGAATCAGTTTACAAATTTAATCTTTGATTCACCCTACTCCCGAAAAATGATCCCAGGGCACAGAAATCAGTGATGCTTCTACATATGAAGATTGATAGCAGTGGAGTTGTTCTAAGAACAGTCATACAATTCATATTTTTCAGACACTGACATGCAGTAACAGTATAAAGGGGCAGAACAGATGGCAGATGATCTAGAAGTACTGTCTGTTCTTTACAGTTCTGCCTCTGAATTAACTGCAAGGTAATGTAATTTTCTAGCACTGTAGGGTGAATGAAGAAAACTATTGATATTCAGTAATTTTATTCCAATGGCACCTGGGAATGAGAATCTTGAATATGATGTGGTGCTAACAATTTATATTAAGTGAACTCTCATGAATTGGCAGTCTAAAGAGAGGTAAGTGCCCAGAATGGGCACTGAAAATAATCTAGTCCAACTATTTTCTACCAAAACCATTGAGTACTAAATACCTATTCAGAAATATATTAAGCTAGAAAAGGCATAAAAATGTGACTTCCCTGATTCTGAACTTAGTAATGAGTTTAAAGTCCCAGACTCAAAAAAAAGTATTTCCTGGTTTTATTATCATTTATCAATAACTAAGTTCCAAAACCCAAAAATCAACACAGTTTTACGGTGCTTGTATAACACTTCTGAAATATTTTAGAAAGAAAAATGCATTAATGAATAAATGATCATTCTTTTCATACTGCTTATAAACAATAGAAAGTGATACGTTACCACTTAGGTAACAATTTCTCATTTTCATATTTGTGCAGATTTGGATCAATAACACCTGGAAGTTCTTTTGGTTCTGTCTGATAAGTGCATAATTGTCTCAAGGTCTCGGGCATCTTCTTGTGCTTATAAAATTGATAGTGACAGAGAGACATCTTGGAGGAAAAGATTTTTACATAGAATTAGATAATTCCTATTGTCAGTTAGCATTGCTTTTCTCATATTACTTCTATATATTTAGTGACAGAAAAAGATATATATTTGAAACAGAATTTTGTAAAGATTTTTAAGCTTTAAAATTGATTCAATAACATTTGCATTTTACGTTCAGTCCTGTTTCAGTTTCCAATTGTTTAGGAAAAAATCTTTCAAGAAGAGTTTTCCTAGTAGCCAAAGCAAATTTAAACCAAGCTTCTGTAGATTCTACAGAGAAATCAAGATGATCTGTAAGCACAATAAGATCTTTTGTTTCTGATTTGCTTAGACAACAAATGTGTTCTCTTTTTTTGCCTAGTCCTAATGCTGGCTGCAGCAATCCTTCTGCAGGACATTTTGTTGATGGTGAAGGGAGGATGATAGTCTGGAGATGAAACAGTAGAAGTATGTAGCTGTGTTCAGTATTGCACAGTTGTCTATAGATTGTCTTCTGCCTTCACAGTAATTTTCTTCGGACATGAAAGCCTAGTTCATAATTAGGCATCCCAGATCCATCAGCTGTTTTCACATTAAGGATATGAACTCTTTTTAGGCAGGCCTGAAATTCTGTCCATTTGAAAGCCTAACTTTTTATAACAGTAGACTCTTACCTGCTGCATATGCTAGAAGCAATGAGGAGAAAGCCATTCTTTCCCTATTTAGCGAAAATGCCCTATTTAGCAGTGGGAAAGAGCTTAATTCCTGCTGTGGAAGTTCAGCCCAAGACCTTCTGACCCAGAACAGAGTACTGCCACCTGAGACCATTGCAAAAGCTAGCTCCTAAAGACAAGACTTCTGTTTGTCACATAAACAGACCCTGAATATGTTATGTGCTAGCAGGTCATTAAGGGATTATTTGGGAAAGAGGGGATTTACATGCAGCCAAATGAAGTGAGTATCCTGTTCACTGCCTGTGTCTGTTAAAATGTACTTTTATATATCCATTTATGTCAATTTTCTCAAAGAAGCAAGGAGTTTTTGTGTTTAGCAACCACTGATTTATAAGCAACCACTGATTTATATTTTTTAAATGCAAGCAGGAAATGTAAACAGAATCCAAGGCTTACTGTTAAGCTGCAGTCTTTAGTTTACTGACTGAGGAATCAATCCTGAAGGATGCTGAACCTTCTGGCACTGATCCAGATCAGCACTTCAGCACATCTCAACTTTAACACAAGGACTTAGTCCTATGATTAGAGTTAAGCATGTGTTTATGTGTTTTCTTGGCCTTCAGCCAGGGTGCTCATCATTTTGCAGGATCACATCTTCAAATAGATGTGGCAGTATCTGAACTTCAAAGTGAAGCATGACCTATTGGTCTTAAATCACTTCCCACACATACTTGACGGTAATACAAACCCACCAATTTAGACCAAATCCTCCTCACACCTTCCTTTGTCTGATGTGTTTAAGAAAAAGAAAAATGGTTAAAAATACTTTGGTGTTTTCTGCCTACATTCCACATCTTGACTCCCATCAAATCTGATTCAGAATAAAACTGTGGTGATCAGGCTAAATCCCACTGTAGTCTTCACAGTGGAATCTCCAGGTGTGAGTACAGACCCAAACTGCTGTGAAATCTCAGTGCTCTTACGCTGAGCATTACTTTGAATGTTACGAATTGAAGTGTTAGATTTTCAGCTAGGTCAGCGTGAGGTACTACTGTAAGGTCTACTACTGAATGTAAGAGGCACTCTCAGGTTTAGCAAGAAGGGTAAGACCTAACATCTGAAAACAACAGACAGGATTCGAGGTCAATTCTGATAATTTCATAGCGGTTTGGTGCAGGAGTATTTTCCATCCTGCAATAAGTTCACATTTTAGGATAGTGCTTTTCAAGACTCAGTTATCTGAGAAAATATTCACTTCAATGTATTCATGACACCAATAATATAGTGATTGTTGGAGGTAGCTGAGTGATCTGAATATAGGCTTTGATTTAATCCCTTAAGTCCAGTTCAAGTTTCAGCTATACCCATTGCCTACTATATTAAGAAATACAGTTGCCATGATCTTCCTCCACTTCTGCTTTCTCTCTGAAGGTATTCCTAAACCCAAGACTTATTAATCATCAGCTACATTAGCTTTGGAAACAAAAATGGCAAGAACAGCATTTCCAGACACAGACATCCATTTCTGAATACACATTGCCACCTCAGGAAACCTGAAGATACAGAACTAGCACTGAAATTTAACATGTTAACCCCAAAATTCACAACAATTTCTAAAGTTTGTTAAAAATGTTATTTCCAAGCCATTCTTAATGTATATTAATATATATAAATTTTCAAAGACATAATAAATTTTTAAATGGATGTAGTGAACATACTGGACAGCAGGTTAATTAACAAAGGTTATTAGAAGAAAAACATGTATTTATTTCATATTGGTTTAATTATTTATTTGGAGGTATAGCTATTTATAACAAATAGAAAAATTCATCTCTGCTAGTCATATGGAAACATATAAGGACTAGTGAATAAAGATCTTTATTTTAGGAAAATATTTCAACACCATCAAAAGAGTTTAAGCAAGTTTTGGTATAAATTGCTGTAAGATCCTAATGTCAGAAAAGGCTTCTGAAAATTAAAGAGCTGCTGACACCTCATGGTAAACATTAAAAACCATTCTCAGCAAACATGACACTACTTCTGTTCTATTATTTGTCATGTTTCCTTTATAATAATGGACATTTGTTTGAAACCAGTATCTTTGTTTACATTTTTTGTCTGCATTTTGCAAGAGCAGCTAGGTCAAATTATATTCAATGACAGTGCCAAAGAAATATTTTTGATTCAGGTAAGCAAAACACTGCAGGATAAAATCACAGAATCACAGAATCACAGAATGACCAGGTTGGAAGAGACCCACTGGATCGTCGAGTCCAACCATTCCCACCAGTCCCTAAATCATGCTCCTAAGCACCTCATCTACCCTAACCTTAAACACCTCCAGGGACGGTGACTCAACCACCTGCCTTGGCAGACTGTTCCAATCCCTAACCACCCTCTCTGTGAAGAACTTCTTCCTAATCTCAAGCCTAAATCTCCCCTGGTGGAGCTTGAGGCCATTCCCTCTCATCCTGTCCCCTGTCACTTGGCAGAAGAGGCCAGCACCCTCCTCTCCACAACCTCCCCTCAGGTAGTTGTAGAGAGTAATAAGGTCTCCCCTCAGCCTCCTCTTCTCCAGGCTAAACAACCCCAGCTACCTCAGCCGCTCCTCGTAAGATTTGTTCTCCAGCCCCTTCACCAGCTTTGTTGCCCTTCTCTGGACTCGCTCCAGAGCCTCAACATCCTTCTTGTGGTGAGGGGCCCAGAACTGAACACAGTACTCGAGGTGCGGTCTCACCAGTGCCGAGTACAGGGGGAGAATAACCTCCCTGGACCTGCTGGCTACGCCGTTCCTGATACAAGCCAAGATGCCATTGGCCTTTTTGGCCACCTGGGCACACTGCTGGCTCATGTTCAGTCGGTTGTCAACCAACACTCCCAGGTCCTTCTCCTCCTGGCAGCTTTCCAGCCAGGCTTCTCCTAGTCTGTACCTCTGCTTAGGGTTGTTGAACTCTTAAGAAGGGAATATTTTTCTTCCAAGGTTTTACAGGTTGCAAAAGAGTGGAAAAGATATCTAAAGATAATACTGCTTTTGTACACAAATAAAAAGATTAGCTATTTTCTCAGTTGGTCTACTCTAGTCATTAATAGAGAGATGCTGCTAGTACAATACATATATTCCATCCAATATCATAATCCTCTCATTTGGGAGTTATCTATTTCAGCTGTTTCAAATCACACAGAGCTGACATTCCATGTAAAAAGTTGTCAGTAAGTTACACTTTTAAATGGCTCAAAGCTGCTGGAAAGTTCTAAAGCTCTGGAGCACAAAACAAAAATGTATTTTTGCAATGCTTCTGATGTTTCCTGTCCTCCTCCTCCACACCTTTTTCTTGTTCTGTGAAGTATCTTGTGTTCCCTTGGATGATGTTTTCTGATAGAGACACCTTACAATCTGTCAAAGGCTAAATGTGTGCTGGAATGTAAGAAAAAAATCCAAAATAGAGAGGAAAAAAAGGTCCTAAAAAAGGAACTTAAAATGCTGGAAAAAACATTCTTCCAGTGCAAATAACATGTGAGAGTTAAAATGTGACATTTTTTTTCAAAATAAAGACTTCAATTGTCTGTTTGGGATGCACCAAATGATTACGGAATAATTTTGGAAATTAATACCTAACTTTCTTCAGCAATGGATACCCAAGAAAGCAGCAAAGAGCCCTGTGGTTGTTTGGGATTTCTACATATGAGAAAGCATTATGGTCAGTTAGACCTGCAATTACTGTAAGAAATTAATTACAGATACCACCTACACAATAGCTGTTTTAACTTTATCATAGGTACAGCTACAGATTTAATCTCTTTAAGGTAACAATAGGACATTTATTCCCTTCCATAAATTTCTGTCAACCTTCACTCATACAGTGTTTTCCCCTAAGATTTATGGTTATTTGGCAAACTGATTCAGGACCCATCTCAAGTACAAAATGCAGATAAAATACACGGAGCACATGCGTTAGATACAACCTTACTTTAAGGAAATGAATGAATTGAAAAAAATTTTAAGTGGGCTAGTCTATAAATTGCTTAATATAAATTAGTTTAACATTACCTGATATGATGAACTAACTTGTTACACCAGGAAAGTCTCCTGAAAACTGAAGAGCTACTGAGTTCAAAGCTGTTCCAGACAAACCAGACTAACCGTGCAATGTATCTATGGCAAATGCATCTAGAACTTGTAGAACAGAATTTGAGTAAACTGCATGAAAACCCAGCTCAGGATTACCTGTAATAATATCATTATTACTATTGCCATTATTGTTATTTCTGTGCTGTAATGCCTGGGCACACTGGTCATGAGCAAGCATCACATCGTGGTAGGTATTGTATCCACATTAAAAGATAATTTCTTCTTCTGATGGTACTTCAAGAGTGAAGAATTTTGATGCACACGCCATTGATCAGTGAAGATCAAAATAAACTTGATCAGCAATGAGGCTGTTTTTTCACGTCCAGGTCTTTTTACTACAGTATCAAGGGAGTAACCAACATGAGCCAGCTCTGAAGACAGGCTTCCAAAAGAGAGTAAGGGCTGATGGCATGACACTGACATCTTTTATTAATACTAAGATCTCCTTTTAAGTGAAATGGTTTTACATTCTTTTAATAGATTTCAAGAAACTGACTGTCTATATTGTAGCAAAACAAATACCAGCTCCAAAAATATAGCTGCACCTGTCTTGGGACCTAAATTTTACTGTCCACAACTGCTGTCACTATTGACCTCTGTCCTGTAGATTCTTATCAGGGCCCCTCTTCAGTAAAAAACTTTAGTGCACTCAATGCTCAGCTCAATTTAGACACATGTTGAGCTTTCTTGTCTAAGCAGTATACTTCCTGTGGATCAGGACTTAAGCTTGGATGAAACTCATTCCTCTCTGCACATATCAGGGCAGCATACAGAAGCAAGAAGAACAGATCCAATCCACTCCACCCTAAATAGAAATGTTTGAGCGCAGTTCTATCCCAGCTACATTCTGCAGCCTGTAAAATGTCAGAAATGAATAAGAATGAATCCCATGGCCCCTCTCTCACAGCTCATCCACAAGGGACTCTCACCTATGCCTTTTTGCAGTAACAGACAGACGCACTTTGTCCTTCAGCTTTGCCCATTAAGTTAGAGACTTAAGTAATATGAAGGGTCTTGTGCAAAGCCTTCCACCTTGGTGTACATTTCAAACACAGTAAGGAACAAACACTGGCAGCAAAATTAATCTTGAATAAATGAAAACATTTTTCATCAAGTTTCATTTACCCTCGGGCTGAATACACCTCATTAATTATTAAGAATGAGAAAAGAGCTGCAAAAAGAAAATATTGAAAATGCTTACTTTAGAGGGCTTCGTAAAATAAATTTAGACAGTGCTACAAAATCTAATGGTTCAAAAAAGCCATTTAATTTATCAGATTTAGTGAAAATATACCTGAAAAGAACTCTTCCAAGCAGTTCAGATCCTCTTGTTTTTTCTTTGGATGTCCTGCAGAGGAAAGAAAAACAATATTTGATAGTCAAACTTTTCTCTTGGTCTGAAAAAACTATCCCATCAATCATCCTCTCAAGTACTCTCCATACACTCTGTATATATGTATTAATTAGATTCTTCTACTAACTCGGCTAGCCATGAAATTATAATGTTGGCATTTCTCACCACTTTTTTTTAGTTAACAATATTTCAGATACAGACTTCATGAAAAATATCTGTATCTGTAAGAATAAAAGTGTATTCATTAATCTAACTAGCAGATTCCATATGCAACCCCTGGATGTCTATTGGCTATGACATGAAAGTGAGTGCAAACATGTATTTGTACACAGACTTTACTTTAGGAATAATGTCATGAAGATAAGATATCTTACAGTAAGCGAAGTTCTATTTAAGTTTTTTTTTCCCTCTGGATTTTATCAGAAAGTATATTGTTCCATAGCTTTTATTCAGAATATGTTTGCAAGAAGGGTTCACAATTCCTTGCTTGCATTCTGCAGAGACTGTACAAGCTGTTTGTTTTAAAAAAAAGGAATCCTAGAGCAGTCATAAAAGGATTGTAAAGAAAAGAGTCCCTAGATCAAAAACCTGGCATGAAATACTTTCAGAATGAAAGTACTGCAGATCAATATGTTCTTGTGGGCCAAATTTATTCTGCTTTTTGAGGGAATCATGAGGGAAGGCAGGAATGGAAACCTGAAGTGATTATTATCCTTTTTCAATTATTTTTGTAATAAAAAGTCATTTTGAGTTCCTATAATTGAAACAGCAACCAGAAGATCAGACGATCGTTAATAACTACATGATCTACTTAGCTACAATGATAAATACTGTGGAGTGAGGCTCAGTAGTCTCTTGTTGCTTTGAATCAGGAGAAACCTAATAAGCCTCTCCTGGCATTAAACAGCGATCACCTGTACAGTCCCTTCTGACTAGGATGCACTTATCTGCATCACGCTAAGACATGCGTGGCAAGGACCCATCCATAGCATGGCAGTCTCAAGAGCATCTAGGCCTTTATTCAAATCTCCACAGCACCAATTTTTCTGTCTTTTCTGCCTGTTATTCTTGGAAAAATAAGACCTGAGGCCCCTGCTTTCATGATCAGACTTGGTTCAATATGTTTAAGAACTCCACCCTTTTGAAGTAATTTAGGAGAAGTAATAAACCAGGCAGATTTTTCATCAAGAGACCTGTTTGTACTAGTAGTATACTTTCCAAAGTCACAGATTGTGGCAGGGCCATCTCAATTTATTTTACAAGTTTAGAATACCTTCATTTTACTCCCTGGAAGGATATTGGTGAAAAACATTTATTCTCTTAGTCCTTATTTTGTGTTTTACCATGGAAAAGTTCATTTGCTCCAGAACAGTTCAACCTTGCATGACTCTAGCTGGCAAATTCAATGTCCTTTCCTATCAATTAACTCTTGGAGCTTCAGATTGTAATCAGATACAAAAGTTGTTACCTTTTGTGTGCATGTTTTAACTTTGGAGGAATCAACATTTTACAGGACTACTGTGTAAGCCTTCGAACTCTAAAGTTTTCAAAGTATGGGGATTTTTTGCTTCTCCACATTGAAGACACCTCCATTAAAACTTGCAATATTCTCCTCTCTGCCTCCAAGATATTCTTCCCATATTCAGGAATGCTTGCTTAGCCCATGGAAGAGCTGGGGGTTTTTGTCAGATTTCACAGAAAATGAGAAGTACAGCCCTAGATAATTCTGCCTTTGATATAAATTTCTATAATTTCTGGATCAACATAAGATATCTCAGTCTATTGGTGATGCTTATATAAATTTTACATGTAGCTATAATTTAGATAATCAAAATCCCACCTAATTTCCTCTAGGTATGAATGTGAGAAACTATGCTCTGTGGAAAAGACTTCAAAGCATAGACTGTAATTGCATAAGACCAAATTACGTGATTAACAGCAAAGTCATAGTGCTTTTTACATTCACATATGCTGTGGTATGTCCTCAAGGGTGTTTTTCACCTGCATTGTATTTCCCAATTCCAGTAGTTTTCTAGCCTGTCACCACAAGTTATGGAATTTCACTGTCTGATTATTTCTTATTTTTCCTTTTTAAAAACTACTAGCTTGCATTAAACTTTGGAAGGAAGGTGAAGTAACCACAGTTTTTCAGTGTAAGGATAATAAGTTTTGATTGCCTGTCTACCATAAAGGCATCTACAAAAGAGTTTAAGCTGTTCTCAAAATGTATTATACAAATATGCATGCAATCTCCTGTTGCTTTTGCCATACTGATGTAATTCCAAGACACTATTAATCCTGGCACTAGGAAGTTAGAGGTAAACCAGTGCTTAAAGTGTTCTAGTGACTGCTACAAGTTATTGTCTGAAGTATACTTCACCTTACAGCTTGCATATTCAAGCACTACTTGTCTCCTGTGTGTGGCAGTAGATAATACACTATAGATAAGAATGAAATTAAGTGAAGTAACATATATATTATTACCAGAGATTCTTTTATACCTAGGAGACCATTAAACCCTTCTTTCCAGACCATTACATTTTCTTTACTTGAATTCTGATTACAAAACAGTAAAAATAGTTCAAAATTCCTTCACAATATTATGAGAGTTTTATAAAAATTAATTTTCATATTGTCCATATCTCTCAAGTATTTTTTTCCTAAAAGTAACATAAAAATATTTGCCATTAGTATTTTAAGTAACTGCAGAAAATATTGGTAGAATGTGATTTTTCAATGTTACTGTAAAATATGAAACTTGATCATAAAGATTATGTTGTATCTAAGTTGAGTGTAAGTTTCATTCTCCATGTACAAATTAGATGCAGTCACTACCATATCCAATCAAAACTGCTGATTTTCATATTACTGAACTCCCATAGACCAATCATTTCCGATACAGGTTCAGAACAGAAAAAAATATTTCCATGAATTCTTCTGTAATTAATGTGCACATTGTAAACATTCTGAAAATACTGGAAATGCAAAATATTAAGTACTCAGTTAAATAGCAGTCAGATAGCACAAGGTTTAGCTGATAATCATTACTGGGAGTATGGAACTTCTAATAGCCATCGTTCTACAATGTGTTTCAACTTTAAGTCCCCAGAGACCTTATTATAAAGTCAAAATTAATAAAAAGAAAATAAAGGAAGCTATAAAGTTGTTTAAAAAAAACATGTGAAATGTAACACAAAAGCTGTTAAAATAACATTACTGTCCGATATAAACCTAAAAATACAAGGGAATTCCGAATTAGGGCAAACGCAATAACCTTAACGCAACCCTGTTGTGCCTACCAATTGCATACATATGGTATGTAAACTAAACTGCTGTTCTGAGACCCTTTGCTAAAAGACCATATGTGCTGCAATTGGTAAGAGCAGAAGAGCTGTGTGAAGTGTGCTTTGCAACTGCTTATACTAAGTCTCTTCTTGGTCTTCTTGGGTCACATTAACACCTTCATTACATCATAACCTGTTTGCACCCACATGCCTTTTTAATCCCTGACTTTCCTTTTATTTGTCTTATTTTAGTTTCATTTGGTTTGAAGATTAAGATAAAAATCTTGATAATAAGATTTTCCTGCTGAACAATATTTGGCAAAATAATCACATTAGTGAAAGTTCCTCTCTCATAATTGTAAAAGTTCCCACTTAAATAACTTTCCTATCTCCTATAAAATAAATGACATATATCTTATTGTTCTGGTCCCATCACTTCAGTAACAGGCACTTCTACATAAACTCATATCTGTGTTTGGCTCCTTCAATGTTTTTTGTAAATCTGAAAAAGAATCCTATTTGTTCTACCAGATTCAGGATCAGGGTTTCCTGTACACAATAGATTCAAGTCACAATGTTTCACCCCATTGTACTTTTGTACTTTTCACCACTTTGATTATTCTCAGTGCAGATTAATATCACCCGTGTTCCTGTAAGCAGCAACATAAACCAAGATGTATCTTTTACTCCATTAAATAATCATGCTTATCATTTAATATCAAAGAGTCTGCATTCCATTTCCCACACCAATCTATACCATTTTTTAATGTCTTGTGAAAATAATGTAATAGATCTAATGAAATACCCTGGAAAGAAAATGTTAATTCTCCTACAAGCTCTAATCAGCATAGTAAATGTGTGCAGATGAAAAATAGAGCAAAATACAGAAAAGATTTACTAATTAATAAAAAATACATATAGTGGAAGCTCATGACAGAACATACAATGTGAACAGTAGAACAACAGACGGTAGAACCTCAAGTGTCTAAGGTATTTAAACTTTTTTGTGCATACAATGATGTATAAAAATCATGAAAGGAAAAAAATTGAGTAACAAATTTTTCTCTGGAGGTCTGTTTATCTATCTAGTCTCCAAAATCTTTCACTGAGTTTGAATGCTTATTTCAGCACTCACTTCAGGGCGAGGATTGTACAAATGTGTTTTTGTTTTCCTGCAGTCTTAGGACTTTGCTAGTGACAGATCAGTTAGGGTGGAAACCGAAGCAACCTCAGGCACTTTGCTCTAGGCTGCTCTAATTTAGGACAGTCACTAATGGCCTCTAGGGGCCAATTTATGAGTAAGTTGTCTTAAAAAATACACCCCTTATAGCCTCCTATCAGGGACTGTTGCAGAACCCTTGCAGTATCTCCATATGAAAGGTTTCCTTTTTCTTGCCAGTATCCTCATGTGACTGCAGGTGCTACTGTTAAGTTATCCTGCAAGTGCACACTCCGAGGGAGAACTGGAGCTTACCTACTTATGTGCAACCTGAGAGTGCCACAAGGACAGATCAGTAACCAAACCAAAGAGATATAATTGCATAAAACCATAGGATTTTTAGAGAAATGGGAAGGAGATGGGGTATGTTCCACCTCTTTCAGGTTGGATTTCACAGTTCTTTTTATTTGGAGAAAAACTTTGGAGTGGTAGGACTTGTTGATCTCAAGTTACTGTATTTATGCAGATCTTGCATGATGTTCAAAGAAAATCAAAGGTAAATAGGAATTATGATGACCTTCTGCAATGAGGAATTGCAGGCAAATAATTTTCTCTGACGTTACATTATTTTAGACTCCTGCAGGGTCTCTTTTCAGTCCCTCTTTTGCTGACATCCTTCCATATGGGCTACATAGGGGAAAAAAGGTATATCAGATTTCCAGAAGAAAACATATTAAATCTTGTATAGATGAAGTCAAGATCAGAACCATGTCTAGAAATAATGGAACATCTAAACAATTAAGGATTTTATGTCTTTGTGAGTACCTTTTATTCTTGATAGTAGATGATCTGGCATTTAGCATTGACATTTATAGTTTTTCTCTCATCATTATTAAGTTGAATTGAACCTGAGACAAAAATCATTGCACAGAGATGGGCATCTGAGAAGATTAGGTTCAGTTTTCTTCTTAGATGGAAAAGGATGAAGGATTCCTGGCCAGGTGAAAGCAGCTAGAATCCCATTGATAAAATGTTGAATTGAGATAGACTCTAAGCAGTGGAATGGTTTCAGAGAACACAATATCCTTCATTAAATGTTTGATTCTTCTCCAGGTTACCCCTGAATAACTTTCAAATTAATTTTCATCCTTCTAATCATGCCTTTCTAATTATCTGACTAATTCTGAAGGCCCAAAGTAGACCATATCATGAAAGAATTCCTTTTAGGTTTTGGATAAGATTTGTGGGATTTTAGTATTGTATGTGTTCTTGTAAGTACAAGACAGGTAACTCTTTACATATGGGAGCATTAACCTTAGGTTCTTTGCAATTTGAGTTACGAAGATATAATAATCATGGATATGGTTTTTTATCTCTTAAGAAATACTCATATCTGATGATAAAGTGTTGTAGACAGTAACCTGACAGGCATTGTGCTAGACAAGATGCGCTTTTCAGTCAACCTCATCCTTATTTTCAAACATTTCTTCTTTCACTCTTGTGGCCTATAGCTGTACAAGTGGATAAGTGTCTCTTTCAGATCTGATGCCAACATCAGTCTACAAATTGGCAGATGGTGCCATGAGATGAGGCAGTTAGTTGGCAAGTCCCCCACCCCCTGCCCTGCAACCAATTTAACTTCTTATGTTGGCATGGATCCGGCCATCCTGAGCCAGCGCCCAGACTAGGCCTTCTAGCATGTGACTCAATATGCTACTGCTTAGCCTTAGGACAGCTAATCATGTATTCTTTCAAAATTGATGTGAATTAATTAGGCACTGTGGGCAGTGTCTGAAGGGGAGAAAGTACATGGTCTCAGTAAAGGAAAGCAGAAACACTTTCCCTGGTAAAACAATATGCCTTCTCCTTCTGTCAGTGGCTAACTGATGCCCTTTATTTACTCCTATTCCACCCTTCTGTTGAGTAAGATCAGGTTGGATCTACTGGATACTCAGTTACAACATGTTTATTTTGTCAATTGGCACCAACATTCAGGATAATTTCTTTTTTTCCTGGCAGATATAGATCTTCTTGGCAATTGTGTAACCCCAAAAAAGGAGGAAGTGGAAAGCCCGATGCTGTAGAAGTGCAATTAACTTTAACTGGAGAAACAGAAGCTGGAGTTAAGACAAGTTGGCTGGCTGAGTTATGGGGAAACTTTATCAGGAAATGCTGCCATGTCAGTGGGAGCACTGGAGCTATGGATACTGGGGATTACTGAAATATAATTCAGTCACTTAAAGGCCTAAGCAAAATGAAACAAATCATTTCCCTTCCTAAACTTTAGAAATTAAACTCTCAGTGTTAGAGCAAAAATGGAAACCCTTTCAACTGAAAGAATGACAGGCTCATAAATTTCCCTACAAAACCTTGCAGCGGGAAGGACTCTCTCCTGGAGCCAAGTTTCTCACCAGGGACCCTGTGTGTACAATGGGATGTTTGCTCAGGCATTTGGAGCTGAGTTTCAGGCACTAAAGAAGGTCTGGTTCTCTTCTGGTGTCTCAAAGTTTCATTCCAACTTGCCAGCAGACACCATGTATGCTATAAAACTTCAAGCAGTGGTGAAACAGAAATATTATTGGAAGGCTTTAAATACAGAGGAGGGAGAAAAACAGCCTTCCGGTTCCATTTGTTTTGTGAAAGTAAGTGAGTGACTCAGTGGGGATACCTCACTACATGAACAGCAACATTTTTGAAAGTTTCACCTGAAATTTTCTTCTGAGATTTTTGTGCTTTGAAGTTTTCAACAGTTCAACACTGTGCTTACTTTGCTTCCAGTTAGTTTAGAAAAGCAAGCAGCTTGTGTGAGCAATGCCTCTAACAATCAGCAGAAGTTTTTCCATGAGGCTTATGACACTACATTTCTTGTGGCAGCCCTTGCATAAACCAGTTTCAGGATGGTGCCCAAGTAATTTAACAACTGCTCATGTGACTCTGCTACTCTATTTACTGTGTCAGCATTTTATAGAAGCATAAAAAATTGCAGATGGAGAAGAAAAGATTTACATGCACGAAGTATGCAAGGAACCAAAGCAAATTTGTTATTTTTTCTGGTGAGGCTCAAGGAAGGTGTGGGGTTTTTTTTCACAACAGATGATTTCTAGACAGAAATATGAACATTTTATATAAATAACTATCTAAAGTATTTTATTAGTTGGTTTATTATTTTCTGGATTCAGAGCATACAGAAATGGTATGTAGAAGTTAAATTCAGGAAACTAATGCTGAACAGTTGGAAGTATTAGCATAGTTTTATTTTCTTGTCTTTGTTTTTTCTCCTCACTAGGGAACAGTAACATGAATGAGTTACTTACCTATCTATACTCCCCCTTCTGCAAATCATTCACTCAAAGAGCAACAAAAAATGCTATTCTCCAGGGCAGCAAGAAAATGGGACTGAAGACCCATGGGAATTGTTTCTTCTAACAACTTGTGAAAAAAAACAAAAGTCACAGGAGAATTCCAAAGGTAAAGGTCTCAAGAATAACACAGAACAGGGAAATTAAAGACATGTCCACCAGAAAGCTGAGTCATACTGTAGAGGATGTACATCTATCATGCATGTAAAGAAGTGAAATAGCACAAATGAATCACATACAAATCTAAGGGCAAACAGGGGAGGGGAGCAGGGGGAAAGAGCAAGATGCAATCATGTAAAGGCAATGGAAAACTCATCATCAGACCTGACACTGAAGTTAAGGCTAAATCATACCATGAGAGCACAGTCTAAAGCAAAGGCATACTAGCAACAATGTCAGAAGACAAGAATCGTAACTTAACGATAAACTACCCTCATGCACAGATTGGAAATAGATTAAAAGTAACCATCTATAAGGAATAAAAACTGCCTCATTATAGAAATACTTTTAAAGTATTTTATAATCCTAAATATTTGGTTAAAGGTCAAAGTAGGTGTATAGTTGTAGACTGGTACAACTATCAACCAGATAAATTTTTACAGGTAATAATTTTTGAGAGAGGGAACAAAAGAAAACTTTTACTTTTCAGAACAAAGTAATTATTTAAAAAAAATTTAAGAGAGTTCCATCAATTGAAATTGAAAAATGCTTCTGGTTTGAACTACAGCAGAAATAATTCTCTAATTTCTCAGCTAAGCCTCATCTAAGTAACTTCATTTTCTGAAAGTTAACTACATGTTTTCTGACAGTGTCTGTCTCCAGAAGTGATAATGCTTAAAATTTATGATTATCGCTAAAGTAATGAGGCATTGATATGTGCAAAGGCCATTGCTTACAACTATCCCTGTGGAGACAAAAGCCATCCTTGAGTTGGTAGAGTGGCATAAGTGAAAGGGATAATAAGAGTCACACTTGCAAGGAGGAGTGGACAGGACAGGTGATCCCAAATTGACCAACAGAGTATTCCATTCGATTCGATTCGATTCCATTCCATTCCATTCCATATGCATCATACTCAGTATAAAATTCAGGGATCACAGAGATCAAGTCCTCTTCTTCAACAGCCAGCATCTAATGCAGTCCTTGCCTGTCCTTTTGCCCTGATCTCATTTCCATGAATTCCTGAATCCATTCCCTGAGTTCAGCTTCCAAATCCCACTGAGTCTGGCCCAGGACCTTTTCCCACCTCAGCTCTGCACCATCAGTGGTAATGTATTGTCATCAAGGAGGGGGGTATGATTTCCTACATTTGTGCATATATTATTGTTTTCTTTTTAGTATTACTCTCCTTATTGTTATTGTTTCATTAGTTTCAATTTCCTAACCCTGAGTCTCTCTCTCATTTCCCTTTCCCTCTCAGGGGGGTAGGGAACTGGGATCACAAATGCCTGTGTTTAGCTGCTGATCAAACTAGGGTTGGGGCAAAACAGTGAAAAAAATTATCCTGCCACAAAAATATAATAGTCAGCAATTTTACTAGTGCAAGTAACAAAACCAAACACAGATCATGCATTTGAAATTGTAATTTTCACTATAGATAAAGTCCCATGATCTGCTAAACAGGCATAACAAAATGCACTACTTCATCACTAATGCTAACTTCAGTTGCTGAACTAATTTTTAGGCCTAAAATCAGAGCCTATATCCTTGGCTTGATCTGCTGTCTCGCATTGTACATTGAGGTAGGTATTTAAACTCAGAAATATGCCTGTTTTCTCAAGTACTGGAAGTTTAATATTAAAAAAATGTCCACAGAACAACCAAAATGAGAGTCAGTGAAATCAGTGGATCAGTGTTACTATGGTATGCCAAAATGTTAATGTGCATGAATAAAAAATTTGGGTTACCAGATAAACTCTAAAGTTAACGCTATAAGCAAGTTTATACTTAATTTTAACATACTCAGTGTATCCTGCTCATGTTCCCACCCTGGGTTTCTGAGTGAGAATTGAGTTAGTAGACCAATTTGGCAAAAGGATTTTGACATCCTAGTACCAAGTAGAGAAACAAAAACCCATGCACTCATAAAGCTATAAGCCCATAAAATTTAAATATCTAATGCCAGCGAGTCCAATATTGTGTAACACATAGGCTTTATTATCCAATGTCACTTTTCAGCAGAAAAAGAGTGCAAAAAAAATTGGAAATTGGGAGAAAAACAGTAAACCATCTTGTATGTGAGACTGTTTTTAAGAACACATAACAAAGTCAGAATTATTTTACCAGTAAAACCAAAGTCCAGGTTTCTGGCTCTCTCAGAGGAGACTGAATGTTATATTAGAGAAACCCATATTTCTTGAGGCAGTGTGAACTTGGCTGACAGAAGACTTTCCCATTAGTATTATCAAGTGCAATGCACATCCTATGTGTAGTATAGTCCCGGAAGCTAGAATGGTGCTTGCTCCTGCAAACAGATGATTATGAAATAACTGCATAGCATCTTACATAAGTTCTAATTTTTTGCGGCATTTTCTTCTTAAATCATTATTATTTAGAGTCAGACTCTCGATTCTTTAAAACATCACAAAAATGCTTTAATCATTTCAAATATGGAAATTCTCATTTATATTAAAAAAGAAACCAAAGTCAATAACTAAATAAGTGTTTGGTCAATTAGTACAAAAATTAAGATTGTTTTTCATTTAGTAGTTGTTGGTTTATGCTTCATCTTGTGAACAAGTTGTTTTCTGATTAACCCTGTTAGTCTGAGTTTTAATTTCCAATTAGATGTGTTGGATGAATGCTTTTGGAAACTAAAGTCACCTTTTATACGTGATGACCAAAGTGGGGCAAATTCTATGAGTGGTCAAGTGCTTGATATCTCCAAACCAAAGAGCATATAATATTGCCAGATGTGTTGTGCTGTGCTTTTATGAAGTGCTTTCCAACAGAAGACAGAGTTTAACTAACTGTGCTTTAATTATCTCGTGAAAGGAATAAAATGTATCAAAGACTAACAGCTTTGTAAATATAATTCATAACACAAAAGCTATTATAGTGTCTTGGCTCCAAAGTGACAGGCTAACAACAATTTATTTTGCATATATTTTTACTTTCAAAATTATTTGTATCACAGCTAAATGTAACAAAGATGTAATATTTTAAAAATTAAAATACCCCACAAAAAACAACCAACCAACAAAAAAATATCAGCCAACAGGAAATGGCTTCAAAATATATAGATGCATTAAATATCTTTTGAATATCTGTTTTACTACTTGGTCCCAGACAAACAATAGATCTATTAGCAAGAATACATTACTATGCTTGGCAATATTTCATATGGTATTTGACAATCCATAGGGGCCACTTCTCCTTCTCCATAAATAAGATATATAATTTAATGGGTCTTTTTTATCTTACACATCACAGCAAATATACAAGAACATCACTTAACCTCCTCTATCCATCTTTCACCTGTCATGCTCTCACAGACATGAATAAACTGGCATTATAATACTTTAGATTTTGTATTATGACTATGTATTTTGACGTTGTACATGTTAAATTTTGTCCCATGAACAGCAGATTTGAGACTGTCAAACGTATTAAAAATACTGATTTGAGGAATGTTTATGACTTCCAAACATCTTGAGAATATGTAAAACATTATGAAATCAAGTGACTGTGAGCTATGACCCACATACTTCAGATGTAGATTTCCAAAGTCAAATATGTATTGGAAATGTTATGCTAATACTTTCTTGTTCTTTGTCATGTAACTGCCTCAGCAAATCAACATGACAGGTGTCACATGCCATATTTTGTGAGCCACAGTACTGCTGATTGCAATAAAATGACAATTGGGCAATTGATCATCTATATCTTATTGACGACAATGAAAAAACAACCTTGTCATCCTCTTTAATTCTTTTTAAACTTTCATGTCAATTAATAGCAGAACTCATTTAAGCCTTTACCACTTTATTGGAAATTTAGAAAACATATGGAAGGTTCCTTAGTGGGTGTAATTTGGCATAGATTTTACAAAACAAACGACATTCATGTCAAGTTATATTATTTGAGAACCCGGTCCTTATACTGTTTTAAAAAATGCAAAATTACTTGATGGAGCGATAACAGTCATTTTCTTAGCTAACATTCTTTCCAATACTATTTTATTGTTTAGCAACTTTAGAAAAAACTCAAACTTTTCTTTTGTATAGGCAAGAAAGAGATGAATGTTTTAAAATGTGAACTTTTATAAAGTCAGGAAAGCAGGAAAAAAAAACTTGAGTGGTTATATTCTTCATTCAAAACTAATGTAAAGCAAGGTATACCTGAAAACTCCCAAGACAATTCCTTAAAATTTCTGTTCTGCATAACATTCAGGCACACACCTGAGGTCGTGAACGGTTTCTCAGTTAATCCTCAACATCTAAATTTTGTGATTTTAATAACTTCTTAGAGTATTTATTTTATGATTTTTTGATATTCACTTTTAAAAAGTCCAGTATTTCATATGCGATTTCTATTGCAATAATATTCAGAAACATCAGCCAAGATGCTATATGAATGCAGAATAAAGAAGCTGGTCTCAAGCAACAGACATCTGTACAAAATAATTTTTCTTTCTGTTGCACCTTTCAGTATCTAATACACTAAAAATTGCAACAATCATATTTTGCAGATAATAAAATTTAAGTGAATCCCTTTTCTCCACTGGAAAACAGAGAGTAAATTCTTCCTTTTCTTTTTCTCTTTGGTCTGGTAAGCCCTGCTTTCCAGGTCTTCGACTTTTCTCATTGCTCTCATCCAGTCTGTCTAGACTCTCATTG
This sequence comes from Clamator glandarius, assembly GCA_033459285.1. NCBI lineage: Eukaryota > Metazoa > Chordata > Aves > Cuculiformes > Cuculidae > Clamator > Clamator glandarius. The sequence goes on from JAUNZM010000317.1 coordinate 682,172, forward strand.
TTCTTGCCTAGACTGCAGTACCAAACCCAGACGTCTTATTTCAATTGAGTTCTACTAGCACCAGATAAAAGTATAGGATTATTTTACATGTCCTGCATATACTTTCTACAGCATTCCCCTTTTTTGTAGTGTCATGTTGCTCATAAGACCAGTTTATCACTAAGTACAAATATTAGATATATTTCTGCAAAAAATTTCTTATAACTTCGCTGCTTATTCTCTATTATCTCTTTATGAGATAGTATTCCAACATAATTTCTCGTACTTCTAAAGAAGTTCATTTTATTATTTAAAAAACCATACCCCTTTTTCAAGAGTATTTTGAATTCTAATCTTGTTTTACTGTTTACTTCTGACTGTTGTTCTGATTGCTGTTTCCATCAGCCAGATCATCATCATAAACATCAGCTGTATCTCAGACCTAAGGCATTGTCTCCTCTTTTCTTGAAAAGACATTAAAGCTAACTTGTATACATTGTTTTGTAATATTACTTACAACAGAAAATACATGGCATTGACTGGGTAAGCCAGTGTTTTCTTTGTTTTGAGGAAGATATAAGTGGGATAAAGTAGAATTAGGCAAGTTCATGGAAGTTAGTCCATAAAATCAGTTAGTTTTTGACTCTAGAGATTCTTAGGGCACAAGTTGTTGTAATTTATAAATGCATACTGTAGTATATGTGACCTGATATACCACTGTATTACTATGTCTGCTCAGTTCCTATATCTAGAAACAGCTAGTGACAGTTCTAGAAAGAGGGATAGAGACATTTTTAGTGTGATCCAGTTTTACAGTTTTATGGAGGATTTCCAATCCAAACCAAACTCTACTGATGTAAATGAAGTATAATTTAAACATTTTGACCCTAGTGAAAATGCAGACTAGTGCATATGAACCAGAATTAGAAAAAAGTCTCAGAGAGGATAAGACCTAAGACTATTTTTTAAAATATAACAATGACAATGGCAATGACACTTATCACATAGTGATATCTCTAAACCAGTAGCAACAGAACCCCAAGCACAATAGAAACAAGGGACAAAATATCTCCATAAGAATTATCTGTTTCACTGAAATGAGAACATGAACTGTGAGAAAGAGTTATGCTATTATAAAATAAAAACTTTCTCTCTTAACTTTTTCTGTTGTTGCTTCTCTCATTCCTGCAGAAAAAGTACAAAACTGAATATTAACCAAATATTTTTAGTCTTGATTTAACTGTCTTCCCTATACTAGAGTTTATCTCTAGTAATGTATACCAGGGCTAGATTTTGATGCTATTGTACAGAGAATCTTGAGGCCATTCCCTCTCGTCCTGCCCCTTGTCACTTGGGAGAAGAGGCCAGCACCCTCCTCTCCACAGCCTCCCCTCAGGTAGTTGTAGAGAGTAATAAGGTCTTCCCTCAGCCTCCTCTTCTCCAGGCTGAACAACCCCAGCTCTTTCAGTCGCTCCTCATAAGATTTGTTCTCCAGCCCCTTCACCAGCTTCATTGCTCTTCACTGGACTCGCTCCAGAGCCTCAACATCCTTCTTGTGGTGAGGGGCCCAGAACTGAACACAGTACTAGATGTGCGGTCTCACCAGTGCCGAGTACAGAGGGAGAATAACCTCCCTGGACCTGCTGGTTACGCCGTTTTGGATACAAGCCAAGATGCCATTGGCCTTCTTGGCCACCTGGGCACACTGCCAACCATCAAGCAAAGTCATAGTGACAGATTTACCCATGAGCCTAGTGTGCTCTGAGTCACATGCTGGGGAGGTAGACATGCTGTTGCCCAACAGTTCTTCTCTTTTTTTGAAGCAGAATATTTCTGAGTATTAGGAGAATATATTTGAAACGTGGTTGTAGTGTAGAGTATTCAGTCCTGACTTATTACCTTCCACAGGATTTTATGCCAATTCCTAATTTTCATGGTCTTTGATGCCTTCACTGCAGGTGAAATTCCTTGTGGCCAAAAGGACTGCTTCCCAACTCTTGACTCCCTGCTCTTACATTAGGGTGACTGATAGAACAAGCAGGATGCAATCCTTGTATTGTCTTGCTGCCTGCATTGTGAGTTTTGGACAGTATGCTCAAGTACTTGATTCGCTTCCCATAAACAACCAACTTTAAATCCCAGGATATTCTGAAGCCTTAGGAAAGTTAGAAGCCAAGACAGAGCTGCTACTGCAGGGTCACAAGGCTGTTAGCCGCATTTGCTTCAAAACATATTCAAACGGAAGAGCAACACACAATTTCTGTTTCACAGAAGACAAACTGGGATAGTTTGCCTTTAATTTACCAGAATTTCCCATATGATGCAGAAGTCTGTTCATGTTAAAAAAAAGCCTGATGAGTCATGATATTTGCCAATGTATTTAGAGGGTGGCCTAGAGATGGTTTCAGACTGACTTTTCTGCTAAAAATGACAAAGAGTTTTATATATACATATATATTAAAGACATATATGTGAAATATATCTATATAAAGACTTCATAAAATATCCAATTGAAATGAAAGCATAAATAAATCAGTAAATAACGTTTAAAGACTATACATACACAATCAACAGGAACCAAAATACATTCGCTAAGGAACAATAAATTGTAATAGGAAAAGTTTTGGAAATATCTAATGAACATAGTAAGACATAGTCTATCATTTCTGCTCTAGCTGTAGCACACGTATATAACTTCTCAGAGTGTCCTCTGCATAGGTAGGCAGAATAATGGATGGCTGGAAACCTGTGACAGTGCTGCAAGTTGGAGAATAGGATGATATTCACATAAAGGGAAGAAATCATGTCTCTGGTAGAATACCAGTAAATAGAGCATGAGAAAAACACTCAGATGAACAAAAAAAGTGTGCTGTCCAGAAAAGTACAAATCTGCATTTATAGTACAACAACAAGTATACTGGCTAGTTTTGTATCTAGTTTATTTTAAAAAGACATAAGACACGCAACCATTAATACAAGTCTTGGTTTCTAAGAGCCAAATTAAGACTAGGATTTCATCTCCACACTGTCTTATTAGAAAATAAGTTTGTTTCTCTTATAGTCTAAAAATAGAAAATATGATCTTGCAAGCAGCCAGAAACAATAGCTTTTAAAAATTAATATTGCCCCAGACATTTCAGTGACATTTTGCATCTGTGTTCCAAAAGGCCATGGGAAAAAAATTTCCAAGAAGCACCTTATATAATATACTACACAAGCAAAACCTGTTATATATTAGCCTAAGGCCTGGGCTTCGTTGCTGTGCTTCCTGTTCTATAGGTATGGCAGGAGGCTCGGTTCTCCTCCTTTAATAGTCCAGTGTGGAACAGAGAACAGGGGCTAGGCCTATGCCACCCATCATATCATTCTACGAGGGAAGTCCTCTAGTATTGAACTTAGGATAAGGGTAGGGGTCAAATAAGAGGAAAGGTTGACATAGTTGTAATCACAAGGAATTAATCATAGAAAAAACACTTCAACTTTGGTTCTATAGAATGTCAACAGATGTGTTATAAATCCTATTGTATTTGTCAAATACAAGGTTTTCTGTCTCTGAGTTTAGGAAGCAATGTTGTTATAAAATCTAAGTTGTTATAAAATGTCTATTGATGTGAAGTTAGCAACGAGGGTTTGAGACACTATGCGACAAGTCATAACCTAAAAGTCAAAATGGAAATAGGCATGCTACAAACAGTACCAAAATGTGCTCCCTCAACACATGAACACACTTATATGAATTTATATGAACACTTATTGAACACTTACATGAACAGACACATCTAGCTTTAATTGCTCATTTTACATATGCAAATCTATATTGTAACTGTTAATTTACATTTTTATACATGTAATATGTCATGTAGAGAAATTTATGAAATGTTGGATGCACTGTGAAAAACTGTACAGATGTGTCTAGTCAGTCTGGTTTCCTCCTTTCACACCTTTTGTTCATTTTAATTTTTATTTTCTCCCTTGTATATACTGTCAGCAAAGACATTGACGTTAGTATGAGTAAGCTTAATGTTTTAGTGTGTGTAAAGGAATACCCTTCACTAGATAATTCTTTAATAATCGCAGTCTTTTATAACATATTTTCAACTTCTTTCCTAATATAATATTCATATCTCATAATTTCAGTTTTTCTTCTGTGGGAAGGATATGAGAATGACTTTATTTTTCTAGCGGCCTGGAATCTCAGCGTGTCTGAGACTTGCACATACTGCATCAAGATACACATCTTGTGCATTGCTACACTGACTTACAGAACTGTGCCCTTGAGAAAAAAGCTGTGAGAAAAACGGAGAGCCTTGCAGTGACAAAAATGAAATAGAACTGTCATCTGGCAGTTCTTCATAGCCCATCAAGTAAACTATTGAAGATATAAGAGCCACAGAGTGCTTGGGCAGAGGTTGTTAAACCACTGCTCCAAGGGCAGGTCACTGCACATTGCTAAGATTGTTAGTAAAAGATAAACCAGTTTTCACTATGAAGCTTGACATTGCTGGTTGTCAGCCTCACCTTTAATGCTGTGTGCTTGCAGCCAGGGACACAGCTAGATAAACTAATAATACAAGAGTTCTCACTGATGTTAAGAGCATTGTGTAATGGAGAATCATATTTTTCTCATCAAATAATGTGAACCTGCTTTCCAATTTGTTTAGGTAAGTTTATTGGTGTGGTTATGGCATTTTTTTCCTGAGAAGATATAACAAATTCCTTGAGAAAGAATACCGCAATAGAAGTCTGTAATTTTTAGGAAAAAAATAATGTCAACTAACCAAAGAAAGAAGCAAAGAATGAAAATATCTGATCAGTCTGATCAAACTCTCTAATGCTCATATGCCAGTGTATTAACTACCTATTAAGTGATAAGTATTTGGCTCACAAACCACGTATTTAGGACCAAAACATAAATATACCTGGATGGATGTCAGTAAGACTTGGTAGTGCTTAGTAATGTTCCTGTTACTATCCTACCTTTAAGTCTTCACCTTATTGTTCATAGTGAACAGATCATACAACCATAAGTGCTTCATCATTGTCTAAATTAAATCAGATGTCTGGGGTTTATTTGGTGTCTTCAGATCTATTTTTATCTTCCCTGAGTACTTTAATTAACACACACTCTCCATATTTGTGCTGAGATATTCTTTCTCTCAAAATTACCATTGTGCAATTGTTGAGATCTACTTGAAACTACAAGTAATATCATACAAACAATATTATAGCACAATAAAGTATGCTTTTAAGTTGCCATAAAGCCATGATTTTCATACTGTGGAATGTTCAAAAACAGCTAAAATAAAATGTTTACCACGAGAAAATCTTTAATTATTAAGAAATTGTCTCCATTTCCATGCATCGGTTTTATACTGGCACAGTACCATCAGGATAAAAAGTTGAGAAGACAACTCAGCTAAATGTATATATAAAAGTCTTGACCACAGCATCTAGAATACATGTGGGCTCTCTCACAGATAGAAGCTCAAAGTCCTGTACTAGGTCAATTTTTTGCTTTCTCTCTTTCCAAGGCCCAGTAGTTATTGAGTTGCTTCAAGCAATAGATCACCTTCATTATCAATGGGAAGCCTCCAACCTGCAATAGTTCATAAAGCTGCAGGGAGGCTAACTGAATTATAAATAAAAGGGAAGGTTAAATAATTTCGTTACATTCCACATAAAATTCTAATAAGAATTCAGTAAGCTAAATATTGCCAAAATTAGAATTAGGTAAACTGCATTTCATGAGGATTACAAGTTTAAGACTTACAGAACAGAAAAGTTTATCTCTTTAGAATCCTTGCAATCCTTTAAGTGCTTAAATATAAGCATGTGGTACCATCTTAAGACGCATGAGGCAATAGCTTCCAGCTACTGCACCAGGCCCTACCACTTGCCCCAAAAAGACAGCCTAACTGTCAGGCCATAACATTAAAGGAACGTACCACTGCCTCTTTTTCTGGTTGAAGATGAATGAGTATTTTATACTACTAACGAGGGCATGGAAAAGTTGTGAATATTTTCTGGACTGAGCATTCCAAGCAAATAGTATTGCCTTTCCATTAGTTATGAAAAAGGTATGCGAGTCTCACAGAGGATGATAATTTCAGAAACACTGAAGTCCTTACTATCTCCTGTTGGCTAGCACTATAAGGCTACCAGCAGAGGACTTTACAGAATCACGTAATCACAAAATTATTTAGATTGGAAAAGACCTTTAAGATCATCGAGTCCAACCATGAACCTAATTCTAAACCATGTCCCTGAGCACTACACCTACACGTCTTTTAAATACCTCCAGGGTTGGTGACTCATTCACTTCCCTGAGCAGCCTGTTCAAATACTTGACAACTCTTTTGGTGAGGTACAATTTCCTAATATTTAGTTTAAACCTCTTAGGGTGCAACTTGAGGCCATTTCCTCTCTTCCTGTCATAGCTCCCTTGGGAAAGGAGACCAACACCTTTGTCACTATAGCTCCCTTTCAGATAATTTTAAGTAAGGTGTTTAGCTGATACCTCTTCAGTTCTGTTCTTAGGGTCTTAGCTTTTCTAGCATGTTACAAAGGAACTCACCATAGAGAGCCTATTCTGTGATGTGATGAGTATCTAAATTTAGGAATGGTAATATTTTCCTTATTTTTGAAATGAAAATGACATTTACTCCATAATTATGTATGGAATCTTCCCATTGCTTGCCTTGCTACATTTAGAATTGTTTGCATTGACACATTAGCCATGACACAAGTCAGGGAAATATTCAACATTAAAATGGTATAAGGTGTTCATTTTGGGTATGTGGATAACGATGTGTAATTTCTGTCAGGAGTGACCCACTCATAATCATTTAATGTACCCAGTCACTAGATGTCACATGATCATGGCTTTTATAGTTTCTCACAGCATTCTGCTTCAGAAACTGTCAGCCTCCGACCTGGACAGGCTCACGCTCTCCTGGGTGGAAAACTGGTTGGATGGCCAGACCCAGAGAGTGGTGGTAAATGGTGTTAAATCCAGCTGGTGGCCAGTTAGAAGTGGGGTTCCCCAGGGCTCAGTGCTGGGTCCAGCCCTGTTCAATGTCTTTATCAATGACCTGGATGAAGGCATCAGGTTCGCCCTTAGCAAGTTTGCAAACGACATTAAGCTGGGTGGAAGTGTGGATCTGCTGGAGGGTCAGGAGGCTCTCCAGAGGGATCTGAACAGGCTGGACTGCCGGGCAGAGTCCAATGGCATGAGGTTTAACACGGCCAAATGCCGGGTCCTGTACTTGGGGCACAACAACACTGTGCAGTGCTACAGACTAGGGGGAGTCCGTCTAGAAAGCTGCCAGAAGGAGAGGCACCTAGGGATGTTGGTTGACAGCCGACTGAACATGAGCCAGCAGTGTGCCCAGGTGGCCAAGAAGGCCAATGGCATCTTGGCTTGTATCCAAAACGGAGCGACCAGCAGGTCCAGGGAGGTTATTCTCCCTCTGTACTCAGCACTGGTGAGACCGCACATCGAATCCTGTGTTCAGTTCTGGGCCCCTCACCACAAGAAGGATGTTGAGGCTCTGGAGCGAGTCCAGAGAAGAGCAACAAAGCTGGTGAGGGGGCTGGAGAACAGGCCTTATGACGAAAGGCTGAGAGAGCTGGGGTTGTTTAGCCTGGAGAAGAGGAGGCTTGAGAGGAGACCTCATTGCTCTCTATAACTACCTGAAAGGAGGTTGTAGAGAGGAGGGTGCTGGCCTCTTCTCCCAAGTGACAGGGGACAGGACAAGAGAAAATGGCCTCAAGCTCCGCCAGGGGAGATTTAGGCTTGAGATAAGGAAAAACTTCTTCATGGAAAGGGTGGTTAGGCATTGGAACAGTCTGCCCAGGGAGATGGTTGAGTCACGCTCCTGGAACTGTTTAAGGCACGGGTGGACGAGGTGCTGAGGGGCATGTTTACTGTTTGATAGGAATGGTGGGTCTCTTCCTACCTGGTTATTCTGTGATTCTGTGACAGTTTGATTTTCAAATATTTTTGGTTTATTTTACCTTATTGACTCAAGTTTGACACAAACTTCATTTTAAGAAGTGCTTTGACAGTTTCCTAGTATTTTAAATAAAAAATCATGTTTTGTCAAAACAAATCACTAAACCAGCAATAAAAATAATATAAAAACTTCAACTTTATAGATACTTTCTTTGATCAATTACAGGTATTTTTTTAAGTGAACTGGTGCATTGTTCTGAAACTTTATGACATAAATTCTCAATAGCTTTTCAATTTGTTTGCCGTCACCTAGCTGGGGAACTATAGGACCTGGATTTACACTGTTCTTTTTTCTTCCTTGAACCTTGTATTTTGGTCTCAAATAAATGAGACTAATATTATGCTTCCTCTGTTTGCTGGCTACTGATGGAATCATCTCATACTTTCTTTTCATAAACATTTTCCTGTCACTTATACAATTTGCTTTGGTTCTATAATGTAAAAAAAAACCCAGCCCTTGTGGCTTTGTATCCTTTTACAGTTCCCATAACTTCAGGCGCTGTCATCACTTGTATTACCTGTGTAACCATCTTGGCTTTTATATAACTGTTTGACAGTGACTGTGTACGTAGTTCAGTAATTCAACAGGGGATGAGATCTTCTTTGTATCATTTAAAGCTGAAATTTATTCTTTTTTTAAGGGTGTTAACAACCTTAATTTCCAATGTCCTTGCTGACTTTCCTTGTATAAGGCAAGGTAATGTAAGGTGCAAGCCCCTCAAGTCTTCTTTATTCAGTTCTGCAGCCACTCCCCATAATTAGGAACCACAGCTCTCTCTTTTCAGCCATATTTTAATCTGTCCATTACTCAGTCTTTATACCTGCCCAGAAAAGCTGTCATCCATGGGGAAAGCAAGACGCCAGAGTTAACTGCTTAAGTTTTGCTGTTCAAGTATTTTATGCTACAAGTTTATAGTGAATGAAGCTGGCTGCCAGTGACTCCTTCCGTCAGCAAATGCTTAAGCTTTCCTGGACAAACTCCAGTACAGACTCTTGCTAATATCCAGATCATATGACTCAGCACATCAAGTGTTTTGATTTGGTTTTGTCATTATGTTCTTCTAAGTCTAGCCAGAGAATATGTTGATAGTATCTTAAAGACAGCATTTACCCAGGCCAAAGACTATACTTAATACACCTGGATCTTTCTGAGGGACAAACAAAGAGTTTAGTAGCCAACAGATTTCTCTCCTATGGCTGAAAATGTTAAAGAAAATTGCAAGATAAAATCACTTCTTGTCAGATACTCAAATGTATTAGTTTTGCAGTGTAGCACTGATCATGCAAACACTCACATGTGATTTGTTTCTATATGTACAAGTGCAAAGAGGTCAATCAAGACCCTTCAATATTTTTGGCTGTAGTTGAAATAATAGAATTTATCCAAAAACATTTTCACATTGATAAACTAAAAAATTAGATCATTTATTTAAGGAATGGCAAGGGAAAAAAAGTCTGTCTTTGATATAATTTTGCTGCTCTGGTAACATATATAATATGATCTCATCTTTTGGCACAATCAGGAACTGCATGGTTAACTACATTATCTTGTTAGGACAGTTACATTCTCTCATATGACAATGACTTGCAATATGTAGTCACTGCCTTCTGGGGAAAGGAAAAAAACCAGCAATTACCGTGCCGTACTCGAATCTGCCTGCCAACAGCAGAACAGTGATTTGTGAGACACATCAAGACCTTCTGGCAAGATCAATCTAGTGAGATCCTTCTGATAGAGGAATAATGAGTTGACAAAGACCAATGTTCAGTTGGGCCCAAGCCCAATAAGATTACTGTACAGCATCATCAATATTGTCTGTGTTTGGAACTGACACAATCAGAATGGAATCAATTGTATTTTCCACAGCACTGTCACACATGATTTTTAACTTTGGCTCACAGCAGTGCAGAGAAGCTTGCAGATTTTTGCTAACTTAGGGATGTCATTATTAAGTAGGAACTGCGCACTACAGTAATTTGTGGTTCTGTATGTTCCATCATATGGTCTCTGTGTCAAGGAGGGAGGAGGAAGAAAAAATGCAGTAGCCGGAGGGATTTGCCTGTTATCACCCTCATTTTACTGCGATTGTTGAAAATACCATGTGATCCTAGAGGTGCAGATTGTTCTTCAGGGAAGGACTAATTTGGGTTGTGTATCAAAGAAATTTTACCCAAGTATAGGGTAAAAAAAAGACAACGATGAAATTATTTTGATTTCTGATAAAATACTGAGAATACAGGTAACCCCAGCTGTGAATATAGATACTATCCAAGGAATTGAAGTTTTTATCCAAAAAATTATTTTTGAAGTGATTTCTTCAGCCTTGCAACTACTGGAGTTAAATGTTTTGTCATAGACATCTGTCACTTATGTGTGCTGTGTAATCAACTTTTGTGCCTACGCATTTTTGTATACAGTGTAGCTTCGTGTACTCCACAGTAAATAACTAATATCACATTAATTTGTGGACCATTTGAAATTAGACTACTACTTATGAACTCATATTTTATTAGTTATTTACGACATACCAAATTTCTATTTAATATTTTTGTAAAAGGAAGAGGCAACTAAAAAGGCAAATTTCTTCTGTAAATACGTAAGTCTCTGTGGGTGCTAAAATCTTCCTCTTCTTCCTTTGTTCATATCATTGACCCCATTATTTGTTTCTACATGGTGCATACGCTGTTTTTGAGAATGGGATTTTAGTTTTCATGAAAAGTTAATCTGAAAGCCCTGAAGAAAGTAGTCATCTCTTGATTCATAAAATACAGTAACACAGATATCAGAAGGAAAATTCCATATAAGTTTGCATAGCAGAATTTATTGGTGTTCACGTAAAGTTGTTTTGATACACTTTGATATATTTCTCTGGTAAGAAATACTACTTCAGATAGAAGAGTGAATTAGTGTTAATGAATATTGTATTTGATTTTACTGCAGCCAAGAATTTGAATTTGACGATAAAAGATTCATGATTTTATATTACACTTACTAGAAGCTAAAGTACAGCAAAATATTTCAGAAACATCATTCAAGAACAATCAAATAATAGTAAGCTTTAACTACTGTCAATCTGGGCAGAACTTCAACCACTATATTCAAAATGAACTTCAGGACACCAATGGTGCCAAAAATCTTTTAAAGCTCTGTATCACTTCAGTCTGTCTAATTTGATGATGTTACTACTTATCACAGAAGGCTCATATTTTTAGTAGTATTGCTTCTGTGGGTCATACAGTTTTATATGTATATAAGGGAACTCCCTCCTGGGAAAATCCCAGATAAACATTTACTTTCTCCAACAAACTGGGAAACTCCACTTGAAGCAATTACAAAAATGGGCTAAAATGCACTTATGCATTTGCACTTATATAGGATAGTATAACTATTAGATCTAGGATTATTAAAATTGTGCAGCTATAAGACTACTGTAACTAGTGTAACTACTATGAACATTTAGTGTAAATACCTGCTTATATGAAACATCATTCATTCACTGGGGTACGTCCAAAGGAAGGAAGAAGTACTTGGCAATATACAGCTGTATCTTTTATACCCTTTCTTACTTCTCAAGTAATATTTTTCTGATTACCATAACTCTCTTTAAAGGTTGAAAACTGAAAGACTTGCTAAAAGTTCAGATAATTCAAAGACAAATTTTAGGTTATATTTTGTGAAAAGTGCAACACAACGCATAATATACTCAGGATTTTTAAATATGGAAGGTCTTCAAAATATATTCATAGTAAATTAGTTGTAATGCAGCCTTTTAATTGAAGATATAGTTGAATGATTAGCTGATTTTTAAAAAACAACGCCAAATTTAAACATATCCTAGACAGATATAAAAATATGTAACACAAATATTATTTAAAGTTCTTTGCTTTTATTAGCTGGATATTATAGAATTTGATAATTGATGAGAAACAGATAGGCAAATTCACTGGAACCTGGCTTAAACTACCTTATTTCCTACCATGTCAATTTTTTTTTCCCATTTTTTTTTAGTTTACTAATGTTTAATGATACAGAAATTATTTGGTTCTGTGAAAAGAAAAAAAGAATAAAAACTGAACTTGCACAACTTCCTGTATTTTGTATTGTGCAACTTAATAGTCATACCAGAGCATATTCTGTACTTAACATTGACACTTTTTTCCCCAACAGCGCTATCCGAAGTTTTATCACTTACTGAAGCTTCCTAGTACAAAACACTACAAATATTTCACTGAAATATGGACATTATGCAAACTTTCACCGGATCTGAATTCACTGAAATCTATCTGGCTGAAATACAAGCCAAAAGATCAAACAAGGAAGTGACGAAAATATTATCTGCATTATTTTCTTTGAGACTTCATATGAACCCCAATAGTAACAAATTCATTAATAATGTTTGTGTGTTACAAATAATGCTTTTTTTTTGTCAGATAATACTGTGACTAGTATCTTTTCTATCATTACCTTGAATTAAAAATAAATAAATATTAAAAATAAAATATGTATCAATTATGTCACACTATTCCCTTTAGAGTTTTTTCTGAGAATTCAGCAGTTCTTAGTTTTCCTTCTTTTTTTCACATTTTACTGTAACATAATGCAAAACAGTTTTGTTGTGCACATAGAATGTCTCTTCAAATTATTATGGCATACCTATACTTTATTTCCTTTTGCTGTTCATCAGTTTCTCTCTATCTCCCCTTTTTTTTAATGTGACACCTCTGAGCTGGTACCCATAGCAACACCCACTAGTAGAGGTGAGCCTGTGAAGCCAGTGCAGCTATCCCCATATCTCATTTCTGACAATGCCAGTCATTAATCTAGCAGTATCTGCCTACTCACATCACTACAGTTTGTCTTCTGGTCTTCCCTCCATGCAGCATAGTAGCTGCCCTGTGCACAAAGATCTAAAAGATTACTGTTAATGATTCTTCATTTGTTTAAAAAAGCTCAGACTACCAGCTTTGTCTAATCCACTCTGAATGGCACTGCCATGTTAAATTATAGAATGATCACTTTGTGAAGTAGTTTCCTGAATTTCAAAATTCAGCTCAGAGATCTCTCAGATTTTCCAGCATCTTTATTTTAATTATAAAATAAAATAATAAGAAGAAAATAAAATAAAAATTGCAATTTCTCAGCTTTCTCTTTTCTTTATGAAGGTAGATCGCAACTTTCAGCAATGCCTTCAAAGCACTTACAATTAAATTATTTCTGTTTATCAGGCAATCAGACACTGTTTCTGTGTTTGGTTTGGGTTTGTTTTTTTTTTTTTTTTTTAGCTCACGAATTATGTGAGGTAGTTTAATATCTTGTACATAATTTGGCTACTTCCATACAGATAGGTCTATGCCTGAACAACAAGGGAGCCCAGCTGCCTTTCAAGCAGAGGTCTTGTGCTGACCAGTTTCACACAAGATAAATTTCATTCTAAGATTAATCTATGACTGAGATTTTCAAATGAGGATAAAGGGATTGTGGACATAAATTCCACTGAAATATAATGGGAATTCTTTCCCTAACTCCCTTAGGTATTTCTGAAATTACTGCTTCAATTTTTAGAGTCAAATCCAGGATGGAAGAATTGGTTTTTTTGTTCTGTGTGTTACAACTAATAAATTTAAATTCCGTCAAGTTAAGCTTTTGACATTTGTCTACTGACAGATACTTTATGTAAATATTAAAGTGTTCAATGGAATTAATGACAGGTTTTCAGATAGTTTACTACCTTTTAATGTATATCATTACCTGTACATGACTAGGTGGATGCAAATATTTAGTAAAAAACAATTAGTTTTGCATTATACTGCATCAATTTCATTCATTTCCATTCATTTCCATTCATTTCCATTCATTTCCAAGGAGTCTTGCATAAGTTTCTTTTTGCCCCTGTGGAACTTGACAAGAGTCTTCTGTTAAAATGTATATTTGTGGTCATATCTGCAGCTATGTCCATTGAAACCAAAAATGCAGACACCCTGACAAGTCATGGAATGGCTGAGGGATTTAAACCCCTACACAACCTATCAAGTATTCAAAGAATTAGATAAATAACTTTCTAAAACGTATACTTGCATTTGGTCTGTATTGGTTCTTCGAGGACCTATTCGTTTTGGGGAATAAAGTACATAAACCTGTGTTGAGTTTTTCTGTTCAGGTTCATCAGAAAAATTGTGCCCTTGCATTGACCTCTTCTTTCAAAATATGCAAAAATATCTAGTATACCTTTTTATCAACAAAACCTTACAAAATATTTCCCTGAGGTTATATTGCCAGACAAATATGACAACCAGATTTTTCAAATTAAAAGTAAGTTCCTATACTGATTGGAGGAAGTCTCTTTGACTTGATTGTTTTTCAGTATATTTATCAGATCATTTTGATAAATGAATAAGGAGGGAGTGACAAAAATGAAAGTGATAGTAGTTTAAGCTTATCAATAAATTTCTTAGGGAGATCACTTTTTGGAATAGTAAAAAACTAGAATTTTGTCTGTGTTTAATCACAAAACTTCCAAGTTTCAACTTTATCTAAAATGAAAACTTCTGTATATATGCCAAGTCCAGTTAAAAATCAGTTTTAGTCAAGGTGAATGATTACAGTTGTTCAGTGGCTTATGTGTGATTTAGGTTAAAGGTAGATTTATCATTGACTTCAGGGGAAATAGTACTAGACCAATGTAAATATGATCTATACTGAAAAAAACCCTATGTGTTTTAGAGAAGTACCCCCTCATCTGTGTTCCTTCGGGACAGGCTATTATGAAAATACCATCTAATGCAAAGCAGATCCTTGCATCTGATTTTATTTTTTAATTTTAAGTTGGAAAAGATGAATTCTAGTCATACTGAATAATTTATTAGCTACAGGTTTTTTGGTTGTGCTATAGATCTAGCACATGTATGCTCCATTTAACACCTGCTAAATATAAACTTTTCAGATGTTGGAATGTTGAACCTGAATTGTACGTTCAGATTTCAACACCCTAGAAAGTAAAGAGCCACATTTTGAACTTACATGTTTATGTGTATCCTCAACTGACCGCGCATCTCTACTCTATTTAGTGTACAGTTGGGACCACACAACTAAAAATTAATCTTAAAACAATTAGAAGTTTGGAAGGGACTTTTCACACTTTACATATCTGAAGATAAAAGAAAATTGTCTTATCATGGGCAATCCATCAATTATACAATTGAGCTTTTCAGCATGTTATGTCAGAGATATTAGCTAAGCGGTAAGATTTACCCTGGGAGAGAAAGTGGCATCTCTTTCTAGAAACAGAGAAGTTTAAGTCTGTCAGGGGACTTGAATTAGAGTATATTTTTAGCATAATTATCTAGAGTCATTTATGTTTCTGAAGAGTTAAAAATATTGAGTTTCAATTCTGAAATACTAACTAGAATTCCCTTACAACTATCCTAGTAAGTATCATGAAAGCATTTTTTTTTCTCATTAGTTCTATAAATATGATGGTTAAAAAAATAAATAACACTTCTTATTTAACATTGTTTCTTAGTAGCTGCATCAATTAGAAAAACACTTCTCCTTGCATACGGTTTTCATCTTAAAGGCAAGGAACAATTTTTAAAAGTTTTTTCTTAATGAAATTGAATTGGACATCCCTCATAAATCTTGTAACTTTAGTGGACATTACTCACTTCCCCCAAAAGCATGGATGGATGTTTTAAAGAGTTTCACAGTTATTAAAATGAAAGTAATCTCAATATTACTTTCCTAGTAACAAGATCATTACTGATACTGAGCTAAGCCTTCGTCTGTAACAAGTCCTATTGGTTTCAGTAAAATTATTTGATTCCAAGAGCATTACCAAACAAAAGGCCAGAATGGTAAATTCTGTCCCACAATATCCCTTTCAATGTATTTTCATAAACACTTTATAGAACCTGATCTCTAACAGCTTTAGTATATATAATTCCATTAAAATCAGTGCTGTTAGATCTATTTACATAAATGCAAAATCTTCAATGGAAGCACCATAGCTAGAGTTTTAAAAAATATATAATATCTTCAAAGGTTTTTGAACAACATAAACTGTATAAGTTTTTTACTCTTTTTTCTGTTATTGAATTACTTTCTTGTGAAAGAGCTACTCATGATTATTAAGGAAGCCCAGAACATTACAAAGTACTGGAGCTTGCATAAAAGAGGTGGTGCTGAATCATACGGTGTATTGCAGATTATTCTTGTGCTTATTTACAGATTGTATAACACACAGTGTGGTGACTTATATTTAAGAGCAACTTTGAAAGCTAAGTAGGCTCTTTGTATAATAAATAACTCTTTATATTAGGTGGAAATTAATTCCAAATTCTGACCAAATTATAAGATGATCCACATTAATACAAATTAATTTATCATAATGAATGCTAATGGAAGTGATTATAATTAGACACTGTTTCATTGGGTGAAATATTTCATAATGGTCCCTTTCCTATTAGTAGTAGATTATGTGCATATTTCACAAATATAAAAAAGTAAGAATTATGCTAAAAGTGTTTTATGGTGGAGGTACATTAAAGAACCATGACATGAAATTTGGAACCTGATTAATGAACAAATGAACTTTTGCCCTGTTGAAAGCTGACCTCATACATTCCTTTGAACATTGCAAACCTATTCAGTTTTTTTTCCAGAGGACATCCAAATACAGCCTAAAATACTGGGGACTGGACATCCTCTTTGCATTTTTCATATATTCTGACTTACAGCCCCCACGATGCTTGATGCTAAATCACAGTATAATGAGTACTGAATTACTTAGGCCTTTTCCAATTTCCACAGAAAATCGACTTTAATTCAAAACTATGCCTGGTTAATTAAACTTTCCATGATCTAATTTCATCTAATTATTTCTATAAATTGAGATGTATCTAGAGTTATATCCTAAGGTAGAATTTGGCTATGGTTACACATTTTTACGTAGATGGAGGGAATTGACAAGAATTGCATCATTCTCTCCCATTAACCCTAACTTCACTGGCCACTTAAACAACACAGTTCTGTAAACTAAAAAGTGAATAAATAACTGTATTTTCAAAATGTCAGTCAGGGTTGGTTTTTTATATTTTTAATGATATTTCCCATAGGCATTTGAATAATGTTTCCCCTTGCATCTGTCATGAATGGCTATAACACAGGAAAATAATTTGATACAGTCCATGTGTCTTATTGACAGTTCAGCACATATTTGATCTTTTTTTCGTTTCCTTGTAATAATGACACTAAATTATGATTTAAATTCATTTTTCAGAAGATCTGCTTGTCTAAATCACATACAATATATTCTAAACCATTTCCAACATGATTACATTCTGCAAAATGGGAAAACTCCTTGATAAGTTGTTTATTTTTCCATATCAAAACCAAAGCTAGATCTATTGGTTCATACTAGCAACATCTGCCACCTCCTGATAATAGGTGTCACTCCTTCTTTGGCTTGTTTCCTTAAGCTGTTTCTGATTTACTTGAGAGAACTCTCACCGTTGCTTACCAAAATCCTGTTACAGTCAGTCAACCAGTGTACATATATACTGTTCTTCGTACACACAGTAAAATAGTGTCTTTCTGAAATCATTGTGGACAAAGCTTGCATATGATGCCTTGCAAACAAAAATAAAACAATCTGACAAAGCAGTCAAGGCTTCTGGCTGCACTATCTGTGTTGGTTTAGAGGCTAAAAAAAAAATCAGTTATGTGTTAAAAATAATTCTGGGAAATCTGTTAGAACCAGAATATTATGCCTGGAAAGTAAGTGTAGAAGCTATTCTGCTGACTAGAAATGCCTACTCAAGCCACGTCCTTGTTGGTAATTTAGATTCCCATTTTCAGAGAAATAGGTAATCCAGATCACCTAATATAATTGCCAAAGCTCTCTACAAAGTCAATGAAGAGAAAAAGAAAGTAGTTTTGTTTCATTATGGCCAATGATAAAATTTTTTCTTAATACTCATCTGTTTTTCTAAGAATATTTTATTACTACACAGCAGTATCGTAGAGTGGAAATGTACAGTTCATTTGCTTTCACTAGGTTTTCTTTAGATCTCTTGAAACACAGTATATAATTAAATATGCTCACCCTTTCTTGCTCAGAGATTTTAGGTACTCTGATGGCTTAGTTACAAACCAAGCCTCTATTCTACTATTCCACTATTCTACAATATAACTACTGTTCTCTTTGATGATAGAAAAAATGTTTGTGTAGTAGTTTACAAAAAAAAAAATCATAGACTCATTCATTAGGATCAGTTTAGTAAATAAATATAAAACATTAATCTTTTTTTATAGGATATTCAGTTTTCAGTGATAGAGCCCTGCTCTAATATTACAGAGATTTTGCAGGGATATGGGACAAACAAGTATTTGAGAGAGTTAAAAGCTAGAAAATAGTCCATAAAATTATTTTTTCCATTGTAAAAAAAAAAGAAAGATGGAATATTATGTGGCAATAGCAGCTACAGCGTAAGCTACCTGACCTTACCCTTGCAATGACCCCAACCTTGACCTGCAGGGACACTGTCTATAGGGATGAGAGGTATGTTATTACATATTGTTTCATTACAAGGCCCCTGCTGAGCAGCAACTGCCAAATGGACTCAATTAAGTGTTTCTTGTGATGTGGATTACTGTCTACTGGGGCAAGTTGATACTAGCAAATGTATTTCATTCTTCTTAAAGTTTGACTGGATATGAAAAGCATGTGTGTTACTCATTCAGTGACAGTTCAGTGTATGAGTTATATCTATTTAGAAAAATCGTAACATGCAGACTTTCATTATGTACTGCAACCTTTTCTCGCTCCTTGTCCTTCAGCAGCAAAACCTTGTCATCACACTCAAGGATTATCTAGCTGGTCCGCCTTCATAAAAGTAGGCTTCCATACAGAAAAATTACATCAAACACTTAATGCATTCTGATGGTCAAACTGAGGTTTAACACTGAGAATGAAGTTAAAAAATGCCACAGACACAACTCCACATCCTTTCTGATTTTTATCTCAGAAAATTTGCATCCGGAATAAAATACTGAGTACTCACAAGGGCTGGATTAATTTATTGCTTGTTTAAAAACAGTCTTCTAGGTTAAAATAATATCTGTGTAAGGCTGTTGGTAAAAATGGAGAATAACATCTGTCTCTCTATATATATTCTATATTTATAAATTTTAAAAAAACATTTTCAGTGTTTTAGGTATATAATAGTACTCCAAAAGTTGTCTTCTAGAATGACTTTTGAAAATTGTGGGGCAATATTTCATTGGCTACAATGTGCTTTTCATCTGACAGCTAAAAGAACATTGGGCAAATTAATAAGCCTTTGCACAAATAAAGAATATATATTACTGGACTGTGAAATAATATTTTTTCTGTTTTTTAATATTTCTGCATAAAATGTATTTTTTCATATTTTATACATTCTATTTCTCTCCACTGTATTTTTTACCAATAAAATCTGGATTGTAAGCAATTTGCCTGAAGACAGACAGAAGAAAAGCTCGTCTTGTGGAATTCAGAAGAGATTTTGTCATTATCTCTAAAAGAGCCTCCACTTCTTTCTTTGATGTCTGTGAAATGGGAAAGATTAGACAGCATTCCTTTGGTCCTGAAGGTAAAAGCAGGAAACCTGTTTCAGAGGAAATAAATAACTGTGATCTCTCTTTGTGCTTTCTGAAGAATTAATATAGGCTTTAAACCATAAATATCTGGTAAACCAAAAATATCTTACCTTTCGAAAACTGTTTCAGATTCAAAAATTTTTGTAAGTTTATTATGTGCTACTTTGACTAGAAGAAATTCCTGCTGGAATGTCTTCTCAAGGATATTGGGAAATTATTTTTCACTTGTATTAGAAGACTGTAAAAAGAATCATTGGAACAGATAATAGTTTGGGTTGTAAAGGACCTTTAAAGGTCATCTAGTCCAACACCCCTGCAATAGAAAGGGACATCTTCAACTAGATTATGTAGCTCAGAGCCCTATCCAACCCACCTTTGAATGTTTCCAGGGATGGGGCATCTAACAGCTCTCTGGGCAACCTGCTCCAGTGTTTTACCACCATCATAATATAAAATATCTCTCTTACATCTAGACTGAATCTATCCTCTTTCATTGTAAAATCATTATCCCTTGTCTTTTTGCAACAGGCCCTGCCAACAGGTTTGTCCTCACCTTTCTTAAGGGCCCCCTTTAGGTACTGAAAAACTGCAAAAAGGTTCCCCATAACCTTCTCTTCTCTAAGCAGTAAAAACCCAACTCTCTCAGCCTTTCTTAACAGAAGCGTTCCATTGCTCTGACCAATTTTTGAGGCCCTCCTCTGGACACTCTTCAACAGGTCAATGAATTTCCAGTGCTAAGGACTCTAGAACTGGATGTAGTACTCCAGGTAGAGTTTCACTAAAGCAGAGCACAGGGTCACAATCCTCTCCCTTGTCCTACTGGCCATGCTTCTTTTTATGCAGCTTAGGACACGGTTGACCTTCTAGGCTTCAAGTGCAAATTGCTGGCTCATGTCCAGCTTTGCATCCACTAGTGCCCCAAGTCCTTTTTATACAGGGCTGCTCTCAATCCCTTCATCCTTCAGCCTGTATTGGTATCAGAGGTAACTCTGACCCAGGTGCAGGACCCTGTACTTCGAATCATAAAATCATGAAGTTTGGAAAAGACCTCTAAGATCATTATGTCTAACCATTAGCTCAAGACCAATATGATCACTAAACCATGTCCTGGAGTGACACATCCACATCCCCCTTGAGAACCTCCTGGGATGATGACATCATCATTCCCCTGGGCAGCCTGCTCCAATGCTTCATCACTCTTTCAGTAAAGAATTCTTTCCTAATATCCAATCTCAACTTCCCCTGGCACAGCTTGAGGCCATTTCCTCTTTTCCTATGGCTAGTTACTTAGGAGAAGAGACCAGTACCCACCTCGCTACAATCTCCCTCCAGGTAGTTGTAGAGAGCAATAACTTCTCTCTCAATCTCCTCTTCTCCAGAGTAATCAGCCCCAGTTTCCTCAATCACTCCTCATAAAACTTGTGCTCCAGACCCTTCACCAGCTTCTTGCCCTTCTTTGGACACATTCTAGCATCTCAATAACTCTTGTACTGAGAGGCTCAAAACTGAACACAATATTCAAGATTCATCCTCACCGGTGTGAAATAGAGGGGTGTGATCACTTCCCTACTCCTGCTGGCCACAATATTTCTGATAAAACCCAGGATGCTATTGGCCTTTTTGGCTACCTGGGGACACCACTGGCTCATGTTCAGCTGGTTGTCAGTCAGCAACCCCAGCTGCTTTTTCACCAGGCAGCTTTCCAGCCACTCTTACTCAATCCTGTAGCATTGCTGGAGGTTGTTGTGGTCAAAGTGCCTAGTTAAAACTCATACAATTCACCTGGGGTTGTTGATCCAGCCTGTCCAGATCCTTCTGCACAACCTTTTTTTAGCAGATCAACACTCCTACCCAACTTGGTGCCATTTGCAGACTTACTAAAGAAGCACTCAATCCCATCACCCAGATCACTGATAAAGATGTTTAACAAGTCTGGCTCCAAAATTGAGCCCTGGGGAACACTGTGACAAGCTGCCAACCTGGCCTTGTTAAAGCTCATGAGGTTTACAGGGGCCCACTCCTCAAGCTTGTCCAGGTCCCTCTGGTTGTCCCACAGGGGTATTAATTGCATCACTCCCCTTGGTGTCAGCTGCAAACTTGCTGAGGGTGCACTTGATCCCACTGTCTATGTCATTGATGAAGATGTCAAACAGTACTGGTCCCAGCCGACACAGAGCCATCGAGCACTATACTCTGGTGCTACCATCTAATCTGTTCCTCATCCATTGAATAGTTCATCTACAAAATTCCTCTCTCTCTGATTTAGAGAGAAGGATGTAGTGGGGGTCCTTGTCAAAGGCCTTGCAGAAGTCCAGATAGATGACATCCATAACTTGTCCCTTGTACAGTGAAATAGTGTTGATGGGAGGTCAGGAAGCAAATGCAGAGACCAATGTGATCAGCGAGTGTTCCATTTATTGAGCTTAGCTGTTTCTTTATAAAAACTTTTGCGGTTACATAACTGGGTGCCCACAAGGGTATCTACAGTGTATTATTGGTTAAAGGTAGCTGTCCATAAAGCTATTACTAACATATTATTGGCTAAACTACTGCACATGCTAAGAAACCAAGTTACACTAAAATTAACTATGTTGATAGTTCTCTTTAATTGTTTTTCTTTCAGCTGGTACTCATTCCCACTGAACTAGCTGCTGTATTCCTCCCAGCTGGCCCCTGTTTATCTTTCAGCTCCCTGTTTCAAGGCCTTGTTCTCTGTAGAATGTTCCCACAATGTATTTGCTCCCTCATAGAAAGCCACTAGGTTGATAATGCGGGACTTGCCCTTGATGAAGCCATGCTGGTGGTCTCAAATTACCTCCTGGTCCTCTATGTACCTTAGCATAGCTTCTTGGAGGATCTGTTCCATGATATTTCCAGGTAGAGAGGTGAAGCTGACAGGCTGTTAGTTCCTGGGGTCCTACTTTCCATCCTTTCTAAAAATGAGTGCACTGTTTCCCTCTTTCCAGTCACCAGGGACTTCCCCTTACTGCCATAACTTTTCAAATGCCACGGAGAGTGGCTTGGCAACTACAGCACCCAATTACCTCAGCACTCTATGTATCTCATCAGGTCCCATAGGCTTGGAGGCAAAATATAGAGGCAAAAAATTTGTTGAGTACCTTAACCTTCTCCTCATCCATTGTTACCAGTGTGCCAGTCATGTTCATGAGGGGAGTGTGCGCTTTCTTTGACCTTCCTTTTCTGATGTGTAATGGTATGTAGTCCAACAAGAGCTATATTCTGGTTTATTGAATATTTTTCATTATCTCTTATTCATAATATTTTAACTGGTGATAACAAACTGAACCAAATGGATCTGTAGTATTCTGTGGCTCTGTAGCAATCTAATGTTTGGACTAGACTTACTCTAAATCTGGAAAAAAATCTTGGTTTTGGGCAATTTGAGTTTGATCTGACTGTTGTAGATTAACAATTCATTGTTGGAGTCCTAATATCTCGACAGACGTTAGAAGCAATAATAAATACTATGCTACAAGTATGCCTTTGTCTATGTTACAAAAACCAGTAGCACAGTTTCATAGGATACAAACAGACAAGTCTGTGGTTTAAAAATAACTGCTTCAAAGGAAGGTGGAAAGGAAGCTGCTGAGTCATCTAGGAAAATTCTTCAATTTTAATGTATAAATTTGTTTTCCATTTTCAAAAATTCTAAATTCATTTAAGAAATTTTAACAGAACATGGCAAAATTATTTTGTCAAATGCCATAACAGCTATGTCTACAAATTAACTACCAATAAGTACAATCATTTAATTGAAAGTACTGAGCCACATCATGCAGAACACGTCATTTATCACTATTGACCTAAGCAGAAACAAATTTACCCAAATCAATATGGACTCAAAATATCCACTTGAAAAGACACTAATTGCTTACAAACATTAGTATTTTCATATATATATGTACTGATAAAATGAATGAGACTGGATGTTTCTGACCACTGGAAAGGACTTTTTCCCTTAGCTGAAATTGTTATATAACATAGAGTTGTCACAATTGCCCTTTAATTAGTGTTGTGGGAAAATAGTTGGCTTTGTTCAGTTGTATTAACTTCACTTGTATTGTACTTCTGAAATGGAAGTACTTCAGTAAGTGTTAATGTGTGTAACTGTAAAAAAAACCCCTGAACTTTTGAAAACATTTCCATTATTTATTCAAATATTTGTGACTGGAATTAGACATGCAGGAGCTTGCTTACAACTGCAGGTTGGCACTTTCTGTATATTGAATACATGTGACAAATTACTGCTTTGTTAGACCTTGCTTAAACCAAGCAAAAATGTAAACTTGTAGCTTTTCCTGCAGTGTTGTTTTTTACTGTTTCCACATTTATGAACGTTTGGAACAGAATTTCATCATCAGACCATCAATTAATTTTCAAGAATCAGTAATATACCAAGTTCAGCTAGTAGTATAACTGTATATAACACTGCTGGTGTGCATTCCAGATATCTATGCCTGCAATGAAAACAACTCCAAAACCCAAATGTACACTCAAAAAGGAAATTACTATAAATGCTCTTAAGGGAAACAAGCGTTTAGACTCTGGAGCTTCAAAGTAAGAGTTAATTAGATGATGTATTCCAAAAGCCAGAGAGAGAGATGAAGATCATCTCATTTGTCCTTCTGCATAATATGGGACTTATAGCCTTCCTGAATTAATTGCTGCATAAATTAGGACAAAATGTATAGAAAAACACCCTACCATGGCTAAAATATTTACTATAATGAGGACTCCACTTATGCACTTTTCCTGTGGGCACCTATTCCTGTTAGATGTGATTTATTATAAGCTAGAATTTAAGTTGACATTTGACATGTTGACTATTTTTATACTTATTTGCCAAATTCGTGTAAGCTCATATTAAATTTCTATTTCCCACGTAGATATTTTTATAGGCAAAAAATGGTCAACATGTCACACTTTAACTGGGTTTTTTTCAATAAGCTAATTAAATTGACCTCTCTGAATCTTTATTTGTAAGCCACTTTCAGTAATCATTTAGACATTCTCATGGCCCTTCCCCAAAATGGATTCTGGGCTTCAGAGCGGTTGAAATTTTCAGTAGCCACTGGAATGTCAACCAGGGAGGTGTGCTGTTACTTCTCTCCATCATTTCATTGTGTACACTGTCCTAGGTTACATAAGCCTTTTTGACTACAGGAATGTCCTGGGAGTTTGTATCTTAGAAAAATGTACTGTGTATTTTAACAATATTGAAAGGAAAGATTGTTATAGTTGTGGGAGATGGTTTTAACAGTGGCCATGAAGCATGTCTTTGATCTAAAATGACAGACCTCATTGAAGCTGATAACAGTGTTGTCTGTCTGTCAACCAAAAGTAGTGAAGTTTGTTTATCATAGAATAGATTGGGTTAGAAGTGACCTCTAAATGTCATCTAGTCCATCCCCCTGCAATGAGCCGGGACATCTTCAACTGCATCAGCTTGCTCAGAACCCCCGTCCAACCTGTCCTTGAATGGTTCTAAGGATAGGGCATCTAAACCAAAGTTAGTACAACTTTGTGAAGTAAAATAAGGAGACAACAGGATCCTCTCTCTAAATGTCTAAGAAATCAGCTACTAAGCTGTACCATCTGTAATGTTTCACTGTGGAGCAACTGTAAGTGCAGGAATTATGGATGTGACTAGTTGCAGCTTCTGCCTCCTGAGAAAGAATTTTAAAAGTCCATGAAAGCCCAAGAAGTATGTATGACAGAACACAAATGAAGAGTTGTGTGTCTCTGTTAGAAACTGTAAGAAAGGAAATGAGAGGATATTTCTTCTTACAGATATTTCTGTATATGAAAGTACTGCAGTGAAGAGCTACTGGACTTGGATGACTTTTTCTTCTCAAATAAGTCCATAAATCATTGCGTATTAGGTGATTATGTAAGCTACAGGACAACATGTTTTTTTCTAATACAGCAAACAGAGTTTATAATAATCTCTGAGGCTTGTATAAAAATGCACAAATATGCAGTTCCTCATCTTGCACATCTGAAAATGATAAGACTGAATAAATGAGCAAGATTCTGGCCAGTGCTCAGTCTTGAGTGAGAAAAGCACTTTCTACAGTGCTTTACTAATTAGATCATGCTGCCTTTCAGTAAGAGCAAGTATTAGTAGATAAAGTAAGAGCAGGACAAAAGGAAATGTTAATTTCTAATTTCCATTTTTGTCAGAATGATGACACACCTTGTGCTTCCAAAGCATAATGAAACAGGCAAGCTCAGAAGAGTATGCTGATGTTCTTTTGGTAAAATCATGACAACCTGAATCTGATTGCTAATCCCTAGATCCAAACATTTTCCTTAATTGGCTGTGTAAATGTAAAGAGACTATATCTAAATGTGGAAATATGAAAATATAGCCCTGGTTTTCTTGTCACAAAGTGCCTTATTTACTGACCTCTGAACTTATAATTAATATTGTGAACTATTTTTTTGATGAGTGTTCAGCTTTGTTTCCTAAAACATTTTTGCGTTTTTACATTTTTAAGGCAAAATGCTGTAATTATAATTTTTTAATATTTAGTTAAAAAACATAGCTATGTTGCACAAAAATCAATATTTATTGTACTTCCATTGACTGTGATACTTTTTAAAATATTCCCTTTCTAGCTGCAAAGAAAACTGTTATGTAGGTATGAAGTTCCTCCCTCTTAATTAGTCTTGGGATTTTTTCCTCAATCATGCACCAAATCACGCACCTGCTGATTTGATGGTCATGATGCACGACATTACAAACTGCATCTAGTCCTAAACACTCATTATATACACTTTGTGAAATTTGAAACCTCTAACTAAAATATTTGCTAGCTGTTGTTCAGAGAAGACATGACTTGTTAAATTTTTGTTAATTCTTGTAGTATAGTGGAGGTTGATCAACTCTCACTGGTTTCAGTACTCGCTTGATATTTGTTGCCACCTTGAAAAACGTTACAAAATCAACAAATGAAGGGATTTGTTTCATCTCATGGTAGAAGAATCTACACAATGTCTTGGACAAGTCTGGGTCAAGACTGAAATCTAGATGTCCTGATACTTCATGATTTAATGAACTGCTTAGATGTGTTTCAGTCATGTTTTTCATTACATAATATGAAGTTCATCCATATAATCAGTGCTGGTAATACAACTATAGTCATTGTTGTAAGGCATTGTTGTAAGATATTGTTGTAAGATGCTGCAAAACCATGGTAAATAATGATTGCATTTGCCCGGAATAATAGTTATAAGGGATGTAATAGTCCTAGAAAATCTGTCTATTCTTTTTTCAGCAGATAATGTTCCATGTTTCCACATTCAATTTCAGTGAATATATTAACTCAGATTTGATTATTTCAATAAATTAAAGAAGGGAACTTTACTACTTCCCTCTTCATGAGAATTACAAGTGAAGATGCTGGTGTAAACACTAGACTCTGTTATGAAGTTACCCACAGAATGCTCATTAATGTCTTTCTAATTTATTATCAGTATTACTGCATTAATGACCCATTTTCTTGTATCTTGGTAAACAGGACATATGAGTTTCTTAGTATTGTTTCCCTTACAATAGGGTTTGAGTTAAGATTGGTGATTATGCCCATTCACAGCTCAGAAACTACTGAGAAATGTGCAAGGAAGCATGACAGAGAGGAAAAAAGCTGAGGGAAATTGAGATTACTCTAATTAAAGTTGCAGTGTAAAAAGGAACATAAAAATAAAGTCAGAAAGTGAAATGTATGACAGGAATAGGGAGACCATGGCACAGGCAAGCAGAACACAAAATACAGTGCACAAGTGAAAGCATGTGTGAGAGGAAACTGGGAAGAACTGCTGGACATGGACGTATCCATAGAGGAGTAGACAAAAAATTGCATTGCTTAGACTAGGAAATACAAAAGAGTTAATGGAGTCATTGTGCCAGGGATCGTGGGCAAATATCTAGTTAAATAAAAATTTTACATATTACCTAAAACTTTAATC
The DNA here is from genome assembly GCA_033459285.1 of Clamator glandarius. Lineage (NCBI taxonomy): Eukaryota > Metazoa > Chordata > Aves > Cuculiformes > Cuculidae > Clamator > Clamator glandarius. The sequence goes on from JAUNZM010000317.1 coordinate 709,792, forward strand.
TTCTGATAATTTTTAAAGCAAATATAAATAGTACTGATCTACCTAATAACTTTATATCACTTTTTTAAAATTCTGTGATTCTGAAAAGGTTGGAAACTTACTTGTGATTTCTGAAATCTTGGGGTTAGAGGTGTTGTTACTATTCTTTCCTGCAGTAATGTCTCCTTGAATTAACAGTGATTATTTATTTGTGAATAGAAGGTTAAAGGAAAACTAGCAGTATCAGCATAGGCCCTATTTTCTTAACAATCCAATTATGAAGTAGAATATAATCCTGATGGCGGGTGGTATTTCTTCAGGGAACAGGAGGAAGAGCATTCTTTCAAGATGCTGTTGATCTCATTTATCAGAGGATCATCAAAATACATCACTTAAGATCAAAAAAGGTCAGTTCTGAAGCAGTTACTTTCTCAGTCCCTCCTTTTTTAAAAAAATGAAATAAAATAAATGCTCTTGTCTTCCATTACTTAGTGATTGTAAACCTATGAACAGTGTAGAAAAATTTATATCGATAAATGCTAACTGGAGAGGTGCTTCCTTTTGCTATTAAAGCAGCTGAGAACTCATATAGATATTGACACCAGCAATGAATGTTTTAATTTTATAACCTGACTCCTAGCAAATTCTTTCTGCAGAGAGCCTTTTTTCCAACTAAGTGGAAGAAGTTGCAGCATATTGGCAGCTACTGAATTGAGTGCAACGTACTTACACTAAATTCTGTGATATGATCTATATTTCAATTTTTTACTTCTTAAAAAAAACTGATGAAGTTTAACTTATGACATGGTTTATTACAGCAGCTAGAGATTGCAGAATATGCATCTAAAATGACATAAATAAGATAGATAGCCTCCTACTACAAAATGCTTTTGCCCCTTTTGCCCAGGAGCAGGTGGCAGTGATAACAACATAACTTAGCAACAAATCACAAAATATGTATTTAACACAAATATATATATTAAAATTGTCATGTAAAAACAAAGCTACTATCTGTTCTTCTGTTCCTTGTAAGTTTTCTTAAAACTTTGTTGAAGAACTTTCTTTCCATGATTCCTTGTGTTTTTTAGTTTTTCTATCAATACCTTTCTAAGGGAACACCATAGATTTCAAGGGATCGGTGTTATTCTGACAGCATACATAAAACATGGAACTAAATTAGAAAATATATGCATATTGATAATTAAATTCTGTCATTTTAATATCAACATGGCCGAAGTAGAAAACTTTTAATTCATTATAGAAGGCCACCTATATATCTATCCTACTAGCTAAAAAAAGACAACTCAGTCAACCAATGAAAAAACTGATGGAAACATTATACTATCATTCCTTGCACAGTCATCCTAAAGGCAGGAGTCTGTTGCCTAGCAATTCTAACAGACTATTTATGCTTTCTTGGGTGTGTCACACGTACCATGAGGTCCAATAAAAAACCTCAGAACAGTACATTTTCTAATGTCAGAAGTAAATTGTCCAAGGCACACTATATTATTGCTTAGAAAAGCTCATATTTAATTTTGCAAGCAAAATTGTTTTCCTCTTGGACAAGCCCTTACCTCTTTTCTACTTCTTCATTCAGTCTGCCTTAAATAATACTATTTTGCATTTTTTCCTGATATTCCTTTCTTCCTAACCTTTGAAAGAAAAGAAAGCTTCTTTTGGTGTACTCCTTAGAGTTATGTTGACCAGTAACGCCATGTTGTGAATTTTGAAAACATTGTCAGTCAGAATTGGTTGCATTTACCAATTTAAAAGAGTTTCTGTTTCAAAGCACTATGCCTGCCATCCAAGGTAATTGGAAAGCCAGTATGAAAAATCTTCTCATGTGCTTTTTAAAATTGACCAAGGCTGCAGAGGCAGTTTCTTAAACAAAATACAATTAATTTCTATCTGTCAAGGCTGATCATTACAGGCTGACAGTCCCTCTTTATTCTTTGTTTTAATGCATGTGGATTTTTTTCACTAGACTATACCTCCTTTTCATCTCTCTTTTCCTTATGTAAATTGGCACTTTTTGTCTTCTAGGAATCTCATTACCATGTCCTGATTCTCTATTGCTTCATAATAAAGCTGCCCAACCAAAGTATCAGAAGAACTGTAAGAATATTTTTCTCTACCAAAGGTTTATTCCATATAAGCTTCACATGTACAGTGATTCTAACATGCCAATAGTTACTTGAATTATCTGAACTCATGATGTCTATTCAACTAATTTTCATTCTAAGTCTGTACTGTTTGATGTTAAACAGTGACTAAGATGTTCCAAGGTGATATAGGAAGCTCTTCCATTAATCTCTAGAGTAGAAATTAATTAAGAAAGATCCTGAAAGAATTGAATTATATCAACTGAATTTTTAAAGACACATGTTGGGATGTACTACGAGTCCTCACATGGACTTTCTGTATCATCTTTGGGAGTTTTTCACCTACAAATACAAGATCAAACGTCCTGATAATAAAAGCCAAAAATCTACCTGCCATTTTAGCATGTTTATTTCTTCATCTGAAACATGAAGCTAATTTTTTCTGACCATCAGTTCTATGGCAAAGCTTAATCCACTGTATTTACATAATCTCTGAGAAGTGTCAACAGGAAAATAAATTCTTCATTTGTTTTCAGCTTAAAAAAACACAATACCACAAGTAGTTTCATTATTATGATAGTTTACAAGATACTTCAGCTGAATATCAAGAGGTCAAAAATATGTCACGAGCCAACAAAGGCAAAATAGAAAACTGCACCAAACTAAGGAGGAACTGATTAGAGAGAGAGCGAGAGCTGTTGGTCAATATATTTTAATTTAAAAATATGGAATTTTCCACTAAATTCTGTAATTTTTTTTCAAAATATTTTGCATATCATCCCTGAATTTGGACTCAAACTCTGCATTGCTCTGCAAAGGAGAGAAGGCTTTATTGCTGCTGATTACATTTCATAATTCTTCTACTCCTGGAGGAGAAACATCGTATGCATGAGGTCTTTTACATAACATTACATAATACTTCTCTACATCAATACCAGTTTGAGCCTTGATAGAGTATGCTTTATGTCATTTACATACAGTCACAAAGTGACTGAATATCTTAATGAATGCACTTACAGGATGCAGTGCTAAACTACAACACAGATCACTGTATTTCTCAGCACCCCTGGGCTTATAGGAGTGGGTTTTTGCTGACCAACAATATTCACAGATTTTTACTCCTGCCTGGAGTTCTGTGAACTTCAAGATATTTTACACAGGCTGCAATGTGTCCTGTTGTGTGAAGTTGAAAAGTGGCAGTGATCAAGTTTTAGATAATGAATGTTAGGAGGATATATATTGACTGATTAAAAAAAAGAAAGCTCAAGAGGCTTCTAACTCTAAAAACTTGAATTGCTCCTACACTATACTTCATTGAAAGAGCAAACTATATTAGTTTTTATCTTTACCAGGTCCATTACTTTCAAAAGTATCATAAGTAATAGAAAAGAACATTTTTAGGTTAACCCTTGATTTGTCTCCGTGTATGTCAGTTAGATCTGTGAGGAGAAATACCCTATACTGTATCATGCAGGTGAGCTACAAAATCTGCAAGAACAGGTGATTTCTTTACACTGTTTCTGACCCTGAAGGTTACATTGAACAAGTCATGATTTCAGATATTTTTAAAATATTCTGTTCCCAAAGAGCCAATGAGAGGGGAAAGGGTACTAAACACAGTACAGAAAGGAAGATTATTACTAAATGTAAGTGTATGTGGACTTTTGTTTGGGAAGGGAAGTAATTTTAAATGCTAAATATTAAATTAAAAGATAAAAACTTTTAAACATTTATTTAAAGTACTAAATGGATGACAAAGGAAAATAATGGTTTGTAACTTTAAACAGCAAAAGTAAGATGTCAGCTATAACTAGACAGTGATTCTGTTAAAAGGGGATAACAGTGGCAGGACATTTAAGGCAATAATATCTGAATAATTGCTGAAAAAATATTTTGAGAGAGTTTCCAAATGTTAAAGAAGATTACACGAGGTCAAGGATAAAGTAAGCAGAGTTTCACTGCAAAGTTTAGGCAGCATCTGTATTAGCAGTGAACTTTTGATGATGAACCTCTGTAGGCTTTTTCGAGGAGGCAGGTTTCTGGGACTCTGTCCAACAAAGCACTTATTTTGGACACAAATTTAAACATGCAAGTCAACGTGCTGGACTTAATTCATATAAAAGCATTGACTGAATACAGCATTTATCATGACATAGCCTGATTGCTCTTGATTTCAGTCCTCCTTTGTCTTCAAGCCCTTAATAAATTTAGACTACTGCAAGTCGTTAAAGTCTGACTCCATTGACTTGATGCACAATAAGTAAGTGTACATGGGCTACAGCCTGAAACCTCAGAGCACTTAAACACCTGCTTGAACAGTGTGAGCAGTCTTAGTCCCCAGTATCAAGAGAGATATATTACTAACAGACAAAATATATTAAAAAGTAGCAAACTAGATGAGAGCTCTGTTTTCAGGTAGGGAGAAAGTAAGCAGATGAGGACTCTGTATTTTGAAAAGTGGTGATAGATGACTATGATAGATGTTTATTAAATAAAGAGAAAATGGAAGGGATACTGGCCCCCAGTTAAGTTACTGGCAGCATGTTTAGAACAAGTATTATGAAAATTGTACATGCTGTGGGGATTTTGAACAATAGAATCTACTAGATTTTATTATCTGGATACAACCTCTGATCCTTATTGACAGAAATGAAGAAGTGAAACTATTTTCTATTTGCCTGAGCTTACAGTCTTTTTGTAAGCATTAGACTGGCTCCTGGCCACTGTCTGAGACTGTTCTCATGTAAATGGACCTTTGACCTGATCTTATATTGTTCTTTTCACTCTAGAAGCAATGTGTGTTTGTCTTTATCCTAGACAGACACGCAAATGGTTTTGAGAACCTGAACTCAGCAACATGAATCAAGAAGAAAGAAGACAACCAAAAGCAGAAAAACCTGAATATGGCAAGGATAATAAAACTCAACACACATTTTAACAATCTGCATCTCATTCGTACAGATATGAATCAAGAGGATGTAAGTCTGTAGAGCTACTTACAAGTTCACATGCTCTAAGGAAGTTATATGGCACAGTTGGCTGGAATTCTAAATTTGTGTGTGCGTGTCTGATCTGCTTACTGCAGGAAAAAGAAAGTTTGAATGAAATTGCAATTTTTTTTTTTTTTTTGTAAACAAGAACACCAGGACAGATAGTCTGAAACTTATCAAGTAAATTGACAGAGAAACACTTTAATGATAGGTAAGAAATAACACTGGAGAAAGTTGTACAGGGCAGCTTTAAGACCAGCCTGGACACTCATTTTAGAAAGGGGATCCACTGCATTCAAGGATTCCTTTCACTGAAACAAGAGCCAGCACTTGCATGACCATTTCTTTCACTCTTTCAATTTTCTTTTCTTCTTTGAAATATACCCTGACCAAGCTAAAAATTTATTAATAACCATGGATTATAATGCTGAAAATAAAGTTTATTCTTTCCACTCTTCTACTAGATATGAAAACGAACGAGCATGATGTTCTTTATCCTTTCAGGAACTAAATTATGCCTGACTACTGATTCAGTATTTCTAGTTGAGACAGGAAGTACTGTATTAAGGACTGCAGATTGATTTTAATTACAATGGGTAGGCCACTATTAATATGAGTTGGACTGCCTCCAAAAGAGTTATTCTCTAAAGAGATACATTAATTAATTAACGGTAAATTAATAAAGTTATTGTGAGTGAATGAAAGAGATTGAGAAGAAGCATACACTAGTAAAAACAACCCAACCAAACAGACGAAAAAACTGAAACATACCACAAAACATAATGAAAACTCTGAGCACTTTAAACCATTCATCAAGAACAGAGAATATTAAATAACACAATAAAACACGGTAGCTATTGTGCTTAAAAAAGCAAAGCAATTCCAATGTAGATAATGAAACAAACAAGATGAAATAGAATTTAAAAATTTTAGAATTTAAAGCTTCTCATTATGGTTATAAGCCTGATCTTCCCCTACCCACTCTAGTCCCCACCTTGCTGCCCATTGACCCAGGTCGGGTGAGAAGAGCAGTTGGCAGTGAAAACTGATGCAAAAATATTGCAGAGTACCACAGCCTTCTCATCTGTTGATATGAGGTCACCATCAGAGAAGGTACACTTTCTTTAACCTTCTTCTTCTGGTTGGTGTATCTATAGAAGTCTTTCTCGTTATTCTTTCCTTCCCTTGCCAAGTACCGCTCCATTTGCACCTTAGTCTTCCTGACTCCCTCCCTACACAACCAGCCAGCATCCCTATACTCTTCCCAGGTTACTTGTATGTAACTTAAGATTTTTCATTCTACTAACTTTAGGAAGGCTGTGGCAATTAAGATAGGAATAGCATAGGACAGTGACATGAAGAGGTAGGCTAGAGCAGAAAGTTGGGTCATGGGTATGGAGAGGGAGGGAAGCTAGGGAGAGGATTTGAACCTCTGGGTTCAAAAAGGCTTAAGCCTTTTGCATTTGCCAAACTCTGCCATGCAGCTGGTCCTTTTCTAGGATTTGAACTAGTAGGTGGTGTCCTTTATAGTAATTTAGTTGAGTTCATCACTTGGGGATAGGCATGCTTAGGGTATTGGCCTCACTTTTCCAGTCATTTTGCACTAGGAAGTTATCATAAGTAGAAACCAAACTGGATTTCTCCAATCTGAACTCAGATCACATAGTACTGTTAATCATTGAACAAACAAACCCTTAATAGAGGCTGCACAATTAGGATGTCCTTATACAACATCAAGGTCATAAACCTCCTTGTCGATACAGGCTCCTTAAGGAGACAGCACCGTTATTCCTGGGGTAGCTTGGTTCATTGATCAGTGATATGGGGTCTGGTTACTGCCAGTACATTGACCGGTTGCTCTTGGTCAAGAAGTCTGGGCTTATTTTTGGAGGATTTGTTTTTCTCCAAGGTTGTCCCAGCCAAAAGATGCAGACTAGTATTTGGGGTTAGTGGGCCCAGTAAATTTTGATTTACACATAGTGGTTGCCAAATTTTAAGTTACAGAGGGTCTTCTCATCTTATGATTTTATTTCTGCCTTTGCATGGGAAAATCAGTTTCACTGATCATCTGCATGATACAGTTGAGACCTCATTTAGCTGTTAATGCAAGCCACAATTTATGAAACAGTTGATTGCGCTACCTTCACATGGTTAAGATACCACAGCCACTAAACATTTTCACCAGGCAGGTATCCATCACCTTAAGTAATTGGTTGGGTAAAGTTTTTGGTAAACATTCAGGCCTCAGATTTGCCTAGTTCCTTTTGTTAATAATGTAATGATGTAAGCTTGTGATTGAGAAAGGAGGGCCCAAGTCCCTTATTTTAGCATTAACTCTTCTATAGATATAGATTGGGCTATTAGTGGTAAAGGAGTCATGTTGCTTTAGAATTTCTGAGTGTAAAGCTTTGATGCAATCTTCATTGATGGCTGCTTAAAGGCCCACAGTTATAAGATGAAAGCTTATGGTTATCCTCTAGGGGAGGTTGTATTCTTTTCTAAAGGAACTATGCCTGAAGAGTGGCTACAGACCAGAGGTCATTTAATGAGCAGCCCAAGCAATGAGGAACTCATGCTAAGTAAAGTTAAAAAGCCTTAGGGTGAATCCTTAAGGTTATAAAACGTTATAACGACTCTGTTATGTTATGCAAATGAGGAAGCTGGCAGTTGAAGGCGGGAAACGTGCCCTGGCAACATGGTTGTGTGGTTGGGCTGTGACCAATGAATGCTTGTTACTAGGACGGAATGCTCCAATCAGTGTTTGGCGCAATAGTTAGCTAAGGGTAAGCAATGTATAAAAGCAGACAACGAACCCTGAATAAACGGCTTCACTTGGATCACATTGGTCATCGTGCATTGTCCCATTCTTCCGTCGTCATATCTACCTCCTTTAAATTGCCCTTGATTTACTACATGATGATTAAATTAGATGTCCATAGGAAAAACTAGGAGAGAAATTAAATTCATTTTGCAGGCAACCAGCTACCACCCAGTTCAGTTGACTTTTCACTTCTACTAAAATATTTTCCAATTCTTTTGCAACAGAGATGGGTTTGTTCATGGATACCTGCATGTAAGTAGCTCACTTAGGTTTCCAGGAGGCAAGGTTAAATCCATTTTGATTTGTTTTCAGGCTAAATAATTATGTAAAAGATACAAGAGTTTATCTTTGTTGTTTAATGCTTAGATTTTCATTACTATTTCATTGTTCCTTTATGGTACAAGGTTTTTATTGCTCCAGAGTGAATGTGTTCTTTTCTACTGTCTGGGCATTTCCCTCTTGCTGTTCAGTTTGATCAGCAGGTCTCAACTCAGTCATGCTGCTTTATTCCCTTCCCTGCATGATTTTCTACATCTGGGGACTGAGCTCTCTTGGACTCTGTGGAGAGCATCCATAAATATCTGCCCTTTTGTCTCTGAGGACTGTTTCCCCAGAGGTCCTACTGACTAACTCCTTGAAGAGCTGGAATTTTGGTTTCCTAAACCAACTGACTATACTCCTTGCCTGTCCCATAATTCCTCAGGAGGACCTTGAATTTCACCAGTGCATGATCACTGCAGTCCCAGCTGCCTCTGGTCTTGAAAACATTGATGAGTTCACTTGCATTGATGACCATCAGGTCCAGTACTCCATCCCCTTGGGCAGGGGTATCTATTACCTGGGTTAGAAGTTATCTTTGGTGAACTCTAGGAGTCTCATGGATTGCCTATAGCTTGCCAGGCTACTTTTCCAGAGCATTCCAGGGTGATTGAAGGCCCCTAGTAGAACAAGAGCTGGTGAGCATGAAGCCTCCTGTAGGTGGAGGAATAAGGCATCATCAGTAGACCCCCCATGATCCAGTGGCCTGTAGTAGATGCCGGTCACAAGGTCCCCTTTATTGCCTCAGTCGCTTATTCTTGCCTATAACCTTTTGACCTGCTCATGGTTTTCTTCAGGGGCAGCTTTTCCCAGTCTATCCATTTTCTGATATAGAGAGCAAAGCCTCCACCACTCATTTTTGGTTTGTCCCTTCTGAACAGTCTATAGTGATCGATAGCCATCAATAGCCACACTCCAGTCATGGCAAAGGTAAGGCAAAAAAGCTGATCCAGATTATCTTTTAGTGCAACAGCAATGTGAAGAAAAATTGTAAAGTCATATTGGGTATCTTGGGAATACACTTCTACTCTCAAAAATATCTGCTAAAACAAAAATTGAGCATTGTTGTCCTTAAAATATGGAAGGTACTTCAGTGTCTGTGAGGAATAAACAGACTAAAATCTCCTGAATAAGTTCAGTGACCTCAGAGATCTTCTTCCTGTGAGCTTCAATGAAAGCCAGAAGACATTATTTACTGCTTAGCATCATAAAATATACATTTGCAATCTATAAGCTTTGGACTGTATATACTGAATTTTTGTTATTGATAGAGTAGTTTTAGAATATTTCAAAATGAAAAGTAAAGTGTGGAGAACATAAATATTATAGAAAAGTAACAGTTCTAACATCTTTTCATTCAAATTTTCATTTAGTTCACAACATAAATAGCAAGACTACTCAGATATTTTGCAAGATTTTTTGGATTTTGATTTAATCACAGAATAACAAGGTTGGAAGAGACCCACTGGATCGTCGAGTCCAACCATTCCCACCAATCCCTAAATCATGCTCCTAAGCACCTTGTCTACCCTAACCTTAAACATCTCCAGGGACGGTGACTCAACCACCTGACCGTTCCAATGCCTAACCACCCTCTCCGTGAAGAACTTTTTCCTAATCTCAAGCCTAAATCTCCCCTGGCGGACCTTGAGGCCATTCCCTCTCGTCCTGTCCCCTGTCACTTGGGAGAAGAGGCCAGCTCCCTCCTCTCCACAACCTCCCTTCAGGTAGTTGTAGAGAGTAATAAGGTCTCCCCTCAGCCTCCTCTTCTCCAGGCTAAACAACCCCAGCTCTCTCAGCCGCTCCTCATAAGATTTGTTCTCCAGCCCCTTCACCAGCTTTGTTGCTCTTCTCTGGACTCGCTCCAGAGCCTCAGCATCCTTCTTGTGGTGAGGGGCCCAGAATTGTACACAGTACTTGAGGTGCGGTCTCACCAGTGCCGAGTACAGAGGGAGAATAACCTCCTTGGACCTGCTGGTTACGCCGTTTTGGATACAAGCCAAGATGCCATTGGCCTTCTTGGCCACCTGGGCACACTGCTGGCTCATGTTCAGTCGGTTGTCAACCAACACCCCCAGGTCCTTCTCCTCCTGGCAGCTTTCCAGCCAAGTTTCTCCTAGTTTGTACCTCTGCTTAGGGTTGTTGTGCCCCAAGTGCACGACCCGGCATTTGGCCTTGTTAAACCTCATGCCGTTGGTCTCAGCCCAGCAGTCCAGCCTGTTCAAGGTCCCTTTATGATCCTTTCTTCATGGAGTATGTACTGTACCTATCCTCCATGAAAGTGTAATTGGGTTCTGTTCTCATCAAAAATTTCATCTCCTTTGGTGAGTTAAAAATTACAGGTTAGTAAAAATTTCCATGGTATTTCCTGCAAGATATGCTGCAGCCAAATTCCGGCTGAACATTTGCATTCAAGTGACATAAGATTCCAATAGTAGCTCAGTCAGGTACGTAATATATTTTTCATTTGGAGCTAGAATTGAGCCACAAAGGGAATTTTCTGAATGGTACTTGATTTCAGAAGTGACTTTATACAACTTTATTGAAGTGGCTGCCTGATGTATACAATGAGCAACGTGTAAGGATTTTGCAATCAGCTTGTAAAGTTATTCAGGTGTTTTGGCACTTAGGGACATGTAGATGTAGATGTCAGTCAAAGAGTCATTAAAGAAGATCCAAATACTATTGTGAAATGTTAAACAATATCAAATTGCATGCCATTTTATTTCATTTATTTGAGATCCTCTCATATCATTGAGATGGAGGTTATAAATAATAGATTAACTGTATTTTTTCCTACTGGGGAAACTACATCTTTAATTATGTCTGACATCTTACTTAAATACCAAGTTTGCTGCAACTAAAAATGACAAGAATAATACAGAACTCTCTGCCTAAAATGTAAAGTCATTAAAAAACTTGCTTTTCCAAAAACTCAAACCTTAACTGCAAATCTTCAATGAATCATCCTTTAGCCTGAATGTGTTCAAAGCAATGTTGCATCAGTTCAGAGGACTGAGTCTGATCCAGTCCAGTGGAGGAATTAATTTACTGAATACTGGGGATGAAAGACTGCCTAGGACCAGGAGAAAGCAGGAACACTGCATGACCCTTAGTTACTTAGAAATCTTGGCTGGCTAATGTAACTCTAGAAGCGGGGAAGGCTAAGCAGAGACCTCTCTCTTCACAAGGTTTTACCAGACTGGAATCCTAATCATCCCACCTACTACACTGGCTCTAACAAGAGTAATAGCTCCATCACTCTCTGCTGTCTTCAAGAAATGCATGCTTTTATATGTCTGTTTTATCACACATATAATTAGCATTTCCCTATGTGAAAGTGAGAGGATTACGTCCTATGTGTGCTAATTTTAATATCTTTGTTCTTTTCTTCATATTACCAATGAAGAGCTCCTCTGGGCATGAGAGTTGAAAATCAATTCCTCTGAAATAATTTTAATTTCTCTGCAGTTATCATGAAATAAATGAAGCAGAATTTGTCTCATTTGTCTTGTATATACAGCAATTAGACAAAGTGCATTTATGAGATTTTTTCCAATATTAATCCCAATATTAATAAGTCATATCTAGGCATAACAGACCTGCATATTTTCAAAACCAAAGCGATGAGCTATTAGCTAATTCTACTGGTTAATATCCAAAAATATGTAGTAATATCCACATACACTTTTTTTCTAGCCTTCCTTCATAACATAATATTTTGTTCAGTGATGTTAACTTATAAAACATCAGTAACTGCAGACTGTTTATTTTATACTAGGCCTTAGTTCTCTCTCAGGACTGTGAACAGCCAGTTCTGCCACCTAAAGAGATGCCAATTCCACTAAGAAATACCAGAAATAATTAAGAATACTTTTACAGTTGGATGATAGAGAAGACATCTATCTTCTCAAAGGTAAAGTAGAATGAAAAGCAAGTGACAGCTTACTTGATATTTACAGTTGCATATGACTTCAGTCAGAAGGACAGTACTGATTGATTTTAACAGCAAGTAGCTGAGCATATTTATTGATTTTAGTGATCAGTTACTTCACAAATGGCAAAATCCATTAATACACTAGAATCAGCACTGACAATATAGGCAATAAAATGTGACCTTGCATTTGACTCCCTTACTTCTAGGTAAAATGCAGGGCTCTTTCGATTGGAATACACTTCCAGATTAAACTTTCTAAGCATTATTGTTATGGTTTTTTTAATTTATTACAAGGCAAGATCTTCAGAGTCATCAATAATAAAGGACATTTTGTTAAGAACACATAAATTATTCTTTTTAATAGTAGTTTAAAAGTTTGGCAAGGAAAAACACAATAGAATTTTATAGCTTTTTATAGGATGATATATTTATTATTTAATTGATCCATTGTGAAATGGAAATTATACTGAAATGAATTTTCACCCAAAGTTACTGAAGTAATTCTAAAATGGTCAATTTTCCTTTTTGGCCAAGTTGATAGAGTGAAAAAAAGAAAAAAAAAGTAGAAGAAAGATAAAAAGAAAACAAGTAGGAAAAACAGGGCATAAAAGGTAAGGAAATGAAGATTATTAGAAACAAGGATGAAGAAAGAATGGTGCTCTTTTCCAGTTCCTCACCTTCCTCCTAATCAATGTGATCTAGAACACTTCCTTGCTAACTCAAAGCATAGAGGTATTCTAATATTTGTAAACTTTCTCTAGGAGATGTCAATTTTTTTTGTATTAATCCTGTATCTATAAATGAACTCTTGTACCATTAAATGAATAATATATATCATATACTGCTTAAAGCAACAAATGACCATGAATTTGAGAAACAATGTTCTTTGACAGAACCTCTGCTCAGAAAACCAATATACTTTTCTATCAGCTGCAGGAGATAAATTCTCCTTTTTCAGTTAAACAACTTTTTGTCATCTATTAAAATTTCTGTAAATTAAAAGAGGAATGTCTACAATTTTTATCAAATATATTTAGTTTTATAGGATAAAACATAATTGTTTAAGAACACAGATAACTCTGGTTTTGGAGTTAGGAGAGATACTAACATGAATCTCTCCAGGAAAAATAATGGGAAAGGATTTAGGGAGAGACTAGTTTGCAAATTTATATTTATGTAGGAAATGTTCTCTAAGATGTTATACTATACCGTTGATATTCCCAAGCAAGTCAGCCTGTGTCATAAGGGTATAAACAGAATCTTTGTTTCCACTTGGGAAATCACTTGTTGCAGTCCCAAGAGCTTCTTAATGTGATATATGGTATTTGTTTAAGTTAGTACTGTTAGCATGCCTAGCAGGGAGTAGTGGTGTGACCAGCTTAGGCTAGCTCTAAGTAATATGTCAAACAAACAGCAGATGTATGATAACAGTTGTCAAAGCTGCAATTTAAGGTACAGGGAGCTCTATCTTCTATTGTAAGTATAGTGGTAACTAATATGGAACCACTGGCTGCAGCAGAGCTATGCCAATTTCAACCATCAAAGGGCACGATCCACAGTTCCTATATATTGATACATTGATATGTATATGAAGCTAGGAGTCCATAAGCAAATGTAAATTTTATTATTAGACCACTCAAGAAAGGTGGTTAGTTCTGAGATTTCAGAATTCTGAAGCCGTTAGGCTATACTATTAAATCAAATAATGGCTTTTGTCAATAATTAGTAAAATACATATCGTTGTCAACATAAATATGTGTGTAAGTTTCCTCCATCATCGGATCTGATGAAGACAAAGCACTTAAATCAACACATAGCATCCTGAGGCTGTAAGAACAGCTGCTAGTAGAGGTCAGAACTTCTGAATTTTACAAGAAGGCAGCATGTGTGCTGTTACCTCTTGTCCTTTGTGGCAAGTTCAAGTTCTAGGGCAATCTGAAAACCCTGAACCAATATTGCTCACAGAGGTATTTTGGTAATATCAGGAAGTTCTGGCTGTTGCCCTCTATGACACATCTTCGAAGAAGCCATGCATGTAGGCAGTTAACATCCAGGTGTCAGGAAATATCCATTCTGGGAACAGACTCTAACTGTAGTCACCTTTCCCAGAAAAGTTAGATATTCAGAAAAAGTTTCATGTATGTACAAAAGCATATCATTAGACAGTCACGCACTGAAAGCCAGGGAACTAAAAAAGGCAAGATAATAACTAGAAAGACAGTAGTATAACCTACATTAGACAGAAATCTTGAAAATCATGACTGCTTTATAGTTGCCAAGAAAATATTAGAAAATATAGAAGAAAAATATTTTTCTTTTACTAAACAGCTTTTTACAGCAAGAGAAATAAGGCAGAAATACCTTTAATCACAATAAAGAAAGAAAAATAGTGACTGTAGCAAGAAACAAAGGACCATATTCTGGTATAAATCAGATGTTGGATGCCTGGCCTGGGACATCCTGTATCATGTAAGGGAGCTTACATTGCATGTAGATTTCTCCCTTATTCCCATTGTGTTTGCATGCAGTCCCAACTGCAGTTTTGTAGGGTGTTTTACTCCAGATAGTAAGCACTTTAATGCTGAAGTCATACTTGGCAGAAGCAAATCTTGTTTCATAAGTTATTGTATGATAAAAATAGAGCGTATTTTAAAATATAACAGGTCAAAGTAAAACTTTTTTCTACCTACAGCGTATATGACTTCCTCCCCCCTCTACCAGCACAGCATAAAGTACAGTAAAGCCACATAGATCTATGGAGGTAGAATCAAACAGAAGTCTTGTGCCAGAAACCCACTCTTTTTTATTTCTTTGATTTCACCTTCACAAAGACAGCAAAAAAGACAATTGTTTTTTACATCATGTCATTGTGGACTGATTGCAGTAGTCTGAAAGAAAAAAAAATTGATTTCAATAATTAATTCCTGCAGACTAAAGTAATTTGCTGTTTATACACTCTTCCTATGGCCAAGAAAAAAAACCAACAAACTTTAAGCCAGGAGTGCATAAACAGTGACATTCCTTTAGGGAGCTGAAGTCCCCTAACATACTGCTGATATGGGAAAGGGGTTTTTTACCCTGAGGCTATAAGAATTTTATTTTTTATTCTCTCATGCTGCCTTATGATGACCCTGGGATTTTTTCATATCTATAAAACAAAGGAAACAAAGTAGTGAATTAGTTGCTTTGACAGCAGAAAAAGAGCCACAGAATTAAAAAATATAATTTCTACCAAGCTGATCAAAATTCTCAAAAAATTTGAAATATACTTCAAAAATGTGTTGAAGTACTGTAAAATTCTTGTGAGAACATAATTTAAAATCTTCTGCGAGGCATGTCTTTCATTTATTGTCTTTTTTCATGGGACTAGAATTGTCTTTCTACATATTGTTATCTCAGCAGATTAAGTACAGAACAATAAGTAACTTCCCATAATAAATTTTGCTTCTTTATTGAATTTTTCAGGGTAGTTGCACTGGTATCCATCATGCATGCCCTTCCATGGGTCTACAAAGCAAAATTTTCACAAGCATTAATTTTCTTTAAAGATCACGTTGTTTAGAACAGATACCCTGTGCCAAATTCATGTAAGGCTCTAGCCCTTTACACACCAAAATAATTTTGCTACCAGATGCCCATTTTTATTTTGTCATGATTGTATTGCAGTTCATGTTTTTCACTTATCTGGAATTTATTCCTTAAATCTGTTGTAATATCAAAGTTTTGTTATTAAAGTTACTCCTATAACAATGGTGTAACATAAATATAAAGAAATCCCTTATTATTCACATATATTTCGCATTAACTCTATACAGGTACAGAAGTTGACTTTGTGTGGCTCCACTGGTCCCATGGTGATCAGATTCCTGCTGTATAGATCAGAATAAAAGCAAAATTAGACCAGATGTTTTTACTATTAGATAGATTAGCCCAAACCTAAAGCTAGGAAAACACACTAGATCTGATTTACTATCAGTTTATGATCTGTTGCTGCACAGGGAGCAACATGTAGTAGAGGAGAGGCAAATGGCAATTTATTAATGCAGGCATGGGAGTTCCATACCCTCACCCCTGACTGCTCTAAAAATGCTGAACGGAGGGCCCCAGTCTGGTGATGAAAGCTGTTTTTTTGACAGTAGAAGCTCAGTAAAAACAACATGAAATCATTTAAAATATGGTGCATGAGAAAGTATTGGTGGAAATACTTACCCCCACAAAAATTGCTTGCGTGCAGATATATAAACACATCCAATTTTAAACTTTGCTTTGAGTGTTTCCTTGAAAAGATTAATCTTCCTGAAGTATTGTCATGAGCCACTATACAGTAACATCCATACATTTATTTTCGTGTTTAATAAGACCCTTCTTTCACACAATGCAAACTGTGTTTCATAAGAACTTTGCACAGAGTATCCTCATTTTAGCATAACTAAATAACAGCATGAAATGTTTGTGCTCTGAGGCAGGCTATTGTAAAGTTTCAGGAATACAGGAGATTTTGTCACAACCTGCATATTAAAAAAGTCTTGCATTCACATACTACTGCAATAAAATACTCTTGGGATGTTTTCATAAAACTTAACCAAGCTCCCCAGAATTCTGTAATATGAGCAGAGATGATCACTGGACTTCTTCAAAGCTTTTCAGCCAAACATTTTATTCACCAGAAATGTAGCTTTAGGCAGACTTTGGTTATAGGTGGGGCAGGAGCTGTCCATATGCCATCTCAGGCAAATCACTGCTTTATTAATTACTCCTCTAGTGTGTAGGTAGCACAAGCCCACTTATACTCTACCCAAACAGTCTTCTTTCTCTGGTATCTAGGTTAAATAGCTTATCACAAGAGTTACCAGGTAACAGCAATGCTTATAGCAAGTATGGTGAGGTAACTTCAAAATGCACGCTGGAAGACTCCGCAGCTGGTGTTTGAAATCTGCCCCAGAGCAGATGGGGAATACTCTCTCAGGAGCACATGTTCATTTCTGAAAGTATGCTAAGCATTCCCAAATGTTACTTCTTCAGGGATTCAGCTTTAGAGAAAAAAATAATACCAAATGGAGGCTTTTGCTCTGCGGATATGTCTCCACTTTGTTGTCATCCATGTGCAAACTCCTGCATATTTGAAGCAGTTCAACATATGTGTGCACTGCTGTGCTCTGTGCTATGCACTTACATGCAGCCTCACTGGTCTTGGCGAAATGAAGGGTCTCCAAAGAGATGCGGCAGTCATCCTCTCTACTCTGGCAAGCTGTCAGTTTCAAACCACTTCTATGAACAAGCTATTTATTTCTCGAATGTGATTCAGGGTATATTCTGCTTGTTGTTGTTTTATTTTAGACGTGCTTCCATTGGAAAGGGAGAAGAACTAGTCATGGACAGAATTATGATAAGAAAGAAGCTTGTGAATCAATTTTCTTTGCCTCCATCAGTATTCCTCACATATTCTCTGTCCCACCAAACCTGCAAACTGTCAACGTGCTCTCGCCTAATCTATCCCTGGGTGTCTTCATCCACTTTTTATCGCATCTCACCTTGTTCTATCTATAAACAAGTTCACTGAAAAATTTGAAATTCCTTATATCTGTATAAGATTGTGTCTACATTTCACATATGATTAATTAACAACAAATATGCACATTTGTGTGTGGAAGTACAATATCCGTTCTTATTGCAACACATAGTGAGAACATTCTACATCTGGTTATATTTAAGGAATTTCAAGAATAATAAACATTAGATATGAGCAATATATTAGCATAGATATTAGAAAGATTTTTGCTACTTGCCAAGCTACAGCAATAAGTGTTTCAGAAACACTGATTAATACATTGGAGGCTTGAGGAGCTGGAGAGGCTGCTTAAGGACATGCTGTCTGTTCATTGAAAATGAACTAATGAGCAATGCATTTTCTTCTTTTGCAAACCCACTGGTCCTTTTATTACTGCAGGAATTGCAGTATTGCTGCCCTGAAGACTTGCCTTAACACATCTTTGGAAGTTTAAACAAGGATTAGGCAGAGAACTGGAAAGGGCCTTTCTGCTGTTATTGCTGGTATTTTAAGTGAAAATTCCAACTGATACTTCTCAGCTGAGAGACTCAAATTAAGGAGATTTGCTGACTGTTAATATTCCATTTCAACATCAGAAAGGGAAGCAGTGTGACACGCTCTGCATCACAGCGGTGCAGTTTTGGCCAAGTACCAAATGAGCAACAGCTGACTTAGATCACAGTGGGTGGTGGCCATTATGCATTGGGAGAGGCTATTTAAAACTGGCATGTGAACTAGTTTTTTCAGAGCGGAGAAAGTACAGGTAATAACCTTAGCCTGTGACATCTATCCTCCTGTGGGTTAACATATAGAAATCGAGTTATCTGAAAGACAGAGCCATTCACAAGAGGGAAATCAAACAAAACAAATTGAACATAATTCAATGTTGTTAAAATCGGAACCGTTGCACCAAAAAATTCCCATGAAGTAGGAGTTGTAAAGGCTTGTACTGTGACTAAGCATTTGGCAAAACAGTAAGATTGCTATAGAACGTCCCAGAGTGATTATTCCTGCCCTTTAAACTGACTGAGGATATCAAATAAGCATTTTGACAGACCAGACTGAAAATGATAAGCATTTCTAGTTAAATGGAAATCTAGAAGTCAAATTTGCCTTATGCTTCCAGTTCACTAGAAAAATAAAGTTTGACACCACTACTAGCAGCTGAAATATTTTTCGAATGTAAAAATTCATCTCTGTATGATGACTAGAATCATCCAATATGGACCCTCTGTGCTATTAACAGGATACAGGGCCAGCTAGAATACTGTTGCTTCAGAGGTGGCAGTCAAAATCAAATATTCGTTAATCCGATTGCCATAGAACACTTTTAAAGACACAAAACACTCAAGTGAAGTCACAGATATGTAAAATAAGCATTTTTTAATGTGCTGTAATGCTCACCAATGTGTACCCCGCATTTTTTTAATTTACTATGAACTTATTGCGGAGTAAATCTGTTAACTCAGATACTACTCTACAGTGGCTACACACTAAGAAATAATATTCTAAGATAAACTACAGATGATAGCTGATATTAAGGGAAAATGTTTTGGTTTACTTGTACATACTTCAACTAAGACCAGAAACACCATTTTTGTATCAGTACTTCCCAGAGTCATAAAATTATTAGTTATAAAATTTTGCCCAGATTTTAATAAAGATCTGTGTAAAATGAAACAAATTGAACATTTTATCTTAAAGAAATCCAAGTTCCAGAACTGTAGGTAGCAACTGCAACATTTACTGGTAGCAAACAATTGGAGGTAAGAAACCATGCTGTGGGACAAATTGACCTAATAATTAATTAATGGTAGTGATTCCAGTGAAAAAATGAAAAGTATATAGTGAAGTGTAAGAAATTATCATCAAAAAATTGAATAATATCCTTACAAAAGAACAATCATTAAAAAATTCAGTAATATTCTTACAAAAGAATCTCTTGGAGAAGACATGTTTTATCTACCAAGATAACAGGTACCAGGTGAGGCTATTGGTTGTAGTAATAATAATAATAATAACAATACAACAAAATGTAAATTTGGCTAGACACCATATAGACTAATAGAGAATATAATGTTAATCTAGTAACTGATAGCTATTTCAAAAGTAACGATATTGTAAAAAGATCAATGTCAATGGCAGTACATTAGTACAAATATGGACCTGTATTTTTTTACTGAAAATGTCATAAAGTGGTTCATTTTATCTAATGACTATCAATAAATTCTTAAGCATAAACACATGGCTAGTTATGACAGAGCCCAAATTTAATTGCAGTTAGCACTACAATGCAAACCCATGATGGGCAGGGTCATCAGCTGTCCCTAAATAGGTCAGATTACTGCCTAGTAGGCAGTAGGAGCTAAAAATCTCTTGACCAGATGCTCCTTTCTGCGGTAACAAAACAAAAATTCTGGAAGAGACGGCCCTAAGCTCTTAGAAGAGAAAATAGAACTACTTGTTCCCAACCTATATGCAGATTCAATATTTGACTTGCTAGGAGCCTGGATTTACAGAACAGCAAGTCAAATCTGGAGACAAAGTCGACAGCATGGTCATCATTACCTTGGAAAAAGGAAAGCTAGCAGGACTATGACAAATGGACCCCCACTATCTGCTAAGCATGAAGGAAAAATATTTACCTTGAATGGTATGTTTGTATAAGGATGTCCAACGGTTATATGGTCTAAGCAAGTTATACAAACTTCTATGTGATGTTGCTATTTCATTTTCCTTGAAGGGAAGGAAATAGACAGAAATTTGCCTGTGGAGGCTGCATGAAATTTAGGAGTATATTTTTACCTCCTCAGGACTTTTTTTACTGGGAAAATTCAATTGTATCTAGGAATAGTCTTACTGCACTGAAGATTGTAATTTTTTCTCTTACATGTTCAATAGGAATATATTTGTGCTGCCTAAAGAACAATTTGGGTAATAATTATTAATAAATAGAAACTCACTAGTTATTCTACATAAGGAATACATGTCTAAATCTAAGAATATTCTGACGTAAGTTAGAAAATATTACATAAAGAATTATTAGAAAAATGGTCTGTCAAATAGTAAACTGTTCAAATACTTTGATACATATGATGAATGCATCACTCAATCTGCAGCTCAAGAATGGAACAGTATGATTAACACTGCTCTACACTGATCTGCTTGTAAAATCTCTAGTCCATTCCTTCAGCGGTTTATGTAGAAGGCATAAATCTGATTCTTGATCATCAGTTTTATTTGATTTCACTGTAGGGCAAACAAATTTACTCTACGTCTGTAGGTAGTTCTCTTAACAGCAGACTTTTACAGTGAGTGAATTTCCTGTATGTCAAATCTGTTATTTCATTATTAGTGATTGAACAGTTTCTGGAAGTTGATAGTTCTGCCATTTACAAGTAATGGCACTACAGGGATGAAACCTCACTCATGTCTAGTACCATACCTGAAAACGATCACACTGTAAACCCCTTGGAGTTCATGACATTTCAATTTTGCTTAACTATGGTCATTGTGCTTCATTCTGATGCCACCGAGACCATTTTAATGCTGATGAAACACTATTGAAATTAAAGAATTATTAGGTTCCGACATATGTATGCAACAGTAAATATGTTCTCAGTGTAGTCCTTCAAATTTGAAGTATTATTCCAGTAGGACTGAACATGCTCATAACCTAAAAGAATCTCTGTTTCCTCAATATTTAATCTCTAGACAGTGGGGCTCATGTATTGTGTTGAATGCGGTGAAAGAATGTGGTCATTTCTTATAGATGGGGAAGATGAACATAATAAGGAAGCATTATCTAGGACTTAATATTCTTTATTAAATTTAGTCTAATTCACAGTGTAATAAGTTCTGTATTCTGTACCTAACATAAGCATATGTAAGATTAAAATCCAATCCTTAGTCTTTCTTCACCTGATTCCTTCTATTTATATTCATCAATTTTGAACTTCTGGGGTGTATAGTCTTGTGTCAAAATCTTCCCACAACTCTGATTTACAGTTTTGAAAATCTATTTGGATTGTGAGGCAGGCTATTCTGTTTACACATTTTAACAATAATATGTCTTTTTTTAAATTTTCTCCTAGATGATGTTATTAGAAGTTATGGCTGTGTTGTTTTGAATTTCCAAAGAATTATAATGAAATTTTTTTTTTCTTTAACCCATAACCAAATAAAAGTGAAGATTTTTAGCATATGGGAAATTGCAAATAGTCAGTTATGTTATTTTTCTGGAGCTTTCTCAGTGGTTCATCGGAATGATCCTTGTCACAATTTTTAACATTTTGATAATAAATATGGTACCATCCAAAACAGATATACTTGGTGCTGATTTTAT
The DNA here is from genome assembly GCA_033459285.1 of Clamator glandarius. NCBI lineage: Eukaryota > Metazoa > Chordata > Aves > Cuculiformes > Cuculidae > Clamator > Clamator glandarius. The sequence continues at coordinate 731,835 of JAUNZM010000317.1, forward strand.
CTTTTCTTTTAAATAGATTTTCTTTTTTAATTTCATGCACAACATCTGACATTTGATTGCATTTTCTTCAGGTTTTCCTCATTAAACACTGCATGAGTGTTCTACATTAAACATATTGGTTGTCTGCTGCAATTAGTATTGGCTGATAGTTCAATAGAATTCATCGGCACTTATCAATGGTTCCTAATGCCATCTTAATACTGATATGCTGTGGATAATAGTGGGAGCCATCAATCACAGTTCCATCTGAAAATTCTTCATTTATTCTTAATAAAGAAAAAGTAAAATACTCTTTTGTTTAATGATTGCAAAACCAAACTTCAATTATGAATCAGTGTGTCAAATATTTTGATAGTATTGAAGCAAATGATCCAGCAATTGAAAAGTACGGAATAGGTTGATTTGTGTTGCAGTTATAGGTGAATATGTTTATAAAGAACTGGTAAGAAAAAGGAAGTTGACATTGAAAGAGGTCAAAATGCACATTTGGTCCTCATAGCAAACTTGGAAATGGAGAGTTCCCTGCTGTAGAAGGTTCAGAATAATGAAACCTTTCTTTAGTATTTATTTATGTTGTGTTCACAAAAAGCAAATTTTCTGTGCATTTTACAAATAAATTGGACTGTACCCAAAAATATCTCAGTAGTCTTCATGAATGTATCCTTCTCATGAAAACAGAAACAGCCTGAAAGCCCTTGAATATTAGCTAATTGATTGAGCCTGAAGAAACTAACAATATATGATGCTGTATATTGAGTGTTCATTTGTAAGGAAAAAGATAAGAGACATCTAAGATTGACTGCTAGTAAACATCCTGAAGGAGAGTGAAAGAAACCAAAAATGCAAATAGCAATGAGATGACATTGTGCATCAGGAATATAATCAAGTAGAGTACTGAAGTCTTAGAATACCACACTTCTTGGGATAATCTGTTCCCTTGGATAAATTCTGAAAAACTGGTACACCAGTAAAGACATCAAGTATGTGAAAACAAAGTTTCAAAACCACTCAAACAAAGTGAGAGGATCAGAGACTACAAAAACCTGCAGATTCAAAAATCTCTGAGAAATACAGTTATTTGGGTTTTTTTTTACTATTTATAGTGCTAGTTCAGAATACTTGAATTTTGACAGATTTAGACCAAAGACACTTTTTATCACTCTGTGCCAAACTGTGATTGACTGGTCTTTATTGTATATGAAGGACTGATTTTACATTTTTTATATAGCTAACACTTCTGAAGCATTTCTACTGAAACTGATGTCTACATCCTAAACGTGCTCGATGTGGAACACATAAACTATTAATAAATCATTAAGCCTAACCAGTCATATCAGTTATACTTTTGAATGTAAAAAATGTGCTTTAAATATCTGAAAAATACCTGAACACTATAAAAATTGCGAGTTTGTTAAATGGGCCTATTAAAAGATAATATGACTTGCCTTTCTAGTATCTTAATATTATTGTGTCTAAAATAGCACCAATAGTACTAGCTAACTGTATATACTGCCATTGTACCTTCCCTGTGAGGATGAAATGACTAAATGTTTCCGCATATTTTCTTTATATATTTATGTTTTGCCCATTTTGAAAATTAAAATATAAACATTCTGGTAAATAAATCTGTTCTCCTCATCAAGCCACAGAGTCAAATCCTAAATCACTTTTGCCCTCTTTGATGTGGTGTGTGTATGCATGTATAAAATACATTAAAGGTCTTTGTTTTACTGTATCATGAAATTTAAAAGCATGCAGTCTCTGTAATTACATTGTCCTTTGCCGTCTCTTTAAAAAGAAAAAGGCTGTGTTCAAATTTTCCCCCTGTTTTATTTGCACCCTATTAACAACTGTTACTAGAGCTTTAATTATGCCCCTGTGATTGCAGAGATGCGGCTGACTTGTGTCATTTTCCTCCCAGGGGATGCTTTATAATTACCAGCATCCATCGTGGCTGCCTGTAAGCTGATGCTTTTTTATTACCAGTTCAATAATCACTGCATCCTTGTGAACATCTGCTCTACAAGCCATGCATCGGAGGTCCCAGTGCCTGTCACTTGATGCTCCCTTGCTGTGGCGACCCTTTTGCCCTCACCTCCAGTTTATATCTAATTTGCCTACCAGAAGCTTCATTGAGATTGCCTCACAGGAATGCAATTAATGCTCCAGATTTGCAAACAAAGAAATTTCATCCTTTTTTTCCCCCCTTTTTTTGTCTTATTATCTTAATGTCATATCCTATAATTTGTATTCACAGCAGGGGGAATCAATATAAATCCAGAGAAAAATATATTATTTTGTTGGTTATCTAGCATCATAATGAAAGGTATGTAAGTGGTGAGGATTTTTTTCTCCATGAACATCCATATAATATTCTCAAATAAAAATATCAAGGCTTTCTGCATACAATTACTTGTAATGAAAGTTGTAGAAAACAAGGAAATGTCTTTGAAATAAGAATTCTTCAATACAAGAAATTAAAGAGTGGAAAATGAATACATTTTTAACACATATAATTGATTATATTTGTTTGTATTTTTATATGAAAGTACATAAATTCTGAGTGAATATCTTCTGGTGAAAAAAAATCACTATTGATTGCAGATACGAGTCATATAGAGAAGCCCAAAGTGGCTGGGAACGCCAGCAGCTCATCTAGTTGTCTCTGTCACTCATGACTGATGAAGCCTTTAAGCCATGAAGACTTCTGCCAATATATTGGCCTACACCACAAGTTTTCCATAGCCAGGCAATGTACAACAGACTTTCAAATTAAATATAGTGAATGTTGTATGGTGCAAAATCAGTAATGCTATTGTTTCTTTCTACATGTTACTCTAATTTATAGATGTCTCCAATTAAATATTCTCATCTAAGCTAGCAAAATTCTTGGAGCAGTGCACATTTCTGTCTCTTAGAAAGGAAGACAAGCACTGCCCATCCATTTTGAAAAGTGGTAAAATACTGATTGAAAACACATGCTTTTTCTTTGTGGATAATTCTATAGTTTCTGCTCATTTCAGCCTTATTTCTTGTTGATTAGAACTACATCTCTAATAGTATGATCAATGGTTACAATATATTATGTGGTGTTTCTACAGCAATGCTCTAGATATTAAATTATTCAGAAATTCAAATGTAATTTTCAAACAGCTTATTACAAGTCCTGTGAGCCAGTTCAGATGAATATATCTATAACTACTGTGCCTAGGATGAGCCAGGAGAACCACCACAAGAATGAAGAGAAAGTACTTTCTTGGAAAACTAGGGGTATATGGTCAGAATCCTTCATGGCAGCACAGAGGCATTTGAAACTGAGAGCGGATCAGGGAGGCATATATATACATTTGTAGGAAAACACAAACTCATAACACCCATCCAGACCCTGTGTTAGATGCCCTATCTATACATGTGTCAAAACTTTCTGCCTGTTATTTTATTTAAATTCTAGATTGGTACTGGATGAAGGAGAAAAATTTGAACTACCTGTCTGAATAGCTTCAATTTAAAAAAAAAAAGAAAAAGTTGACAAAATTATTGGCGTGGTGTATACTACATTTGACTCTATATACTTCATAGTCAGCATGGTGGGCCTCATTAAAAATGGATGGTCACAATATTGTGTTGTAGTCTAGTGGTCAGAGATCAAAGGGTTCTTTAGTATAAAACAATGACCATCAAGGCCTCTCTTTATCTTCGTCCACTGAAAAGAGCATAATGGATGCAGAATCTAGCTGCTTCCTAAGCATTTCCAGATTTTAAGAAGTTACTACAGTAAGACAGTAGTCTCCTCATAATGCACGATGAGGGCACAGCCAAGTTTTTCAAATTTGCTTCTCTAGCAGAAACCTCTAAAAGGGTGCAGTGTACCTACACTGAATATGCAAAAATATTTAAAATCATATACATATACAACACTATGATATCTTCAGAGATGGTAGCCCAGACACCACTCCTGTTCCCCTGCCCAGGGGAATGGAACTGATATCTGAAATCACAAAAGGACCTTGCCTTGCAGGGAGATCTAGAAAACTCATCAAGGTATCATTAGCCTGGAGTGCCATCGCAGCATCACTTGTTGACCTGCTCTGAGTAGGAATAGAGGTACAGGGCTGTAAATTGTTCATGGTGGGCATACCCTTGTGTCCCTTGTCGAGTCTGAAAATACAGTCTTGCTAATGGGTTCTGCTGGTGCTACAGCTGCTGCTGGTGTGGTGTAAATCTGTCTTTGTCTTTAGTAGGTACTCTCTCTGTCTCTTTGCTCTTTTCCAAAAGAAACCCATGTCAACCAAAAAAAAGACTCAACCCTCTTAAAGAAACAGCCTATTTTTTCTTGTGCTGAGGCAAGCAGAAGTTCAAAGCACCTCTTCTCTGAGCAGTATTGCACTGCTCAGCTGAAATTTTATAGCCTTTTAGGTTAAACAAAGTAGAGAAAAAAATTATTTCAGTAACTTATTTATTGAAAGACCTTGTCTGTATGATGTTTAGCATTTTTTATAGACTGTAAAGTACAGAGTTTAGTCAGCTAGTTACTCTACTTCAATGATTTTTCATTCTGTGTTCTCCAGGATGGAAACATCCTCCAGTGTTTCAATGCCACCTGTAAAGGCCACCATCAGTGCCTCTCTTGTAAGTCATGGATGGTTTTTTAAATTGAATGCTCACCCTCTGAAGGCTCTTCAAATTAGATGACTGGTCTTGCATTACTTGGCCTCTGTGCAAGATGCTTTACATGGTGGAATGGGATTTACCTTTCTAAGAGCAATAGCTTTTTAAAAAATATGGCATTTCTCCTTTTGCTTCATATTGTTTGGAACTTCAGACAATATAGTATTTTATAATCTTTTAATCTATCATCCTATACTTAAATATTTTTAATATGACTGTATTTCATATACTTGGAATCCACATTTGTAAGACTTCTGATGTAAGTCTTCTGACATAAGTCCCATTGAAATCAGTTGGACATAAAAACTTACTATTTGGCTAGATTAAATGACAATTTTAGAATCCTAAGAATAAATAAGTGGTGATAACTCCTCGGTACTGATTCACCAATCATGATAATTCCAGAAAATTGTTTTAAAGATGATTACAAGATTTATTAATTCATTTTTCCCATCAGAACTAACATTGGAAAATATTTAAGATGAGAATAAAATTTCACAGTATGATAAGGAAGTAACAGATTTCAAGAATCATGAAGTATGACTGATGTCACAGTAATTGTCCAGTAACTGAATGCCAGTCTTTAACAAACAAAGAAATATAAGCTTTTAAGTAACAGATAATTTCTAATACTGAAGGCTGGCTAAGATAACACAATTTATTTTCATAACTTAAAAATGTAGATCAGTTCATTATACTTAAAATTGCTTTGTGCTCTAGTGGACTAAACAAAATAAAACCAAGAAATTTCTGGGTTCTGTTTGCTACTTTGATGCACATTTCCTATGTTTCATTTTTGCTACGCATAGAAAACCCATATGGTTCATAGTTATGCACAGCACTTAGCTGTGTCACATGTGATAATGGGTAAAAGTTTGTTCAGCTTTTAGTAGTCATATTGAGATTCTCAGTGAATAAGTTTCCACTTATTCTGTCTATTGGTCTTAGTTTTGAGTATGATAAGCTGTAATTTTCTCAGAAAAATAGTATACAAATAATTATTAGTAAACATAGAATCAATAGTTTAGCATTAGATTTTGCAAACACCAATCTGGTGCATAGATTGAATACAATAACTAATTTTAATATTTGATCTTGTTTCTTCCAAATTGAATATATGTCAATTATTTGTAAAGTAACTTCAAATTTTTAATGCAAGTAGGTGTCACATATTTATGAGAGTTCATTGACTTACATTTTTTGCAGTTCTTTATAAACATGACTGATAAGTTTCATAAGGTATATATGGCAGATGGATGCTGTTTAGGGTATAAAAGTTATTTGAAAATAATAACACATTGATCCACAAACACACAAAGCACATGGAGAGAAAGTAGCATGAGGTGTAACAAGGATAATGAACATACCTACATAATGATACAAGATTAAGTTTTATAAAGTTATCAGAGTGAGTGTTTTTTAATGGTAACTACATTACAGTTGTGAACCAGAGAGTCTGTGTGAGAAGACATCTTAGTTTCATAAAAATAGCCAATAATATGGATATAACAGAGATCATTGAAGACACTGAAAAAAGCAACATGGAAATAAATAAATATTCTATGGAATACTGGATAAAATATATTTAGCTACATAACAGAAAACCAGATTTAAAGTACCAATATTAAATGACGGTTTTAGCACTAACAAACTAAGCAATGAGTGTTGGGTAGAGTGAGCGGTGATAATTTTTACCCAAGAGAAAGACTGAAAGTTGTAGGAGAAAAATCATTATCAGGACTTTACTGCATAAAATGATGGTAGAACACATGAAGAAAATAAAAGGGAAAACAAAGGAAACAGAATAAACTGCACAAGGCAGTGGACTGTGTTGTAAACATTCTGTTCCGTTTTAGTCATATAGTTTTAATGAAATGCCCCAATGAGATATATATATATCCATATCTTTTAGTTGAATACAAACAGAGGGATAGGACATTTTGTGTACATGGATAGATCCTAATAGGAAGAAATATAGTACCAATTAGAAGGCAGTAGAGACAAAGTAGTACTTGAGCTTGTAGTCTGGAAAAAAATGAACTTTATAAAGAAAGAAACATGAAGTGTAGAAGTGGAAAGTATATCAGAATTATATCCTGAAATTCAGCACTGAATTAAAGTCTATGCACTCGTGAAGACATTTGTAGAAGGAAACATAGAAGGACTGGAAAAATCCTGCAAGTTTTCATTTGCAGTTTATTTTTCTTTATTATGACTAATGTAAAATTGTTAAAACAGTTTTACATTTCAAATGTTACTTGAAAATTTCTGATGTTACCATGAGAAAAAACTTGAACATCCTAATACAATGTTTAAGGCAACATAAGCTACATTTGTTTTCATAAAGCCGGTATACTGAATAAGTTTGAAACAGGAAGTTATCTATATTACATATACGTAGGGCCAGATTTCTTATTTATTGAAGGTTATAATCACCTGTCTATTGAGCCTGATATGCTTTTGATAAGGACTTTCAATACTTCTCTTTGCTTTCCTTTTTTTTGCACATGAGATTATTTACTGCTACCATCATTTTTATTTCTTAAAGATCCTTAAAGATGTGCCCCTTTAGATTATTTCTCTTCTTAATATATAAAGAAAAATCCTTTTTTTTTTTGTTTAACATACAGATGTGTAATGTCAATCTTTCTCTGAAAGTGCAGTAAAAACACAGTTATGTTGGGTACTTGTGTTACATGAATAAGCAGTCAGATAGATGCTCTTTGTAACAAGCTAAAACATGCAACGTTTGAAAGAAAATAAGTAAAATATAAATTTGTATTTTTTACTGTAAATGAAACAGAAAAGTTAAAAAAAATCCTTTTCATATTTTTAAATATGGAAAAAAAATTTCCTCATATACAAAGACTCCTTTGGTTTTCAGTCAAAATCATTCTCCTTTGTTGGAAAACTGAAGTATCATTCAGACTATTCAGATGTCTTTATTTCTGCAAAATGCTGGACAGGGCTGTAATCTAACTTAAAGCTATCCTGCACAACATTTTCATTAACTGAACTATTCATCCATTTTACACTATGCTTGTTTAAATGTGTGCCACACTGGATCCTGGAAGACAAATAAAGGCTGTGTAGTGTAGATTTTCTTCTTTAATGTGCACTGCCTATCTCCTGTCCTAAAAATGTGCAATATTTTCTAGTGACATTTGTGTTACAATACTTTTTAAAAACAGTGAAACTTATTGAAGTTTCTCTTTAGCTGCAGCAACCCATTTAGAATCCATTATCCATTGATGTTGATAAGAATTTTTCCAGCTGTTCAGAGCACCCTTATTTAGGTACCAAAACCCAGGCCAATAAAGGTATTTATATGGGAGATTCTCAGGACTTAGATATGTAGGGTTCTGTAACAATTCATAAAGTTAAAAAATCAAATGTGAGAAATCAGTTACATGAACATAAAATATCTTCAACATGAAGCTTTTCTATGTTAAAGCACCAACAGCATGAAACCAAAATCACTTACAATTAATCAATTAAAACCCAAACAGCTTTGCTGATATGTTACGGAACTGGAACAGAGGAAATGCATAACATGTCTTTTTAAAAAAATTAAAAGATGAATTGGGGGAAGAAAGTTAAGCACCTGAAAAGCAGAGTTGAATTATGGCAATGCCCTGACTGGAATTTGAGTATAAAACAAATTACATTAAAGTTCTGAAAAAAATAAGCTTGAATTTATCTGGTTTTTGGTGAGAGGAGAGCACAAGCTTTACTTTCATACTTTCATTCTTTCATGTCTTTTTTATTAATTCTCTTCTTTTCTCTCCCCACCCCCAAAGCAAGTTTAAAAAAAATCTAGCACTTCTAATGATAATGCAATGATTCACAGGCATGCTGGTATAGAGGTGCCATAAATGCAAATAAAAATATTTAGATTCCCTAGAAACAGAAGTTTAGATCTTGTCCAAGCTGACTCAGATCATTAGCTTTCAAAAGTGGATACAGTGAGCGCCAATGCACACGCAGTGTGTAGAATTGAATCATGGTATTATAAGTGCAACTTCTTTTATTTTTTCAAAGTGGGCAATAAAGTTCCTATGCCATTTTAATGAGAAAAGTTTCTGCCAGTAAGCTCAGGCAAAAATGTCCTCTCCTGTTGCTCTGCTTAGACTCTTGTTTGAAAAAACAAAATGTCCTGCCTAAGCAAGGGTGACTCAGTTTGAACAGTGCCAAACATGACGGTAGTTTGTACAATCTTTCAAATATTTTGAAGTATCAGGCAGCCTATAAAAGTGAATCAGAGACATTGCTTCTTAGGAAAGCAGTCTCAAGTCTTATATGATCCCTCTTTATTAGTTACTTTCAAAGGTTTTATTAAGCATGTCTAGATTGATAAAAGGTGGATACCCACATATTCAACAGTATCTTTAAAGGATTTAAGTACCAGTAAAAACTTACGTGTAGCTGGTGATTTTGGGGTAATTAGATTTTATTTGTTTAATTGTTTTCATTGAGTATTAATTTTTATCCTAATGAACTAAAGGTAATTATAATGAGTGGTACCCTATAACTTTCTTATCAGTAGTTAGGTGCCAGGTTTACAATTGTCCCAGTGGCACATGGATGAACATATTGAATCTTCTGCTGTTTGACAATGGTGTTGCCCTTCTCAGTGGCTAACTCCCTTGTGGTGAAAGAACTCTAGCAGCTCCTTTGAAGCCTCTCAGATTTTAAAAATGCCACAAACCTCTTAGCAGTAGCTCCTAACTCCCCCACACCTAAAAATTACAGTAATAGAGAAAACAAATATTTCAAATCATTTTTCATTCGCTTGTTTTTGTGTTCCTTACCTTCTAGAGAAATATTATCCTTTTTTTTTTTAATCTTTCTATAAAACTATGAGGGGGGTGTTTCTGAGTATTCCCTTGTCTTAAAGTGCCTGGGATTAACAGCCCTTTAAAAAGGGGCTGTAGAGACCTGATCCAAAGGCTGTGGGACCGTTTCTGTTACTTAAGCAAGGCACTTCAATAAAGAAGCATTCAAGACCTGGCACACTGAACACTCTCCTCATGTACAGAGAAGTTCAGGTGAAGAAAATTCTAGTTCAGAACATATTTGTAAAATGTGTAGCCTTTAAACAATTCTCATTCTTTCATTTATTTAATGAAAGAACCTCAACAGATTCTGGCATTTGTTTTAATGCAAATAAAAATGCTGAGCTTTGAATTAAAAGCTCTGCTCTGCATGTTTGTTGTAAGATCCTAGAACCACTTGGGTTTTGAAGAAAGAGAAAGTAATGTCATGAGAAGAGGATCCTCCTTTTTTTTTATTTCTGCTAAGCTGGAATATCATAGGGTCACTCCTGTTCAAGTATCTAGCAATAATATAAGTGGCTTTCTTCTTTTGCTTTTGTTTGTGCGAGTATTTTTATCGCATTTAAACCAGTCTGCACAACACCTTGCAGTATCTGTCTATGGCATATAAATTGCAATCAAATAGCATCACAACTGCTTAATAATACACATTAACAAAAGAATAACAGCGAAGAATGTTAAATTTTAGTAAGAAAGGTGTAGTTGTCTAATTTTTTTGGCAACATGCAGTGGCTTAACCACAACCTGGAAAACTACAGACAATTTTTATATTGAAAAAATACTTATTTGATCAACAAACCAAGCAATAAATACAAAGTAAGTGTTAGAAATCATCTGAAAGTGTAAAAAACCCCAAAATGGGTCTTAATGTTCTCTTCATCAAATATGATGTTGCAAAACAGGATTGCATGTCCACTGAGCAAAGTACTGAACAAACCAGCTATGAAGTGTTAAATACGAGTCAACACTAAGAAAGCCTAGACAGTACTCAGTTCCTATATCCTATAATAGGCAGTTGTAACTATATTTCTGGAATCATGTTACTGAGCTGCATTTCTGCAGATCAAAAATCCAGCAGAAAAAGAAAAATGTGGCTATTAGTAAAGAGAAAACCTCTTAACTCTTTTTCTGCTAGTCATGTCTTTCTATTGTTCTTTGTCTAACTTAACGCTAAAATTGACTGATAGTTCAAATATGCTGAGCTTCTTTGACCAAAAAAAATATATTTGTCTGGCCTCTAAAAGCTGATGACAGTTCAAGAAATATTTCTCAGAGGAACAGCACACTTTCTTCTCTACTATACATGTATACGTATATGATTATATATTTAAATACAGTGTAGGTTTTTGCAGAACAATGTAATTTAAAATATCTCATGCTACACTTTCAGATAGATCAACAACTTCAAAATGCTTTTATCATTAACAAAAGTTTTGAGGGTCCTTTCACAGGTTTTTTTTTGTGTTTTTTTCTGTATCCTTTGTTTTAGAAACTGGTGAAGGAAAATAGTGCTGTAATCCAGGTTTATAATATGAACTAGTTAATGGATTTTAGGAACACCTTCTGGTCTTACAAATGTATATCAATTTAAATGTGTTTACTAAAACAACTGGATGAAATACATCCTGGTTGTTACTGGGTGAAATGAAATAGGCCCAGTCCTATATCAAACTTATCAAAGATGTATGAATTCAAAGATTTAGATTTTAAATGGAAAAGTAAATCAAAGATATTCCCAAAATGGTAATATTATTAGCCTTGTTTTTTCCCTGAAACAACACAAGTACCTCAATCATAGTAAGTAAATTGATTTTTGAAATTAATTTATTGCCAAACACCCAAGAAGAATGAGTGTGAAGTAACGTCTTTTCCAACCTGGTGATTCTATGATTCTATAAAATGTTCAACTACATCTCGTCATGCTTGCAGATGCACTGCATTACAAACCTATCTTAACCATGTATTTACATAACATAACACCAGATAATATTGTATCAACAATGATGGAGATAGTACTGGTTTTTAAATCTTCAAAGCAGTGGGCTGTTCTGTTTTCTCTGATCTAGAAATATGCCCAAACCTGCCAGCATACATGTTACTAGACATGCTTTTCCGTATAGGACTGGGAACTGGGTAAGATAAAAGAATGGTATCCCACATGTTACAATACTTGTTGCATTCTATATACAGAAGCAGCAGTGCATACTGTAATGAAAACATAACTATGGATGTCATTTACTCTACAGTTTGCAATAATTTTGAAACTTTTAGAACTCTATAGCATAGTAGGAGAAAATCCATTAAGGAAGAGATTATGTCAGCAGGTTTTTGTGCAATTCATATAATACACGAGGTCATAATACTATTGCAAAATTGCAGTATAATGATTGACTGTAATTGGTCCAATATATACTTAGATGTTATATTAACTAAAAATGCACCATAAATAGAAATACATGGCATTTATGTATTTTTCTTGAAAACTGGAAATAAAATTAAGTGAATGTTTATTGTAGGGGAATTTGTGCTCACTAGGGAGCCATTTCTAAACAGGAAAGTCAATGTGGTGGGGGAAAATGCTGAAGATTCCCAGAAAGAGGCATTGTTCTCTTTCAGGAATAGACTTGTTTAAAGCATTCCTTTGAAAGAGAAGGAAGTTGTTTAGCCCAGGAGGGAACAGAAGGTCAGAGTGGATGCTAAAGATTGAGATTTGTAGCTGCACAAGTGTAGAAACTTTTATAACTTTTTATAATAGAAATATCTAGCTAAGTAGTGTTTCGGCGTTTTCTAGTTCTAAGGACACGGACAAAGTTCAGTTGACGTAATTACATTGTTACTGACTCCTTGCAATTTCAATTACTTTCATCATTCTGATTTTGCATCCTGTCCAGAACTACTGAAGATTTCTATATTAATAAGAACTTAGTCCTAAATAGAGCTAATAATGTAACAGGAACAATCTTCTAAATAGTGCTAATGTCATTTTTTAAATCTAAAATGGTACTTTAAAGTATAGATTCATGCAAACAAAATTAGCCTCCTTCTTGCCAAATTATTTGTAAAATAAATTTGATCTAAGAAGGAATATGGTATACCCTTTTTTATCTTATTAAGTGAAACATTGTATTTGACTTTAATCGATTCCTTTTCCCTGAAACATTTGTAACAAGCACAGGTGGAATAAGCAGTGAGTGAGTTATTTAAATCAATGTAATTTCGATCTAGATATGATTTCACTAGATAATTACATATTCTTAATGGATTATTTGTGATTTTATTGTATGAGTGGCAAGATGCAGCAAGGGGCTGCCACATCACCGGTGTGATCTAGAAGGTGAAACAACAATTACACAGGATCCTTGTTGAAATGTAGTGCAAATCCTCCTGTACTTGCTGGTGTTAATGGCAGGCAGAAGCCCCTTAGTTGTCTGACAAACTGATCTTAGAATCATAGACTCATAGAATAACCAGTTTGGAAGAGACCCACCGGATCGTCGAGTCCAACCATTCCCACCAATCTCTAAATCATGCCCCTAAGCACCTCATCCACCCTCACCTTAAACACCTCCAGGGAAGGTGAATCAACCACCTCCCTGGGCAGACTGTTCCAATGCCTAACGACCTTTTCCATGAGGAATTTTTCCTTATCTCAAGCTTGAATCTCCCCTGGCGGAGCTTGAGGCCATTCCCTCTTGTCCTGTCCCCTGTCACTTGGGAGAAGAGGCCAGCTCCCTCCTCTCCACAACCTCCCTTCAGGTAGCTGTAGAGAGTAATAAGGTCTCCCCTCAGCCTCCTCTTCTCCAGGCTAAACAAACCCAGCTCTCTCAGTCGCTCCATGTAAGACTTGTTCTCCAGCCCCTTCACCAGCTTCGTTGCTCTTCTCTGGACTCGCTCCAGAGCCTCAACATCCTTCTTGTGCTGAGGGGCCCAGAACTGAACACAGGTGCGGATGGAGTTACCGACATGGCTTAAGCTCTAAGCAAACAAAATCTTTTGAAGTTTATGGCAAAGTATTAATCAACTTCAGTAAAGTCAAAATTTTCCTTCCTCATGTTGAAACACAAGGTGTGATTACTGCAGCAGTACAGCCTGATGTCACTGAAAGCAACAGGAATGTCCACCCTTCTCCTCCTGGAGGTCTGGAGTTAATTGCTGATTAAGAGCAAAGGAAATCAGACATAGAAATGTAAAATTACTTTCTCTGCAGTCTCAGGCAGTACCAATCTATACTCATATATTGCTCTCTGTTCTGATCTCAAAGAAGAATTCACTAGGCACAATAGAATAAGCTACAGAGAAAAAGACAAATTATGGTCTATACTGTAAGATGACGTTGGGAATGTCTTCTTTGAAAGCAAACAGCAATTTTTAGTGAAAGCAGTTTGAATTGCTAGGCTCATCCTTTCTTACCAAGATGCTCCTCCGGTACTTAAAGTCTATGATCCTGAGTTCAGTGGTCCTCATCATTCTGCACTTATTTTCAGGCAAGCACTACAGTGATTCCCCAAAATACAAACAGAGAAGTTTCATGTGGTATGCTGCAAATGTGGTCCAGTTCTGGAACTAGGTGTGTAACCACGAAGATATAGAAGTCCGTTTCCTAACAGTGAAACTTGGAGTTTATTTATTGTGGTGCTAATGCAGTAAATCAGGTTTATATCATAACAATCTGACTTCACAAAATACCCTATGCAGAGAGGAAAATTGTAGTCTAATCTCACAAACTCCATATAGTTCCAACTGATTTCAGGGAGTGATTTGCCAGCTGAAAGACTGTAGACATGAGTTAGAATTGAAAGATTTTGAAATATTTTCTTCATATTTGTTCCTTTTATGTCATTTGGAGTATCTGTATACTATTAGAAACTTTCAATCACATTCATGTAAGGCTACATGTGACCAATTAACTTCATATTCGCTAAAACTTGTAAACTTAATTACATTGTTTTAGTGCAAAGAATGAGAGATAATACATTTCATAACTGTTATGTTTTAGCAGCAAACACACTCTATGTGTGATCTAATATTCATTTTCTTGCTGTTAGATATAGCATGTCACCAGATCCAAAAGATGTTGGAATGTAACCACAACAGACACGTACATCAAGCATATATCATTAAAAACAAAGGTTTTGATTAAACAAGTCCTAAGTGAAACCATGCGTAATTCAAAAGTTTTGAACAAGCTATTGTTAAAAAATATTCTTTGCTCACTCTAAATTGAGATATTTATTGCGGCATACCTAGTTCCAGATTGGATTTTTTTCTCTTTTTTCTGTATTTCAATTATCTTACAACAAGAGCTCATTTTCATTTTCTAAACCATAACATTGGTTAGGATAAAAGAAACCTCAGATTCTTACCAGATAAATGCATCTTCTGTTCTCAGCTTTATGCATTTCTGCATTGACTTTATTTGCCAGCAGGAGAAGAAAAAACATGTTTTAAGAGTTGCTATCCCAAAAAGAACCAAGAACCTATCTCCAAAAGACGATTGTTTCTTCTAGATTATTTCTTAGTAACTAGCTGAATGTGTAGACCTAAAAAATCTCCATGGACTTCTGAACATTTCAAAGGTGGAACAAATTATTGTCATATCACAAAATCACTACCATCTGCTCTGCTCTCATCTAAGAAATTCTTAAAGGGAATCCAAGGACCTCTCTATCTGTTTTCTGGAAATAAAAATGTAGGAATATAAAGCTAATTTGGAAACCTGTGCTGTTCATTATGTAGACATTTCCAAATATTATCTCCTCTCAGGATATGTAGCTGGAATAGGGAGAAAGCATTGTGTCTCTAGGGATTATGCATGCAAAATTTAAAGATTTCCAGCTATTTCAAGACACCAGTTATCTTCCAGGATAAAAAACACTTGCAGGAAAAAATAGGCCCATTTTTTTTTCTGGAATCTGCTGTGAGATGCTTTTATGAAACATTGGTTTTGACTTATTGATATTTTCCCAAAGCATCTGTTCATTGGAAAACTCACAGCCAACTGCACCCACTCCATCAGCCCTAGTGACCTCAGTTTTGTTACTGTGTGCTGGTTCACTCAGTATTGAGTGGTGTCTCCTCTGCTGAAGATGGCTTAGAACAAATTTTCTGAGAGGGAAAACAGATGCCAAGAAAGCAGTTTGATGCTTGACAGAAAATTTACCACGAAAGCATAATATAGTTTTCGTTATGGCTGCATGCTTCATTTAAGATTGTGCACTTCAAACACATGCCTATCCACAAAGACTCTATCTGCACTTTCTGTTCTGCAGAGGCTTCAGCATGTAGGATATCCATATATCATAAAAACTCTGGACGTCTGGGAAATCTAGCATTAGTCTTAACAGACATATTGAACTTTATCCCTGCCCATGGCAAGAGGCTTGGAATGATCTTTATAGTTCTTTCCAACCCAAACCATTCTGTGGTTCTATGATTTTAAGTTACTGTTTTCCCAGTAATGTTACTAACCTCTGTGTATCATTTACATTTTTTGGAATGTTGTGCTTTGTTCTTTGTCCTGCAATAGTTTGAATAATATGCTAAACTGCTTTATAGGGAACAAGTCTGTCTTCTGAGCTCATGTGGGAGATGCTGAGAACGTCTTGAAGCTCTCAAAGCTAACCTGAAACCATACAGCGAAGTGTTTACCAAAGAATGAAGCTAACCTGAAACCATACAGCGAAGTGTTTACCAAAGAATGTAAACTCTGAGGAGGCAGAATCCAGTCTCTGGTATCTATATTTGAGTATCTGAGTGCCAATTAGTCTTGACTGAAAGCACTAGTAAATTTGAGGAGAGTTGAAGTATGTCAATAGATGGGGAAGAGATACATTGAAACACCACCCATATTAAGGTCTACTTTAATTCCATACAAGATGAATAACACTGACTTAGGTCCACCTGGGGAAGTTTTTCCTCCCATTCTCTCAATACCATTTGCTATAAATTGGGAGCTAAGTTATCAAAAAGATCTTTCAAATTCTTGCAAATATGCACTGATGCATCTTTCTTGCAAAAGGCCACGAACAGTATCACATTAACACGTATAGCCTTCAGATTTCTAGATCTATTTTAAAACCAAACCTATTCTCCATGAACTGTTTTCAGGCAGCAGTGACGGTTCACCTGTTCTTGCACATTGCATAGTTTCGTCTAGCATTTGCCCCATCTAAAAACTCTTTTAGTTGTCAGCATTGAACTGCCAAAGCTTTCTTTCCATGGTCTCCATCTGTAAAACAAACAGACAGAGGATAAAGGAACAGCCTGTAGCATTTTCAATCATTATTTTCATTGATTATGTCTAGGTTAATGAATGGGAAGTATACCTGTGCCTACGCAAAATACAACTGATTGCTTTACATTTCACTCAGCCCCTTAGAATATACCAGTATACCCAAGCATCTAACCTTGCTAACCTCTATAAAATGCAAGAGGAAAAAGTGGTCTAAACAAACAAAATGTTGATCTGCCTTTTATTAATTTCATTTTTTATCTTCTTGTATACAGACGTTTGACAGCTGTGACATTCATGGGCAATGCATTTGAAAAAGAAGACATAAATATTCAGAGACATATTAGAATGCTGTTCAATGTAAGCACCTGTCTACTTAGTGTTGACAGAAAATCATTTACTTTGCTTTATGCATGTTCTCTCCAGAGACAACAGAGGTCCTGTTTTATTTAAAGAGCTGATCCCAACATCAGTGCCAGCTTTGAAAATGCAATATATAGAGCTAATTGTATTTATTAAGGAAATAATTTTGGTTTATATTTTTAATAATACTTAAACAATTTTTCAGTCTCTAATTCAGGACTTCCTTCCCTTTTGGGAAATGAAAAAGGAAACAGAAAAGGGAATAAGGAGTAGAGAAAGTATGACCTCATGATGCCTTTATGACATCACAAACGATTATATAAAAAACACAATATGATGGAAATAATAGACCATAAAATACATATAATCACAAAGGGGGAGGGGAGGGGAGGGGAGGGGAGGGGAGGGGAGGGGAGGGGAGGGGAGGGGAGGGGAGGGGAGGGGAGGGGAGGGGAGGGGAGGGGAGGGGAGGGGAGGGGAGGGGAGGGGAGGGGAGGGGAGGGGAGGGGAAGGGAAGGGAGGGGAGGAGGGGAGGGAGAGGGAAGGGAAGGGAAGGGAAGGGAAGGGAAGGGAAGGTAGGAAGGGAAGGGAAGGGAAGGAAGGGAAGGGAAGGGAAGGGAAGGGAAGGGAAGGGAAGGGAGGGAAGGGAAGGGAAGGGAAGGGAAGGGAAGGAAGGGAAGGGAAGGGAAGGGAAGGGAAGGGAAGGGAAGGGAAGGGAAGGGAAGGGAAGGGAAGGGAGGGAAGGGAGGGAAGGGAAGGGAAGGGAGGGAAGGGAAGGGAAGGGAGGGAAGGGAAGGGAAGGGAAGGGAAGGGAAGGGAAGGGAAGGGAAGGGAAGGGAAGGGAAGGGAAGGGAAGGGAGGACGGAAGGGAAGGGAAGGAAGGGAAGGGAAGGGAAGGGAAGGAAGGGAAGGGAAGGGAAGGGAAGGGAAGGGAAGGGAAGGGAAGGGAAGGGAAGGAAGGGAAGGGAAGGAAGGGAAGGGAAGGGAAGGGAAGGGAAGGAGAAGGGAAGGGAAGGGAAGGGAAGGGAAGGAAGGGAAGGGAAGGGAAGGGTCTCAGAACGAACACAGCCTAATTATTGATTTGAACATTTCATTCCATTTTATTTTACCTGACGTAAGTATGTAATGTTGTTAACTCAGCCTTGATCACATGGCTTGGGTGAGTGGGGGAGGTTTGAGGAGAGTGTAAAATACTGGAAAGAAGCCTCTGACTCCACAAAGGTTGACAATGCTGCCACCTATAGACCAAACGTGACAACATCATCTCGGCAAAGCCACTCGGACTGCCACTCCACAGCAAAAAAACACGGTATAAAAGGAGCAGGAATATAGCAACAGATTCAGACTCCTGCTCATGCTTAATTCACCTGGTGAACTGATGGAGCAGCTACTTGGGTTTATCTAGTTCAATGCTTTTATATAATTTAATTAGAATCATCTCACACAACCCAACCTGCCTACAGAAATTATGAGCTGCAAGTCCAGACACCATATGAATCCTTTCACTCAATTAAGTCAAGCAGGTTTTTATATAATTATTTTTTTTCTTAACGTGCACACAAAAGGCAATGAAGCATGATATGCCTTTTTTCATATCAAGGTAATTATGTAAAGGCAGTAACACAGAAAAGATTTGCTGACATAAAAAAATTACACTGTTATTGCAGAGATTTAAATCTGTCATTTTTAAGATATTGACACAATTTTCCTATGCTATGGGAGAGACGTGGGTGATTAGACCTAATACCTTCAGATATCTTCACAACATGCTCCTAATATTAGCACTTGATTACTAAAATACTGTGAATAGTCTCAAAGATTAATTTCTAAAATCTGTTTGGAAAGAACCATCTGTATTTACCACCTATAATTGGCCTTTTCATTGGTGTTTCCATTTATATGACATATATTTTTCATATAATAAATCAATATTGCTATTTGATTGTCACTTCTGGCAAGTTCTCTTCCTTTTCAGTCTCACAGTCCTTACTAAATGCTAATTCACCTAGCTGGAGAAAAGTAGACTGTTAACAGTTTTATTTTTCAATTGTTAATAAAATAAAATAAGATAAAATATTCCTCACTTAGTTTGCCAGTGTTTTATTATCACACAGCAAATAAAGCAATGTGAGCAGGAAGCAGTTCAGGGCAAGTGGGCAGCCCTCTCGGTAGCCATGGAGTGGTTGCGGTCCACAGAAGAGTGAGTAAATCCTCAGTGCCACTCTACTCCAAAAGCTATCTCCGCATTTTACATTAGAATCAATGAATAAAATGCAGAAGCATCACTGTGGCAGGATTTAAAAGCTGACAGAAATGGTGCTGGCACCATATCTCGGAAAAGATAGGATTTCTGACAGCCTTTATGTTATTGCCTATCTGTAGGTCCTTGGAGAAGTTACAGGTTTTTTGGAGGACCTTTCCAAAGAAACTGACATTCCTTATGTGTTGTACTCAAAACATTAAGGTAAATCAAGCTATTTGCCATGCCCAGGCAAGGTCCTTAAAAATTAGCACCTGTGGAGAGGACAGGAGAAACAATGTGAAAGCAAAGAACTCTAGGCTCACCTCCTATGGTTGTGGCAAGCCACATCTCTCACCATCTGTGCTTTGGGCCTTCACTTGCACGGAAAGGTGGCCAGCACACAGATGGCCTCAGGGATGCAACATGAACACAAGGCTCCTTCAGACAGAAGTCTGAAAAGAAAACTTTGTTAGACTACAGATGGCATACAAGTTTCTGTGGTTTGTATTGGTTCTTCCATGCATTTACAAACAATTTGTCTGCTTTTCTTCAGATCTTGCTGTCTATACCATGCCCTCATTTCAATGCTTTCTGTCTACCCACTTGAGGTAAGCATCAGGCTACAAAATGGTCAGTTCTACACTTTCCCAAATTTACCCACATTTTCCTTTTTTCCCACCTAAGCACTAATGAGTTAACTTTCTATGGCAGTATTAAACCATCAATACTTGGGA
Organism: Clamator glandarius; assembly: GCA_033459285.1. Taxonomy (NCBI): domain Eukaryota; kingdom Metazoa; phylum Chordata; class Aves; order Cuculiformes; family Cuculidae; genus Clamator; species Clamator glandarius. Next base: position 751,908 of record JAUNZM010000317.1, read on the forward strand.
AAAACCCTAATTAAACCAAATTTTGTTCTCATTTATTTCTGTACAATCCATGTACAAAAGCAAAGGCTATAATATAGCTAACAGAAAAAATTATGATCACTTGGGAACTGGAGTATCAGTCCCACAAAATGAGTAAGAAGTACTTAAGAAAGCTAAAGGTCTTCTTTCATATTTTCTTTAAATTAATATTAGAATTCTTTTTAAATATATTTTTTAGTATTTTCCTATATATTATTCACATGCATTAATCTGAGAATAAGATCCTATTGAACTCAATAGTAGTCCTGTGATTAGTTTAATTTATAATGAAATAGGGCCTTACTTTAAATTCTACATACACTTCTATTCAGTATGTGCATATTGTGAATATTAAATAATGCTAAATTACTCCTTTTTCATAATAGAATCATCTTGACAGTTACAATGTTCAAGCACTAAGCAGCACATATTATGATGTCAGCTCCCTTTCATTCAGTAATTTTCTCCCTTTTAATATTCTTGAATTTTACCTTTCACAAGTAGGTGAAATGATCCTGCCTTTGAAAAGTGATTTGGCATGTTCCTTAAGACTTCAAATCTAGTCAATAAGACTATATTCTCTCATGTGTCATTGTATTTGAGTAACGTGAGTTTATTGAGACTTGCTACTTCTTAGTTCTGTTTTAGAGCACAGTGAGGATGTAAAAATTACTTCATCCTACATTCCCCATTGATAACAATAAACAGGACTATCGTCTCTACCTTTGCCATTACCATGGAACCATCATGTTTGGTTTCATGGCAATGGAGTGGATGGCTGGAATGAGTCCAAGAGAACAAAAAAGTCTTCTCTTTCACTTCCCATTGGATATTGGATGCTCTGCATTTCTTCTTGAACTTAAAGCTCACTAAAAGTGAGACAGAGAGGATATTAGGAGAGATCTTGACTATATTCCTTTTTGGTCCCAAGACAGCACTAAGGTCTCTTAAAGTATTGTATGACTTTAAGAATCCATAGATATAACGGCAGAATGAAAAAAATGCATGAATTATTATAGAGCTAGTAGGTACTGAATACAAAAACACCTTGCTTTTATTAAATTTCACTAGTATGACTCAGTCAAAGAAAAGGAGCCCAATTGCAGTTTCAGCACACCACTCCTTTAGGAAATATGTGTTGAGGCAGACAGTGAGCTCAGAAAGTCCAGGACAGGGTGCTTTTTTTCCTGGAGATAGCAGGATCTGTGTGCAGTCTTCCGGGAGCACAGATATCTACAGATGTCCCATAGCTAATTAAAAAAACTTGTTCCTCAGGGTATGGTTAGAAACCTCTGCCTTCTGCAAGACAAAACGCAAAGGTGAAATTATTGCACTTTTCCCAGCTGAGAGTTAGTACAGCATTTCTGTGAATCAAAAATAGACCTTATTTGCAAACAATGTGGATTTGGAAAGAAACATCCATTACAAAGACAGAAAAATCAGGCATATATTTTATGATTCTATTAGTCGTGGCTTTATCTGACAACTCACAGGAATGTCACAATAAATAACAACCCAAAAAGAATAATAGATTCATAGGCATTAAAGATGAGAAGTCCATTTCATAATGACTATTTCTTTGCAGCACATGATTATACTCTGCACATATTAGTCAATCTATTACTTTGCCCTATCTTATTTTAAATTTGTCTTCAAAACAGAATGCTTCATAGATTTAGTCTAAGAGATGTAAGATAATTCAACCTAATTTACCAGATAATATAATCTTTCTGTAATTATCACCTTTATCAGAAAAGATTACTCCATTGGACTCGAGAAATGTGTAACTATATCAAACTTAAAAATACAGATTAACTAAAATGGCTAAAAATGCAGATTAACTAAAATGAGACAGTCCTTATTAAAAGCTGAACACCGTGGTTAGGAAATACCGAAAAAGTAAATTCTTACATTTATGACTCATTGTTTGTAGATTTAACAACTCCTTTAAATACTGGTTAGATTTAGCTGTAAAAACTGCATTGATGTAAATACAATAGGACATTCCTAATGGGAATTGGAATTAAAAAAATAAATAAATCCATATTTGCTACAATAAATGTTATGCCCAGAAATTTTATAGCTACCAGAGACACAGAAAATACTACACCCAAAGCTAGAAAACTGTTCCAGTACAAAGCATGCCTAATATATAGTCTCCCAAATACACAGTATATCCCTTGTAAAGTTGTAAATTACGGTTGCAAACGAGGCCACAAACAAAATTTTGCTCTAGGCATGAATCATAAATTCTAACAATAATCATCTCCTGCATGAGGCAAAACTACTTTGTTTACTTCTTATACCCTGTTTCCTAAACATGAAGATGAAAGTAGGTCAAGTAAATTTAGCATCTTTTCACATGAAGTATGTTATGATAGCGGGTGGCACAGGCTAATTTACGATTACATGAGTTTACATGAATATTAAAGTATGTGTTTTCACTGTGCTGTGTCATTATGCATATTGACATTTTACCTCATAATGACACGGAATGACAGAAAAACCCAACATGTGGAGAAGGGAGTGAGCAGAAGAGGAAGAAATATTTACCACAATTGCAGCCTGAATGAAATTTCACATGTTAGGAAGGAGCTTCATATCATATTGAATGCTGATTTTTAAACACTTTCTTACTACTTGGGGGGGGAAGTCTTGTAGGTGTGTTTACAAAGTGGAAGGGAAGCAGAAGGAAACTTGGAGAAATCACTGCTTTCTTTTATTTCTAGAATGCAGCAATTCTATTGTAACTGTTTACCAAGAAAGAGCTTTTCTGAAAAAATTCCAAACTTTAATAGGCATGGGTTTTCTTAATGTTGGATGGAAATGTAGAAGAAATTTTAAATAAGATCATTCTGCCATGAAGTTTTAAATACAATTCACTGGAAATAAATAAGCTACTGATTTTATTATAATAATTTTCTTTTATGGAAAGTAGAAGGATTTTGTTTTCCAACAAACTACTGTCTACTGCTTTTCACCAAAACTTCTGAAATTGTATACCTCTACTATGTCACAGTATTATTTCTGAGACAAACAGGGCCAAAAAACATTTCTCATGAGTTGAGGATGAATATGGTGTTGAGATATTAGTCTACCAAGATCAGAATCTGGCTGTTTTCTTAAATTAAACTTACTTATTTATCCATCTTTGTTTAATGAAAAAAGTAAGTTTAAGCAAAATAAATCCTGTTTTCAACAATGCATGCGCATCTGCTTGCGTACATGAATGTATATACATACAAAACTGATGAAGTAGAAAAAAAGAATGGGAGAAGGTCAGATATCAGGTAATAATTCCTTCCACATATATCAGTAATATAATCATATCACATTAGTTGTAGAAAGCATTTAACAAAATAGTGTTATATTATACATTCATATTGCCAGAAGTCTAGCAGAGATTTAATAAAGTCAGTAGATTTCCTCTTGAGCTTCAGAGCTTAAAGCTTCAACTCAACAAGCTCCTTTGAAACTAACTCATGACCCTCATACCCACTCACATGTTTGAGGCATACATACTGTTAAACTCTTTGCTGAGGTACATTCTGGATGAGGGCATATCTCTGAACTCCTGAAAGGAGTTCAGAGATAACAGGAGTACTTCAAACTGAGGCTTTGGATGCAAACTTTAAGAGTTAAAAGACTTAGAAGTCTTTCAGTAGTGATTGAAATAGTTTAGTATTTTTAATCAAAGACAAGAAGTTGAAATTGGGAGTCTCAAGAATAGAAGGCAAAGCACTTAATACAAAATGAAGAGTTAAATAATCCAGTTGTTTAGTCTAACATTGTATGTTGCCTGTTGTGCTACATTTTTACAGCATAGTGAAGACAGGACCATGAAAAGGTCATATCTTCATGTAGAAAGAAATCTCTTACGTTTATAACTGAATACATACAATATATTGTTACCAACATTCAATCATGACCTAGTCATGGTAATTAGAACCATAATGTGAAAGAGTTTAACTTTTTATAAAGCTGAATAATCTTAGCAGAATGAGATTTGAAATGAGAGTAAAAATAAGAGACCAAGCTACAAATTAAATACAAATTAAAGAAAAGTGTTTTGAAAAATACTCACCAGGAATAGATTATGGCTACTGCTATCCATAGGTAGTATATTGGGGGAAGGTAGGATAATATTTGAAACAATCTGTTTGATTCATAACTGCAGCCATAATACAAAGAGCGTATCGGGATGCACAGTTTTAGGCTGTCCAGGCTTCTGTCCTCAAGAATTCTTTAGGCACATACTACTTTACTTACAAAAGGAGACTACATGAAAACAAAAATTTGTTATTAACCCCAGCAGGGTATAAATTTACATTGGCAAACAAAAACAGAGTTGATTGAAAGTTGGTATATAGTTACAAAGCTGTTAAAAGATGGAATTTGAACATAACTCTCAGAGCAAAAAAATCCTGTTTTAGCTAGAACGTGCAACATGAATATGCTGTCAAGCTGGAAGCAAGGATGAACTGAGATATAGACAACATAGTCCCAATTTTCAACAGCATACAGAATGCAAAATAAATGTCTAATTCAATTTCTTTGGTCAAATTAAGGCTTCGTGTACATCAAATATATATGGTTGATACTGAGGTATCATTGTAATGAAGTATTAACTTTCAGCAACATAACTAGTACACCATAATAACTAGTTTTCACTCTTATTGCCAGACAGGATTTATGAAAATCTGTTCATTCTCCTGAGAAAGAAAACCTTATAATTAATATTTACTCTGTGTTTAGTAGACGTGAAGAGAATCATCATTACCTCAAATCCAAAGAAATCTTGTAGCAAATAAAAGTGTAAGCAAGTCAGAAATGACAGCATGTTTAAAATGTTTACTTCAATAGAAAACTTATTAGCTGTTTAAGTTTGTGGAACCTCCCTTTTGACCAGGCAGTGGCAGCTTCCTGTACTAATACAGCCTGCCTCTTAAACTGTGCTAAATTCCTGAGGAAAGTTGTCAGTATGAAGAACCCTTTCTAATTAGGCTTTATTATTATATATAGCAGTATTTTAATATGATACAGCTATCTGTGTGTTTTGAAATCTGGACTGAAATGTTTTCTCACAGGCTTAAACCTTGTCTATAATTTCAGCCAAAGCACTTTTTTTTCAGTCAAGTAATAAAACACTGAAAACAAGGAATTAGAATGAAAAATGCAACTTAATAAAAACGAACAAAAACAACAATACTTTTCTCCTAGTTTGGTGAGAATAATCACAAACAAATAACGAAAAATGTAACCATATGTTAACTGTGTTTGCCACTACAATTGTACCAATACAAACTAGAATTGAGGGAGTTTTGCTGTATTTAAGGCCTACCAAAAGACTATGGGCTAAAATTTAGAGTTGGACTCCAGATACATTTTGTAATGAGCAGGAAGAATAAAAACATTCTACTACCAAGTTAAATAATATTACTCAACTGTTTCATCTTCCTGTTGTCCAAGCAAACTTGGTTTCATAAAGAGAAAGTTGCTGAAATCAGAGATTATCAAGAGGTTATGTCATTTTGTATTTGCAATTACTTTACATAAACGTGGCAATTTCAACAATTACTTACTGAAAAAAAATACACGATTAGAATTCTGTATTTTTTCTTTGTTGCAATACAGCAGCTGAAAACAAGGAGCAGCATAAACACACACTGAGCAGTCACTGTCTTTTTGGACATGATCTTTGCAAATCACAATTTTAAAACCATAGGTATTAGTGATTTTTAAAAATCATGACAAAATACACACAACATACAATATCAGACTGGCAGAAATAAATCATATTTTGTAAGGAGAACAATGAGCTGAAGATCACTAAGCAATGAGTTATGTAATCCTAAATGAGTTTACCAAAAGCTGCAGAACTATACATTTAAAAATAATAGGGCATCAACTGCTTGTTATCCCAAGCTATTTGTTGTTGAGGATTGATTCTTAGACCTTGGAATAAATCATAGCGTACAGTTAATTCCTAACATATAGTTATATGGCATTCCCAGCATTACCTATTTGGCACACCAGTAAAAATAACCTCAGTAAAAATGGCTGTCCACATTAAGAAAGCCAAGAGAACTGTGAAATGTGTTGGCAAATGTAATGGTACTGGCACTTGCTCATAGTTATTGACTGAGATACCTCTCAGCCTGACTGCCAAAAAGCTTTCAAGGGCGAATAACTTTCAGCCATAGTATAGAAATGTGGCTCTGCATCACTGAAAACTTACATTTCACCTCTGCATAGATGCTGAGCTTTGCACTTGTTCTAATTTCTTCTCCTTCTGGGATGTTTTCTAGCTTTGCAAATATCTGCAGTTAGAATGAAACACATCAAAGTACCAAAGTTAGAGAGTAGAATAGCAACAGTTCACATCTTCTCCTATGTAAAACCATAACAATGGGATTTTACCCGCAGAAAGTATTTGCCTTTCCTGGGTGCAGCTGATTTTTGTAAACAGCAGAGTGATGAACATGTCTCAAGTTTCTAGGTAGTATGTTGAAATGTATATGCACTCTCCCAGGCAGCCTCGTTGCATTAAAGAATGCTAAGTACATCGACAGCTAAACTCCTTTTGAGCTTTTGCATGCAACAGAACACTCAAATCTACAGCTAAACCTGGCCCTGGTAAGTAATCACAGAATCACAGAATCACAGAATGACCAGGTTGGAAGAGACCCACTGGATCGTCGAGTCCAACCATTCCCACCATTCCCTAAATCATGCTCCTAAGCACCTCATCTACCCTAACCTTAAACACCTCCAGGGACTGTGACTCAACCACCTCCCTGGGCAGACTGTTCCAATGCCTAACCACCTTCTCTGTGAAGAATTTCTTCCTAATCTCAAGCCTAAATCTCCCCTGGCAGAGCTTGAAGCCATTCCCTCTCGTCCTGTCCCCTGTCACTTGGGAGAAGAGGCCAGCTCCCTCCTCTCCACAACCTCCCTTCAGGTAGTTGTAGAGAGTAATAAGGTCTCCCCTCAGCCTCCTCTTCTCCAGGCTGAACAACCCCAGCTCTCTCATCCTCTCCTCGTAAGATTTGTTCTCCAGCCCCTTCACCAGCTTCGTTGCCCTTCTCTGAACTCGCTCCAGAGCCACAACATCCTTCTTGTGGTGAGGGGCCCAGAACTGAACACAGTACTCGAGGTGCGGTCACACCAGTGCCGAGTACAGAGGGAGAATAACCTCCCTGGACCTGCTGGTCACGCCGTTCCTGATACAAGCCAAGATGCCATTGGCCTTTTTGGCCACCTGGGCACACTGCTGGCTCATGTTCAGTCGGTTGTCAACCGACACCCCCAGGTCCTTCTCCTCCTGGTAGCTTTCCAGCCAGGCTTCTCCTAGTCTGTACCTCTGCTTAGGGTTGTTGTGCCCCAAGTGCAGGACCCAGCATTTGGCCTTGTTAAACCTCATGCCATTGGTCTCAGCCCAGCAGTCCAGCCTGTTCAGGTCCCTTTGCAGAGCCTCCCGACCCTCCAGCAGATCGACACTTCCACCCAGCTTGGTGTCATCTGCAAACTTGCTAAGGGAGGACTCAATGCCTTCATCCAGGTCGTTGATAAAGACATTAAACAGGACTCGACCCAGGACTGAGCCCTGGGGAACCCCACTTGTCACTGGCCTCCAGCTGGATTTAACTCCGTTTACCACCACCCTCTGGGCCCAGTCATTCAACCAGTTTTTCACCCAGGAGAGTGTGCGCCCGTCCAGGCCAGAGGCCGACATTTTCCGAAGCAGAATGCTGTGAGAAACTGTATCAAAGGCTTTCCTAAAGTCCAAGAAAACCACATCCACAGCCTTTCCCTCGTCCAAGAGTTTAGTCACTTGGTCATAGAAGGTGATCAGATTACTCTGGCAAGACCTGCCTTTCATGAACCCGTGTTGACTGGGCCTGATCACCCGGTTCTCTTGCAAGTGCTTCATGATCGCACTCAAGATCACCCGCTCCATGACTTTCCCCGGTACCGAGGTCAGGCTGACAGGCCTGTAGTTCCCTGGATCCTCCCTGCGCCCCTTCTTATAGATGGGCACGACATCAGCCAGCCTCCAGTCCAGTGGAACCTCCCCAGTCATCCAGGACTGCTGGAAGATGATGGAAAGGGGTTTGGCCAGCACATCCGCCAGTTCCCTCAAAACTCTTGGGTGGACTCCATCCGGCCCCATAGACATGTGGGCATCTAGCTGGGCAAGCAAGTCTCTTGGAATCCAGGAAGACAGATAATTTGCTGTAAAAATCTTCTAGTCTGGGCTAAACTACTATCAGTTGTGGTGTAATGTAATTCTGGAAGAAGTGATGCATTCCTTCAGTTAGCTTGCAGGTACTTTGGGAGCTTGATATCACACCTAAGTAGGTTTGTGTACAGGAGGGATCCTTTCCTACTGGTATGAATTCTCCCTTTTCCTTATGTAATATACCCAAAGTAGGCAGGATCTAGCTTTGGGTCATTTGAAACCAGACAACTTCAAGACTTTTTTTTCCTGGGAGCATACTAATATGGGACAGTTAGCGGCAGACCCAAAACCGACTGACTACTGTGTCAGTCGTAATGGGCTATTTTGTGTATACAAAATACAACCAACAAATTTCACATGTTTTTTTTTAAACACATAAATATCTTTCCATAGAATGAAATACATGAGAACGGACTAGTACCTGAATAATATGTTCCACCTAAAGATCTCAAAACACTTATATACTCCTTTCATTGCACATGTGTTCACAACAGGTGCATGCTGGTTTTATTTTAGGGGACTTTTCCAAGGAAGTTATTCCTGGCTAGGAAATTACAAAATGCTAATTCGAAAGCTCCATCAAACACTACTCTCTGATATCTTCCTTAATATTTTTTTTTTATTTAACGACCCCTTGCCTTTTGTTGTGAAGGCCAGAGTAAAGATAAACCTTTTCACAGCTACATATGTGTAACTGGGAAGCAAACAGAGGAATTAACAAGTAAATGGGACATACTCCACCTTTATTATTTCCAAGAAGTTTTATAGATTTTAAACCAGAATAAGCAGTTGGTTGTTTTTTTTAAAAAAAATATACATATACTCCTACTACTTTCTCCATTTCTCATAATCAGAACACAGAAAAACACTGCAATTTGTTTGGAATGGCCAGGTAGGTGGTGATTCCTTGTGCCCATGTGGTGACAGACCCAACTAAGACCTAAGTATTTTTAGATTGGATTATCAGTGAAAGTTAATGTTGTTCTGCAGTTATTGAATAGGTTATTTTTCAATAAAGCATGCTCTCAAGATCAACATACAAATCACTACTAATCTGTGAAAGGTTATCATTCATAATTAGTTCTTGACCCCTTGTAAGTGTGTAAGAGTGACCGTGCTATGATACTGAATAGTCAGTGCAGCCTGCTAGAAAAATAAATGAAGGATAAAGGGAAAGTACAAGTAAAAGACTTGAGCCATGACATACCTATGGTTTTGTTAATTGTACAAAGGTGCATTTTCAGAAGTGTTTAAGAGATATGCATCCAAAATAATTTCTGAAAGAAGCATAGTTGGAAAATTTCCCACAACAGCTGTTTGTTAATTAACTATTGAATTTATATATTTTCAAAATAAAGGAAACCAGTAGAGTCACCTAATCGTTCTTCTTCATTGATTTAAACTACTCAGTAAACTTGTAAGAAACTGAGAAGTACTACTTACTAAAGTAATGTGTAATTTTCGTAAAGATTGAAATCCCACTACTACCCTCACTTAAGTTTTGAGCTTTGAAGATTGTGTTTACTTATAAGTGAAACTTTGTAACATATTATGAATTAAAGAGAATTTTGTAACCCTGCAGCTGAATATGGGGAAGTCATCTGTAAAATCGCTGAGTGATCAAGCCCTTGGCATGACTCTGCAGAGGGGCACAAGTAGTTTCTCCCACAGCAAAAGCATTTGTTATGCACAAGGATCTTTAAAGGCTGTCTTTATATCACTTTTACTCATTTTTATAGAAAATCTTATGAATTCAGGGAATCTCATTGTAATCAAAATAAAAAATTATCCAAAAATCACATCTTTCGAATAACAGGTCAGTTTTTGTCACACAGGAGTCACCTTCATTACCTGTGTCATCACATCATTCACACATCTGAAGCATAATAGAATAGCCTTTTATTTGTATGTGGAATCTTTTAATGCAAATCCGTCTTCACTGTAAAACCAAGGCTTCAGAGCTGTAGGTGCAAGGAAGGGTGAAAAACACTCTACCAACAGATAACCATCTGGCAGATTCTCTGTCTCTCTGCTGTCTCCATGTGATTTTTAGCACTTTACAAAATGTCACTAAGCAAACAGAGAAGACCACAAGCAAATCTCTAGTGTCACAAAATCATGTTTTATAAACTGTTGAGAAATAATGACATGTAATGAAACTCTATATGGTTTCCTCTCTGTAAATGATTTGCTTACCTTATTTCATGTATAAATAAACAGAAATGTGTCTGTATATTTGCTGGGTTTTGGTGTTTTTTTTCTTTTGGTCATCATAATCAAGAGCTATTACAGCAATAGATCTTATCTGTGGAATGGCAGTCCCCTTGCACCTTCAGTTCAGATTTTTGTTTATGCTTGGCTGCAATTGTGGCTGTTTCTGATAGTTTTAGGTCAGCCATGACAGACTATGCATGACACTAAATAAACAAGCTGGGAGTCTGGGACCAGGAAGGAATGATATTGGCGCTCAGAGTTTGATTTTCTCTGGTTAATCAATATTTTTATCCAGAATAACCCACAATGTAAAGTAACTGTCTGGCTATGCATACTATGCTGTAAGGTTAAAACAAAAAAAACCCCAAAACTTAATAAAACCCCCACAACTTACATAGACAAGCAGAAAGAACAAATCATGCTCAATCTTGTTTTGAGTTCTAGTAGGATATAGAGATTTACTTGTTTGTTGAAATTATTTTCAATAATTTCATCCTGCCTCCTCCCTTTCTTCTCTTGGTTAAATTCCATTACAGTAAGCTAAACAGAACACAGTCTGGTGTGGAGTAGGTAGGACACTTCCTTACAGCCTGCTCAAAGGCGAAAAATATTCAATGATCGATTTACTAAATATAATCATGGAAGAAAGAGTAAAGTAAGACTCCACTAGAAAGGGTAAAATATCCCACCCAAGTGAGTACCTGTTCCAGCTTTCTTGATTATACTGTCAGTCTTGAAAGACTTTATACATTTCCTAAAATTCCTGTTTCAATAGTCAAATCATTAAGTCAATTTCTAAACTCAGTTTTCATTTATTTTAACTGTATAACTTGTCGCCGTGGTCATGGAGTAAAACATTAAAAGTCTGTGCCTAATGGATGAAATGCCAAAGTAATAATAACAAAACCTTAGTTGTACGGATTAAAAAAAAAAAAAATCATTAATTTTAAGCCAGTCTTGTGAATAGGAGGAATAAGAGAACAGAAGCTTTTAAAGCTTGATCTACCTGAGAATGTTACAGAACAACCAAACAAAAGCACCTGGGTACCTGGCTTTCAGATGCATTTGAGTAGAATAAGCTTATTATAAATACTTATTTTCAATATGCATACCTGGAATCATAAAGATTCTTCAAAACGTACGTAAATTACAAGGATAATAAATTATTTTCATGTGATCTTCCACTTATTTAAAATTTGGCCCTGAAAGTGAATAGCAGCTGCCACTCAATTACTGGCCTACTCAGTGCAGTTTGTAGTGCACAGACTTTACTTTCAGAAAACCAAAATATCACAATGTCTATCTTCTTTCAAAAGCCTCATAGAGAAGTGAATAGTTAGAAAACCTACTGTATTATAACATCTATAGAGGTGGACTTTCTGAAGCCAGGTTACTCATGTGTTCTGTATTGGTTAATGAGAAGAAATTATTGTGAATAGAACCTTCACCAGCATCTTGAAAGATGTCTGGGTCCTGTTTATAATTCAACTAATGTGGCTCACTAAACTACAAACTAAACTGTTTCTTAAGATCATCCTGGCATAGGAATACATCCCAATTAGTCTAGTAGCTACCTAAACTAAACCATGGAAATGCATGGAAATGCTAGTGTGAATATGTTTTCCTTGAGCTATGCTATGCCTACTGCCAGAACCTATCCTGATATTTTGGAAAACAAACTACAAGGTTATCAAAGTGTCCAAGTTTAACACTGCCTAGGGTTATTTTGCTTTTAAATTGCTTCTAGAGCCACCAAAATAATCTCAGATCAGTCTATGAAAACCCAGGTCTTTAGAATCAAGCCTCTGCCAGCACTACTATGATTTAATTAGCTGCGCATTTGCCTCCTGGTCAGATCCAATAAATATGCAAGTACTGGCACAGCTGCATCTCAGCATGCATACTTAAATTTAAAATGTTTCTTTTGATTCTCTGGCAGCCTTGGCATTCATTTACTTTGCCAGAAGCTGCATCAAATCACAAAATACTTGTCCAGTCGTCATCACAATGTACAATCATGAAAAAAACAGATTAGCTTCTTATGTTACATGTTAACAACATAAAACTTGCCGTGCTTGCTCTACAGTTACAGAAAATGATGCTCCTGCGCTCCCCATGACTGGGAAGTATTCTCATATGCCAAAAAATGCTGAATTCAGTCAAAACACCACCTAAATCTTCTATCAATAGTAGTTGCACTCTGATATCTTTACCTAAAGAGATATTTTCATAACTACAGCTGCTTTATTTAAAGGATGCAGAAAGAATTTGTTTTGTTTTCTCCACCTGCAATAAACAGTTTTATGGAGCAATGATCTTGCTAGTCACTGATGATAAATTATTAGTTATTTTTATCAAAAGAAGGGAAATTAGAATGTTATACAGACTTTCTAAAGGATACACAGAATGTTTGGGAAACAGTATGCTTCTTTTTCAGCACTGGCCTCTCAGTGCTAAATCCTAGTCCAGTCAAAGGAGCAGAGGAGAGAATATCTATAGACACACGTGTACCAATAAGAATTTCAAGTGACCTGTAATACTTCAAAGAACAGAAGTCGTGAAGGTACGACTCATGTTTCTGTTTTACTGATATCCAGACCCACTGATTATTAACATCAAAGAAAAGAATGATTGAGTTCAGTAACCAGTGGATTGGATGATTCTTTCTCATGTTCTTTTTTTAGACAGTAAGTTGGTAGCTGTTCATTCCTCAGTCAAAACAACTAACCAACCAAACATTTTCAGTGATGAGTATTCAGATTTACCTCCAAAGTACCAGATAATTAAAGATATTGTTCTTAAAAATATAGATTTTCAGAAGTGTCTCAGCAGCTGAGATGTCTTGCTTCTAGGAGGATCGGAGTTTACACCTCACATTTCAAGCCATATAATAAGGTTCTCTGAGAAACTCCTCAGGACACACTCTTTGTGTGAAATCCCAGAATCACTGAAGCCTATGGCAAAATTTATACTGACTTTACTGGACTAGAATGTCAAAGCATTGTTAGATTCTGTGCACCAGACCAGAAGATTTTTTTAAACATTAGCTTTTACTGAATCATCTGCAGAAATGGAAGCAGGGATGGAGAGAATAGTATCCTATGAAATACAAATAGCACACTTTTATTTTGATATGGAAAGTATCTTAGATTAAGAACACACCTATTCATCTGCTTATGAAAATGAATATAGAGAATAGTAGACAAAATGAATGCTGCTGTATTATGAAATCAGAGGGGCTGGTACTGGCAACAGAAACTACTCTGTTTTAAAGGAGCAATAATTACTAGTTCCTGATGTCCACTGGATCACTGAAAATGGAAGGCAAGCCTTCTTATTGTGATAGTTCTCTATTGCACATTAAAAAATGGCCAAAAGGTTCTGTGAAGGCTTCTTTCCTTGCTTTGCTGAACTTCTGTATTAAGTAACATGTGTAGGAATCTCACAGTGGTTGGTGAGTGGTGAACTGAGGAACATTAGAGAGAATGGTCAGATCAGGTGTTGCACTGGAATTCAAAACACTCTACTCTCTACTGAGATTCCCTTCAAAATATCTCTGCTTATAATGACTGATTATGCTTCAAGTCTATAGTGTAAATCCACCAGCTGAAATATCCTCACAACATGTGCTATTAGGGAGCATGCAGAGTAACCAGATAAACAGTCATCCTTTCTGTCAATGGTGCAGGTATCCCAGTATTCCTTCTGAAGTCTACAGAGGTGGACTGGTCTGTGGTTATTCTGTTGGAAAAGCAAGAATTGAATTCCTCCTTTCTTTCACCTCCATCCAATGCAAGCTATTTAGGAAAGACCTTCTCAGGTCAAATATAGATGATATTTCATTGCACTGTAAACCAGCCACTTTTGGTCATCATAGCTTTCTTAAAATAAAGATATTTATTTATATTTTTAGAATCTGATCTTTCTTGTCAATTCTTTCATTTTACTGAACACATTAAGCTGTCTTCCACAAACATTTTCATAGCAGCACATCAAAATACGTAGTTTTTAAAAGCCAGATAGGGTCCAACTGGATGAATCTGTAAATAAAAATGTTGTAATTTATTTTTATATAAACATCAAATGTAAACAGATAAAACCCCTGCAATTCTTATCAGGAATTCTTATTGCAGATTGAGGGGGGGAAATTTTTGAAACATTAGCTGCTTAGTCTTTTTATTTAAATAAGAACACAAACAGAAGGCAGAAATAAAATCTTTGATTTAATGGCAGAGTTCTCAACCTACTAAGAAACAATCCCAAAGCTCACACTTGCATTTTATGAAGCAAGATCTCTTAAAGTAAAACCAGAACAAAGAAACACTCATTGGTCATCACAACTGATACAAGTTACCATCAAGATTTGTTCAAATACATTTTAAAAAATTCTATCATACTACTCTGAGAATATAAACTTTGTTAAGTCACCTGTTCTTTTAAATCTTGAGTGTCAACAAAATTAATAGTTTGCTCTACTCTTAAACATCATGCTTTGAAAATTAGAAGTCCACCTGAAAGAAAATCTTTTATCTTCAGAGAATCAGAGATTTAGAAATACCAAAGATGGATTTGTCAACACTATATTTTCTCCTGAACATTCAAGGCTGCTCAGTGGTTATTCTGTTGGAAAAGCAAGGCTATCCTGAGGAAGAAAATTATACATTCATATAATGGCCAGAATGTTATTTTCTGACAAACACAGTTGATTAAAGACTGCACTTGTCATTTCAGTGTAGTTAGACTTCAGAAGAAACAACACACTTCCATGTAATAGGAGAGTATTTCACAAGTCTATATGCGCCGCATATAACTGTGAACCTAGAACATGTATTTTTCAAATGTTAAAGTGCCTTATACTGTTTAGCGAAATACTGAATTATCCTGTCCAAAAAACAAATTATCAGCTTCAAGGGAAACATCAGGATTTCACAGGAATTTTTTATGCTCCAAATTTGATCAAAATTCTTACAGAAAATAAAGTTCCAATTCAGGATCACCAAAATATTTTGCCATGATAAAATTGTTCTTTCCTCATTAATACATAAGCAGTGTAATCCTAAATTCGCAACAGTATTTTCTCTGGTATAGAGTAAACTTAAAATGGATGAAAATTATTAAATATATTCTCTTAAATAAAATAATAAAAGACAAAAAAATGTTGATTTCTTCTCAAGCAAACTTACATGAAAGAGGTATGTTCCTCTGAAATTATTTGAAATGGGTTGTTTTGTATTTTCTAGTGGAAAACTTATGCAGAAAATTTCTCGACAAGAACTACTAGAGATATTTTCTCTGAACTGTTCTTCTCATGTTTGGATTGATTTTGCTTGTTCGTTTTTTGTTTATGAGTCATCAAATAACAAAAGTAATCATGTATTCTTCAAGAATCTCTAGGAAATAGATTAAACTGACAGCACTGATACTGCTATTCAAGATGAAATAATTACCAATTCCAATGTTATTAGTGGTGTATCGTATCACTATTTTAGACTGGCTAGGATAAATGTAAAAATCTTTTGGTGACTTTTGCTCCTACTAAAATTTGATTAGTCTTACTTACTGACCTCATGTTTTATGTAATAGTACACTCCAAAATGACCTCATAAATTGCTACTAATATAAGGTAAAGTATTCCTTTTTTCTAAAAACTAGCATAACATAAAAGATTTTTAGGGCTTTTTTAACCACTTTTGCAAATTATTCTTATAATTGCTAGCATTATACATTTCAGCATTACCTGTGGGACCAACTACCTTTGAATTTAATTGAAGTAAGAATGTCTTACTTTGACAAGGTCACTTTTGAAACTGTAGCATTGCAGAGGCTTTTTGATTTTTACTTTCTGAACTACATTTAACCTGTAAAATCATTGATAAAGAATTATATCTTTGCCATCAAATATTAGTAATGATTAAAACTGAAAATGTTACCATTAATGGACATAAAATTTATGGATTATGATGATATGTACTAAAATCTGAAAGGCTGTACCTCAGTAGTGAAAAAAAATGTAACTATGACCAATGAACATCAGTTTCCGTAAGCTACTTAAGATGAGGTGTTTAATTCTGCAAATTTAGACCTATACGGTTAAACTGACTCCTGATTTGAGTATAATCAGAGCAGTTGAATGGACACTGTTGGTTCACCTTCACAAAAGAAACAGGGGAAACTAATCGGCTTAAAAGCTCCAAACAATTTGAATCTCAAAATAAAGATCCAATATAGCATGTTTTGCCTTCATTTAATCACATTAAATAAGTCAAGTAAAAGAATTAATAACTAGGTCCTGAAGCAAAAAATCTCAAGAAGGAAATGAAAAGTACGTTTTTGGCAATAAAGCGTTTAGCTGTTCAAATGCATTATCATGTCTGAAGTGAATTTTCATCACTTCAAACAAATATTACCAAACTCCATCTGACAAAGGCATGGCATTTTTAGGAAGTATCTTACAGTCTCAGAAATTAGGAAAATTAAGCATTTTACATTTATATAAATGACTGTTTCTGAAAGCTTGTTTAGGAATGGAATCCAGAAGAAAATATTCCACCTGATAAATAAATGGAAGCTCAAAGATGTTTTAAATTTTTTGTGTTCATTTTTTTCACAGTTCTCTCTTTCTATAATATTTTTATTATTTTTATATTACCTCTTTTGCTCATATTGGCATTAGAAAGGATAATAATAAAAAATAATTTGAAAAAATAAATAAAATTTAAAACTGCAGGCAGATGATTTTAATACAGTTACTTTTCTGGAAATGCGTCATAAAATGCCACATTTTCCAAGATGAGATTTTTAGCAGGATTTAAAAATAGACTGATAAGTCAGAATTCCAGTGAATGACAAACACAGAAACATAATTTTCCCGTTATTTTACTAGAAGAAATATCATAGAGAGATTTTTACCCCCTTGAGAAGTTTTTTTCTTAAAGTTAAGGAAAAATTATCATATTTTACTTTCTGACAAGTTTATTTCATTTCATAAATGGAAGCTGAAATGCTCTTTCTGAAAACACAACTAACACCTATTCTTTTGTTAATTTTTAGATCCAGATATACAAAAACAGCAAGGTAAACAACACCATCATCAACAAAATCCACATTGGTGGCATTTTTCATTCTTTTCAGGAGCACAAATGACAAGATATATTTCAACACAGCTCCTCTTCCACACATTTAAATCAGAGGAAGTATGACTAATTTTTTAACTTCAGGGAAAGAATTTTCTGTTGAAAGGTTTGAAATAATAGACATTAGACATTCAAAACTTCCTTGGGCAAAATTTTTAACACTGGACTTTATTGTATTTAGCATATCTCTGCATCTTTCTGCTCCATGCACACATTTGTCAACAAGTCAGGAACCCTTTAAGGCAAACAGATCAGAGGACATAACTAGTTATTGACACACATTGTAAACTGTTAAATTCCAGCACACAACTTTTGTATCCATGAATCCACGAGTGATATTTCCATAGATAAAACAACTATACATATTTTCTGTGCATTAATATATGTTTTAGGGCTAGCACAGATTAGTGTGCATACAAATGTATGTTTTGCCCTGCACAAAAATATGGTGTGCATTGATACCTCTTTTGACTAAAATTCAGGTGTCAGTGTTTGCCTTAGCTTTATGGGATGACTATAAGGATCACAGTGTATTCTGTGAAATATAGACTATAGATTTTTTTAAGAATAAGTAAATGTTGGGATTTTTTTATTAGTCACAACTTTTTTTATTTACACAACTGCCTAAAGGCATTCAAATATTTTTGAAGAGAAAAACAACATAACAAACTTAAATATTCCCACAATGAGCTATACAAAAAATGACTCCCAAACTTTCCAAAGTATCTTAATGAGGGTTAAAGGTCACTGCTAAATAAATCTGAGAAACAGAAAGGACTAGGATCCTGTTTCCATTTTAATGTGCTTCATGTTTATGTTTTGCTTTCGGCAGGGGAAAGACTGAAACAATTCCACTTAGAAGGAGGTTACAAACAGGCTGGCTGGAAGAAAAAGTTTGTGTTCCATGGGGCTAAGGTGAATACGAGTTCACACAGAACAGACACATGTTAAGTGCAGAGCTTATAGCTGACACTTCAGCTTAAATCCTTTCCTAAAAATTGCAACCTGGGCTGTGGCCTGAATTCCAATTCTTTTAAATTATGGCCCACAGACCCAAAGCAATAATTGACTTTTAATTTTTAATCTCTTCACAGCCATTAAAACTCAAATTTTACGGAAAAATTTCAATTCTAAAGATGTGTTCTCCCTGCAATTAACATAATATTAAACAGAGGAAGATATTAAATTTAAAGATCCTTTTAATAGGAAACAATTGCAAAGGCTATTTATCAAAGCAATATGGTGAACCCTAACCTTTGTTCAATCACTTCTGGATTCTGAATCCCAAAAAAAGAGAGTCTGTTGCTTTTCCAAATTTCATTTTAGTGGCTCAAAATCAGTTTTACGATTCTAAGGAATTTTCTTCATCTTAAAAATGCATATACTGTTGTGTTAAGCACATTATGTTCCTACCTTCTATCCACACAAATACATGTTGACTAAAAAAATGTGTTGCATACTAAATTGTGAAAGTCTGACTTTAATCAACACATTCTCCTTAAAAGTGTAAAAACTACCAAAATTTCTGATGTGGAATATAGGATGCTTTGGGATACCAGCCCTCAGCAAATAATAGTTCAGATACAGATAAATTAATTTGAAGTCAGTTTCCATAGTGATGGTCACCCACAGTGATGAAAATTCAGATATTTTTGTGAAACATGCAATGATAATTATACCATTCAATATTACAGTTAGGTCCTCTTAACGTGCAACCAGTATAGACTTTCCTAAACTGACTGATATACATGAACAATAGAAGAAATGCCAGTGATCATGTTTCTATGTCCAGAAGCTCTAAAATATGTTTCAAAGTGGAAGACATAAAATAAAACACCATCCATCTGTAACTCTTACAATGGTGAGTCTGGAAAGTCCATATCCCCAAATGCTCCATGACAACTTGTTCATTAGTTCTTGTTAATGAACACGGAAAAAAAAATCACTCAGTCTGAAGTATAATGTAAAACTCTGTTTATGCAAGCAGGTTATCATCTTCAAAGCTTACCAAATAAAACACCTTTAAATTTAGAAAATAATATTTTACTGAAGATGACACTACCAACTACGAAAACTAAAACCTTAGTAGCAGCATTTTGTCACTAAACGTGAATGCTTTCATTCATGTAAGAAAGGTAATCAAGGGATACCCATGCCAAGTAGTTTACTTCACATCACATTAAGCAGTTTGTGGGACCTTTGGAAAACCAATTTACAATCAAGACTTTTCTTTTTTTTTTTTTCCTGCTAGACTGTAAGTGAAACTAATATGAGTTGCCCTGCACTTGGTGTTCTGAAGTCATCCTGAGAGAGGGATAGACACAGCTAACTTGTCTGACATAAATTACTTTGTATATCATAGAGAAAAATTTCGGCGGACTAGTGAACAAATAAGGCATCAGGATTTTTACTCATACAGGCACTGTGTCTCAACAAGATGACAAACTCAGGCACTGCCCATTTG
This sequence comes from Clamator glandarius, assembly GCA_033459285.1. NCBI lineage: Eukaryota > Metazoa > Chordata > Aves > Cuculiformes > Cuculidae > Clamator > Clamator glandarius. The sequence continues at coordinate 771,979 of JAUNZM010000317.1, forward strand.
TTTAGAAAGGTGCTACTGTTCTTGGTATCTTGATTCTGTCTTGGCTAGCCTGAATTTAAGTTGCTATATTCTTCTCACAATTGTACTGATATTTTCCAGATTAAAGTATCTACCCATAAAGAGGATGATTGGTCTTGAAGTGCTCTCCTAGGTAAAGTAAACTTTCAGCCAAGCAGATTGTCAGAGCCCACTGCAGAGCAACCCTTCCTAGGAGTTTAACTCTGTGCACTCAAGGCCAGTTCTCTGAAAGGAGAGATCTATCTGAGAAGCCCCTGCTGACTTTGGAAATCTCTGAGAAAAAGATGGAAGAAGATGCAGTGGGAGTTCGTACATCCGTTCACTGGGAAACAGTTTTAAGCAGAGGTTGTCATGTCTGGCTCATGACAGCACTGCCTCGCAGCTATTGCTCTGGACCCTGTAAGTCTGGATTCTGACCCTGACCCATGGACTGACACTCTGGCCTGACCTCGGATATGCCTCATTACAGTGGACTTGTCTGTAAACCTGGACCCCTGTCTGAGCCTGCTTACTAGCATTAGGCCTGCCCTGTTCACCTCGCTCTGGTGCTTTGGGACAGGACCTTTGCCAATGAGGCCACTGCCTCGACTGTCCTTGTTATCGTGCCAGGCTGCTGGCCATCCTAACACAGATGTCATTAATCAGAAATATAGACCTATATTTGAATCAAGGAAATCAAGAAATAACGGTTTAAAAAAAAACGGAAAGGGAAAGGGAAAGGGAAAGGGAAAGGGAAAGGGAAAGGGAAAGGGAAAGGGAAAGGGAAAGGGAAAGGGAAAGGGAAAGGGAAAGGGAAAGGGAAAGGGAAAACTGAATTCAGGCTGTGAACAGACTGTTTGTATATGATATTTTTAAGACGAAATTCAGTCATTTTTTTCCAGGTGCAATAAGAAGGATCAGTATCTACAGTGCTTAAATTTGATGTGAAATTAACATATCCTCTGAACACAGTTTGCGAAAAAAATGGCAGGTCAAAATGTCTCATTAGTAAACATTTTTATTTTTGTTTTACATGTAGTGGTAAAGCTAGAGGTCATGGAAATATTTCACTGCATCTGAGAAAGTGTAAATATTTCCAGGCACCCTTAGGAACTTTTAAAGCCAGAATGAGTAATTCAGTGATGCTCTGTATCAAAGGAGGGTGGAATTCTTCTTAGGAGAGAAGACATTTTTACAATCTTCTGTTCTGGCCAGGCTGCCTCAGCTCTATTCAAGCATTTGCACATATTCAATGGAGACACCTCACTGCGGGTCTTCAACAAATTTCAGGCAGCCAAGATATAACAGATCATTCTATTTCCCTAAACTAATGGAAGAAATTAGAGGTAAATAATTACATTTCAAAATGTGTATTTGGCACTGGAAACTTAATAACTCAGATGCAAAATAATGTAGACAGGATATGCAAATAATAAGTCTGAGTCATATTTACACCATGGAATTATATCTCACTATCCATCTGTATTAGCTTTTGAAAGGACCCACTCAAGATCAGTTCTGCAGTTTGTTCAAACATCACATTCAAGATCAGTGAGTTGTATGGTGCTGGTATCTGTACGCTGTGTTTGTTATACCATCAAATACCATCTCTATAGGTTGCCTGCAGTATGCCAGTGATATACAGAAGACAAAAAATAATGCAGACATATTCAGTGACACAGTTGCTTAGTGAGTATAAAACTGTCATAGCCATTGATTTCAACAACCTTTGACAATAAACCCAATCCAGGAACTTCCCAGTGTTGTTTTTGGTATCCTGTTTTGTGGTGTTCACATGCTCACTACAAAATCCTGTGAACATCTGGGAGATAATGCCTCTGGTCTTCATCAAACATTTCATTACTTGTTCCATGGTTTTCACAGTTCTCAATGAAGAACAAAAATTACCCTTTGAAGAAGCTTTTAAACTCCTGAAGAAATAACTAACAATGGAAAGGACCATAGCCACCACAGGGAAAAAGCACTTCTGCTAACATTCCTAAAAGTCCCTTTACCATGTACTCCTACTTACTTTGTAATGATTGCATGTTTTCCCTTTGGGCCCACTAAAGTGTTTAATTGCAATTACACTCATTTACATAGCAGATGAGGCTAATTGCTGGTATTAGTTACCAAATGTATGCTTGTATTGTGAGGGTAAAAAAATGCCCTACAGAAAAGAAAACGACTATGCCACTAATTAAGGAGCTATGAGTCAAAGTGAGCTTGTTCAGAGATGTAAATATAGAATCAAGGGCTTTCAGAGTTCTGCAGTGCATTTTATTATACCGCTAGTTCCCATATTCCAGAGATAACACTGGCAGACCTCATAGTACATACAACGAACTATTCTAATTTTCTCATAATCACTAAAGCTCAGACAGAGAGATCTAGATTTCTAAAATTTTTAATTAGATGTAAACATGAATGTCATATTAGGAAGGTTCTTTGTGTTTAATAGATACATTGAACTTATTATTTTAAGCAGTCCCATCACCTATTCTTTGGGGATAATTCCCAAGAAAATAATTTTTACTGTATTCAGTGCTCAAAGTGTTTTGCATCAATAGGCTTCACTTTGCATGCAATTATACAACAAGAACTTTTCAGATAATATGCCACTAAAGTGAATGTGAGAAGCATCAGGCCAAGTAGAAACCCAGATGAACAACAATGCGAGGATTTGGCTCTGGATAGCTTTCCTAATCTAAAACATCTTGTAAGATTTGCATCTATACCTCTGTATATGTACCTATATACAGAGAGACAGGGCTAGTCCTGAGTGATGGAATGATGATTTGTTAATTTCAGAAGGTTACTCTGAAAACAGAAATGTATACATCAGAATCCCTTGGACATGACTGAAAAGCTTACAATAAGCACTTAAAAATTAACACTTTATCAAACTGTGCTTTAATTTTTTTCATTTTCCTGGAAACCTATCAAATCTTGATAGCAGTTAAGCTGTGGGTATGCAGAACCACTTCCTATCATATTTAATATTATCTTCTTTTAGGTAGTTTCCCGTTAGTATACTATGTTTTTCCTCTGTTTTGCCTATGTTTGAAATTAAAATTCTTTTGATTTGGGAGTGGGTAGCAAGAAGCATCCTTTTCTCTCTATTTATGCATTACCTAAAAGGCTAGCAATTTGACTGGGCTCATGAGAAGGGTTCCCACATATTCTGGTAATACTATCAATATATAAATAGATGAACAAATAACAAGATATGTTAAGTCAACCAAGTTTCTTTCTAGCCATTCTTGGATTTATATCTCATTTTTTATCAAGCAGTAGTCATCACTAGTTGGACATCCGCTTACCAGGTGAATGAGGGCTCTGAACTTCAAAAGACATCACAGAGCCACAACTGTATAATTTTATAATGCTCCTGATCTATACCTCAGCTACAGAAAGCACAACACACTATGGTATTTACTTTATAAAAGCAATATTACTTTCTATTTCTGCAAAGATTGAAATTAGTTCAAATTAATCTCTGAATTTATCACCTTGTGTCCTAGCTTAATTACAAGTTGTTTCTTCCTCCAAGCAAGCAGTAATTGCCACCACCATGCAAAAATTAATTCCAACCTCACAAAAGTAAGCTTGCTTTTCTCCTGCCTTTCCGATCACCATTCTGATATGGAAAGCATTTAAGTCACAAAGGCTGATAGAAATGAGAATCTATCCCTCTTGCTTTTTTATTCTTGTTATTCCTAGATGCTTGTTTATACTAGCATTTGATTCATCAGTGTTCAGTTACCTACATGGGTCATTTCATAAAATAAGCCAGGCTGTGAGCCACATTATCAGTTGTTCCTTATTTTCTTTCTGAAAAGAAGATGAAAAAAAGTTTTAAACCACCCAAAATACATTCCACGGATGCCAAGGCCTCTCCCATCTGAGTGTTTATTCTTGTTAAATATATACCTTTGTAGTACTAATCCCAAATGGTTTGCTGACAGGGGTCATGCAAGTGTCATTTTTCAAACTTGTGTGAAAATCCATTTCAAGCCATCTTCCCCTCTTATATTTCACCTTATTTCTGGAGTACTCATGCAGCATAATTACTTAGCTGGAGCACAAAATGTAAACAGGACATCCTCTCAGATAGGAGATCCCAACATATTGAAAAGTATATGCTTTAGGTCTTACTCAGTTCTGGAAAGTATCCCAAGACTTCCACAAAAAGATACTGTTTCTGTTAATGTGGAACATAAGCTTAGCCCTTAACATAAAACAAAATGAAACAACATCTGTCCTTACAGTCTGATTGTTTGTTCCATCCTAGAATAATTACTCTTGCATGACAGCAGCCCCTGCAGGCTGTAGCCTTGCTTACTCTACTTTGCCCTGAAAGCATGCCCAGTGTTAAGAGATGAAATCACTGCATCAGAACTGCTAATGAACATTCATTTAAAAAGGCTTAGAGCTACAGCATAGTCACATTTTTATAACTATCTGGGATTTTTGATAGCATTTTGCCAAGTCAAATCAACCAAGGAAGATGTTTCCCAAAATCACAGGTTTCTAAACAAATCCCTGGATCTTCCAAGGGGAAAAGTGGTCAAGGGGGGAGAGAGATCAGTTTTTCACTCCTCTTCCTTTACAGGAATAAAAAGGATTTCTTCTTATGTTTGGTCATTATTTTAAGGCTTATTTGCAGTTTTTCTACCTAGTGGCAACACAAGCTCAAACGAGCATAAGAGAGACATGCTTTAGTCACTACCCCTCCAGATAGCATGGGGATGGTAGAAAGCCAAAATTGTCTTGTCCTGACAGAAGCCATTTATTTTCTGCCACTGTGACCAAAAATGGGTCAAAGTAACCGAGCTCCCAAAACTGAAAAATTACTCAAGAAAGGAAAGTACACACCAAAGGAGTGTAATATCTCCAGTTGTATTAACTTTTTCAATATTTTCCATAGATCTGGCACTAAATCAGTATGCACTTTAATCCCACTCCTGAACTAGTATATCTCTGACTGAACATCTCACTTTCTCTGGTCAGTGGATTTGCAGAAGAGATGCATAAGGTGATACAGATACAGACAGCCAAAAGACCATCTCCTTCTCTTGAGAGTATGGAGTCTGCTTGGAAGATTGTCAGAATACCCTTTTTAAAATTTTGTGCTACAGGGATCACAATAATCTAATCTAATCTAATCTAATCTAATCTAATCTAATCTAATCTAATCTGTCTATAGCCTCTCAGTGGCATTATTGAGATACTGATCACACATGCCTTGGGTAATGTTTACACCTAAGCACCTAACTGTGGATTATTGTTGCTAAGTGCTTTTCTGAACATGTAATTGCAAATTTCATTATGCTAGTAGCTATAGTCCTTTACTACCTTTTTCCATACAGTCAAACAACATGAAAGAGTGACACCCTTTGGTTTTACGTTAAATATGAAAATTCATGGCTCATAGTATCAGCCTAGTTTTCCATTGATATGCTTGTGGTTTTAGGCCCCATGTGGCTGATGAAGTGCATCTCCAGGTCAAGGTTCTCCTCTCATTGTGTACAGTATTTTTATTCTGAACTCTCCAAACTTTCTGTGATTACAGAAGATGTGATTTATTATCTTCTTTTATAGATCAGTTGCACAAACATTTCAGGTGTAAAATTTAATGAAGTAAAATACAGTATTTTCAAAAAGGAAAAAGAATAGTTTTTTTAGGATCAGTAATCTGATCCTAAAGTATGTTTAAATTTAAGAAAAAAATAATGTTCACTGAAACAAGAGCCAGACACCCACGTTGTCTATGTGCCTGAGAAATTGCTTTAGAGTAGGATGGAGCTTTTGTTGAGGGACCAAATTCTCTGCTTGTGTACTTATCAAAAGTACACAATAGAAGACTTACCTCTAAAGACTTATGGCTCCTAGGCAGATTCCTTACAGTCACACCATTCCTTTAGTAGGAGAGGCGCTGTGAAGAGAATAGTAGCCACAGCTCCTAGTGAGCACAGACAATAGCTCCAGAAGTTTTTGACAAAATTGTCAGTTCATCACCCAGCCACCATTTTCTTCCAGCAGTGGCCAAAAACTTAGCAATAAATGTTAGTAATTCAATTCCATGCCTTGAAAAAAGCAGTGTAGATTGTATCTATATTTTTACCCTTGTAACAGAAAGAATGGTGTCATGAGAGAATGTTCCTCAACTTTTTCTATTCGTTTGTCTATGCTCAAAAGCAGATCTTAGGATTTATAAGGCAGATGACCCACAAGCTGTAAATTGTATCTCATTTATTTCTATATGAACTCTGGCCTTGTCCATTTAACATTGCTATAGTTGCTCTGTGATGTGGAATGAACAGAAAAACAAAGAGCTAGAAGAAGGTAAAAGATTTGGCACCATCACCTTGAAATTGGTTGGCAGCCTTAATGTCATTATGTTATTTTAATGAGGATTTCTTTTTCAGTCTTTAAAACTTGTTGCCTCTCAGCTGCACTATTGTGTGAATCAGCCAAGTTGGAACTCTTCTATTATTGGTAAGACTACAACAGTCCAAATCAGCTGCTGCTTTATAAATGCTATGTGTAAAAGAAAGAACAAAATAAAAGAGCAATTTTATCAATTTTTTGTTTAATCAATAAGCCTATTTATTTTAAATGTCATATTTTTAAGTTCTTTACATATCTGTCAAGTGTTCAACAATTAGCCTTGCCATAACTTTGCTATGCTTTTGCTCTCATTTTCATTCATAGATTCAGCAAGATTTGGACACACAGCAAACAGCACTGGTAACATCTGAACATCTTCTAATTAGCAGGAAAACCATAATCTTTTTGGACCTATGCCAAACATCTGAGAGCCGGAAGCAAAAGAAGCTTTCCTTGAGAAGGCTTTCAGTAGCAGAAATACCTTACAACCAATAACCCAGAGAGACCACAAAGTGCTAGCACAGTCCCCCAAAGAGCATAGTACCATGTGTAGAGGGATGTAGGCAGGGCAGCCAGCGGACACACTGATTCAGATGTCCCTCTTGAAACTTCCAGTTGTAAAACTTCTGTGGAAGTCCCATTGGTGATTAAAAATGTTTTTCATCCCTTCAGGAGGACAGCTGCGGAAACGTCCCCTCCCCTCTGTAAAATGAATCACCCCTGGATAGAGTGGGTGTAGCTGTTTGTACCTCTCTTATCATACTAAGGATGTGCTAATATCTTGACCTGCAAACCACAGGACCACCCAGGCCTTAGCAACTAAACTGAAATGATTGTTATGATTTATGTTGGGAAGTTTCCTCTGCAATATAGCCACTCTTGAAGGAGATGAAGAAAACATAAATTTCCCTATTTAATTTGGAAATAGAAGAAGTTGATGAAGTATACTGTAAAAACCTTTCAAAAATGAGGGTGATAGCTCAAGACATGGTCTCAGAGATGGTATACTTAGACAAAGATTGTCAAGGACACAGAATAATGCATAGTCACTTGACCCGAAAGGAAGTTTAAACTCTCAAAGTGGGGAAGTAAAGAAAAGGCCACATGTAGAGCCTGAGCAGAAAAATCAGTCCTGGCAAGAAGGGTTTATATGTCTAGATCATTTCCCCCTAGTGCAGTCTTCCAGGCAAGCAAATTTGGTGGAGTCTAAATCCTCTTCCTTGTCAACCAAAAATGTTCTCTTTGAAGATCAGAGCCCAAGTCAGACAAAAGCTTTATGCGTTGGCTGAAGGTATTGACACAACCTTGTGACAATGGAATTATTGGATATCCTACTATGAAAGATATCCTAAAAAAAACTAAAATTATATCCATTTTGCTTTCCTTTTAAATGCTCATGGGAGTTGCTGTTCATAACTAAGAGTATTTCAAAATGCCAGAACAGGATTGCAAACTGTTTTACAGGTTCTGAAATGTTCTTATTATACATAATATTTCTATTTGAATCCACAGATATAATAAAGAGTATCTGCTTAGAAGAAGCAAACTGAACCTATAATTGTAGTAAAATATATGCCTAGAAATTAAAAAAGTATCACAGATAAAAACAGGTATTTCTCTAAGGTCAAGTACATCACACCGTCAGCTAAAAGGAATATGATAAACTGGAGTGACCGATGTCTTCTGATCATTCCCAGCAACACTAATTAGTACTCTCAGTACTGTTGTTTTACACCAATACCTGAAAGATATATCTGGTGCACATTATGTGATATATGAAGATAACTAGAGGGTCTCTTTCCCTTTAACGAAACAAATTTAGAAGTCAGAAGACCCGAGTCACTCCATATTCCCACTGCTAGAGAACACATGAGAGCTGATAACATGAATTACATGATTCTAAAGGGAAAGTAAGATACATAAGGATTTAACATGTACTAAGCAGCATGACTTACGATTTGCACACTTATGACAAGATCAGCGTTAGGAATACACTAGTCTAATGTGTCGTGGGAGCAGAGTTTACATAACTTTTGAGTATTCAGGGAGATAGTTAAAATCAAAGGCTGCAGGGCCTCAGTTCCCTGAAAATCATTCACTGGCAGTGTAAACCTCTATCAGTCACAGATCGATAACAGTTTATCAGGCATTCAATATAAACTCGCCTTCAGAAGATTACAAATTTAAACAAATCCAGAACATGAAGCATCTTTCAATTGTGAACCTTTTAATGGATGTTTTTAACCAAAACACTTGTAGAAAGCCAGGCCTTGCCAGGTATCCAGCAAAAGCTGTATATTTCCAACAAAAGCAGAGATTGGCTTCTAAAATGGAAGACAGCTATTGGACAAAGCTGTATTGACAACATATTTTCTTGATTAGACAAGGGGAATTCTCCAATGTCAGTAGCTTCCAGGACATGTCCAGGATCAATGGGTCAGAGAACCCCCATACCCTCTTTAAGAATACACAGCTTCAACAGCTTTTTCCCTTGGCTGCATCCATTTAACTGTTTCTTTGAGCAAAAAAACTATTAGTTGAAAGTTTAGCAAACCCTGCACATTGGTCTGCATCCAATCCATATTCAGTATGCATTAAGGCTTCTACTCACTATCTGAGTGGTTGATAAGGCAAAATAGTCAGCTCTTTACCATCTGATGCTTGTCTTTGGCATAACCTGAAAACTTATTACCTTTCCTTAGTCAACTTAGAGCTGCCTGTGTACAGCAGGAGGCTGAAAGAATGTATTGAAGAGCTTCAGAATATGGGCTACAGGAAATCTTGCTTCATTGTTATAAGAGTTTACCCATGGCTGACTGCTCTGTTCTTTGCTATACCTTACAGCAAAAAGCAATACATATCCACAGCTCAGTCTGCGTTTATCTTTATTTTCTCTGGTGGCTATGCTAAGACATGGATATATATATATCTCCTTTTCTTAACATCTTCAGACTATAACCTTCTGCAGAAATAGAGGACAGGAAACCAGGGATGACAATACATGAATTATCATAGCAACAATGATCAGAACTTTTCTGATAAAGCCCCAAGATTAAGTTCAGCTTCTTTATAATACCAGAAACATTTGCTATCTGGGGATTACAGTTATATCCTGCAGTGGCACAAGGACAGACATCTGTGATCTAATATTGGTTTGCATGTGTTTTGCCACATTAATTGACTCAATAAAGTAAATATGATTACTGAGAGGGAAAGAGAGAGACAGGAACAGAAAGAAAAAGTGACATAGGCAGGGAGGAAAAGAGAAAGAGCATATTGCATGATTATATATATTATTGAAATATTATGTAATACCTTCAATATATTCAGGAAAATTATGATTAATTTCCTGACCTGACAGTATTTTATTTGAAAAGGGAATTCTTTCAAAGTGGTCACAGGATTGTTAGGGAACATTGCCTTAAGTTACATGTATATCCATACATCTATGTAAACTGTAATTTTAAAAAACCCTCTGTTCCCTAGTCCATTGGTGGACAGAAGGAAGGAAAGAGATCACGGGAAAGGAATGTTTAAATAGTTTCTTTTTTTTCACTCACAGATGGTGTGCAAACTACTGAAAAATAAAGCCCCAGCTGACATTGTATAGCAGCTGTGTAGAGTGTAAACTATAGGAAGAAATGTGGCCCACTGGATAGACTGTTTTACTAGAAATGAGGGAACTCTGGTTCTAAGCCTGGTTTCCTATTTGCAAAATGCCTATGATTTTGTTAAAGAAATCTCCGTGCCTCAGTTTCTTCTTCTGGACACCTGGAAAAGTTAGATGTTTTACTTAATGAAGAGAACTACAGAGACAAATTATGAAAACATTTTTCTGGGAAAGCCCTCTGAAAACATAAAACATTTGACATGCTTATATGAAGAAAACTAGTTTCTTTCACTACTTTAGAAAAAATGTTTTGGGTGATCAGAATTAGTATGTTGTGATACTGTTAATAAGCCTAAGATTTTACTCAAAACTGAAAGCAAAAGAGATTCATAAAGTTCATAAAGCTTTATATTTTTGTCCAGAAGACCAAGATTTTTCCTCCTTACATATTTTTGTCTGCAAATATTCTTTCTGTAATGAGGTTGACTTTCTTCTTTTTCAAGTTGATACTGTCTTCAGCCTATGTCATTATGTCAGTCTACTCTGCTTTTAAGATGGTTTCATATTTTTTCTTTTGATTTTTTTTTTACCCTCCTTACTCAGTCATTGTCTTGAAGCCCTGGGAAGCATTTGTATAACCACAATGATCACAACTTGTCTGGAATGTCATAGTTGCATTTCTACTTAGGATAAATCAGAACATAACAATATTGATGTGATATATGTCAGTTTCCAAAGTATTAGGGCTAGCTTCAGGGCCTACCTTGATTTTGATCTATTTTTTTTTTTAAACAGAACAGGAAGAATCTCTCCAACAGCTACTACATTTTTTTCCTATCAGGCCTTTATGAAATAGCCACACTAAATTTTCAAAGTAGCTGTGAAGATAATATTGTGCCTCTCTCTGAAGCTTTGGAGCCTTTCAATGATATCAGCCTTGAAAGGAAGCATGTGCAAGTTTGAAGTTGTGATGATTGTGTTAAACTACTGCATTTTTGATATTCCAGATTTTCTGTTTATCTACTGGATTTGTGAGGGTGGGGAGGAAATATGGCTGTGATATGATTCAAGTTGGTAGACATAAAAGAGCAAGAGCTTTCCTCTTGGATTCTCAATTTTCCCCTTTACTCTAAAAGACTTCAGGACTCATTCTCTCTGTGAGGATTTACACCTGAATGAAACAACACCTGTGCTATGACATTCTCATAGATAATGCTGTGTATTTACTTTACTTAGCATAGCTTTTTCTGTTCATTAATCTAAGGTAACAGTTAATTTCCCTTGAATATAGCAGTTAAGTATGATGAGGTTGAGGGACTTTTTGTGCTGTGAAAGATTTGTGCTATAAATTAAATCCTTATTAACTATCTTGTCTAGTATGTTCATGGCACAAAGGGACATGATAAAACAAAACAACATAGACGCCTTCGTAATACTACCTTGTGAAATAATTCCATCACATATCATGTTATCAATATTTAAGACTGCCTAATAATATAAATTATACTAGACATATACATAACTGTAAAGTACATGTGACATCAGATTAGTTAACATAAAATAACTGAAGAAAATTTACTTATTGCTGCAGTAGTAGTGGATATGCAATGTTTATCATACTGTACAGATTAAAAGTTATGATTGCTCGGGAACATTTCTCAGTTAAATGGTATGTGTCAGCCAAAACACTGCAACCAATAGCAAAGAAAGGAATGTATTTTGTTCCACCATCCTTTTCTCTTTTTATTCTTCTTCTGAACTAGCTCTCCACTGTAGCCCAGAGGATACTTTATTTATGTCCCAACAGCTCAGGGCCTACAAACCAATTTATCATGTTCCTGCCTTGCATCATCGTCTGTAAATTAATGACTTCTGCTGCAACTTTCTGAATTCTGTTTGCTATTATGTAGATTAATACAATAAATATGCATTTGTGTGTATATGTGTGTGTGAAAAAACACATTTATGGAGTACATTGTTATGTTCCACAGCCAGCTTCATCCAGGATCTGTAATTTAGCATTCAGTAAATACAAATGATTCTCCAGTACCACAAGGAAATTTTGTGTCTGTGTTCTACTAAAAGTCATATAAATTTTTCACTTAAATGCTATAAAAAAGATATTAGCTTACACTGCCTTTTTCATGTGATAATTTAAATCAAATTCATAGCTTTCTGTTACATATATTTTCTCAACATTCACATATGATAGGGTTAGAAAGTCTGAAATAAAGTTGCAGACTTGGATTCCTTTGGGTCTTTTCTTTGATGATTTGTATTAGATGTCAATTCAGTACAATTCTGAATCTTTGTATTTTACAGTTGTATGTGTTTTTTAAATAGGCATAAGAAAAAAGACAACGTTTTTGAAAAGGGTAATCAAAAGTACTGTGAACCACATTCTGTAAAAAAAGTTGTCAGAGTTAAATTAATATTGAGAGACAATTTAATCACTTGAGTTGCATGTTTAATCACATGACCTTTTCTGCAAGCACGGGAAAAATTTTGACTAGCACAAGTAACCTCTCTGGGCTGAGTGGAATGAGTCTAGTTTGTAAGTATTAACATGGGACTAAGTATTTCCAGGATCAGGCTCATAAACTGTTTAATTTATAGGGTAGTGAGCAGTATGCTTATCTTTTTGACACAAACAAGAAAAGAGGGTAGATTCCTGACTGTATTCCACTGTCTTAACCATTTTATTTAAAAAAAATCCCCAAGCAACAACATGAAGAGTTCCAAACAGGAAATTAAAATCGTACAAAATCTTTAAAATTTTGGCTTTTTTGAAGGCCTTCACATCCCTGCTTGGAATGCACTCACTAAGGTTTAATTCTGTAGGTCTTTTCTGATTCTGTAGATATTTTCCATACCCAGTTTAAGTAATTGGACAAATAAAAAACTGGCAGAAACTAATGAATTAATAGAAAAGTATAGCACAACTTTCTAACTAAATTGAGTTAAAGAAATGAAATAAAAACCCCTTAACTACTTCAGTTGCTTGTATCTGGTCTTATTTCATTATTTGCTATCTGTTTTGATAAGCAGCCTTCCTCACCGATGAGGCTATAAGATCATAATGTCATTCAATAACTCTCACACCCTTTCCTGCTATTTGCCCAGTGCAGGAAACTAAGGGTTTTCTTGTCGTGTGGACACAGAGGAAATATCCAGCAACCAAATACTGACCCTTGCATGCAAACAGGTCCATATCCTCTTTCCGCCTGACAACTTCCTTCCTGCCTGCTGGGAACAAATCAACTCTTCATTTTTTTCTGAAGTTCTTTATATGGGCTACTGAGAAAACCCTTGGGTAAGGACAAACATTTTATTAATGTAAACTTTATCTAACAGCTGGATACTTATGGTAGCCAGGCCCAAATTTACAGTAGAGAATTGTTTGCTTCTTTTAACTTTAATTGTTGCTGCAGCTGAATCACTAAATGCTCTGTGCCAGGGATTAACATAAAGAGTTTACTGAGATGTCTGGCTTTATCTTAACAAAGACATATTTGCATTTCTGACATTTTATGATAGGTTTAACTTAGGTCAGATGAATCTTATTAGGTCTTTCCACTGCATTTTTCCACATTGAAGAGAATATAGCAGTCTTTTACTGCATGAAGAATGGAGGTTTTATCTCCTGTCTGAGACAGTCACTAAGAAGTAAACTCTCTCTTGAATGATATTACCGATCACATGAAAAGCAACAAACCAACCAACAAACTGTTCAGAGTTGATAGCAGTGAACCAGTTTCATAGGACTACATTTTTTTTTCCTGGGATCAACTATATTATTTATTCTTCACATGAGATCTTGATTTCAGAATGTAAAAGGAAGGTCCAGGCCACAATCTGTCTTATTCCCATTGTTCAGTTACTTGGGAAGTGTCCAGTAGCACCACACAGACTTGTCATTCTGTGCCTTTGGAAGAACCTTAGGAGTCGGTAACTAAGTTCTCAAGAAATTCTCCTTCAGTCAGGTGATTAGGTCTGTGCCCAGGCTACTTGTCACTTTAAAATAATTTCATTCATGCTTAGCTTCAGAATTGTTCATTATACCATGACAAACTGTATTAATATATGCCCATTGGAAAGCATGTTTTAGTGGAATTCATACATTTATACATGTGTGTTCCTCACATCAGATAATCATAGAATCATAGAAGGTTTGTGTTCGAAGGGACCTTTAAAGATGGGACCAACTTCTTATCTATTCTCATGTACAACTTAAGAGTATCAATGTAAGCATTAGTCAGCAGAGTCATAAACTTCTATGTATGCACTCTGCTGCATTGTGATACACTGCAGGGCAGCTGTAAGCAATCTCTGCCACAAGGAATTTCGTCAGTGTGCTCTGAAGTTTCTGTGAATATGTCTTCATTTGGTAGCAGAACAAGACTGCTAGTCTGAAAGAAACTCGAATCATCACTGATAAATATCAAAGAAGTTGGGCAGGGGAAGACCGAAAGAGAAAGGAGCAAGAGAGGGAAATGTCATATACAAAAGTGAAAGTCATTAGTACATATTGAAAGTTATCATTACTATATTATAAGTGTGAACGATATACAACATAGATGATTAAAACAATATATCAATAAATACATTTCATATGATAAAGAATCTTTAGAAATATTTTACTTAATTGTATTTGTCAAACTTTTACAGTTATTTTAATTACACAGCTGGGGTTGTTTAGCCTAGAGAAGAGGAGGCTGAGGGGAGACCTCATTGCTCTCTATAACTACCTGAAAGGAGGTTGTGGAGAGGAGGGTGCTGGCCTCTTCTCCCAAGTGACAGGGGACAGGACAAGAGGGAATGGCCTCAAGCTCTGCCAGGGAAGATTTAGGCTGGACATTAGGAAAAAAATTTTTCACAGAAAAGGTCATTGGGTACTGGCAGAGGCGTCCTAGGGAGGTGGTTGAGTCGCCTTCTCTGGAGATGTTTAAGGCACGGGTGGACGAGGGTCTCAGGGGCATGGTTTAGTGTTTGATAATAATGGTTGGACTCAATGATCCAGTGGGTCTCTTCCAACCTGGTGATTCTATGATTATTTAGATTAATCATATTTCTTCTTCTATAAAAATGTCTGAACAGAAACAGTATAAAGTACGGTCTGTATTTTAAAGGACTGCAGCAAATTTTCATAAGTAAATCCTTACTCACTGTCAATGTCTCCTTTAGTTTAATCTTAATCTAGAAGACCTTATTCTGTATTAAATTATGACCAAATAATCAGGTAAAAAATACAGAAACCTTATAAATTGACATTCATAAATCAGCTATCAATAAGATGACTAAATGGTACTGGAAACAAAATTGCGAAAATATTATACTTTAATTACTAGTATCAATGATTATTACTAAGTCTCAGTAGCCTCAGAAATTTCAGTGTGAAGTAGATGAGCAGTTTTCATACTGCAGTTACTCAGAGGAAGGATTATTTGCTTATTGTTTCACTTTTAAAAATGCTTAATATTAGAGGTATCTGACAACTGGGTACACCGACTTATTTCTCTTCTAGCATCTAGAACCCATACCAAAGGTCTGATGGGCTGTATGTCAGCAAAACAAAAGAAGCTGAATTCCTGACTTTGCAGACAGAGTGAACGAGGAGCAGTGGGTCAGTTCTTGGACCGTATCCATGGCCCTGCTCCAGAGCCCAGCAGGGACTCACCAGAGCTTGGGCTTGTACCCACTCCGGGCTGACCTTTGGCACCATTTCCTTTGTGGACTCCTCAGATCCCTGTTGTGGCCCCATCTTTCCCTTTGTTCCTGGCCAGAGTCCTGGGTTGGACCCTGAACTTGGTTTATTCCCCGGCAGTACTGGGGTCTGTTAATAGGTCTGTGTGCAGAACCCACAAGACAGAGCCTGTGGTGGATGAGGGCATAGCCTGCCCCCGAATCGCCCTTGAGGCCGCATCCCTCATAATCCTTGACAGTTGCTCTCAAACTGGAGTGCTTCAATCTGTAAGTGAATGGAGGCAGAGACGGAAAAACTGTGTAATTTGCTGAATGAGACCATTCAGAAGAACTAGAGCATAGCAAAACCGAAAATCAGTACTTTTCACCGATATCTCTACAGGTAGGCTGGGGAAATCACTATCAGAAAAAACTGTTGGATTAAAAACAGGAGAGGACATTTATATGGACAACAAGAATAGATGGCTATAAAGTTGTTATTACTCGAAAAGAAAAGAAAGGCAAAAAATGAGAGCATTTAAGGTAATTGAATGGTTGGACTTGATGATCTGGTGGGTCTCTTCCAACGTGGTTATTCTGTGATTCTGTGAATTCTTCAGTGTTTAAAATAGTTTTTGCATGAGATCTTAAGTCATTCAGCTGCAAAAATTTCTTCTTTCATATGAAAGACAAAACACTGCAAATACTTTCTCAGATCGAGCAGGCTCCAAGTCTGAGCTGGTTTAGCAATTACTGTGTCCAATGTTTTACAGTAAATGCTTTCCTAGCAAGAACATAATGAAGGCTAAATTGCTTTTTCGGTTATAGCTGAAAAATTTGAAATAACCACCCAGGTTAAAATACTACCCTTACAACAGGTTAACCTGCATTCCTTAACATGACAGCTGTGGTGTGAATTTCTGTGCCGTATATGCTAGTTTTACAAGTGAAGTAATTTAATAATTCAAGGGAGGTATTGTTGAACCTGAGAAGCTGCACATTAGATTTTGCTTTATCAACATAGTTTTCTTCAATAGACTGAGATGATTTCAACTTTACAAGCTATATTGACTACTTAGAGAAGACACAGTCATTTCTCCCTTCTTCCTGTAGTTAATTATACCCAGAGTAACTCATGAGTTATTGTGTAGCCATATCATTCTGAGTAATGAACTAGAGAGAATTACAGCTGAAGAACAGAATAAGGGCACATCTACTCTGGCATCACAGAAAAAAGATCTATTAATCATTGCAAGTACCAGGGATGAAATCCTGACACAGTTGAACCCAGTGGAAGCATTTTCATTAATATGATTAGGATTTCTCCTGAGTTTTTTATGTATTACTACTTATGTGAATCTCACCAAAAGATAGGCTGGTCATATTTAAACTGTGGAATTTTTTGTTACTGTTCCTTTAAAATCTATGAACAAAAGTCACGTGGCTGTGAGGTGTAACTTAAAAACGAACACTTTTCATGTAAGTTATGTCCTTTGAAATCATTAAAAAAAAAGGCTCCAAAAAGCAGCACTGCTCATACTTAAAGCACTTCAGTATTGTCTACACGTATTTTCCATTTTCTGATCTTCATATTAGTGTTCTATAGTATGGTATTTTTACTGATACAGTTGATAACTTTATGCCACGGCTAATCTACTGGCCACATACAGATCTATTGGCATTAAAATTATGAACTCAAAATTACTTTTTTTTGTTTAAAAGAATCTAAACACGTTAAAATTTTACTATTATATCTATACCACTAAATCTTCATATTTTTCTTCTGCTTGTGTAAGACAAAAAAAAAACCTATTTTAAAAGGAATTCAAAGTGACATTTGTTTGTGGTTTACAAAAAGCAATAGCAAAAAACCAACCAACCAAACAAATCACTTTCTTACTCAAATATGTGTAAAAGTCAAATTATTAAGTAATGAACATTTTGTAAGTTTTGTTTTGAGACAGTATATATAAAATCTAATTTATGAACAGAGAAACAATCCTGTTCTGTCTCCTGGTCAAACTGATATGAAGACAATTAATTATTGCCAAAGGCCTCTTTCCTTTTATGTCTACAAAGGGAAAAGCACAATGGCAATAAAACCTAATAGCATTTTTTTTTGCTGGAGCAGGAGAATACTACCATTGATTGGCCCGTAGTCCCACCTGCTTTTTCAGTTGCACATAATAATGTTCAATTCATGTTTAAATTGTTTTCTCAATTAAATATTGACTTTCACCTTTGAGGTTGTTGTATTTCAACATTAAACTCTGGATACTCCCAAGTAGAATGCTATGTGTACATACATCTATTACTGCTTATAACTATCACTTCATCACTTATGTAGAGTAATAGCAGTTAATATTTATGCTGGGGTAGTGCCTGGAGGAATCGGTCAGGTTACGGCAACAGTAAAATAATATAAAGTATATAGCTGTTAATTGAATAAAGTGCAACTCAAAAATAGTCAGAAATCTGTTGTTTTCATGATACCTCTATGCACTTTGTGACAGTAAAAGAACAGAATTAACAGTTATTTTGCTATTTATAAAGTAGATCACTATATTGGATAGAAAGGAGATGAAATTCTCTCTTCTGTTAAGTTTAAGAGTATGATCACAATTGTAAAAATGCAAAATACTTCAGCATTTAGTGGTGCTCAGGAGAAAATCTGTGATTTTTTTTCTGTAGATTTTATTTGTGTTCAAGGAAAAAGAAAAAAATCCAAACAAAACAAATAAGCTCCTGTTGTGGTTTAGCCTAGCAGCGAAGTATCAGAGTATCACATTCACTCACCGCTCTGACCCCTGATGGGGTGGGGAGGACAATCAGGAAGTAAAGACAAACTTGTGAGTTGAGGAAAAGGTAGGTTAATAAGACAACAAAGGAAGAAAGAATAACAACAGCAGCAACAACAACAACAATAATAATAAATATACAAAACAAGTGGCGCACAATACAAATACTCCCTACTTACAGAGACCAATACCCAGTCTATTGCTGAGTAGCGATCCTCAAGTAGTGAACCTTGGCACCTGGCCAATTTCCCATTTATATACTGAGCATGATGCCACATCATATTGAATATCTCTTTGGCCAGCTTCAGTTAGGTGTCTGGCTATGTTCCCTCCCAGCTTCTTGTGCACCTGTACACTTGCAAAAAAGGGAAAACTGAAAAAAAGTTCTTGATTTCTTAGCAACAACTAAGAACATCTGTGTATTATTAACATTCTTATCACACTAAATGTAAAAACCAGCATCTGCTGAGAAGAAAATTAACTCTATCCAAGCCGAAAGCAGGACACTCAGTTCTTAATCAAGTCTTGCAACTGCTCCTACACATCACTATATCTTAATGTTATGGAAAAATAATTTAATGGAAGAAGATAAATCACAGAAGAATTCTTTTCTGTAGTCCATAATATTTTGCAATTCTAACTGTTATTATGAGCTTGGGAAAAAAATGTAAATCAATAAGTCTTACATAAGGATGAATCTATTTAAAAGTGAAAATATTGCTAATCTATTTTAAAGTGAAAATATTGCTAAAATAAATTGCTGCCTTGAAATATAAAATAAAATTCCCTTTGCAATTTTGTATTTCAAAGCTTTCCTGGAACTGAAGATTGACAACTCACAATTTCACTTGGTCTTTCTGATACTATTATTGTCAGTGGTTTTAATACATTTTACGTTGGTATATTCCCCAGATTAGAACTGTACATTTACAGAAGTTTCCTTTCTATTTGATCAAACCGCAGTTGTCATCACAATTCTACCCTTATTTACATATTGATTATACTTTTTGAAAATCTAATTGCTTAATTCAGACTCTATTTCATTTTAAACAATTTCTTCTTTCTGGCCTTCTTCACATCCTTATTTATCTCATGTAGCAATAGAGAATAATGATGTTAAACACTTCACTTACTCTGGCTGCTTCCTTATTTTTAATACATCTGCAACTTTCTTGTTCCGAAGGACTTCCGTGCTTCAACATCTCTGTCTTTATCTGCTGCAGATGCGCAAGACTGTTACTATACTTCTGCAGTTTTTTCCCAAGGACTCAAGTATTCTTTGACATACATGTAAGAAATTGGCAATATGATATAAACAGACTGATTAGAAGATATGATATAAATTGTCTAAAGATATAATTACTTTAGCTAATAGCAAAAGATTCTTAAACTGAATAAAACTATTTCCATTTTCCTTGTCTTTGACAGTCATCTTCAGTTGGATATATTTCTTAGGCATGTAAAGTGACACAAAAAACCAGCTATGAAATATGTTAAGGCTTATAAATGTAATCAGAGCTTCAAATCCCTTAAAAAATGTTAAATATTTAGTGGTGAAGACAGCTACTTTTACACTCCTAGAACTTTATTTTCCTCCATTTATTCAAGTGTGCCAGTGATCAAGCATGTCAGTGTTGTAACTTCCCATTTGTCTCTCTTATTTTCTTGTTAAAGAATTTTGAGAACTAAAAAATATTGATCATATATCTAGGCTGACAAATAGCATAAATACTGTAGTTTGTACTTAGAGTGAGATCATCAAGAGAGACAGGTCTATTGGTATTAGCATAAAAAGAAGTCTTTCCAAAATTAACTGACTGAGCATGAGAATGTATGTGTGAGAGAAGCTTGCCCATCTCTGCCCTGTACATAAGGAAAGGATTCATTACTTTTATTAGGTATTAATCACATCTAGCAAACAAATACCCCCCTTTTTAGGGAAAAGGGAAGTAGGAAAAAATATTTTCATAAGATTAAAATAAGTACACTGTACATATATGTAAAATCTGAATGAAGTTTGTGTAGCAATAACTATCAGTAACCTTTTTTCTTAAAGTATTGAGCATATTTTGTCTGTAATAAGCTTCTTCTGTAAACCCATAAGCTTGCACCAGTAGTGAATCAGGGTCACTGAATGATTCATTCAGTAGACTTTTCCAGGAGTGTCCAAAAATAATAATAAACAATAAAACAAAGAATATTTTTTAAAATCATCATTGACAAACTGATGTATTTCAATAATAAGGACAAGAATTTTTCATTCAGTCAGTGAAATTTGATAAACATGAATTTCTACATTTATTTGGTTTCTAATGATCAGTAAGGAATTTTTATTCCTCTCAAACTAGAAGAAAATAATAAAATAAAATAAAAAATTGATTTCTGGCACACACAAAAAATTGTTTATTTTCATGGATGATATAATTAGACTTAAAATCCACAAACAACGAAAATACAACTCAATATATTCCCTGTCCCACTCAGGTCACGAAGTCAATCATAAACATTAACTGAAACAAAATTTTCCATGCGTAAATCAAAGGAAGTACCACTGAAATAACTTAAACATTGAAAGAAAGCTTGGAGTCTTTCTACACCAATGTTTGATTATGTGGGGCAATGTCAAGAATTCAACAGAGTTCTTGTCCAATCAGTATTTCTAGCAATTTTGTTCCCTCAAAAGTATTTAAATACTATTCGAACAATTAACATAAAAGAAAATTCAGCACTTTATAGGATTTATTATATGTAGAATTTAGAGAGCTCTTAAAGATTATCACAGAAGACAGAAAATTCCATACAGTCACTATTAACAGAGTGTTATATGGTGATACAAAATATTGAACTGCCAGAAAAGAACAGCAGAGCTATAGAATTCATACAGAATTCTACATGGTTGAAGGCCTATGCAGAAAATGGTACTGGCACCATATTTCTTCTTTCCAGCTGTTGAAACTGGGATTAAAGATATGTAGAGCCCATCTTCCTTTTTCTTCAACAAGTATGCTCATTGTATCTCCTTAAGAGCTACCATCAGCTTTCAGGCATGACTTTAAACTGGTTGGTGCCCTATGAGAATTAGTTTTTCAGAGAGAACATTCTTTTTCACTTCTGCTTTCTGGTAGTGAGAAGAGATAGTTTGGGATTGCAAAGGAAATGATTAAGGTTCACTTTTGGTGGCACGGACTACCTTTGTTATGAACTGTTTTCAGATAAGTAGAAGAGAATTGGCAGAAGCCATGTAGATAACACAATCAAACATCCATGTTGTTCCTGCTATTTTGATGGTATGAATACAATGGAAGATGATTAATGTGATAAGATCTGTATTTTCATCTGTCACTTCAGTCCTGGATGTTGCAACATCTTATTCACAAGAAGCACAAGCTCTGAAAGGAATCATATCTACTAAATATATTTGTTTTAGTTTTGATTATAATGTCTCTAACTACCTAGACAGCCTGATGCTAACCATTCATGAGTGACCAAGTCATGAGTGACATTACAGAAACCCACAAAGATAAGTCCTGTGTTCTTAAGCATGGAAGTGAACATGACTGATTGAAAAGCTTTTAGACATAGGGTAGAATGCAGCCAGGAATAAAGCTACCTAGTTCTGTTCACCCTTCACATCAGCATCTTTCTCAAGGTGTTTGCGAATCATAAGTGATTCTTCAGAACAAGCACACTTTCAGGCATGAAATTTCTTACCTGGTAGAAGCATCCTATATGCAAAAATTTTTTTCACCAACACTTTCTCCCAAGGACATCTGATGAAGCAATGACCCTTTTAATAAGTGTTTCAAAGGAATCAAAGATAAAATATATGCCAATGGGAAATGGCAAAGTAATGTCCCTGCAGCTTTTAGAAGGGTAATGTTTGCCAGATAGATGCCTCAAAATAAAAAAAAAAAAGCTTGTTTTGTGTCCTTTTATGGATGACTTGCACAATCCAGAGAGATTTGAATGAATCTGATCTGTTGCATCCAAAATATGTTAATTTGTCCTTTCTATGCAACATTTAAGTAACTTACTCCTACGGATTGTTTGTCAATACCTTTAATACATGATAAAATAGAAATGAGTGTTTAGTTTACTATATCAGAGTTTTCCAGAAAAAAAGCTTGAAAAATCAAGAGTGTGAAAGCACTAAGAATTTGTTTTAGGACTTGTATTTCTTCTGTGCCACTTGGTAGAGAAAAAAATCAGTAAAACTTGTTCTTCTGAGAGACATACAAGTATGACAAACATTTCCTTTACCAATGCATCAAATCACTTATCATAAAATCATAGAATCACTAGGTTGGAAAAGACCCACTGAATCATCGAGTCCAACCATTCCTATCAAACACTAAACCATGCCCCACAGCATCTCATCCACCCATCTTTTAAATACCTTCAGGGATATTTAAATACCTCATCCACCTCCCTGGGCAGCCTATTCCAGTGCTCAGTGACCCTTTCCATTAAAAATTTTTTGCTGATGTCAAGCCTAAATTTCCCCTGGTGCAGCTTGAGGCCATTCCTCCCTGTCCTGTACTCTGTCACTTGGAAGAAGAGACCAGCTCCCTTCTCTCCACAACCTCCTTTCAGGTAGTTATAGAGAGCAATAAGATCTTCCCTTCTCCAAGCTAAACAATCCCAGCTCTCTCAGACGCTCCTTGTAAGACTTGTTCTCCATCTCTTTCACCAGCTTCGTTGCTCTTCTCTGGACTCGCTCCAGAGCCTCAACATCCTTCTTGTGATAAGGGGCCCAGAACCGAACACCTTATTTGAGGTGCGGTCTCACCAGTGCCAAGTACAGAAGGAGAATAACCTCCCTGGATATCTGTCATCATGATATGAGGCACAGTTTATTTTTGCTAATTCTTTTAAACCTGTGAATCTAAAATAACTACTGGTGGAAACTGAACTACTGTGTTAGCTTTTGTTTGGCTGTCATGAGGCAGATGCTATCCTTGCAGCCACTATGTACTAGCAATGTAAGGCAAGTGTAAGAGTTCCCAAGAGAGCTTGGAATACTCATTGGGATCTTGTAAGTTAAATCTTCAGAAACTAACTGCGTAGATAATTTCTTCTGAGTGTTCTGTGAGTGCACAGCATTTCAAAAGACACTGAGAACTAAGCTCTATGGAACCAATTTTTATTTGGTGGCTATTTATTCCTTCTTAATGAGGGAGCTACTGAAAAACACCTGAAAGACAAAACAGTCATTGGTCCCAGCCAGCATGGGTTTATAAAAGGGAAGCTCCTGCATGACAAACTTAATTTCCTTCTATTACAAGGTTATCCACCTAATTGGCCAAGGAAAACCAGTTGATGTAATCTTTCTGGATTTCAGCAAGGCCTTTGACACAGTGTCTCACAGTATTCTCCTAAACAAAATGCCCAGCATACAGCTGGATAAGCACATAATGTAGTGGGTGAACAATTGTCTGATGGATGGGGCTCAAAAGATCATACTGAACAGGGTTACCTAGGTCTGGTGACCAGCCATTAGCAGGGTTCCGCAGGGATCCCTCTTAGGACGAGTACTCTAATATCTTCATAAATGACCTGGATTTAGTAAACTCAAAGCTTTACTGATCAGGTTTGCTGATGACACGAAATGGGGGGAACCTGTTGATGCTCTTGAGGGCAAAGAGGCCCTGCAGAGGGATTGAGAAAAACCGGAGAGCTGGGCAGTCACCAACCACATAAAATTAAACAAAGACAAGTGTCAGGTCTTGCATCTGGGACACAGCAACCCTGGATACACATACAGGCTGGGGAGCAAGAGGCTGGGGAGCAGCCCTGTGGAAAGGGATCTGGGGGTTCTGATTGACAGCAATTTGAACATGAGCCAGCAGTGTGCCCTGGCAGCCAAGGCCAACCATTTGCTGTTGTACATCAAGCATAACATTGCTAGCCAGCTGAGGGAGGTGATTGTCCTGCTCCACTCCACACTGGTGCAGCCCCACCTCAAGAATTGTGTGCAGATTTGGGTGCCACAGTATAAAAAGGATATCAAGCTACTGGAGAGTGTCCAGATGAGGGCCACGACGTTGGTGAAGGATCTAGAAGGCAAGCCATATGAGGAGCAGCTGGAATCACTTGGTCTGTTCAGACTGGAGGAGGCTGACAGGGGAACTCACAGCAGTTTACTGCTTCGCCACAAGAGAAGGAGGAGGAGCTGATCTCTTCTCTCTAGTGACCAATGATAGGACCTGAGAAAATGGTAGAAAGATGTGCCAGGAGAGGTTTAAGTTGGATATTAGGAAAAGGTTCTTCATTCAGAGGTTGGTGGAGCATTGGAACAGGCTTCAGAGGGGAGCAGTCATGGTACCAAGACTAACAATATTCAAGAAGCATTTGGACAATGCACTCAGACCCATGATGTAAATTTTGGGGTTGTCCTGTGCAGGCATATTAGTTGGACCCAATGATCCTTGTGTGCCCTTTCCAACTCAGGTCATTTAGTGACTTTGTAATAAAAGTCATTATGCATAGATATACTGGTGGACATAATTCATAATAACATAGATTGACTCAAGTACAAGTTAAAAGAAACTATTGGGGTTTTCAGTTTTAAGAAAAACATAATCTTCATATTTAGACCTATATAAAAACTCATGACCAATAAAATTTTCACATTTAACATGATTACAGAATTTTACTTCTAATTCAATTTTATGTTTAAATATAGTATTTTTTTTCCAAGTAAACATTTCCTAGGAATATTTAATGCATATGCCTGGACTAACATAATGGAGTGTTCTAAGCTAGTAAAGTAATGAGCCATGTGCTGAGGAAGAAGTGCATCAAAAGCTAGTACACTTTCTGATACGCAGGTATGCATTACTGTGTGACTTTAGGTACACTACCACATGGAATGACAAAATCATCACCAACAATCTCTACTTGTAACATACTTGTTTTGGTAGGATTGATACCTATATCACTAAAATTTCTGGTTCAAGCTCAAAGCTGATACAAAAGATGAAGAAATTTAACCATCATGGACTTAGTCTAAATAATTTAACGACAGTAGAAGTTATTCTAGTTTTCATGCTTAAATGAGAAGAAGGGTAGTGTTGTGAAAGGAGAATAAACTGCCAGGAAGAGTATAAAAATAAGAGAAGCTGAGGACTCTAACTTATTATTTGTATTTACTACACACATATGCTTCTGGTTCCATGAACACCAAACTACATAAGTTATCAGTCACTTCAAATGATTTATTGATGAGCTAATTACAGCATCAGTTTCATTTTCTCTGAAAATGTGTCTCATGATCAGAGACGCATAATCTTTGTCACAGCATTCTGCTTAGGAAACTTTCAGCCTCTGGACTGGACAGGCGCACACTCTCCTGGGTGGAAAACTGGTTGGATGACCGGGCCCAAAGAGTTGTGGTAAATGGAGTTAACTCCAGCTGGAGGCCAGTCATAAGTGGTGTCCCCAAGGGGTCATTGCTGGGCCCAGCCCTATTCAATGTCTTTATCAATGACCTGGATGAAGGCATTGAGTTCACCCTTAACAAGTTCACAGACGACACCAAGCTGGGTGGCAGTGTGGATATGCTGGAGGGTCAGGAGGCTCTGCAAAGGGATCTGAACAGGCTGGACCGCTGGGATGAGACCAACGGCATGAGGTTTAACACGGCCAAATGCCGGGTCCTGCACTTGGGGCACAACAACCCTGTGCAGCTACAGACTAGGAGAAGTCTGTCTAGAAAGCTGCCTGGGGAAGAGGGACCTGGGGGTGTTGGTTGACAGCTGACAGAACATGAGCCAGCAGTGTGCCCAGGTGGCCAAAAAGGCCAATAGTGGCCAAGAGGCCAGGGTGCTGGCCTTGAAGCTGCACCAGGGAAGGTTCATTCTGGATATCAGGGAAAAAATTTTCACAGAAAGGGTCATCGGGCACTGGAACAGGCTCCCCAGGGAGGTGGTTGAGTCACCATCCCTGGAGGTATTTAGAAGACTGGTAGACAAGATGCTCAGGGACATGCTTTAGTGGCAGATAAGAATGGTTGGACTTGATGATCCAAGAGGTCTTTTCCAACCTGGTGATTCTATGATTCTGTGATACACAGAACAAGTGTCTGATTTTCAAGTTTATTTCTTGAAACAGTGGCGAAGTTCTTTATTCTTACTGATGAGCTTATTTCACTATTGTCATGAGATAATTAGAGCCAAATATGTGCAGATTTGGGATCATCCATAATACTATGTTTACAACCAAGCTGATATGAAGTAATCAATGAATGGATAAATAGATTTGTGATTAAGGAAGAACAACACATACACAATGTATATATATTCTTACCTTACAGAACTGAACATTTCTAGGAGTTGTTGTGATCTGCCACACACATAGCACACTTTAAACGTTTTCATCTCCACATTTCTCAGTGCTGTATTTTCTTGTTGCTAATATATGTTATGGCAGATATGCATAGAGCAAAGAACAAAAAAAAAAAATACAAATACGGAAGAGTCTGTAATCCATCCAGTCACAGTTCAGTCATCCATCTGTAAGGCATCACTGTTGAGAAGAGTGATGAAGGAAAGATTCACATGTTAAGACATGTTATTGTGAATCTGAAGATCTGCATTTTCTTCCTATTTCTTGAAAAGATTCATGCTTAATCTTCAGCACATCATTTTGGACTTGGCTCTATGCCAAAGAAAATGACAATCCTAATTGTTTGGTTCTGTGCAATGGAGGTGGGTAGTGGTGATAAAACTGTACCAAGGAGCTCTTATTCATTTGTTGTGATTTGCTTTGATATCCCCAGACGTCAGAAAGTATAAAGATGTAATTCATTTGTTATTGGTGTTTTGTTTCCTCTTTCATCATCTGCTAATGGACATCACATCTTAAGAAAGAATTTAGTTTTCAAACCAAATAAATTAGCAACCAAAAATACTCTTAAATATATGAAAGGAATATTGTGAAATGTATGCATGGCTACTGTTGTCTTGCTGCATAAAACTGTCCTGCACAAGGGTTTTCCACACATATAAGTGCAGCATAAAAGACAACATTATGGGAAACCTTCTGAGGAATTTATTAATAATCTCGAGATGCTGAAGTTCAGCTGAGTGAGCAATTAAACATTCCAAACAGCAATGAGCCTTCAGAGATAATTTATGATAATTTTATGCACAAGAGCTCAGTGGCTTTTTAATTTGATAGAATGTTAGTAGCATAGATTTCTAACAAGGGAGTTTCAGTGCTCCATACATCACTGAAATTGCTTAAACATTTCAAATGTGGTTGATGAATGAAGATTCCTCAGATGTGAGGAGATACAGAAAGTGTCAGAAGGTTGAGATTGTTCATCATATCAATTATTGAAAGTAGATGCATTGACATCATACTCCCAGCTCATATTTTATAGCCATTATAAAGACAGAACAGAAATAACAGACTTGGGGGACTGTAGAACTGTCAGGATATCTAACTTCTTCCCTCTCTTATTACAGCACTGTTCTATCACCACATGATGTTAGCTTTTCCAGGTGTTTCTTTCAAAGTCATCCATAATGTACAGCAGGAGAACAAGACCCTTTGGATATAAGCAGCTAATACCTGGAAAACAGCCTATGTAGATCAAGAGAGAAAAGGGAAGTTAGATAGATAAAAAACATGAGTCTATACTCTATTTGCCAGAAATGCAAATAGTCTGTCATTTTTTGCTGAGGGAGAGTGGATTTCCCTACATTCTTCCACATCATTTCTTTGCCTTTTTCTTTTGCTTTCATAAAACTGCATAAGGTAGTACATTCAAACAAGTCAAATATTTTTAATTCCTAGAATATTTTCCCTTCATTCTTTTATTTCTTGTTTTGGCAAGTAAAATAGAATGTTTAAATCCTGGATTTCTGACATACTCATGACAGTTTGAAATACACTAAGCTAAACTAAAGTAAATAATGTAAAGGGACCTTCTTTATTATATGAACAAAGATAAAATCTCTGCTTTGAACAGAACACTTAAGCACTCAGATACCACATGTTTAAGAGAACTGCCAGTTGGTGAGATTTTATTTGTTTTTAACACTGCTATAATGATCCTGACAATAAATCATCATTTCACATATCCAAACAGTTATCCTTCCATGCTTGCAAAGAATAGAATGCTGAAAAATGATGGCTAAAGATGGATAAAAAAATGTTGCTAGAAGCAGGACAGCAGCTTGTTACTTAAACTCCTGCAAGTGAGAGAGAATTTCACTTGTGTAAATCACTAATAGTCAAAATACTTTTCAAAGCTCATAAAATATGCAGACAGTTTGGAGAGTGATAGGTAGAAGAGAGGGTGTATTTGCACAGACCTTGTGGCTTCAAATGCTTCTTCAAACTATAACTACTATTCCCAGGTCAATGAAAAGAGTTGTCTGACTCTTTCTGTGTCTTCAAAACTATTGTTTCAAGAGCTGCACAGCTCTAAATGGGACCGGTGTTGTTTAATATCTTTATCAATGATATTCACAGTGAGATTGAGTGCACCCTCAGGAAATTTGCAGATGACACCAAGCTGAGTGGTGTAGCTGCCACACCAGAAGGATGAGATGTCATCCAGAGGGACCTGGACAGGCTGGAGAAGTGAGCCTGTTAGAATCTCATGAGGTTCAACAAGGCCAAGTGCAAGGTCCTGCACCTGGTTGGGGCAATCCTCATTTTCAATACGGGCTAGGGGATGATGTGATTGAGAGCTGCCCTGCAGAGAAGGACTTTGGGGTGCTGATTGATGAGAAGCTCAACATGAGCCGGCAGTGTGCACTTGCAGCCCAGGAGGACAACGGTATCCTGGGCTGCATCAAAAGAAATGTGGCCAGCACATCGAGGGAAGTGATTCTGCCCCTCTATTCCTCTCTTGTGAGACCTCATCTGGAGTATTGTGTCCAGTTCTGGATTCCTCAATGTAATAAGGATATGGAGCTGTTGGAACGGGTCCAGAGGAGGGCTACGGAGCACCTAGAGGACAGGCTGAGAGAGTTGGGCTTGTTCAGCCTGGAGAAGAGAAGGCTCCCAGGAGATCTTATAGCGACCTTCTGTACCTAAAAGGGGCCTACTAGAAAACTGGAGAGGGACTATTCATATAGGCTTGTGGTGACAGGACAAGGGGGAATGGATATAAACTGGAGAGGGGCAGATTTAGATTAGATATGGGGAAGAATTTCTTTACCATGAGAGTGGTGAGGCACTGGCACAGGTTGCCCAGGGAAGCTGTGGATGCCCCATCCCTGGAGGTGTTCAAGGTCAGGTTGGAAGGGGCCTTGGGCAACCTGATCTAGTGGGATGTCCCTCCCCATGGCAGAGGAGTTGGAAATAAATGATCTTTAAGGTCCCTTCCAGCCTTAATTATTCTATGATTCTAAATGCAGCACCAACAACTATCAACATAATTGAAAGTCTGCCATCCTTGAAGAATGGGATCTAAATTAGTAGAAGAATCACAGAAACTCATAAAGAAAATAAGTTCTATAAATATGATGATACTGGATCTCCCACCAGACATTACTGAACAATTGCAACAGAGTTGGCAAGCAGCTTCCACACTTGCCTAGAGACAAGTAGGTCTGAACTCATGGCACTGAGGTTCTCTTCCTTGAAAAGTTTACTTCAATTGAGTCGAGAGTTAGTTTCACTCCCATCCAAACAAAGAGAAACCTTTTCTCAAAAGGATATCAAAATAGATCCAAACACTGCAAAATTCCCAGAAGAGGAAAAGAAAGAACTCCAAATTGTGGGAGAAAAAAAAAATCATTAAAAAACTCCACAACTTATAAAACTTGACCCAATTAGAAGGTTAAAAAAGTGGATTCATTTCACCTAGAGAATGGGTAGAAATAGTCCTCAAACACAAAAAGTTGGCATAAGAGGAATGATATTATTGTAATCTCTAGTACAGTTCTGCAAAATGAAATACTAAAAAGCACAGAAAAATATTCAAACTATGACGTGAACTTACTCCTGGAACAAGGTATCGGTAAGCAAGCTGTTGAGAAACTTCTGTTAATCGAGTCTTTTATCAAAAAAGTTATTCAGACAAATTCCATAAATGGTAAAGATATTGTAAACCTTCTCTCAGATATAGGTCTTGATCTAGGTAAGTTATCATGGTCTGTGTCTTAGTTTAATGGCACATAATACATAGTTGAGGCTGAGAACAGGAAGTAGGTATTGCATAATTTCAAATGAGGCACTGAAAGGATAAATCATTTACTTTCTTACACACCATTAATCATTCTAGTATCTTCAACTATCTTGTAACCGCAAGTCTTCTGGATTATGAAAACAGCACTTGCTTGTCTCCCTGGGAGTTTTCTCAGGAAGTGGCCAGACTGGTAGGTAGGAAGGAAACAAAAACTGAGATGATCCAAATGTTCTCCTTTCTAGGAATCTCAGGTCCTTCTAACTCTTTTTTCTTAAATGGTCTCCAATTATGCTGGGTTTTTTTACTCAAAAGGGTCAAATTTGGCAAGAAAACTAGACACTGATCTAAAATACTGCCATCTATAAAGTTCCGTGCCACAGGTATGGTTCATTTCCTCCTCAGTCCCATGCTTACAAATCTCTGTGACAATGCCTCCTGGAATCCAAAACAGCCAAAGCAGCAGTAACTCCAGAATCTATAAAGGGCTTGCACTTCTCATTTAATGCACTCAAAAAGTAGTACTTGGGAGTAAAAAATGTTTCACTTGACATCCTGCCGTCACAGGGACGTCAGGACAACATACATTTCAGTCAACTCCTACCAGATCAGCTAGTTACTCTTGCTGAAATGTCTCTCAGCTAGCCAGAAAAATCTTCAAAACTAATCTCTCTTCAAAATGTTAGAAAAGGATGGATATCTTTAAGATTTTCTGTGTACTAAATTAATTTTTTTTCATTCTCTTTTATTTGAGCTAAAATTAGGCATATAAAGAGCACTTAATTTTTTTATTCAAAATTAATTAAAACAAAGTTATTAAAAAAATTACAGGAAAAGTGCAATTGTCATCTGAAAATGTGTCCTGACAAATTTGGAGAATAAATTAAATCTCTAATAAATATTAACTCAGCTTTCAGTGGGAATGTCAATGCAGCCTTGTTTACAGGGACTCTCCTAAAGCTTCCATCATCTGCCAATCATTGTTTAAAAGTACAATTCTTTGTTTGTTCTCTTGATGAGAGGTACACAAAACAATTCTGAAGCCCTATTTGACTAATACATGTTAATGAAAATTAAGTACTAATATTTTACTCAACTCTAATATAGATACGAAAAGCAATGCATAACTAAAAATTGTACCTGAGATGCTCTTTTTAACATTAATGTTATAGTTCAGTTTTGGCAGCTTCATTTTTTATTTTAGAGGCAAAGTTGGCAACAACTCAAAATCATGGAAACATTGGGCAAACACCAGCAGCCCTTTCTTAGGCAATACGTCTATTTAAATACAAGAATTAACATACATTTTCACTGGACAAAAATGGATATCCTGGATGAATGCGGTATCTTAAACTTCCTGCAAAACAGGTTAGTCTTCTTGTTTGCCCTAATGTTTTGATTTCCCATTCATTGCTGACACTGTAATGAGCATCAGTTATTGCATGGTGACTCAACTCCAACATAAATAATTCAAATTCCTCCTTTTTATTGATTTATATTACATTTTATGGATGGAATATATCAGTAATTAAGTTCAAATTTAAAATAAACAATGATATCCAGTATGGGTTGTTGAAAAATCCTGAAAGGTTTCTCATCTAATATTATTACAGAATCTTCAACACTATTTTTAAAATGGTCCTTAAGAGTGTTTTTCTAACTCACATAGAATGTTTGCAAGTTAATTCAAATTGGAAGCCCTCACATCACTGAAACCTATCTATGAACGCTTTCTAATTTACATTGAAAGCCTCATTTGAATGCATTCTGATAATTTAAAAAATTATTGGAAACAACTAATAACTGTGCAGCTAAGCCTTAAAAATAATATGATATCTGACTCTCCTGCTCACAAATCTAGCCTGACCCCTAAGCCTGGCCAGACATTTCTGTCAAGAAATGTTTTAGTACATTTTCCATTAAATCTTTCTGCTAGTCCTTGAAATGTTGCTGTGCTTTTAAAGAATATAACAAAATGCAAGATTGTAGTTTTCCTTACCTACATTCTTTATTATTATTTTAAATGAAGCATTATTTATCCGTATGGTATCTGTGTGCCATGTGAGAGCTTTCTTTCCTGGTAGGTTATGCTTTACCTCCATAATTCTTTCTCAGTCAGAGTGATCTGCAGTGTTTTCTTTATGAGAAATTAATTTTCAAAATAACACTGATTTCCTGCTGTGATTCAGTAATTTCATGTAAAAAGCATAATATTGATCTGAATATTTTTAACTGTTTCTATACAATAATGATGCAGTCAGTGTAAAATAGATGTAAAATTGTATAAACCAGAGCTGTAGTTCTAATTTGAATTTTGCAACCTCTAGTTACAGTTTAGTTTAGGTTTACATATTTGTCTTTATAATGATGCTTCTTTAATAATTCATTCTAACTACCTTACATATCATTGTAAATACTTTTCTAACTAATAAATTATTTTGGTTTTTACTCTAGGAAGAGGAGACATAAAAATTTGATCCAAAGACATGTAATTTGACAAAAAATCCAGCATTAGGACAAAATTGAAATTATAACTTTCTCGCTATTTTTGCAATACTGCAGATTAATTCCAAATCACTCTATTGTGTATTTTTGATACTACATGTAAGGGCATGAACAGGCATTGCCCCTGTGATAAGCATTCTGGCAGATTAAAACTGTTAACATATTTTATAAATATTTTATATTCAATTTAAGTAAAAATTAATGCCAGTGAAACTTTATTGTCTTGGTGTCTGCAAAAATGAACACAAAAGAACTGTGAATATTTCTGAATCCAGCTCATTTTAAAAATAGCATGAATAAAGCTTGTTGTACTACTGATCTATCTCTAAATATTATGATTTTTTTTCTCAGTAAGAACTGGCACCTGGCTACATATTTACAGCCTCAAGCAATATCATTTCTATTTTGAAACTCTAGTTAAACACCTTAAACACCTGAGCAGCACTCAGACTGATAATTCATCGGCCTTCACTTTGAACATAGAAAGATTATTCTTCTGAGTAAAGTTGCTCAAGTATAAGAATTTGCAAGATTGAACCTTGTATTTATTGTTCTCCAACTGCTTAATTCCTGATTTTGCCTTATTAATGCTAAAAGGAAATCTAACGAAGACAATGCATTTTCAAGAAAAATATTAAGAAAATTGTTCTTTCTTTTAACAAATAGATGCATTTTATAACACATGTATAATTAATTTTATAATGTATTTTTATATACAATAAATGCAGAAATCTAGGAAAATATAGAACAGTTCTGTAATTTATAAATTTATTGAGCAGAAAATGACAGAAATCCTCAAAGCATTCATTTGAAAGTGCCAGGTGAATACATAGAACAAAGAATATGTTTTTGTTTGATATATTCCTGACATGAAGGAAAAAATATATGCAGGAATACCTGTAACAAAACTTCTATTAAGCTCACTCATTTCAAGATCTAGCCTTCAGTAGCAAAAGTTTAATTAAAAAGAATGTGCAAGAGAGCTTCTTGCTTCATTTGGGATGCCTGACAGAGCAGTCAAGAAGAAAAAAGTGGCAGTGAATAGAGAAAAAAAAGCCAAACTGTTAGTAGACAGAGTGATTTCAGAATGGATGTTATAGAGAGGGAAATTGTATGAAGGATTTCCAGAAAGAAAAAAACAACAAACAAATGTTAAAGAGACATTAAGGAAGACTTTGTTCAACTCTGCTAAGAAAATTTGAGACATGGACTGATGTTCACAAATAAATTTAAATGACCATTACATTATCACACACATATCCAGATATCACTTCCAGAGAGGCAGCAATGCCAGCTGCATATATACATATAAACCTACATCTGCAAGTAACACACCAATTATTTTTCATGTTGACAGACTTGAGAGCCGGTGTGAACCTCATGAACAAGGCCAAGTGCAAGGGACTGGACATGGGACAGGGCAATCCCACGCACAAATACAGGCTGAGCAGAGAATGGACTGAGAGTAGCCCTGATTTGAGGGTGTTAGCTGATGAGCAGTGCATGTGCGCCTACAGCCCAGAAAGACAATTGCATCTTCAGTCCTGCATCAACAGAAATGTGACCAGCAGGCTGAGGAAGGTGATTCCCTCCCTCTACTCTGCTTTACTCTGCTCTGCTCTGCTCCCATGAAACCTCAGCTAGAGCAGTCCATGAAAAGTCCAATTAAATACAAGTTTGGAAGGTTGCTTTTTTTTCATTTAGGATCCTAACCGTTCTTCTTCCAACTTCACTCATGCTTATATTGATTGAGCATGATTATGTTTTTCATCCCATTTTACACAGACATAGCTATTTCATTTTCGCTGGTATAATAATTGGTTGTATTAATGGAAAGGTTCCTGCATTTTAGCTGTCTTTCACATAGATTTTCTACTTCTACAGTTTCTACTGATTCATTACGCTCACCAGTATGCCTTTTTTTTCTACCAATAGAGGTGAAAATATAGAAAAAATAATATTGTCTTCCTTATAAATTTATTTTGAAGTCTTAGTTCTCTCCCTGTCTCCTTCTGTATCCTTTTTTTCTTTAAGTATTCATTACTAACTTGCAAACTTGTCCTTTATAGTGTTTCTGCTCTGTTTTACTTTCCAGTACAATAACCATGCTACTGTACAGTAAGGTTAAGTGTGAAGGATAGGTAATAATTTGTTAGTGTTTCTAACAGAATTCAGGGACATTTCACAATGTTTTTTTGTGATTTGGGCTTTCAACTTTAAAATGTGATGTATAATTGACATTTTGATACTTCGAGGCCATGGTGTATTCTCACACTTCCATGAAAAAAACCACAACTTGCTGACACAATCAGGAAACAGATGGTGACAAAGATCTTCTATTTAATATGCCAATCATTATGCTTTGCTTGCATATTATCATCTCATTCATGAGGCCATTATATGAAGGAATTTTGCTATGCCTCTGCAAATCAATCAGTATTTTTTAAAAAAATATTATTTAAGTCTTTCTTATCCTTTCTATGTTTCATTATATTTGAGGTGGAGTGTTTATGCAAATTTATTACACATGAAAAAATGCTTTGACAATCCTGTGGCTAGAATAGATGTCAGCAGTGAAGCATTCACTATAGATAGATTCAATAGAGAGACTAAGAAATGACTTGGCAACTGAAGCGTCCACATTTTCAGACTTTGCTGTGGTCCTTAATCCAAAGCCAGTGACACACTAAGATACTATGAAGGATGATGTTGAGTAGGAGGATGGATTCTGTAATGTGGCCTCATATCTACTAAGACCTGGACTTCAGTCAAAATTTCTGCTGAAGAAAACCACAGATGGCAGATTACCAATATATTTCAGTTAGAGCTAGCACTGGATTTGAAATCATTGAGTATCTGAGCCAAGTAAACCTTTTCTTGAGCTCTGAAAATAGACATTTCCTTAGAGAGTGTCCAACTCAGAGTCCCATCATATAGGAGTGAGTTCATCCAATCGTAAACTGAGCAAGGACCCTCCTTGGACAGCCTGAGGTCTTCTGAAGATGTTTTAGCATGTTATTGCAAATGGTGAGAAAAGACTGGTTCTTTTTCCTTTATTTCTATCCTGCAATGTCCAGAGAAAGTTTCTTCCTTCATAGATGCCAAACGTTCATGTTTAGAGGAAACTAGGGTATAGTTAGCACCATTTTTTTAATGTCTCACTCCTACTCTCTATTTGTAGGTTCCCCAGCTTCTAAGATGTATATCCTTCCATTCGAAGAAGTAAAAAATATTTTTGTTTCTCTGCAAAAGGAATAACATAAGGAAAGAGACACAGCCTGTAGCTGGACTACTTACAAGTGCCTGTTAACTGGGACAGAACATGCCTCTGACCTGGATATAGCCAGGTAGTTATTTGAAAACTTACCTATACCTCTTGAAGCAGATGGAAATATGCAGTGGCTTCCAACTTGTATGCTATGTGGGGAGAAGAAGGAGAATGATTTTATGCTTAAACTTAGAAAGCAAGCTATTTACTGGCAGTTAGGAATGTTGGACTCGATGATCCAAGAGGTCTTTTCCAACCTGGTGATTCTGTGATTCTATTTCTGGAGGAGAAAAGGGAATTTTATGCCATTATTCAGCACAATCCAATGCCATTCCAGGCACAGTACACTTCAATAGCTATTTCCATGAGACAGCTCTCATATGAGGTAAGATGGTCCTCTATGCAAGAAAAGTGAGTCTGTTTCTTTCATACGCATCACAGCATAGTTTATGGTAGCCTTTCAGAATATCACTGTTTCTTTTCCCCTCTAATTCCCTTTTCCCACTCTCCAGCCATTTCAGTCTACTTGCAATGCACTCTGCTAGATCAGATCTCCATGGCCTCGTAACTGGCAGTTCTAAGTCATCCCTATTTTATTCTATTCCCTTCATTGTGTGGCATTCTTCTTTTAGCTTGCCCAGTTCTTAGTCATCCCTATTTTATTCTATTCCCTTCATTGTGTGGCATTCTTCTTTTAGCTTGCCCAGGAGGTTCATGGTTTACGAAACCAGAAATCCTCAAAGTTGCAATTCTGTTTTCCTTTTAATTAGTTAAGAAAAAGGAAAAAAAAAAAAAACAACAAACAGACCCAGAACTCCACTAAGTCAAATACACCATTGTATAACAGATGAACTTTTCTTAAACACAGAACCAGATTTATAATTTGCTTCATTACTTATCATAGACAGTGGATTACACACCTTGCACTATCTAGACAGCAGTCTCTTGGGATGTTAAAAGTCAATGTGACATCAGCTATTGACTTTATCGAGGCCCTGTTATGTACAATGTCACAGTAAGAGAGCACTTCCTGTTTGTGCTGGGGGAACTCGAGTCATAACGAGCCCATCTAGGGTGTACTCAAATTGTGATAAAGAGCTCTACACAGAGGCTCCTATTTTAGAGAAACAGGTGTTGGCTTTGATTAGAGAAAAATGACATCATCCAAGGGAGAGGAGAAAAAAAGCAAAGGGAAAGGAAGGCAAAAATAGAAAAAAGTGGCAACTAGACACAAATACATTTGCACATATAAAGCTGTTCTAATGAGAGCCAAATTGATTTGACATTCAGTGGCAGTTTGAAGCCAAAAAAAGCAAAGCAGCCTACAAAAGGCCCAGCTCATTGTTTATGGAGTGTCATACTTCATCATCTGTGAGACCAATAAAAGTGACGGGAAGACCTTTCAAAGCAGGGAGTTTGCACAGAATGGTTGTGTGGATACCACTGATGTCAGATCCAATAGAATGATTGTGAGCTATTTCCTGAATTGAAATCATGTTTGTCAGATGAAGTAGATGCTCTCTGTAGATTATATCTTTGAGAAGAGGATTTGGTACATTGTTAGAATTCTTGGCTGATTTCTCCTACACAGACATAGTCACAATACTTACCCTATGATGGGTACCGATCATCAAATTGTCCAGAAGAAAATAAATACAAGAGAAAAAAAATCTACGTAAACATGCAAATGCAGCTTCTAGTACAAGGAAATTAATCCCTTTATGAAAAAGAACTTTGTGCAAAGTAAATTTATGTAGGCACTCCTTTCATTATTCCTTATTTCCACAGATAAATTTGTAACTATTTTTACAAGCACAGTTTTTTACATTTTCATTAAAATAGTGGACTCCTGTCATTAGTAGACAGTAGAATATATTTCATCCAACCCTGCTTTCAGTTAGAACACCTGGTGAAGGGTGAGATGCTTATCAAATATTGGTGAATGCCAACATGAATTAAATAAGCCTGAAAAAAACCCCACAAGATGCTATTGCCTTATACAGGAATGAATGCGTAGAAAGCAGTCTCTCTCTTCCTGTCTTCTACTTATGAGCTCAATCTAGATATCATAATATTGATATTAAATTCTGATACTTAATGATTCAATTTCAATTTCACTAGAAAATCTGTTTCTTTCTTGGGAGAAAATTCAGGAATTTCAGCCTTCCAGGTCTCAGTTCTCTAGTGACTCCCTAGAATAAAAATAGACAATGATCTCAAATTTGCAAGTCTTTAATCACATTTTACATATAGTATCTAGCGTGGCTTCATAACTCAAAAAACACTATCAGGGTGACCAAACTTACAATGGATACACAAGTATAGACGAAATACCTGAGAGACAAGACACAAGGAGATAAGTCTAAGCTAATAAATAAAATATCTTCTTTCATTCACATTAAAAACAAAAATCAGTTTTCTTTCCTGTAAATATTTGAGCTTGTAAGTAAATGGATTGGTAGTTCAAAATGTTGAAATACTCACAAAAAAAACAACATTGCACCTGTATTAAACATTGTATTCTGTGACATATGAAGACAGTGTATATTTGTTACAAATTATGTATGCAGATATAATTCCTGCTGTGTTAGCTTTATGTTTTAAATCATATGATTGAGTTTCTTTTGTCATATTTACAAAAATTATAAACTACACTGGAATAAATTACAAGTTTTGAATACCACAAGATAGGTTTCTAAATTCATTCTGTGATAGCACCTGGAGATGAAAGGCCATATCTGGTCTGCCACAGCCTTGACTTCAATTTGCAGAAGAAATGGGGTTGCTCTGTGTCACACCCACTGGTTTAGTAGTCATTCTTAAGTCCTGCAGACATAGCATTTAACTTTATTGAATTAAATATTAAAATGCAGTCAGCATGATAATGCCTTCAACAAGTGGATTTCACTTTTCCCAGGCTATAAGCATTCTCATGGGTAATTGTGTTGCAGAAAAAGCAAATAGGAAATCAGTAACTGAAGACTGAAGAAATGTATTGCTACCAAATTTTGTTAAAACATTTAATATATTACCTTTTAGGATTCAGTGTCAGAATTATAACACCACAGAAGTGAACGCGAGCAATTTACATTTTCCTTAGAGCTATTGTTTCACACTGTCTGAAGATTCAGGCTATGTCTTTCACTGCTGAGAAATTATGTATTTTACATCAAGCAATGTAAACTTCTATAAATTAGTGAAAACAAGGAAAAGACAATTTTCACTTTAATGTAGCTAGTCAAGGTTAACCTCAGGCCCACATCTACCATTATATTGACAAAATACAAAGAGAAATCACATGATGTTAACAATGAAAGTATACTCTTTGCAAAGGAACACTGTATTAATTGCCTGCTGTTCACATTAAAATCTTCCTTTCACATTTGTGAAAAGCAATAGTTCTTATATGAAATTCTTCTGAAAAAGAAAGAACAAAAGTAAGTAGGCTCAATGTACAAATTTTTGCACATATGTTAAAAAATTAATAATTTATTGGTACAAATTAAAATGAATTATTTATCTTAGTTACAGTAAAAATTTTCTTTTCACTTACTGTTTGCTTTCTGTGCTATGTGAAGATCAAATATTATTTGAAGAAAAAAATTGCTAAGTTATGTTGAAGAATGAATATTCCAAATTTCAAGTCTGGTCATCAACAATTTATGCATCAAAAGGTAACATTCAAAATAGAGTTTGATTTTTCATACTGGACAGACAGATGTCATTCAGATGGAAAACTATTTTGAAGTAGTATACTTAGGCAGTTGATTCTCCCTAGTTCATCAAGAGGATCAAGAAGAACTGCAGATATGCAATCACCAGCTATGAAACAGCTTTAGCTTTTAGAGACTCGGTCTTCTCTTTCTGCTAGTTGAAACAGCTAAGCTGAGAAATAAAGATTTCAGTTTTGTTTTCCTACCACTGAGAAGGATTAGCTCCTGGAACATATTAACTCAGCAAGTGGTTATTTCTCTGTTGCCTGTAATATCTGCAGCAGCAGCAGGTTTTTTTTCCTGTGAAAGACATCCCTAACTAACCCCAGGCTGGCATAAAATTTATTGTCAGACAGAAAGGTGTAGAAACTACCCTTCTCTGATAACTTTTACTAAGTGTGTAACTTTTCATAGCACTTCCCTGCTGGTGGGGTTTGGATAGCTTAGATTGATGGCTCCTGGGTGGTGCCTGACACAAGTTACTTAGCTCAGAAAGAAGACAAAAGATAAAATTTTGTGTGCTTGTGTTTCTTTAGTCTTAAAATTGTTTCTATTATTATCTCTAGGATATACAAATACACAAAAGGAACTGAATGAAATGCTACAGAAGTGAAAATATTCCTCTGATCTCTTTAAAAAATGGTTCTTTAGATTTTTGCCCCTCAACATGCTTGGTCTTATCTACAATATTGTAGTGAAAACAAATTTATTTGTATTCTTTTTACTTCCAGTGTCTACAATTTGTTTACTGCATTCCATATAGCTAAGTCTGACTATACCATATTTTATTCCATTTATCTAGCTCCAGCTGAATTGCTTAGTAAATTCCAGCATGCTACTCCTTTTACAGCTCAGTAGGCACTCATAAACACATTTTGAAGAATACTGGGTTAAACAGGTATACTGAAAGCCCCACAGACACAGGTGATCTTCACTGCTGATGGCAAAAAGATAGTAGGATGGCATTAAAAAAAAACAAGGTTTGATTTACACTTAGGCAATTAACAGAATTGCTACTGGGCTTGTAAACAGGGCAGGTTAAATACAGACACTAAGGTAACAGCAAGCAATTATACACATTTTCAGCATAAACCTTCAGTGTAAAAAACTCTTATCAAGAAAGTGTAACTACTGACTACAAGCTCTGCTCCTTAGAGACCAGTTATTTTTTAAAGAGAAAATTTTCTTCTGCCTGGGAATTTAGTTAGAATTTTTTTTTTTTAAGAGGAAGGAAAGAAAGATAATAGGAGTTATCCTGGAAGAAAACTAAAGTGTTTTTCCTTATCTTTCCTGCCACTCTGCACACCACTCTCTTGTTACAATGGGATGTTTGGAGGCATATTTTCTTAAACAGTTTCCAGATAGATAACATTCACTCATGCCAAACTGTTCATTTTAAAGCTATTAGTTCCCTAACTATGAGAGGCTCCCAGATATTTCCTATAAGTTATTAAACCTACCTGTTCATTCAAAAGGCTATTTCTAAGTAGTGATACCAGGTCTAACTGAGCAGTTGGAAATGACCAGAGATCAAACTGTGCTTCAGCAACTTGCAAAAGCTGAAAATGAGTAATTCCTAAGAAGTCATGTTGCAAAAATTTCACATGACATCTGTTTCAAAGAGATACACACAGTTCATGCACCATTAGGTGCCCACCAGTCTCCTGAAAGGAAAGAACCTATACCTATAGTGTAGCACATACATCTTCTGTGCAGGCTCCCTCTAACAGAAAGTGGTTTGCATACATATCTCCAAAACTATGGTTTTAACATGATGATTTAAGGAGTTTAACTACAACGTAAGTCTTGAATGGAGTTCAGTGGCTATTCTTGGTAGTTCAGAGTAGAAATCCAACTTAGATGCTCTGAAACTGCCCATATTTCTGGACATGTCTGAAGTTGGATAAATGTGGTTAACTTTTTGAATAAAAAATGGGGAAAATGGATGAAGACAATTAGAGAAAAAATATTTTCATTTGAAAATTATTAATTGCATGCCATCCTCTGTATATTGCAGAATTTTTCTAGCTCTGAAAACCAAGTGACTTTTATTTGGTAGTCATCCTGAATGTGTCTGTTAGAAGAAAAAGCTTAATACCAGGCATGTCAAATCCCTTTTCATAAGGAACCTGCAGCTCAGAAAACTTTGCATTATATGTATTAAGAATGAACATGCAAAGTGTAAGAATCTCTTATGGTAAGATACCTGAGCTATAATAAAACTGATATCTACAAGAAAATGTTACCCTAACAGTAGGGGCCAGTGAGAAGAGGTATTTTATTCCTGGCCTTGCCAAGTGTAAAGATGAGTAATATTCTCAGAACTGTGAAAGAAAAAAACAACAGAAAACCAAAAGAAAACAACTTTGCACTTTTACCCATATGTGGTTTTTGTATTTATCAGCAGTAATAACTATTCAACAACTGGGTTTTAATTAATCAGTTCATTCGTAAACAAAAAACCCAAATACCATCAAACTAGATAAAGACAGATTGCTCTTGATGGAG
Source organism: Clamator glandarius (assembly GCA_033459285.1). Lineage (NCBI taxonomy): Eukaryota > Metazoa > Chordata > Aves > Cuculiformes > Cuculidae > Clamator > Clamator glandarius. Next base: position 814,598 of record JAUNZM010000317.1, read on the forward strand.
CAGTTTCTGGTGCTAAAAAAAGCAAAACCAGTGTGGTTTTACTGTAGAGCACCCTCCCCCAGTTTCTTTCCTCCACTGCTTTATTTCAGCCACTGAAGGAAGAGTATGTGGACAGGAATATACGTGGAAAGAGAATGGTTCAGTAAAAAAAGCTGTTTTCTTCTGCAGCTATTATTTTATTGTAGAACTACTTTAAAAAAAAGGAAAATAAGGCAGTTTTGCAGCAGGTATTGCATAAGCAAACGCACCTTTATATTCTGCATACAATGTGAAAGCAAATTGAGTGTCTTTTGGTCATCTGTGAAATGCCACTTGTAAAAGGAAGAGGCTTAGGTTCATTAGGGTTTCTTCTCCCCTCTAACTCATTGCAAGTTTGTTTTGGTTTATGAAAATAGATTTGATATGCTAATCAGACTATAGAGGTAGTGTTCACTCATTCAGTGATATTCAGCAGTTTTTATTCACTTTTATACTCATTGCATTTTCACTGTTGGAAACTCATTTACATAATCTCCGTATGGTCATTTCACAGTAACTGTATGTGACTCTGGATATGCCAGCTAATAATTATCCTAAGCTATCTGAGACTATCTAACTACATAGTGACTACACAGTTATTCCTTAATATTCAGACTCTACATTGAAAGCCCTACGACTGGTCCAATACTATGAAATGTCAAGCTGTTTGCCAACAACAAAGACTATGCCTTTGCTTCCCAGCTTCTGCAGCTGAAGCAGAAAACGCCAGTGTTTACTTAAAGAAGAAGGGGAGAAAAAAAACTCTCCTTCCCCTGTGCTTGATCTTGTGGGTGTGGGAATAAATAGCAGTTTCTGTCATTGATTTCAACAGGAATTGAATCTGACTTTTTTTTCATCTTTTTTATGCCCCATCTTCTTGCACTTCAGGAAAATACTTTATTTACACAATAATTGTCATAAAGCTATAATTTTTGTAGACAAGATTCTGCTATATTTTGTTATGTACTGTCCTAGTTTAGGTTTCCCAGCATCTCTGATGCAGAGCCATTATGTACGTCTGTATATCTGAACATATAATTTCACTAGAAAATTAAGAAAGAAAGCAAGAATTTTCACTTGCAATTTTTGCACGTCAAAATCTGCAGGTATTTTTACCTTAGCATCACAGCTTCCCTGAACTTTGGCCACTACTTTCCAGAATTATTGTGACAGAAGATGGCTTAACATGAGGCTATTTCCTTTATGTCAGAGGATTAAATAGTTATGTAAAGGGTAAAAGACAAATCATGAAAGGCAGGACTTTCCTCCCCTTCCTCCTTAGGAATTGAATTAAAAAATGCCGCTGACTTCAATTACAAGTTACAAGATACTGAATTGTACAGGGTTTTAGAATTTGGCAGAGAGATGAAAAATTTCTGAATGGAGATAAAGGAAAACACAGAAAAGCCTATATAAAAATCAAGGGGGAAAACCTGTTTTCTTTTATTACAGAATACACAGAAATAATATTTGGATAATGATTAAATAACAATGAGGAAGTCTACTCTATAAACAAGGAGTTTCTCAGGGTTGTGGATGTGTGTGCTATTTAATTGTTTTGGATTTGTGGTTAAGATTCCTTTTCAAAAGGAATGATGTGATGTAAAAAGAGAGGACAAGCTTGGTTCAGTTATAGCTTTCATATAATTACTACAAACTAATGCAAATTAGACTGTAGGTCTGCTCAATGTACATTTCTGCGCTTGCCAAATTATGTTTGGCAGTGTGGTCAAGCAATAACAGATGCACACTGTGCCTAGTTTTCTCGGGCTGCTCAATAATTAGGAGGGCCATGTATTATAATAAACCACATCCCCTTGGCTGAGATTTGGATGCAAATTGCACACTAATTCACTTCCAAGTTTTTTGGAAGCATACCAAAAGACATGAAAATTAGGGAAATATACTATTTACTTCGGGAAATGTGTTTAAAACTAAATAAGGCTCATTTGTAAGCAGTGTTCATCTATTCCACCCTTGTAAAAAAATTAACAATAAGTTCTCTTTCCTTTACACTATTTAGTTCATCTCTAATACAGAGTAGCTAATGTGACACCTCCACAATGTTCATGGCATCTCTATTATTCTTATACTGAGAGAATACAATATAAAAGACAGTTATTCTGCTTTGTATTTCTCTAAGGTATTGCTGAGGTTGTGTGGATGGTATCAGTTCAATGAAAGACTTGAATCACACTGCAAATTCTTTGCAATCAGTTGAGTTGTAATGGCATGCTGTTTATAGCAGAAAATTTGTCTTTTGAAAAGGCTGAAGATTCTTTACCCTTAGCTATTACACAAAGGCTGAATGGACAGGTTTAATGGAAAAAAAATAATACTTAATGAAGGAAATTCTAGGAAATCCAGCAATGTAATGTAGTTACATGTGTAGATGTAACTATACCTGTCTCCAGATTCTGAAGAAATAGAAAATTAAAATAATTGAACTCATTGCTACATGTATTAAGAGGTACTTAGTTTGTCCTGAAAAATCATTTTACAGTGAGCTTCTTTGCAATAACAGTTAACACTCTTAGAGAAATATAATGCAGCCTAAAAGAAGTGTAATAAGACATACATCTCTTGTGTTTATTGCCTACCAATTGTATTGTGATTGCACTGAAGAGACAGGCTCACAAATCAGGATGACTCTGTACATGCTTTAGACAAATACAGAAAAAAGGCAGTGAAAATGGCAGAAATCAGAATGCTTAACTGTAGTATTAAGCTTTTTGTTTTAAGAAGAGACATCAAAGAACATAATTATGTAAATATTTCCAAGTATTTTAAATTTTACAGTGATATTCAAACAGTTCTTTATAAGAAGACAATGAGGCAAAACTTTTCTTGTCAAAAATATAAAAACCTCTTTCAATATATTCTACACCGCCAGCACAATTTTAGTGACTACAGTGTTTTGACACGGGTAACTTAGTTATAAACTAATTCACATGGGCACTAGCAGAAAACTATATAGCAAAGCAAAAGTCAGTAGATTACTGCAGAAGTCTTAACTTTTAAAAAATTGATAATATAGAAATATGGGCATAATGACAGCAGGCAAGAGTCCTGGGATTAATTAGCTAGTTGTAAGGGAATAAATGAATGCTGTGACATGCAGCTGTGGCTGGACTGCTATGTATGTTATGTTTACAGAGTTTTATTGTAGGTGTTTTTTAGGGGTTTCTCTCAGTGTTTATCCTGTTTGGTGGTCATTGGTATTGCGACTATATCATCATGGACTAACAGAATGGCTACAAATTCTTGTTTCCAGTGTGATGATCAGAGATTTAACTACATAAAAGTAGTTTTGGCAAGAGTACTGTTGACTCTGTATGTTGAAATTTAAAACAGGCTAAAGTCTAGGCGTGGAAAAGCAGCTGAGACTGTAAACTCATTTGAATCATTTAAATTAGGGGACTATGAAGAGCTTTAGGTGAATTTTGGAAAAATAACTGGGTTTAGCAGATAAGCTTCAACACAGATAAGACCGCCTTAAAATACATTAGCGGAAACAGTCTAAAGTATTTATACATAATGATGTCTTCTGAATTAGTTGTAACCTCTCAGGAAAGAATGATCCAGGCATTACTGTAGACAGCTCAATGAAGAGACTTGCTCAGTGGTGATTAAAAAAGCAAATAAGATGTTAAATTGTGTTAAGAAGGGAATAGAGAATAGAAGAAAGAAGATTACAATTCCATTATAGAAATCAATGGCACATTGATTACTGTATTCAGTTAGACATCTTATTTTAAAAAGACACAAATGAGAAGGTGAAATGAAGTACAATGAAAATGACAAAGGTGTTACTTTCGCAGTCACTAAATTATGTCAGCCTCTCCAGAAGCATAAGGGACTAAGTGGAAAATGTTAATCCTGATTTGATAGAATCATCCCTAGAAAGCTAGTCCTTTTTCTAACATTTATCAGATGCAAACTAACTCAGTTTTTAACATTTATGAGAGACTGCTTCAGCATGATGCCAGTGTCAGATCCAGGAAAATACAATGATGTTATAGAGATGATTTTGGACTCCAGTCATTCTGTTGTGTGTGTACTCATTGTAGATGCAAAGTATGTATAAATGCAAATCAACACTTGAGAAATAATACAATTTACATTTTTAATGAAGAATCCTTTTTTCAAAATTAGTCTTTCCACGTGAAATTCTGGGTATCCCTAGCTTGTCACATTTTCATGCAAAGGAGGGCTAGAGGAGAACCTGAGGTTTTGGGGGCTTGGTTGTTGTGGTTATTAGCACTTTTACGAGGAGTTCGCTACTCTTTTTATAGAAACAAATTAAATAATCAGTTAGAATTTCTTAATAAAAATTATATTATATTGAAGTGATGAAAGTTACTAGATCTTCCCTGAGCTGCTCAATGTAGCAGGATATACACGTAGCAGCTTCCCCAGACTTGGAGAAGACCTCTGAAAACATCAAGTTTGTGCATATCTATGTCTGGTGAAACAATATGTGTGCATGTTAAACATTGAAAATAGTCCAAGAGCTGCCATTAATTTGAATTGATCTGAAATCATTAACTGGAACTGCCAGGAAATTGAAAAATTAATTATTTCCACAACTACTATCTAAGACACTCCATATCTTCGAGGAACGCACAAGAAAATTATCATCAGCCCTGCTGCTACCTTCATTAGAATATTAATTCATTAAACACAAAAGAAAGCACTGAAGATAGGGTGCCTCTACTCACAAGGACTTTGGTAATACGCCCATATCCAGTTATACTCATTCTCTGTATAAGGCAAATGCAATACATACATAAAGAAGTCTCCTGGAGTGTTACTGAGTAAAATAATCTAATAACATTAAGTAAACTACACATCAAGCTATGTAAACCTATATAACAATAAATGTCTAACAAAACTTTGAATATGGGGCAGGCCAAACACATTGTCAATTGTCTTGGTCTTGCCAGCTATATTCCTTCAGCGGTTCACAGCTTTTGTGATTTTTTCAATCTATTGTAATAGAGATGATAGGATTACACTGGCACATATTCTATATCTATTAGACGGTTGCCTTTGTTCAAAGCTCAATGGTCTCTGCAGTTTCCTTCCAGTCAGTGCTCCTACATTCCTTATCAGAATTTTCCTAGACCAACATCACCTCTACTGTAGTGTCAGGCCAAAGTCAATGTAAATAAATGAATTTCTCTAGATTCCATTAATCAAATGACATGTTCACACCATTATCACTATGACTTACTGTTTTCCTTATCAGTCTCCCTCAATAGCTCTGATAAGTTAGACAGAACTGAAACCAAACAATAATTTTTAATTAACTGATGATAAGAAATATTTTCAAAATTCATAGCATTCAAAATTTTCAAAGAAAGATGGGAACATTTATTTTCAAGCATTGTCAGATGAAAATGACCCATTTTCCCATTAGTCCACTGAAAAATTTGGATTATGGTAAGTTTCATTCTCATCACTATTATTAGTATGGATCAGTATATTGCTATGTACTTTCCTGATCATTTATTTTTAAAGATAGAGCTCAAATTTGCAAATATAGGTAGTTGAGTCAGGTGCCTCCATACATGTGACAACACATGTCAGTCAGATTAAGGTTTAAAACCTGTTTTCTGCTGCAGAATAATATATTGGGAATAACACCTGTAGATTATTCTGTTTCCACCACTCTTTTTTTAAGATTATTTTTCACAAACCTTTGGGAAACTCGGCATCTTTGCTTGCTAAGATGGTAGATAGTATGCTTTGTTCAAACCTGGGAATGCTCTAAGAATGGTAAAACAATTAAGGACAAATTGTTCTCTTGCAAGACTATGTCAGCAGTGTGATCTGTTTCAGCTCAGAAAAATATATCACTTCTACAATACTACCTAGGAAAACCCTTCAGCCTTCTGACCCTTATTTGTCATCTTCATATCACAGAGCTCATAAACGTAGCCTTTTTTTTGCTCAGATGTGAAATATAATTTTTGTATTTACCAGAGTGTTATATGCCCATTCTGCAGTTGTCCTGCAGTTCCCTGGTAGAACCAAAATCCAGCCTCTGAGATTGTCACATGATAGTTGTGGAACCAGCAGAAGAAGAGTTTTTCACTTACATCAGTTCTTCCTGGATAATATGGACTGTTGGGCAACATCATAGACAAGTGTGAGGGAAATTAAAATATAAATTACTCACTGGAGTTATGGTGTGACATTTGTGAAGAAAAAAGAAACACTCACCATGAGATACAGGGTGATTCTCTCTCTTTGTTTCAGAGAGTAAAAAGACCAGCAAAGGTATATGGACCATTCAACACTTAACAAATAAAAGCTCATATTCGATGCAAATAGAATGCTCTTGCATTGCCCTTCATACACTGGCAATCACTAGCATTTTCAAGACATGACAGCTCTCCCCAGCATAGCTTCATACCAGGAGTACAGCTTTATGAGGAAGTGTGAGGGACTGCTCCAGACCGTCCTATAGCTGAGCAATCAAATTTATCTGACTGTTCAAATAGCCATTAAGCAGCAGAGGTGATTGGGCCCATGTCAGCCATACCCTTGGTGAATGTTGTAGCAAATAACGTACCTGGGATGGGATGGAAAGAAGACGTTCCTTCACTCCTAGCTAGTGTTATTTCACATTTCTTGGGGGAAAAATACAACTTTCAGGAGCAGTTTCATGGTAATGCATCTTATTGTCCTAGGTTGTCTCCCTGGAACCCAGACATGTAAAAATCACCCCTCAAAGACTTATGAGAAATCTCTCATTTCAGTATTTCCCATGAGCTATTTAGGTAACTTTTAGTCTATGTTATGTTTTTATGGAATCCAATGTCAGCTTTCTATCCCTATAGATTTCATGTAGGCAAACAAAGCACCTGGATTCTAATAAGTGGCAGGATTGATGCTGCAATTATCAGTCAGTGTTTTGATGCCTCAAACTGGTTTGCAGTAAAGCTTTCTATCTTCAAGATTTTGATAAACTTTTCAGTTTTAAAGAAGTGGGATAAAACTATCTCAGAAGTGGTTACAAAAGCTGGGGACACTTTTGCTAACTGAGCTGTCATTTTGGCATGGTGTCAATTCCCTGGCAGATTCCCTGAAAAAATATTGCATCATAAAAAAGACTGTGTTACAGAATCTTAGCATAGAATATACCTATGAACATGAGGTCAGCCTGTGCTTATTATCTCACAGAGATTGAAATAAACCCAAACAACCCAGCCCCCCAACCTAGCAGAGGGTTAATTTAAAATTAAGAAGAAACTACTTCAGGGAGTAACATTTTTTAAACCTTCCTTTATAATTTTTGCTTATCAAGGAGTGCCCTTCTGGTATATCAACTGAGCCAAGACTGAGTTCTCAAATACTATGATGGCTTCTGTTAATTAGATAGTTTATCTGTGATGAGTTGTTGACACTGAGATGATTTGTGTTAAATAATTTTAAAATATTCCGTGGGGCACTAACTTAGATGCATTGTTTGTTCATATTCCAGGCCCCAGCTTCAATCTTTTTTACAACCCACGTCAGAAATGAAGTTGATGCTTTGGAAACTTCTTTAAGTCAGAAAAACTAACATTGCAAAGATATTTTTGAATAACTGGAAACCTCTGTAATGTTTTTGTCTTTTTATACTCTGGGCTTTAGTGCAATGCTATAAAATTTGAAGAACATTTTTGGTAATATTTAAACACGTTATGTTTTGCTTGTTTAGCATTTTTAAGTATTTCCTTTACGATGATTTCTCACTTGTAAACCCATTTCCATTCCCCCAATTCAAGGCAAAATCCAGGAGAGACTGGCAGGATGTGACACTCCTTTCTACTAGGGTGCCATACTTTTATATGTGCTCTGTCTTTTGGTGGGCTTTGCTTTCATAAGAAATATGAATAGGCTGAGTTTTAATTCTGAAATACATTATTTGTTACAAAAATCAATGCATTGTACTTCAGCGATGCTTACTATTACACTATTTTAAATGAAAAAAAATAAGATTGTACAGGGATGAAACGGGTAAATTCTTACAAGTACAAGTATTCTGGCACCGTAATAACAGGAACACATCATTACGCATTCGTGATCTTCTCCTATGTAAATTAGCTCCCCCCTACTATCTTGCTTCTCCATTCATATAACTTTCCACCTTACCATTGCTCTCTATTCTTTTCTTTCCTATCCTCCTTTCAAGAAAAAATTATACCCTTCTTTCTGACTGTTTTTATCCACTTTTTTCTTGTTCATCTCTATTCTCTCTCTAGTCTTCAAGCCCCAAATGCTCCCTTTTCCTTCTCAACGCCCCATCCTTCCTGAGTGGGAGTGCTGCCCATGCTGCTATAACACCTCAGACTCTGTTATGATCTCCATTCTGCATTTGCACATGGATATAGTCCCCTAATTGAGAGACTTGTTTTTTTTTTATTAAAAGCATTAGACATTTATATGTAGGAATAACACTTTCAGAGACATTTTCTAGGTTAAAAGTTAAAAGGGATGTCAATCATCATACTTCAGAACATAAACAGATTGCCAGCGTGGGTTGAAAAAGAATTTTCCCCACATAAAATCATAGAAGTTTGGAATAGAGAAGTACTAATAGGTCAGCTAATCCATCTACCTGCCAATTCAGTCTTCTTCCCTACCATTTATTTTGCTGTTCCTTTGGCCTTTCAAAAATCTCAAGCAAATGGACAGTTACTGCTCTCCAGTAGGTACTATACAGTCATTTAGTGTAACTAGTTTCCTCTCCAGATTTTTTTCAGGTACCTAGTCTAAACTTCCTTTTATTACCTTCCTCTCGATAGTTTTATTGGCACTTCCATCATATTAAGTAAAATTTCTCTCCAGTCTTATTTTCTACACTCTTCCAGTAAATATAAATTGCTGCCATGCCCTGTTTGATGATTCTTACCTAACCTCTTAGTCTCTTTTAGTTATACAAATAATTATTTTCAGTATCATGTCTGCTTAAAATTATACTTCTGTAACTGTAAAGCACATAAGAAGCATCACCTATGCCAAGACTGCAGCCAAATTAGAGCTTTTGAATACGTATACAAATACACATAAATAGATTTGTCAACAAGAATATCCGTACATGTGGTACAAATACACCCATGCAAAAGGAATGTGCAGCTAACTCTCTTATAATTTCTTCTAAAATAGCTCTTTCAGCTATGTGAATGCTTCTGTAGTACTCTTGCCCTGAAATTCTTCATTCAGGAACAAAGATAGCTTTCCAAATCGGGTTTCTGTCTCTTCAGTGGTAAAAAATTTTGTTGGGGGATTCAGAACATTGATGAATGTTCAATAGAATACAAAAATACAGAGAAAATCTTTAAAGCTTGACAGGAGGGTTAAACAGGTAAAAGAGGCCTGTATTTCCCTTCCTGGGCCACTTATAAGTTATCCCACAGACCACTAAAATTAGTCAAACTGCAATGCTCCAGAAGGTTTTAAATTTATTATACCCTAGCTAATAAATAAGGGGAAGATAAAATGTACACATGTAACCCTGAAACAAGCAGGGGAATATTTTTTCTGGGTCTTAAAGGGACATAGTCTTGCAGATGTGAAGAGGACAGGGTGAGAAAGCATTACATTGCCATCCAAAAGTGTCACACATGAGTCTTCTGTTATTTGTGAGGTTTGTAACATGCCAGAATGAATACAGAAGTAAAGCTTCTTTTGTACTCCATGTTATTATTATACTACCTGAGAGTCAGAAAACCAAAACAGACTGTCAACTCTTGCAGCAAATAGCTTTCAACAACTACCTCCAGTTTCTGGTTTCCCAGACAAGTGCAAATCTCCCTTCTTCAAAATCTCATACCAATATTTTTCTAGAGCTAAGGCTTTTGCAAGTGTAACATTTTACTATGGAAATATTTTTCAACTTTTATGGTCAAATTCTAAGCAACTGTTGTCAGATGAAAGTGCCTGCACTCCCTAGCCCTCAAGATACTTCTAGATGTCATTGACCTAGAGAGAACAGGGCTGTTCACATAGCAAAAGCAGATTGCAGTCATCCTCCTGTAAAAGTATGCTGAAAATTACAGTATAGAACTTTAAACTATAGGTAAAATTCTGTTATAATTCTAGCAAGCAAACAGGTAATATACTTCAAATACAGGTGATTAAATGTTTACTATAAAGCATCCTAATTAGACACATCTTTGTAACTCCATCTTTACATTTCTTTACATCCTTTGTAGATTAGTGTAAACACAATTAATTAATCATGAAAAGCAACTCCTATGGAGTAGAAGCAGGATTTTAGCTTCCAAATCAACTTCCCTGCCAGACCTGAAAAATCTTATTCATTGTCAAGCAGTGTCACTCTTTATAGCCAGCCTTTGATACCATGAGGTGCAGCAACCAAGAATTGCAGCAGTCTGCCTGGGTTTTTTTGACATGGATACAGGATTGAAATATACTGGGCTATTTACACCATCTGGTACATGCATTTCAGTTGAATGAAAGCAGATGAACTCCTGGGCACTTTGGTGATGAAACACCAGGAGAAAAGGAAACAAAACCCAAGAGACAAAAAAGTGTTAGGGAGGAAAAGAAAACTGAACTGATCTAATTTCTGGACTATTTAAGGCCATCTTGTAAGCCACACTTTACACGGGGCTACGTTTAACTCCTTGCACATTTGGAATAGGAATGCATTTGATTAAGCAGAATTTTCTAATGATCCTTTTTAGTTTTGAAATCTAGAGATCTATAAATATGTATATATCAGTGTTGCTGTGACTATGATTTGCAGCTGTCAATCAGTTTGCCTTTATGGCTGTAAATTTTCAGTTCACTAGATTTCTTTTGTGTAGTCTTCTAAGAAGAATAAAAGCCTACTCTGTATCTCCACATTTTAGACAGAAGAGTAATGCATGATTAACAGTATGCCGAGAGGTGTCACACTCACATTAACACTGATGTGTGAACCAGTGGTCAAATGGCAGATTACATGTCTGTCACAACACATCAGGGCAGTGTTCCAGTCTGCCAGCTTTACCCTGCCCAGCGCCTTCAAACAAAGAGTTCTTCCAAAAAACTGTAGCACAAAAAGAATGTTGAGCCTTTGGGGGAAGGAAAGAAGTCTGTCTCACGGTCAAGCTTTTTGAAGTCTTAGTAATATCAAATGGCAGAAGGGGTTAGTCACAGTCACATAACCTTGCAGGTTCACGGATGTCTGTAACACAAATGTTACATATGTGGCCTTATCAAAGATTTGTTGCATGATAACTATATTACTGAAAAAGTATTATGGCTGGCATATTTCAATTTGGAGAAAGGATGCCAATTCTATCAAGGCTACAAAAACTCTGACCCGGTTCCAAAAGAAAAAGCAAGTTTCTGGAATATCATCTGAAGCAAGAAATTCTAGTTCATTGGAAATGTCATGAAAAATGTCCTTCCTTTGTCTTATGGATAGAATTTTATTTTTCAAGTGGATAGTTAACTAACTGCTTGATTTCTTATATAGCAAATAGTTACACTTGAAACTGAAGTGACTTTTAGTGGGTAATGATGTCTGAAGGCAATCCATATAATGAAGCGGAACATATTCTCAATCTCCTGGGATGTTTTCATATATTGAAAGCAAAATTTTAGACAATAATTGAAATATTGTTTGAAAAATCAGAAATACTTTCTCAGTATTTAAAAATGCTTTCTAGGGGGTTATAAATATCATGCTCTCTTGATCAGTGCCTAACTTCTTACATGCTGTAAGTCCCAAAAGATCTGTTCAACTTTCCTAGAAGTTAAACTGTTGTTCCAGCAGTAGTCTCACTGCACTGGAAGCATAAAATGGAAGATTTCAAGGCTAAAATATTGGAAACACTTAAATAACATAACAGTTAAGTTCTGTTTTCAAGAACAAGCAAGTTACATAGGTCATCTTTACAACATGAGTATGTCTTCTGAAGAAAATTATCAAAATACTACACTTGTGAGCAGCCAGCATATGAGCCAGTATTTGGACAAAGTCCAAAATGAGTAGTTAGGTATTGCCTTGGCTCATCTCTTAAACATTCATATATGTGTTCACTATATATAGTGGACTTGACAATAACCTCTTAAAAGATTTTAAGTATTGACTTTATCAGAATTATTCCTGATTTATAAAAAAGAACTGGAAGATGGAATCTACTTATTATGTGTGCATTTTCCATATTTTACATATACTCTCTTTATATAATAATACAGAATATATATTCTACATTCTATAAAATATTGCATATAGATACATAATACTCCTTATATAGTGATTATTTGGATTTTTACATTGATTCTGCATGGATACACATTTCCATGCACAATTATTACACAATTCAATCCTTTATATTATCATTTACCTTTTACTAAAATCCTTTCTGTGGTCCGAATCTAAAATACCGAATAAGACCTATATAGTTGCCAAGATCTATGAATTTATATAGTGCATGCATATTTATTTTAAAACTAATATATTCTGGTGATAGGAAGTAGCTTTTATAATTTTCAAATTTTAAACTATAAATTGTTAATTCATGAAAAAATATACCACTTCTTTGTTACTGAAACGAAGTTCAACAACATTCAGATGAGCCACAATTCAGTTTGTCAGGCTTGGCTTCCTTTCATAATTTTTTTTCTTCCTGACACCGTGAACCTGCTGCTGCTGTCATAAGATGTAAAGTTTATTTCTGTACACATTTTGCTTTTCATTTCCGTATGAATGGCTCCTATGTCTTGAGGCACAGAAATGTTATTTTCTGTGGACTGAATTTAGGCTTCTCAAGAATAACATAGCTATGGCATGTTACAAGCAGAAAGAGTAGCTAAAGGGTCTAAATTCTACCTTTAGCTAACTTCTTTCTAATTCACTTCAAGTCATTTAAATAATTATTCTTAAGTTAAAGTCTCACAGTGCTATACATAAAAACCAGCTACAGTTACGCAGCACAGCATGGAGTTATAAATGATACAGCAGTATAATATTTTACATCCAGACAGTAGATGAAAAACTGCACAACATAAATGAAATATTTTCACTGATATTCATTAATTTTATTCTCATGTTCAAGACAGATAATCTTAATGAAATGTATTTTAAGCTCTCATAAATGCACATCTGAGAAATGTAAAAGAAGTGTTAGAAGTATCTAATATTCTGGTATGAAGAAAAGAGGTGTACTTGAAAGAAAATATCCTCAAGTAAACTGGAGCTGATACTTGTAGTTTATTACCAGTGAAGGATTTTAGTAAAAATAGTAAGAAAGCAGTACTTAGAAGTGGAATTTTCATTAGCATTTATTATTGGTCAGCTCTGTTTCTTTTAAGTTTCATGCACATTCTTAAGAATTTCTGCATAAGCAATGTTTATTGAACTGTAGGACAAGGTGCATGGGGAGAATTATGTTCCTAAAGTAGCTGTTAGGCATCTAAATAAAGCAACAATATTTTATTCCGTAGCATTCACAAAATCCTTACTGAACTGATGCCTGTAGGTGCTCAGCAGCTACATTTTTTGCAAATACTGCTCCTGCAATGTCTTGTTAGACACATGCTGAACAACCTATACTTTCAAAACACTAGGAAAAGTATCAGCTAACACTCTAAGCCCAGTGTAATTCACAGATTAATTTCACAACCCTGTGTGTGGGTCCTGAAAGTATTGCCTATACTTAGCTGCCAATTACAGATTGAAGTGATTTATATTATCTTGCTAGAGGTTTGGTTTTGTTTCTGTAGTTCATATAAAAAATGATTTACATACATGGTATTACTATACATAATGAGTCAACTGTTAATTATTTCTGACATGGAGGATAGTAAAAATACACTGCTGTTCCAGTTATTAATAGAATTGGCCTATCTTGATGAAACTCGAACACACCAAACTGCCATGATTGTTGGAAAAAATTGCCACCAACTCACACTTTCATCTATAAAATGGTGCAGGTATTTTTTGTATCTGACTTCTGTGAAGATGAGTATAACTTGCAAGTCTGTCTTTACTTAACTGTTGACAAGCAGTGTTTAACATATCTTAGTTTAAGCGCCTTTCAGCAAAATGCGTGATGACTACACAGGCTATCAAAAATAATCTTCAACCGACCACATGCTGTGTAAGGGTACCAATGAAATACTTAATCAACAGACGGAATGCAAACATGCACAAACACACAAACCACTAATGCCATAACCAACCTCAAGCACAGTACAAACAAAATCCATGCCAAGAAACCTGCTTAAAAATTTATGTTAGAGAAAAATACAGTTTCAATGCTTGAAAATTTATTTGACCACTTATTTTACAATAAACAAAACTATGCAAAGTCCACGATGACCTTCGAACAAAACTTCTGGCAAGCTCCAGAGGCCATTTATTGTTCACTGTCCATGGGTAGATATGGTATGTACGATCTTTAGGGTAGCACTTCTTGTGCTCCATGCATGTCATCTCATAAAAATAGGCAAGATATACATGATATGTGATCATGTGTTCCCTACATGCCTATCACATTTATAAAAAGCAGTAATTATTAGGTAAGCATCTGGGTACTCAGCAAAAATAACAATCTAAATCTTAGAAGCAATTTAATCCTGATAGAAATCCACTTACTTCAGTATCACTTTGTATCTGTAGGTGAGTTCATTTCCATATAGAATTTAAAGAGAGAGTTTCGTTTTTATTGGACTCATCACCATGCATATTAGAACCACAACCATACTTCTGAAAACACCTAAAGCCTCACAACAGCATCACAAAGCCAAGCACTTTGTGAAACCCTTGGCAAGCAGGCTTGCAGCAGATAAATCTGAATAGAACTTACATAAGGGAAAAATAGAGAAGGTTGCTGTTAAGTAGAAAACACAGAGAAGAAAGTCAGAGTCCAGAACGTGTCCCTCAGGTCTATCAATTCAGTCTGCATGGCAGAGTTTAGTCTCAGGTTCTTCCCTTTCAATCTCTTCTGGGAGAGGTTGTGAACTAGGACCAGTTTAGCACCCAGCTTTAAGATAGGAATAACAAAAGATGTAATTTAATGAAAATTACTCCCAGATTCTTCTTATGTTGTTTTACTACTGATGTGGCAAACAGCAGCACAGTGTTGTGGCAGGCTCTGCACTGCATGGATGTCAAACCAGAGTGATACTAACTATAGTCTTTTACTTGCTGGACCCCTGACTTGGTTTTTTTTTTCCTTCTCATACAGGCGTTTACATTCACCAAATCTGCAGGAATGCTGTGATCTTCATTCCTTTGAAAAATTCAGTTCCACTGACAAAATGTTTACAGGAAAAACTGTGGCAGAAGAGTGTAGATAAAAGGATGGTCTGGTAGCACACACCTGGTTTCATAAGGATAAACCTACTCTAAGCTAATGCTTAAAATCCCTATCTGGGCACAGGATATCCAAGTTGGAGTTCACTGAGAATCAGAATTATATCAGAGAGTGAGCCAATTGGTAAGAGGTGCTGAGGAGAGAGGGGAAGTCCAGGTGCAACACAAATCCAAGCATGGTTTTGCTAGGCTTCCTAATTAATGGCTCGTAAGAAATACTGAGGTAAATCTTTCAGGGCACATCTAAGTATGTCCACACTAGACAGTCTAAAGATCACAGTGAAAATATGTGAATGGTCTCAAGCTAGTATCAGGAAATTACCAGATAAAATCAAAGAAGTTTCACTGATGACTAAACAGACTGCAGTGTGGGCACTGACTTATCTGTTCTGATGACTCATACTGGGACAATTTAACCAGCTGTCCAATCACGCAGAAGAAGCCACTGTCCCCATAGTAGGAACAGGATGTTCATTCCCCAGATGCCTCTGTTTATAAGCATATTAAAGTAAGTGCAATTAGTGGTCTTGCAAAGTAATACACAATTTCATATTGCAGATTGGCTGAAAGGTGATATGTTACCCCTTTATCCATACTGTTCAGCAGATGCCCCAGGAGTATTATCATCTAAATTCAACAAATATCACAATCTTCATTACCAGATTGCACTGATTAAACTAGTCAAATTCTAAATTAATTCAATTAAATGGGTGCAGTTTTTGCACTACAGCTCAGTCCTCAGAGAAGAACCACTTGTTAATTAGATTACTGTTCTTTGTTTTTATTAACACTTAATTGAAACTGAATAAAAAGTTAGAAGTAAAGACCTTTTGTGATTTTCATTAAAGGAATCAGTATGTGCCAAAAACATGTTTCTGAATAGTTTTCAGGAGCAGGAAGGTCTTCAGGAGAAGGCGGCAAACCAAGCTATCACTGATATGTTAGATTTACAGATAAACTCAAACCCCCCTCTTTTATCCAGGTGGACATGGAAAGAAGTGAGAGTTCAAAAGGGTTGGGGTTTTTTTTGTCAGATCTTTTCCTAAATCAGAATTAAGTAACAAGAGAGTTATTTTCCTTCTCTTTACTCCTCAGATCTTGCTTATACACAGGGATGGGACACTCGTGTCTCCCAGGGGGCTAAAGCCCTTGCTAAAAATCTAGCTAGGCTCATTAACCGAGCTTTAAACTAAATGTGAAGGGGGAGGGGGATGAGACCAGGCTAGACAGGAGAGAGCCTGGAAGTGGGGCATCAGTGACTTGGAGATGGTGTGCTGGAGAGGACCACCAGTACATCACCACAAAATAAGTGGAAGCGATTACAGCTGATGATGGTAAGGAAGATACTGGCACTCTGGTGTTAGGTATTCCAACAACCAGGCAATTGGGAATAAACTCTATTTCCTCTATGAGGGCTGAAGGTTTGCCAGCCCAGCTGAAGTGCATTTACACCAATGCATACAGCATTGGTAATAAGAAGGAGGAGTTGGAAGCTGTTGTAGGGCAAGGAGTCTATGATGTTGATGCCATCACGGAAATGTGGTTGGATGACTCATATAACTGGAGTTCACCTATGGTGGGGTACAAACTCTTCAGGCAGGACAGGAAGGGTAGGAGGTAGCCATCTATGTAAGAGAGGACTTTGATACCATCGAGCTTGATTATGGTGATGAGGAGATGGAGTGCCTGTGTGTTAAAATCAGAGAAGCCCAAAAGAAGGCAGATTTTGTGATGGGAGTCTCTTACAGGCCACCCAGCCAAGAAGAAGCAGCTGATGAACTCTTCTATGAACAACTGGGGATAGTCTCTAGATCGATGACTCTTATTCTCGTGGGAGACTTCAATCTTCCAGATATCTGCTGTAAGTACTATACAGCAGAAAGGAAGCAGTCCAGGAGGTTCCTAGAGTGCTTGGAAGACAACATCCTCGCACAACTGGTGAGCGGATTGACAAGGGAAGGTGCCCTCCTGGACCTGCTGTTTATGAAGAGAGAAGGCCTTGTGGGGAATGTGGTGGTAGGAGAACGCCTGGGACAAAGTGATCACGAGATGATAGGGTTTTCATATCTAGGTGAGGTGAAAAGGGTGGTTAGCAGGACAGTAGCACTAAACTTCCAGAGGGCAGACTTCGGACTGTTCAGAAGGCTGGCTGGCAAAGCCCCATGGGAGACAGTACTTAAGGGCAAGGGAGCCCACGAGGGCTCCAGAGGGATCTGAACAGGCTGGGCCGCTGGGTTGAGACCAATGGCATGAGGTTTAACAAGACCAAATGCCAGGTCTTGCACTTAGGGCACAACAACCCTGTGCAGTGCTACAGACTAGGAGAAGTCTGGCTGGAAAGCTGCCTTGAGGAGAAAGACCTGGGGGTGTTGGTTGACAGCCGACTGAACATGAGCCAGCAGTGGCCCAGGTGGCCAAGAAGGCCAATAGCATCCTGGCTTGTATCAGAAACGGCATGACCAGCAGGTCCAGGGAAGTTGTTCTCCCTCTGTACTTGGCACTGGTGAGACCGCTCCTTGAATCCTGTGTTCAGTTCTGGGCCCCTCACCACAAGAAGGATGTTGAGGCTCTGGAGCGAGTCCAGAGAAGAGCAACAAAGCTGGTGAAGGGGCTGGAGAACAGGCCTTACAAGGAATGGCTGAGAGAGCTGGGGTTGTTTAGCCTGGACAAGAGGAGGCTGAGGGGAGACCTCATTGCTCTCTCAAACTACCTGAAAGGAGGTTGTGGAGAAGAGGGTGCTGGCCTCTTCTCCCAAGTGACAGGGGGCAGGATGACAGGGAATGGCCTCAAGCTCCGCCATGGGAGGTTCAGGCTCAACATAAGGAAAAAGTTTTTCACAGAAAGGGTCATTGGGCACTGGAACAGGCTTCCCAGGGAGGTGGTTGAGTCACCTTCCCTGGAGGTGTTTAAGGCACGGGCGGACAAGGTGCTGAGGGGCATGGTTTCGTATTTGATAAGAATGGTCGGACTCGATGATCCGATGAGTCTTTTCCAACCTGGTGATTCTATTATTCTACAATTCAGACTTTAGGTCAGTAAGGTATATTCAAGTTCCTTTGTGATAACTGAGAATGACTCAGTGAATAATGATGTTGGGTCTGGACATCTCTGGAGCTCTGCTACAGAAAATAAACTCGTGGTCAGAAGCCTTTAAACCCACATACCTGTCTGTGTGTTTATTAATGTCATCCCTAGTGGCAAATGCAATATATAGTTTAAAAAAATAATGCTCAATTTTTTTAAACTGGGTTTATAAAGTCCAAATGTTTGCTTAGAAATTAAACATTTTGATACTGCGGACTCTAGGATATGTTGGCGGTTTTAAAAAATAACCTACACCAGATGGCAGAGGTTAAAGAAATACTATAAAATATGGCTTCTATTCATACAGTTCTCAGACAAACAGAACCCCAAGCAGAAAAAACCTGTGAAAGTGGAAAACCTTTTCTTTTGCTTACATTTCTCTTTGCTACTCAGCAAACCTGAGAGGTATTGTATCATCACGTATCAAGAAAGTAATATGCCAGATTGTTGTAACAGGTGGAATATGTTTGTTTGTAACACGTTGAATCTGAAATAAAGAAAGGACCAAAGTTACTAAAGGTTCTACAAAAACATTTACAAAATGTAAGTACCTCGGGTTTGTACCTGCAAAGCTTACTGCATAAATAAGAATTTGAGAGAATAGCTCCATTTTGCACACAAAATATAAAAATTAAACCCTCCATTTTTTACAGGCTCAGTTAATTTGGCTAGATGAACAAGTAAGCTAAGGAGATAATTCTGCGTTTGCATTTTTAAATAACAATTTCATAAATATAAAGGACAGCAACTTTTATCTAGACTTCATCGTATTTTATCTGAACTATATCATCTCTATGCTTCAGCCTTAGTTTTTTCAAGCTTCTTAAAATTACAACTGTTTTGTATCTTTTTCATGCTTGACGAATATGAATCTATTATTTTTATAATATAAATGCATCCTTATATTAGAAATACTTCTGATATATTTTTGTCACTTCAAAAAAATCCACTGTGAACCCCAAACTGTAAAACCAAATGTGTGATCTATGCCATTTTCTTATCATATATGCAGTGATGCGATGTTTAAAATAGAGGAATAAAGCTCACGTCAACTTGGACACAATAGACCATGTCAAAAATACTCAGTTGCCAAAAATGCAGATGGCATAAAAGCACAGAAATGTATCAGTCATTGGATTTTTTTTAAAAGGAACTATTTTGTAGATTCTTAGAATTGATCAGGTGCCAAAAAAAGGTGGGTGGGTAGCCAGTGAGGTCTTCAAGGATACCTAAATATTTCTTGAAAATCCTGCTTTGTTTATCTGAACAGTTAGGTAATTAATGATATGAAAGACATAGTTTAGTGTCTGAGGTAGATAGAATTAAATGTTCTGCCATATAAACAGTGGTTAAAAAGGAAAACAGCAAGGCGTCTGAGGAGGGAAAAGCTCCCTGGAGTCTTGTCTTTTTCCCAAAAAAAAAAAAAAAGGCAAAAAATAAGCTGAAGCAAATGGCAAGCTCTACACAATGAAAGCAACTACTGAGCAGTTCTTGAGAACATTCTGTAAAGATTTTATGTATTTGAATTTTCGGAGCTACAAGAACATTACTAATGAAACAGCACTACTAGGGGCACACAAATTGACGGTTAAGATTGGTAACAAGCTACTTGCCAATCTCAAGAGTTCAGCTAGAGGCAGGGTCTGTTTTTTACTTCCTTGAGCAGCTCCCAACAGAGAGGAATCTTGAAATTCAGAAAGTTCTTAAAACTACTACGACTGTTTCCTCCTTCTAGCCACTCTATTTTTGCCCCTTTTGCCAGTAAAAGTAGTGGCATTTTGCTGTGAATACAAAGACGCTTTACGATGGATAGAGTCAATGTTCATAATAAACTCATTACTTATTGCTAGGCAACACTGAGCAATGTGAATTTGTCACTTCTGTTTGGTGCAACTTTCAATTTCACCTCCAACTGTAACAATATAGCCTGCTATATTTTAGATGCCACTGTGGTTGGATGCCATCCCAGGAAAGATGTGAACTACTTCTGACAGGGAGTGAATGACTGGCAATGGGCATAAGCAGTTTTTTGATTCTTAAGCCTTGATATATAATTAATTGTTAGATTTATTCTTCCATGAAACTCATAATTCATGATTCCTACTTACTGACTGCCTTTTAGAAAAGGGAAATGGAACGTGCAGATTTCCAATGAGTCAAAGATTTTTTGCCTGTTTACTTTTATTTGCTCTGTTCGTATTGTTCTGCAGCAGCTTTTTCAACCAAGTGAATACTATTATTTCTAAGGCATATTCAATTATTTGTTTGAATAAATATATTCCTCAGTTTAGGAAACTAATATTCTGATTACAATAGACACAGCGGAATACCCCAAGCATCCAGCATCACTAGTTGTCAAGGAGCTCAGACTTTTGCAGAATACTGTAGTCACAATTCTTTCAACTCAAATGAAACTCCCCATCCAAGATAAAATAACTAATGCTATTGCATGACATATAGACTTTTTTGATTACAGGACTGATAATTTTGTTTTTAAAATTTGTGTGTGACTGTCTAACCTGCTTACTAGGTCTCTGCTCTTTGACCTTTGATGAACTAAGTCATTTGGGGGGCAAAAAAGGAAAACTGAAAATTGACAATGTTTCACCATCTTTGGCTAGAATTAGGGATAAATTCATACTTCAAATAAAATATACATTTCTAAAAAAATCATTATCTCCTGTCATTTCTCTAAATGGTTAGAAACACTTCATAACCACATTAATTACAGAAATATGCCACACAACTGAGACTCTTAGTAATAGTTTAGCCTTTGCATATTTTGACTGACCTATGGAAAACAAAAGGAGTTTCTGTAACTGTATGAATGAACCATGGGATGTGCATGTTCTTTTAAGAAAGGCCAAGGGTGCAGTTCTATTTTCTTAGCTCTGCTTTCATATTTATGTGTCTCATTTCCAGCTCATTGCTGATGCCTTAGTTGCACTATCCATCAACACTTTTATCCTCCTTGTTCCTCAAAAAGAACATAAAATCCTTTTTTATGTTGTGGTAATATTATTGCAAATAAAAGCAAATACCAAAATCTTTATTAGTCTGCCAAAATAATAAACTATTTAATAAAAGCATGCTGTAAAAATAAGGTAATTTGCATCACTCAAGTTTCTTGCAGGAAATACAAAGAATTATTGGTCAAAAAGCACAAAGTGACAGCAATTATTTCTGTGGTTGATCTAATGCTGCTTGAAAATGGGTTAAAAAAATGCACCGAGGTTTTGCAAGTTTGCTGTCTTTAAATGTTTGTTTTTAATGCTGTTGTATACAGAGGAGCCTGGAAAAAACAATTTTTCAAAGCTTCACTTTTTTCACCAGTCTTCTCCATAATGGAAGAAGGAGAGATTGGATAGATGCTATTAGAAATCTTTACTGCAATGCTCAGAGTAACCTTCTGACTGCCATACTGCCATAAGATTTGTCATTCAAATATTTACCATTTTTATATTCCTTATTAATTGTACTTAGTTTGGATTTGTGTCAGGATTAGCTATGATTTTTTCCACTCTTTCTTTCTGTCATACTTGCAGACAGATCAATGTAAAGTTTTTGTTTAAGAAGTTCATTAGATGTTTGAAATTAGTCACAATATGCTTTTAAAATCTTGTATCTAATATCTGATCCTTTTTTCTTGTAGTATACAAGTATTACAAACCTGACCGTTATTTTCTCACTGCAGTTTCTCTCCCCATCTGGCAGTTCTGCAAATATGTTATTGACAGAGCATAGAAAAATCAGTGGCTGTGGTGAGATCTAAACACTGCTTGTGATGCCCCTACACACATCCCCAAAAGAGTCTGCAAATGTAAAAATAAGATAACAATAATAAATAATAAATTTATAATAGTGAGTATAAATATTAATATACTAATAATATAATAACATAATAATAATAACAGAGTATAAATACATTTATTCACCAGAAACGAAGTATTTACCATAATTTCCATACCCTAAATGTTAGGGCTGATCTTTGGAACAACTGAGTTAAAAGGTTTCTGAAGACTCTTTTCTTCGTCCTAATTTCAATGTTATTTTGTAATTTATACAGCTGTAAACCCCTACAAATCTCAAAGTACTCTCACCCACTCTACTGACAGAAAAACTGAACAAAGAGCAGCTGAAGTCATATGAATGATCACACAACAATCAACAAGTTATTAACCAGAGAATAAAATTCCGTGATTCATATTACTGGTGCTGTCACAGTATTTTTGGGCTCTACTGCCACTGCTTCTTAAGCACAGTCGAGATGCTCCACTTATTTACAGGATGAGACCTGTGTAGAGATGAAATATTTTAAAAATACATTAAATATATTGAAATGAGTACTTCATGGAGCCCTGTTGGTATATTCAATCATGCTTTAAACCATAAACCAGCCAGGAATTACTCTCCTTGCTTCACAGACTGCAGACTGCTGAAAGCTGAATTAATCCTTCTATGAAATAATGTTTAGGATGCCGTGTGATACGTACAGGGTAAATAAAAAGCACATATGTTAGGAGCAGCACTTTTTATTTTTTTTTTCTGAAGCTGTTTTAAATTCTATCTTTGCATATATTAATTGGTTAAGCAACTGTGAGTTTTTGTATTGCAAACACCTGAGCTGCAGTACACGTTCTGGTAAAGTTACCCATCTGTAGCAAAAACCCAGTAGTTTCCGAAATTGACTTGTTTGGATACTGCACACAGTTAACAACAGTTGCTGGAGCAACAGCTCCTGGAACTATGCAGGATTGTGTGCTTCCGAACAAAGGTGTTCAGTCTTAAGACAACCTTACAACTGAAATACAAAACACATACAACTGTTCCAGAATACTTCATCATTAATCAGAGGTATTGTTTAATAAAAGCACTTGCATCGTACGTGCATGGTATTTATTGGGATTACTATGGTATGTATCTGTCATTAAGACAAACTCTACAGATGGGACTTTAAAAGACTTAGATAATTGTATGAATGCTAATTAGAGCCTTGCCTTTTCAGGCTAAGATATGTAAGAAAGACATTATCAAATCACATTTTTCAGAATATTACATCTTATATTTTCTGTAAAACTCAGCAGATTTGCAAAGGTCTTTTAAGGATAATTTCTGAGCTGGGCTGCTTAGGTACAAAAAAAATTAAGTAAACTGTCAAAGGCAAAACAAATCAGTAGAAGATTCCTGTAATATAACTTGTGACTGAAAAGACTATAGATTATTTAAATTCCCTTCAGATTTTACAAAAAGCCCCTAACCAAACAAATAAATAAACAATCCCAACCAGGCAATGACAACTAGCAAATTGAAATTAATGTCCATTCAGCAAAACACTGAGATAGCTGTTCCTGTGTGTTAACAGCCGAGATGACTGTGGCCAAAGAATCTATGAAATGAACCCATGTTTCACAACTTGGCCTTTCAAGTAAATCTCTGCAGATGAATGGTAAACTGCTGCTCATCTCAGCTCTTATTCCTGAAGTTGTAATGATTCTGTAATGTTATTGCAGTAATACATTGACTGCAAAACTGTATGGTTTTGAAAATCATAATGCTTACAGTAAGAGATCAGGTGTCCTGGTTTTTGTCTTTGCCCACTTTCTCAGAGATCTTATTGTTCAATGCCACTTCTAACTGATATAGTAAACAGAAATGTCTTTCAGACTCTTGCAAACTATTTACTTCAGAGCTTAAACAACATCAAAGAAAGCATATAGACAAAGCAGTGTTGGAAAGGAAGTAACATGCCCTTATTTTTAGCACTTGCCCACTTGTCACTCTTGATCTGCCTTTCAAATGTAGTGTAATCTAATTTTTATGCATACTATATGCTCATACAGACAATTTCCTCATTTCAGAGTATGTAGAGTTTGGTAAAGGCTTTTGTACTTTTCTTTAACCTGCTTCAGAAATAGCACTGTCACCATTTGCCTCAGTAATGCACAGGATGAAGGAAATTTACATTTTTCTATATAGAAGTGAAAATAATATTATTATCAAAGACTAGATTCCCTCTTCCCCTCTAGCTAGATTTGAATTCAGTCACTTCAGGGCTTACAGCATAGGATGATTTTAAGTAATGGTCCCTCTGGTTGCAGGCTCTATCACCTAATAATTGACCATGACAGGAATTATATGTCCAAAGCCAAGGGGTAGACTGAATAGCATATGTCAGGGTCAATTATAAGGTGGAAGACCCTGCAACGAAAAAGACTGCACTGATTAGAGCATGATGTTGACATGGGAGCTGATGCTTCAATGTTATTTCAAAGGGCACTGTCACAGCCACCCTTCCTTAAGGTCTCAAAATCAGAGGTGGATTATGTCAGTGCTTTATACTACGTATGATGTAATCAAGTTCAACAGGACACTGAAAGTTACAATTGATTTCTTGCTTTTTTGCAGTGATAAAATGCTTTCTCTATGTCACTCAAAATTAAGCTTGCTACTTTGCTAATTAGATCAAAACAGCTCCATCCTTACTAGATTAATTCTTTCTCGAAAAATCTGACTGTGGGATGAAGAGAATATTAAATGTGACACAGTTAAAAACTGTTTTGATTGTTAAAGTTATTAACTTTATTTGTACTGGCAAAATTGAACAGAATAGGAACAGTGGAATAGAGAGAAAACAGTCCTTTCTACAACTGAAAGCTACGTTAAAAGCATTTTATGGTACAGGAAGAATTTTACAGTGAAACAAAGGTGTAGTTTCCTTATTCCCCCAAAACTTCAGCAGTTTAAATCTACTCAAATGTTCCTAAGTAGTGATGAACTGCAGAACCATTTCACAAGTTAGTAATGATCCCAAATTACACACTACCACAGTAAAATACTGTAGTTAATTTTTAGATAGTCATTGCACCAGTTCAATTCTCTGACTCTTTGAAAGCTGTTTCTCTAAACTTCTGCATCTCTGTAAAAATATCCGAGTCTTTTCTGCCCAGGGGTTTAGCTTGTGATGATGGAGAAGATACTATAACCGAAAATAGCTAACTAGATAGCTAATTTCTCTCTGTTCTCATGGGTATCCATAACCACACTTTTCCTGGGTGTTTTGCAGCCATCAGACAGATAGCTAACTCCCAACAAATTAAAGCCTATAATCTTAGATTCAAAGTTGTTGCATGATGATCACAATACAAGGACTACTGAGTCTACAAGACCTTTATCTTCTCCTCTAGAATGGTTAATAGATCACAGTCTCCAACATACAGAAACACTCCAAATTTTCCATCTTCAGAGACTTAACTAGCAGTTAATATATCTTTATAAGAAATGTGTCTAATTTGTTAGATAACTGGGACTTGGTTTTGAATCTTATACATGCACTTTTTTATGATATACTCATTTCTGATCTAATTTTTTCAATGTATTTAAAATTTATGCAAATTTAAAACTGGCAATGTTTATTTCTGAAAAAAAAATTCCTTTTTCTTTTCCTATATAAGTGAGGAAAAGACAGGAGGACATAAAAGTTCTTTAACCTGTAAGTAAAACATCCACATTGTTTTTCTATTGCAGTCAAAACATATATAGATATATGCAGAATTCAATCTCCTTTGGTACTACAGGCTTTCTGGTGAGCTCAAGGTCCTCAAACATTCTTTTTTTCCCCATCGAAAGCAGTGAAAGACTTGATAGGGAGAAAAACACATTAAAATCCACTAGATTAAGCTGAACATTAAAAAGGTAAATGAAGGATTTTACCAGTCAAACTCGACAGTTTCTCTTGGTGGCAATTACTGTTAGTGCTAACAGGATTAGCTGTATATACTTTCGTAGTGTTTACACGGACTATTTAAGAGCAAGAAGCCCATAGGTACAGTATGTCATCCTTCACATACAACTTTGATCACTGGAGCCATATCTGTGTGAATGGCTAGAGACAGACCTGAAGTTGCTGTATACCTATTTCCACCTAAAAAGAAGTGATCAGTGTGACAAGGTGTTTGAGCTAATCTTAGAAGGCTGTATTATCTTGGGCATAATGCACTATTAGCATGGTTATGCAGCATTCAGAGTGAAGCTCTTTATATCTGGTGAGCTTGAAATTCAGACAGAATGACCTTGAGTACTTCTACATCCAGATGGGGAGATACAGCTCCCAAGAAATTCCTTTCATTCAGATTTTAGTAGTACATCAAAACACCTGACGCTTCCAAACCAGAAGTTTTTTCCAAAAATTTAATTCCAGTGTATGTCACAGAAGAGCTGATAATATCCTGTTTACTGTGAAGTAAGTGAAAATTCAGGGAAGTTGTCAATGACAGACAGCTAAAGGAACTCTGCAGTCAGTTTCTCAGTTAAACAGACAGAAGTATCCTCCTGTAAAATCCCAAATAATTTTTCTGTATGATACAAACAGCTTTGATTATTAACAGCAGCAAAAATTCTGCCACCTGTTAGAGGTGGAAAACACCCCTGACTGCAGGAGAGCTAGAGAAGGACACCCTAAAGAGAAGCAGTAGTGGCACATTGCCAGCTACACCCATGAAAACCATAACTTCCTTGTTTCAGTCTTGGCATGATAAGCAAAGGAGGAGACAATTTTCAAAATCTGTGTTTCAAAATGAAAAAAATTATTCTAAGTTACGTCTGCTTTATATATGCAGTATTCCATTACATACTCGTGATTATAATAGGAAATCTTTTAATTAAGACCTTCAGCAGTTCACCTTTAACTGCCAGTCACTGGATAATTGGCCCTTTTCTAATAGGCACTGCAGCTCAGGTATGCTAACGTGACTGTTTCTCAGAATAACTTACTGAAAGTAAGTTATTTTTGGAACTCATTTATAAGAGAACTTAATTAGCTATTCCAGATCATTAGGGATACTGCATTGCGTTTTTAATCCTCTGACAGGTTCCTCCAGTTATATTAATTCATTATAATTATTTTCAACTTTCTAGGCAGAAAAGAGTGAGAAAGAAGCACTGAGCCATTGCTGGCTTTCTGTACAAACTAGCCAGTATTTCCTCAAGAAGAAAGGCAGCTTTGGTGAATTTTATTGTTTCAGCTGCTGCTGCAGTGTAGCAGAATGTCTTGGGGCAATCAGCTTGAAAGATGATGCACTGTCTTTTGTCCGCTGTTCTATGGCAGAACCTTTTAAAAGCAATGACACTACACCAGAGCTATTTCGTCAGGTGGGAACGAGCAGCTTTTCTCACTGAATAATTTGAAAACAGCATTTTTTAGGGGGTAAAATACAGACTTGTGTTGAAACCCCACTTTAGTAATTCAATTTTGACATATTTCACAAATTCCAGGACACAAATCCCACTTTATTTGTGTAAATAACTACTGATGTCTTCATCAAATGGAAGTAAAAATTCCAGTCTCACTACCAAATGAAGCGACTTTGGTCCTGCAATGTACTATGTTAAACCTTCTTCAAGCAAGTCTGACTCGTAAGAGGAAATTTGTTTTTTTGAAAGCTGTAAAACTGAACGCAACAGAACCATCTGCTGAAAAAACAGCAACAAAGTATCAGAATAGATAATAAGAGACCTTTGAGAAAATAAGGGACTTGAGAATTCTGTTTTCCACATCTTCTAAAATTGCTGCTTAGAAGAGAGGTTTACAAGCCTTTGAATATTTGTTATAAGGCTGTATGATTAAAGGTATTGATTTTATGGCTGATTTTTAAACTGCTTTTTTTTCCAAAACAGCAGAATAACTTGTGTATGTGATTCTTAGACTTTCCAGATATCATTGCTAAGTATTGCAAATAAGGATCTTTTAAGTGTTAACAACTACTACCCAAATTATTCCTTCTTGTGATAATAAAAATTAAAAATATTTCATTTAAACTCAGAAAGATAGAGGTTATTTATGCTACAATACTTCTCCTTTTCCCTTTTTTTTTCTTTCAATAAATCAAATATCTTTGTTCTGCCTTTTTACAGTTCCTCAGAGGTGTGGTTATTTTCTAGCATTTCATGTGCTATGTAGTATTGCTTC
Source organism: Clamator glandarius (assembly GCA_033459285.1). Taxonomy (NCBI): domain Eukaryota; kingdom Metazoa; phylum Chordata; class Aves; order Cuculiformes; family Cuculidae; genus Clamator; species Clamator glandarius. The sequence goes on from JAUNZM010000317.1 coordinate 842,992, forward strand.
AATCAATTTAGTAACCTCTGCTAAAATCTCTGAGTATGTGGGATTTACAGTTTTAATTCAGAAGAAGCCACCATCACCTTTCTAAGCCAAAAAAAAGGCCTAACACCCTACCAAAATCCCTGCCCTTACATCAGATTTTCACATCCAAGTAACCTTCTTTCAGATCACCTAAGATGCTTGGAGAGCAGATAAACCTTTCCAAGAATTATGCATTAAGTCATCATCAGTAAACTAGAATGAAAACCAACTGTCCTGCAAATCCAATATAAGTCAAATATTCTGTCTCCTAACAGCTGGCCTGTGATGGCCAAAGCATGAACTACAGATTTATTATTTGAGACTCGCTTTTTCTAATTATTCCTATGCAGAAAAATCCATGTTGTGATTACTAATCTCCACAACTACTGATTTTATACTAATTGCCATTTCTTAACTTTTCAAATGTGTATTTAGGAAGGCATCACCACCTTCAAACCTGCCTATAAATTTCCACATTTACTTTACAAGCTCCAGTGACTTACTGTACGAATCATGTGCAGTCTCAAATCACCTAAAAAGTGTTTTTTTCCAACTGTTTCATGAGCTTTGCATACAAAACACATACACTTGTCTCACTAGGCATTTATATTGGCACATTAATTTCTGTAATCAAAAACCTTTTCTTAGAATATTTTCTTCTCCATTTTCTTCCATCTTTTCTCTTTCTCAGAACTTCAGACCCAACAATTTGTGTGTAAGGAACTAGTTTTTCAGCGGCTCGCACAAAGCCCAATTGATAAAGTTTGTTATACAGCATTGTGCAATATCAAGTTACAGGGGCCTGATGAGTTAGCACTGGCAACACATAAAGCAACACCTTCATCCCAAACCTGAGGAACAAGCCTTTTATGTTAGCTGCGCTGGTTGCTGCAGCTAAATTCTATAGGAGCCATGAATTGGCATTCCTGACAACTGCCAATTTACAGGTTGGATCACAGACACGCGTGGTGGGCAGCACAGGGGGATGCAAAGCGTGGCGACTCCAAGGCTCACCCTCTGCACACCAAGCTCCAGCCACATAGAATCATAGAATCACCAGGTTGGAAAAGACCCACCGGATCGAGTCCAACCATTCCTATCGAATACTAACCCATGCCCCTCAGAGCCTCGTCCACCCACCCCTTAAACACCTCCTGGGAAGATGACTCAACCACCTCCCTGGGCAGCCTGTTCCAGTGCCCAATGACCCTTTCTGTGAAATTTTTTTTCCTAATGAACAGCCTAAACTTCCTTTTAGGTAGTTGTAGAGAGCAATGAGGTCTCCCCTCAGCCTCCTCTTGTGCAGGCTAAACTCCAACAGCGGCTTCTCATCCCAGTTCTTGATGTTCAAAGTCCGGAGAGCCATGGGCCCTCAGACCACTGCCAAAACCACCACCACAAGAACCCCAGCAGTGGTTCATCTGGTAGCACAAAGACTCTTAGAGTAGCAACCAGTTCCCCCAAACGAACTAAGCCACTGATTTTTTTCAGCGATTTAGAGGAAATATCGTTGTGTCTGCATTCATATACTGTGCACCTCGGTGGGCTTCTCCTGGAGCTTGCCTGCGGGATTGCTCAGAAAGAAAACCGGCCCAAGCCGGAGACCACGCGGCTGGATCAGACTCGTGGCCCGAGGAAGCTAAGCTGGAGGGTGCAGGGGGACTTTTGGCGCTGGCAGCGAGCACCGAGCCCGGCCCTCCCTCCTCGGCCCTGGACACGGCCGCCCGGAGCGGGGCGGGGAGGCCGCAGCCGGGGCCTGCCCCGCCCCTCACGGCCCCCGCGGCGAGGGGAAGGGGGCGGAGGTAGCTCCCGTTCCCGGCACCGCCATTGTTTCGAACCGCGTTCGCGGCGGAAGGCCCAGGCAGGGCGAGGCCCGCCCCGGGAGGAGGGCCCTGCAGCGGGGCGGGGCGGAGCGGGGCGGCTCCTTCCCCGTTAGCGTCACCGCCCCCCTAGCCGCCCCGGGCCCGCCAGCGGCATGAGAGTAGTGGCTTTGATCAGGTAACGGGGAGGGCGAAGCTGGAGCGGTCCCTTTGGTCTGTTCAGCCTGGAGGAGGAGGAGGAGACTGTGGGGAGACCTTCTCGCGCTCTGTAGCTTCCTCACGTGGGGGAAAGGGAGGAGCAGGTGCTGAGCTCGGAGCTCTGGACCCAAGGGAATGGCGGGAAGATGCCGGGGGAGGGTTAGGTTGGGCGTTGGGATAAGATGCTTCGCCCGCAGGGTAGGGGAGCGCTGGAACAGCTCCCCAAGGAAGCAGCCGAGGTGCCAGGCCTGGCAGAATTCCATAAGCACTTGGCCAGTGCCCTCAGGACCACGGTGTGAATGTCCCGTGCAGGGACTGAAGGTGGACTCGGTGATCCTGGTGGGTCCCTTCCAACTCGAGACATTCTATGATTTCTGGTTGCTGCTTTCCCCGTATTCCCGGAATGCTCGAGAACTACCGGGGTCTGGTTTAAAGACAAAACAAACAAACAGAAAGAGAACAACAAACTGAACATCCACAGTTATTTTTCCTCAGACGACCGGCTCCTCGTTATCCCGGTCTTCTGGGTGTGGGGAGTGATTGTGTCCCCGTGGATTCCGGGCCTCGGCCCCTCAGTTGAGGGAGTTCTGCTCATTTGCAGCTGAGTTTCCTGGTACTTTTCCTTTCCAAATATCTTAAGCTCTCGCAGAATAAATTTCCTGAACTTCTAGCGGTGGATTTTTCTAGTGTGCCTTTTGAGAGAGATTTCATTTTGCTAATTGATAAAAAAGTGTAGGTCACTCATTTAAATAGTTGCAGTTGAACACAGCCCTGGCTGTATTTCCACCCCCCCCTACCTGAGATTTGGTCATGACAATTTCAAACCATTCCAAACATCACCCAGAGAGTAAAAGCTAACACTAAATATTACCTGTTTTTTTCAAGATTTACTTAAATACAGAGTAGGAAAACAGCTTTGCTGCTTTTTCTTGGTTTGTAGATAAGATTTTATCTTCCAGATTTGTTTATATTTTGAAGCAGAGGAATGTGTTAAAGGGCAGGGTGAAATAAAATCCTAAATACAGGTTTCTAACATAATTGCTATTTTAATGGGCAATTTTACAAGAATGGATTTAGTTTCAGTAATAGTTTTAAGAAGAGTTTTAAGGAGACATCAAAGCGTCTGGGATCTTTGTAACAGAGCTAGCTTCAAAGATCAGAGGAGAAAAAAGGTATTTGAGAAGTTCTTCTTTTGAAAAGGTTGGGATTATATATAAAACTACTTTAACCTGTTTCTTTTTGTTCTAAAATGTTGGCCACGCTTAAAGTAGATAGTTTTGCTTCAAGGTGGTATTTATGGGGTAAGCCCTGTATTGTGTTTTATACCAAATGACAGACTTTTTAAAGCCCATCTTCTACCTAAAATACAATGTTTTTCAACTCTGTTAATTCTTCTAGTATTTTCTTACTGTAAGTGGTTACACTTGTCAGTAGAAAGGGATTTGGCTCAGAAGTCATTTATGGGCCTGTATCTTTATGGTTACTTTTTTTTTCCTGTTATTTTTTTGTTTATAAGCCTACCTACAACATTGTCAAAAGTAGGCCTGACTGTGGCCTAACTTCTTACTGTTTTCCACAAAAAGGCCTTCTGTGGTGAGAACTGAGAGAAATTCCCAGGCTGCCTCAGTATCTGCCTTCATCTCTCTTCTTAAAGCTGTTTTCATTCTCTTTTTTGTTACAGTCTATTAGACAGCAGACTCTGCTGAGTCCACCTCCTTTCTTCCACACCATGGCCTGTCAGGCCTTATTGGTCTTCACCATCATATGTCTTACAGCTAGATTAGAAGGCCTTGTAGGTAGGCACCATTTTGGGTTTTTTTTCTTGGTACAGTTAGTTTTTAGGGCCATGGTAACAGTAATACAAGAAGTAAGTAACAGTGCTGTATCATGTAATTCAGTAAGCACTCTACAAATTGTGATCAAGTAATCAGTGGTCAAATGTGGTAAATCTGAATGTAGCCTCATCCTAACGTGTCCTTCTTTTCGATTACATTAATTGAAAAGATTAGTAGATCTATTCTAGTGTCCTTTTATTTTTTCATTTTTTTTAAAAAAATAAATATTAAAATGCTGTAAACAGCCTAGGCAATTATCCGCTGTCATTTTTCTGAAGTTGTGTTTGGAGTTGAAGTCAGAACTAGCGGAAGGCTTTTATTTTTTAAAATGAAGTAATTCAGAAAGAAAAGAGCCTTTGTCTCATTATGATTCATTTAAGGCTGAAATTTCACATTATGAAGTGAATACTAAGTACGTTTTCAAGCTATCAAGCACAGTACCCAGAATTAATGAACTTTTTTAAAGTTGTTCTTTTTTTTGTCCATATATAGGTTAGAAGAAAGTTGTATGTATATGTGAGAATACTGTGAGAGGTGGTACCTTGAATAGGAATCTTTATTATCATATTTATGTTTAATTTTATAGCACTGCAAGATAAGCACCTGTATTTAAAAAGTCTGTTAAGTACAAAAAGGTGCTGTGTTATTCATGATATTTCTACTCTAGATTTGAGTTATACAGCGAATTAAGGTCAGCATACAGAGTTTTAGCATGGATAAAATCAGAAAGTGAGAGGAATAGCTGTGTGGTTACAGTTCTTTAATGCATTTTCAAGCTCTTGCACAGAGAGCTGGATAAAAGTGGGAACCTTACCTTGAAAATGCTGAAGACGTTAGTAATAGTGTAGTCACAAGGAAACTACGGGGAAACTGATGGTCTGTTGTAGCAAGGACTGCTTTTACTATCAGTTCTCCTGTCCGTGTCTGAGTGACTCTAAGGCAAGAAGCAGTTTTACAAGATAGTCTAGATCTCTTCTCCAGTTCCTTCCCTGGACTGCTTTTTGTGCTTTGGCATTTTAAAAGCTGCACAGGGTATCTGAATACAGTGGTAGATTGAAGGCTGCAAATCTGAATGTGACTTTTGTAAGCAATGTGTATTCTAGAGCACTCTTAGTTTATTATTAGGCTATAATATTTATTTCAATAGTCGTTAAAAATCCATGAAAAACACTATATTTCATTTACACCAGGAGAGGAGGATTCTTTCCTTACCAGTAGTGGAAAAGATTCCAGTAGACCTTGAATGAATGTCAAAAGTAGTTGTATTCTCTGTGCTAAGGGTATCATCTCTTGACTTCAGAGAAGAATATAATTCTGTTAATTTTTCTGCCTTTTTTTAAAAACAGTAGTAATTATTTTATTTGCAATTATGTGCAATAAAAACTGTGTATGTTTGATGCAGTGTCAACTGAACATACAGCCTGTATTAATTACAGCTCTTGAGAATGAGAAGTAACTTTAAAATGCTGAAACTTAAGGCTGAGTATCCCATGAAGGATAAATGCTATTCCTAACATGGTAGTCTTCATTTGAAAAGATTGCTGAGAAGTCTCTGGAGCAAATACTGTTGGTTTTTTTAATCCCAAGTTTCCTAATAATGAGTACAGAGAAATTAATCTCTGCAATAGAAGGCAATCCTCATTCTGAAGAGAATCTGATGTAAGTGGCTGTTTTTCATGGAACCTCTCAAATTAGTAATATGATACAGAACTGGATATGTTCATCGTGGATACTATATGTAGACATTATACATATATAGTCAATCTATGGTGAAATCATTGTTTTCCTACTGCTAGTATTTTGCCACTTTTTTTTATTTCAAAATTTATAACCAGCTCGGATGTTAATTTTTAAGTAATTAGGCAAAAGTCATAAGGGGTAGAACTTCTAGCAGTACTTTTAATTGCCACTATTTTCTGTTTCTTACAGTGGTGGGAAGGACAGCTGTTATAATATGATGCAGTGTGTTGCTGCTGGGCATCAAATTGTTGCTCTAGCCAATTTAAGACCTGCCGAAAACACAGGTATGAAGGCCATGTTTCTTACAGGAGAATTTTTTTTTTTTTTTTTTTTTTTACATTAGAAACAATGAGGCACAGCTGTACCTGAATTAAGCTCTTTTATGTGTTTGTATGTAGTTTTGCATTATTGAAGGGCAATTGAGAAGTCATAAAAGGGGTAGAAAAAAGAAAATGCTGTGGAGATGCATTACATGTTTTTTTCCTCAAAGGGGCAAAAACCACAACAAGATGAAGATGAGTAAAAGAAAGGCTTACATAATTTGAAAAAGGGAAAATAAATATCATATTCCTGCTAGTAAACAAAGGAATCGTGCAAGTTCACTAGCACGGATAGATAAAGGAGGTAGATGGATATCATCTAGCAAAACAAATGCTGTATTTCTAGAAATGCTTTGGGCTCAAATAAACAATTTGATCTACCAAAAATGTGCAGGTTTGCTGCTCCTCATTCATTTTTAACCTTGTGTATCTTCCTCTATTATTCTAGACCAGCATTTGTGAGCTAGAATGAGGAACAGATCCCAAGTGGAACCGACCTTGATGCATTTTTTTCCTGGCTTTTTTCCTTCCTTTTAGCTTGGGCCAGTTTTCTGATCAGTTCCTTATTGGCTGCATGTAGACTTACTTCTGTGAAAGGCAAAGAAAGAAATTCTGATAGTCTAAGTCTGTGGTGATGTGAGTGGGTGAACTGAGTACTTTTTTGTTGGACTAGAGCATAAATTGAACTTGGAAAGGAAGTGAATTTTTTCCCAACTGGTAATGGAAAATGTTGAAGTATGTTAACATAGGTTAACTGTGATATATGGTGAATGTATGGTAAGAAGACATACAGAGAAAGTGAAGGAAAAAGGGAGCTGCCATCACGAATGAGTCAGGTGGAACTGGCAAATTCTAGAGAGTACAGGAAAAATTTGTTTTCTGGGTAGCTAGGGTATAATAATCTCTAATCTTCTTGAAATACGTTGTCTTTAAAGTAATTTATCCACATCAGAAATGTAGAATATTGTCATTAAAATCATAAAATGCTCTCTTTAAGTGTGTAGTTGGAAATTTTGTGGAAGTTAATTGAGGTGCTTCAGGCAACAGCAGATTCTGTGCCATTCATTTTATTTTATCATGTACCACTGTTGCCTGGAGAGTCTCAATTAATAAAGAAACTATGTATTCTGAACTGAATATCAGTTTAAAGACCTTGTCATATTATTGTATGCTGAAAAACACTGAGTTTTCTTTATAAGCAACTCTTCTAGTGTAGTTTGGCTAGTTGTAATTATGGGTTTAGATTTGCATATTTTGAGTAAAAGTATATCTGTTGTATGGCATCAAATGAAACATGACCTAATTGTTACATGACAGATAAGTTATCTTGCTCAGTGTTACAGAGCTTTCTCTCTGCAAGATGTGCTATGCAGGTATACAGCAGAGATGCTTGATATGTCTGTGTAAATTCAGAGAAATTCCAATATTACAAGATAGCATGAAAATAGTGAACTATATTAGCTTTTAATAAATGAAGTGATTTTGCCAATAGTGGCATATTGCTTTATCAATCTGTTTGAAAAATTGTCTGAAAGTTGTATATGTGAACTGTTTATCACTTAGTTTAAGATTTAATTCTAATCCATTCTGTCTGCATTTTAGCTGATTTTTTTATCTGTTAGCTACCAACTGCTTGTAAGAATATCCAGTCAATTTTTTCTCCCAGTTAAGGGAATAGCAGCAATGAGTTAATGCAATTTCAAGGTTAATTTTTAAAAGGAGTAAAGGTAAAAAGGGTCTGGATATTGGAACAGAATTCCTTTTCTTTTTGTATATTAAGCAATGACAAAACATTTTACTTAAGCTAAAATGATATCCTCTTCTTCCTTGATGATCGCGATAACAATTTTAATAGTAAAGGCTTTGGAAATTTTGATTGCCTATTGGTTGTTCTCAGTATTGCAGTGCATTCCAAATTTCTTGCTCTGGGTATGTTGAAATGCATCTGGTTTGTGCTTCTGAACTGTGTTCCTATTTAAATTACCATATAAATAGGAACAGGATTGGATCGTTACGAGATTTTTGGATAAAGCAGGAAGGAACACTAAGAAAAAAATAGATGCCACAGTTTCCAAATAGGCCCCATATTTGTGACAGATGTCTTCCTCTCTATATGTCTGTTGAGTGGAGAAATCTATTATTTTTCCTTCCCATGTTTATAGAGGTATTTTCGCCAAATATATGTTTGTAAACTGAAAAATATTAGCATTTAGATTCTCTCAGTGCTTTGTAGAACTGTGATTACCTGTAATTGTTCAAATAATGTACCTAATATGGTTGTTTAATTGTGGCAGGGCACACTGATGAGTTGGACAGCTATATGTATCAGACTGTAGGACACCATGCCATTGACCTATATGCTGATGCGTTGGATTTGCCACTCTATCGTGGTTTCATAAAGGGTACCAGTGTAAATACTGGAAGAGTGTATACCACATGTCAGGAAGATGAGGTTGAAGACCTGTACCACCTCTTGAAACTTGTTAAGGTATGCTGGATGTAAAGAATGAAAGACTTCGGGACAATTGTATTACTAAACTCATTTATGAATTTAAGTAAATGGTCCACGTAGGTGTTTGAGGAGAGCTTAGAGAAAAAAACTGAACACTTCTGGAAGTTTTATTTCTATTTCTTTGTACTTCCTGGCACTATAAATATATAGTGTAACTTCATCGCTTTTCCCTCAATGTGAATCAGAATTATTAATCCTCATTTCAAGCCAAAACCTTGTTCTGATTTAATAAAAGTACCTGTAATAGGTGCTCAGCATATACTACAAAAAACATAATTGTAAAACTTATCAATAAATAAAATGTTTACGTAGTTTCATCTTTGAAATAAGGCATTGCTTGATTACTGGAATAAGAGATCATTTGGGTTTTGTGCATTTATCAGTGTATGGATAGTAATGTGTAGACGTTTCCATTTGTGTACCCTTACACTTTGCAAACCAGAATCTGTTATTTGTTTGTATGTTGCAAATCATTCACAAAGTATTACAGAATATTTTACAATGCTTGTTTTGATTGTGGTAGCCTTGTAACTACAGTATAATATGTCACATAATAACAATAATATATATCTACAAAAAAAGGATATAATGAGCTTATTTCTTAAAATGCTTGCCATTTACTCTTCATTCTTTCCAAAGTTTTCTATGTGGTATTTTACTTTCCACCAGAATCTTTTTGAAATATGCAAAACCTCTCTTTGACTCCAGAGGTTTTACACAAAGTTTGAGTGAACGTGCTTTGTCTTTTCCAGTAAATTGTATACACCACTAAAACAATACAATGTTCAGAAAATTATATTAATTGCTATTTTAATAAAAGTAAATGCATATTGAATTTTGTTGGTCAAACTGGTACACTACTTACTGATACTTCAGCTAAAGATATTTTTAGTTTTAAATTCATATTGAACTTTTTCTAGCTCCCTTTCCTCCATTGAAATGAAAATTGAGATTCATGAATATAAAAGCTTCAGGATTATTCCTTGTTCAATTTTAGAACAATTATCTTGCAGGTAGGACCAAAGAATGTGGTTTAGGTACAGGGTGCTTCCTGAACCGTGTTGGAATCAAATGCTACATCTAAACATTTTTGGCAAGGAAATCATGTTTCTCTAAAGTAAAATCAAGTTCATACAATATGTTGGAGTATGAGATTACAAAACAGGACAACAGTGCATCTAGGCTGCATGGCCTCAAATTGCACCAGTGGAGGTTTAGATTGGGTATTAGGAAAAATATATTCACCAAAAGAGTTGTCAAGCACTGAAACAGGCGGTGCAGGGAAGTGGTGAAGTCACCGTCATTGAAGGTAGTTAAAAGATGTGTAGTTGTGGTGCTTAGGGACATAGTTTATTGGTGGACTTGGCAGTTTTAGGTTTACAGTTGGATTCAGTGATTTTAAGGGTCTTTTCCAACCTAAGTGGTTCTGTGATTATGCTCTAAAGTGATTCACAGACATTTTAAATGGAATGAGCATATCATGCAGTACAGGAATTGAAAGAATCAGTTTTGAACTGTGATAGCATTAGAAATTAGGACTAGTATATACTGTCTCTTAAAACTGCATGCTGACAGCTTTCTGATGCTGAGTACGATAATAAATTACTGATCGATTTAATTAAAAATCGGCAGATTAGTGGCAATTAAGATGGTACTTCCTTTTTGATTCTTGCTATCTTTGGAGGAATGGATGCCTGACATAAATAGATGCTAATGTTAAATCTTGGCAACTGCTGCTTTGGAAGTGTGCACATGATAATAATAACTGTAGTTGAAAGAGGTGTTATAAAGTTGTCTGCAACTAAATAACTATCTTTCCTATATAGAAATATTAATTCCACTGTGTGATATTTTAAAAACAATATACTGTCTTTATGTTAGAGTTTGAATAAACATGCCTTTACAGTCAAATGTATCTATGAAATTCTGGTGCAAAATTATCAGGCAGACGTAGACTACAGGAGCTGTAATTCTTTGTTTTTTTTAGTTTAAAGAAAGACATGAAAATTTTTCTTTTGTATGCTAACAGTGGTTTTGAAAGCTTTTGTTTTTATTTTTTCACATTTATTTATAACTGCAGTTTTGTAGCTTGACTATGTAAGTCTAAATCACTGAGGATTTTGCTTAAGGATTTTTTTTTACCCAGATGTTAGTAGTTTTAAACAGAGAACTCAATTTGCATTCTTTAGAAGGGAGGGGAGGAATTCTGTGGAAGCTGTGGAAGCCTTGTCAAAACGCGTCCTTGAGTGGTCATAATTTCAAAACACTGGTCAAACTAACAGCTCTGGTTTTCTGTCAAATAGTTTGGGCCCAAGAGGACAGGAAAAATATGCCTAGATCAAAATCACAGTGTGTCCTACTTTCAGTTTGTAAAGAATGCTTGTATTGCAAGTACTTCTTTAGTAGTAGACAATTAAAACAAAACACATTTTAAAAATTAGTATGAATTCAAAAGTATTTGTTGTTTTTAAAACAGAGTTAGGCGAACAAGATTTCTGAAAAGTTAAATGTTCCCCTGCAGTGCTGGGAAACCCAGGACAACAATCCAGTTCTAGAGTTCTAGTTCACAGGACTTGGAAAAAGGAATTGAATGCGGGTGATTGTAAATCTGCTAATTTTATTGTCACAAACCCAGATGATTGGTGGGTGTAAAAGAAATTTATACTTATTTTTAATTGCCTAATGGCCTGTTTTAGATTCTGTTTTCAATACAGGTTGTGAATTGTATCAGAGTATATGATGTCTGCAAGTATGTTGCTATGCAGTCTGCATCTTATAGTAGAATATTTACTTCGTGAGACAATCCTGAACGCCAAGGCATAATTTCATCTACTCTTCATGTTACTGAATAAGGATTGTTGCTGCCTTTGTTTGTCTGTGTCTGTTGCTTTGCATGTTGGAGTTTTTTTTCTAGCAAAGCATTTAAGCACTAGTTTCTTAGTTATCTGAATTAACCTTAAGGGTTTTATGGTGGCACTCTCTTTGAAACCAGGAAATGCATGGGGAAACTGTGTTTCTTTGCCTATAGTGGCTGAAAAGGCTGGAGCATGGAGGCATTTTTATGAAGCTTTAGGACAACATACTTCTCAATATAAGCATATTTAATCACTTTCTCCCCTTTTCAGTGTAATTGTGATCTTGTCCAGATAATACATTGAAGTTCTATGCAAGAAGTGGTATTGGATAGGTTGGATGTTGGGTCGTTTTCTCTATCTCATGGGCTATGGCTAAACTTCCGTTTAGGGCAATCCCAGCAGCTTCCATACTATACAGACCAATGCAAGATAATTTGTTGCAGTTCTGGGACTCAGCAGACAGTTCTGTCCTCTTCCAGTTTTATTGCCTTATCTATTCTGCTCTGTGAAAGCTTTCCCTTTGTTTGATAAGTTTCTACTGCTAGAGTAATTAATAGAATTCTTGATAAAATTTGGTTTTTTTCTTCTAGCTGTTTTTTCATCTTTTTCAATAACATTTTTCATTACTTGAGTTTTTTGAAATCAATGTTTCGATAATTGGTTCTGTTTAAAGTGTCTTTGTATCTATTTCCCCATGTTTATTATGAAGCATGCAGGTTGGTTTTCAGTCTTAATGTTAGTTTTTTTCTATCAGAGTTCCTTTGGTGGTGCACAGAACCCACAAGCTTACAAAAAAACCCCCAAAAATCACACTTAAATGAATATATTAGATCTCAAGACTGAAGAATTATTAATTATGGTAGTATCCGTTGATCATCAGCTCAAAAATAAGAATTCATGCTTGATATATTGGATGTATAAAACATTTGAATAATATGTTCATGGCATTATTTCATTTCATCAGTAATGTGGAAGGGTAAAGAAAGAAAATTTATTTTCTGAAATACTGTCACGTTCTCGAGCACTGATCTTAAAACTCAGTTACTAAGAATAAGTAAAATGCTTTCTAGGTATAGCCACAAAGAGCTTATTAATACAGTGCGAATCCTGTATTTAATAGTTACTTTTTAAGGTTTAAGGATCATGATTTTTTTAAATGGATCCAGACCGATATTTACTAAAAATCGGAACTATTCACATCTAAGAGTTAAACTTGCAATAGCTGTGTAATTTTAGGTGTTATTTAAGATGATATTTTGTCTCAGACAAAGTACTTTTCTGAGCACGTTCAAGTGGAATAGAGGCAACTTAGGTCATTATTCAGTGAAACTCCCTAACACTTGGGGTTCTCAGGAAACAGTTCTTTGGGGTTTGAGATGAATGGATGAAATACAAGGTTATTCTGTTCCCTTTGGGTAGGGATTCATTCCCTCACAGAAGATAAAGCATGCAGTTCCTCATTATTGCTAATACTCTTCTATGCTAAGAGAGCAGTGGTCTTTTCACCCTTCTCCAGAATTTAACTGCTGTGGCCAATGGATAAAGTGAGTTCTCGGTTTCGGTCTGATGACTGACTTTCTATGGCTTTTGTACAGCCAAAGGACTAGATGGTCCCATCATGAAAAACACATGAATAAGCGTAACATAGCATTACACTGCATTGCTTCACTATTTTCTCTGTTACAAAATGCATTTAAAAGAGACAATGTACTTAGAAATAGTAATCTGAGTATTAGGTGTCCAGTTTAATAAGCTCTCAGTAGTCCCTGTGACTTCAGTAGTAGTATTTACATGATAAAGACTAATCATGTACTCTTAACCCATACAGATAAGTTTGCAGATTTTCTTAGGAGTCTTAAAGATCTAAATGTTATTAGTTATGTAAATCTGATTGACTTCAAGAATATGCAATCTGAGGTCCTCAGCATGGTGTTCACTGAACTGGTTTTGCAGTTTATAAATTCAAACAAGGTGTAGCTTACCCCTTCTTACTGATGGGATTCAGAGATTTCAGAAGTATGTACTACAGACCTGTCGTAGTCATCATTTCCCATGTTTTCACTTGAAGAAAATCTGATAGCTTCCCTGTTATGATTTGAGTTATTTGTAGATGTATAGACTAATACCTCCATTTCTCAACATTTTTGAAAAAGATTAAATTATAGGTAAAGGTATTTGTCTTTGTGTTGAACTTCTGAAATAATCCTGCAGCCTTAATGTTTTCCTCTACAAGTTAAGATTATTGCAAATCAAGAATATTGTACCCTTGATATTTTGATAGAGTAACTTTCTGTATAATTCAGGAATTGAAACATAGAAGCTATGTACAGAAAGTGAAATTAGAACATCAATATTAAAAAAATATTTTAAAAAATTTTAGTGCTCAGTTAGTGAGAATGGTGATAGATAATACAATGGTATTTATTTTTGGGGCCCTCTACCTACTTATGTTGATTAGAATAACGTGAGTTCACATCTCTTAGAACATTACTTTTTCGTGGTTTGATGTGAAAGTTAAATGTGAACTTATATAAACTGTGTGAAATGGCCACCTACACTGACAAGAAATAGTTAACTATGCCTCTTGCTTCTTTATAAAGTAAAATTTTTTTTGAGACAAAACATTTGCTGTATTTTTTTCCTGTGGCAAACACTTTAAGTTCCTCTGCTTTTTATAATTACTACATTTTTATCTGTGAGAATTTGGATTGTCACTTTGCACTCATTATGTTCAAATATTTTTGGGTTTTAATCAACTTATTTTTTCTTTTAATTCTGGAGTAGAGCTCTGTAGAGCTCATTCCTCTTGCTAGAGTATGACCATTGTCATCAGCGTTTAATAAGAGTGGTAATTAAGTGGAGAGGGTAAGAAGTTATTGCATAGTTGGCAGTATCATGTTCCATTTATAAGATGGGAATTTGTTTAGTGTATTTTTGGGTTTTTTTAGTTTGAATTTTAAAATGAGATGGGAGCAAGGAAATTTTTTAATTGACAGGATGCCTGTAATTCTCAATGTCTTATCTGAACTACTCAGGGGTGGTAATTTTTTTTTTCCAGAAAGGGATCTTGAGCAACATCTCTGAGGTAGTTTTTACCGTGAGAAATGTTGAGCTTTATATAAACAAAAAAGTTGCTGTATTTCTCCCTGTTAGTTGTGTGGAGTTGTTTTTACTCACTCTCAGTCTTGTTGTGTTAATATTGAATAAGCAGAGACAGTCTGGTGGTGAAAGATGGTAGGTGAGCCTGAGGGCTTGTTCTGGTCAACTTTAAACCTCTGATTGCCAGGTTTTCCTAATTTCCCATTTCCAGGGCATCTCTAGTGTGACCTTGCCTGCTGAATATGATGTTCTGGGTTGCAAGATTCTCACATGCACTTGGATAGGGGCAGCCAGGCATTGTTTACAGGACGCCAAATGAACCGTGCACTCGCAGCAAGTTTGATAAACACTCATTTCCTCCTTTTATCAGTGAGATTGCAGAATGTGAAGTATGAGTTTCCAGTTTTACTCATTCCCTTCAAACCTTTTCCTGTTTAAAGACTGAATCTCACTAATTGGATGATGATACATCCTTAGATTTTGTTTTGCTTTTTTTTGTTATTGTTGTTGTGAATTCTACTTACTGGTCACTGACACTTTATTTCAATGCCTACCTTGACCAGGTTTGGCAGACTTTCAGATAAAAGCTTTCCATTTGTTCTGCACAGAAAAGGTTCATCCCTGTCAATGTAAAGTGAATGCTAATTAACAGTAATGACTTCTAATCACTTTGCTTTTATACTGCTTCAGGAGCACTGCTATTATCCAATGTAGTTAAGTGAAATGCTTGTATATGAATCAACAATGCTGTATTTCTTCTCACAGCTATTGCTCCTAATCAAGCTTTGAATAAATTATGATAGTAAAAATGATTTTAATGTGCTGTATTGCAGGGGGAGAAAAGAACTTCAAATATCTTGTTAGATTTCTTGAATATTTAGAGAGTTATCTATTAACATTTTGGCATTCAGTATTGTAGTTAAATGGAAAAATACATTAAAATGTTTAAGTCTATTTTGTAAATGTTATCAAAACTTTTTTCATGGTTTGAGTTTTATTTAAGTGACATGCATAGACTCAGCAGCCTCACTAAAAGCCCCATTTGGATCCAGTTGCACATCTGTAGGAATGAACTACAAGATTTCTTGGATAAAATGCATTTAAATTTTACATAGAAAAAATATAACTGAACTTGAGAATTTCACCTGTTTTAGCCTAGTGCTACAGTATATATTAGATTAGTAGGCATTTCTTTTATCTGTGTATCTAACTGTTAGTTGTGTTTACGTGGATACAATTTGCCTGCCTGCTATACACTTCAAAAAGGAGTGTTAAAGTAATTCTATTGAAATTTTATTAATATCTGGAAAAGATAAAATAAGGTTAAACTTTATTTTTGGAAAGCTAGACTGTCAAAACCAGTGCTTATAAAAACCAAGAGCTAAACAGATTACTAGACTGGAACTATGTTCAGAAATTTTAAAATATGTCTGATTTAGAAAGAGAATTAGGCTAAAGACCTATGGATGAATTTGAAATTTAGTAAAATTTTCCGCTTAACATTGAGCACACAGGGCCTGTTTGAAAGCCAAAAATGGCAAAACCTAGATGAAACCAGTTTCTGATGTTCAGGTCAGTTTTTGTTACTATTTATCTTTTATTAACAAGTTGCTTGCTAATAACTTAAATTGCTTATGAGGAATGTGGGTTTTTCTTGGGAATATATTTCTGTTGTCCAGTCTTGCAATTTTAAAAAAAAGCAAACAAATGACAAGAAAACCCTTGGATTTTCATTTTCTGTGGCAGTTTCCTTTCATGTAGTACCTCCTTCTATGCATGCTAAGAAATACAATTCCCTACAGTTACCATCACAGTTCATATGTGTATGGATGTGAGTGAGTATCCACAGGCACTGTATGTGGTTTTGGTTTTGTTCATTCATTAACGTAGCTGTATTTTGTTTGCTTGAGAATCTTATCTATTAACATTAATTAGTTAGTTTATTATGAAGTTATTACCCAACTTAATTTTTAAACTAGCTTCCATGTAGCCTTTCCTCTTTAAATGTGAATTTGAGAATTCTAGAAGTCCTATGTTTTTTGCTGTAGTACTGTTAAACATGTTGCTTGTGGGTTTTGCCACCAGATTGTTGAAAAAGAGCAGCATCTTTTTTTCTCTACAGTTTCATTTAAATAGATAGTACTATCCATATCTTATTTAAGTACTTTGGTTTCTTGCTTGGCATCTTCATCATGCTTTTTAAGGATAAAAATGAAAAATATGAAAAATTAATTATATTACCCTGTGCTGAGGTAACTGGCTGCTTTATATTATTTACACTTCTTATTAGGCAATGGTAACACATGTTTTAAAATTTATTAGTGTTTAATGAAGTGTATCCAGGATAGGTGAGCTTTCATATAAATTAGGAGTAAAACATTTATCAAATTTGTCTTCATAAATATTCTTATCTCTGAATCTTGTTCTTTGTCTATAAATAATTTTGCCTTCTTATACAATTACTAAGTTATTTAAGCTGACTTATTAAACACTTTTCCTCCACCCCCACCCCCGGCTCCTTGATGGGAATGTCATACCTATAGCAATTGCATGGTTACATTATTTTCAACTGGACACATACTGTTTCTGATCAGTATATTTAAAGGTAGTTCAGATTTCATTTGGTTTATATGGTAGCAGTGTTACCATTTTGAAAAAATAGAAATTACTTACTTTTAACTGTCATTATGAAAAAGAATAAAACAGAACTGCCCTTTTAATGCTGTATAAAAAGACTGTACAGTATGGAGCTATTCTTTCTGTTGATAAATTCTGCCTGTGGAAGAATTGCATAACAGTCATCACTCATTTTCATATTGATTATGAGTGGGATTCCAGTAATAGGTTGCTGTATGCAAAGGATAAGGCGGTGCTATGATTAGTTACCTTTTACGTGTGAAGTGCTACAAAGGAGAATGCTGAAGTGTGCACTGCAGTATTCCTGTCAGCTTGACAGTCTGTTATGTGAACTTTTTTTTCAGTCCATTTTCCTTCAGAAATACAGCTGCAGCCTTTTTGCCTTATTATTGTCTTAGGTTTAGTGCATTTGCATGCTCTCCTAACTCCAGGTTCTTTCTTTAGTTAGTTATGTTCCTGACAGTCTTCTGTTCTTGGGCCCTGTCACCATTGTAACTCTTGATAACTGATACAACAGTGCCCTCTGTAGTTTCTCCCTAATTGGTTACTACATACAGCTGGTTTTGAGCTTTCAGGTAAGGAACAGGATGTTTAGACTTATTTATAGCTCAAACAAAAGCTCTATTTTTCTTAAGGAAACATTTTTATTTTTCACTGACTGTTTTACTTGCAAGAAAGGGAATAAAAGAGACTGTTCTGAGTCATCTTTTAGGTTTATAAGCTCCCTTGTCATTATCTAGTGAAAATCTGCAATTTTATCAGGCATTCAAGGCAGTCATTAAAAGTGGATGGGGTTTTCTGAGTTATGTAGTCTTTCCTGAAGTTTTTGTTTGAAGTGGAGCTTCAAACCAAAATAATTTTAAATTTACTTCCTTTGTGGTTGCTACCTCTCCTAAACTAGGTCTTGCATGATCTGCCGGGGACTGAAGAAATGTTCACTAGCAGAGTACCTAAGCTTTATTAATGATGTTTTAATTCACGCAGTGACTGAAGTAATTGTTGTTCATTAGCATTGATTTGTCTCCAAAACTCATTTACAATTTAGATTTCTCTTTTACCTCATTATAGCTTAATATGCAAATAACTTTTTATTCTGTGTTTTCTGCAGAACTTGTTGGACTGTTTCCATACTGAACACACATGTCCCCTACATTCATATACATGCACATGCACACTCACATACTGCCAATTAAATATTATAAACTACAATAAAAAAGCGTGACCTTTGAAAAAATAAATGCTTTAACTACGATTAGTTTCTTCTGTAACAGCATCATAAAAGTCACTGTGTGAAAAGTTAAATGGTTTTATTTTATGACGGGGAGTGTTAATGTATGTGTAGAACACACTCTTAATGCAGTTCTATGAAATGAAAATCATAAGTCATTGCAGTAAATCATAGTTAATGATGTAACCATTGATGGCTATTCAAAACATTCCGGTATCTAATGATTTGTGTAAAACACATGACTGCCCCCATGCCTTAGTTCGTTTGGAAAAGTACGTAGATAAATACACCAGCTTTCTTCTCCTCAAAACCATTTTTTCTGTGTAACAGGTGGTAAGAATTTTTGTGGAATAAATAGCATATCGCAAACCACTCCTTACAGTGTTTGAGATCTGCTAATAAATGGTGATAAAGACTAAATTAAAATTAAGAGGTGACATGCTTCAGCAGTACAATGTGTAGAAGCTTTGATTTTTTTTTTCTGCCTGTTTTATGGGTAATCTCTAGCATCTAGTCATATCACATTTTTACTTTTTACCGTGAGGTTTTATTTGCTGAAATGTTGCTGGAGGAAACAGTTAGTATGGCATAATGTGCACTGGCTGATCCAGAAAATACCTCATATCTACTAGCCATTAATATAAAACAATTACAGAAGTTAAAAAGGTGACCTGTGTTTTTTGAATAAAGCAACTATTCTGCTGGCAGAAAAGTAATGTTACATTTGGTCAAAATGACTTTACTTCACTCTAAATGTAACTAAAACTGTAAATCAAACTTAACTCTTGCACTGATTGCATAACTAATGCTAATCTTAAATACTGATTTTGTTTTAGTTTCATTTCTGTTAAGGATATTCTTCATGCATGTGGGGTTTATTTTTATGGTAAAACAAGTATTAATTTTTTCCTACAATGTAGCCAAACCATATAATTTTCTTGGAAGTTTACTTCATGGGGAAAGGGCAGAAATTTTTAGGAGAAAAGAGATAACAAAAGTTTCTACTTTAAAGTAAATAGTTACTTTAGCTATGAATTTAATATTCTTCAATGGAACTTTATCACAGTTCACTCTCTTCAGACAAATCTGTCATTCTGATCAGTAGGGATTTTGCTTAGAAAATTAATTCTTAATTAAAATAATGTTTTAATGAAGAAAACAAATATAGGTGATTTGTTATAAGTGTGATCTGGTTGGCAGTGAGAGAATGATGTAATTTTAAACTGCAACCTTTGAGACAGGTAAGGTGCTGCCTATTTGGAAAAATTAATAATGTCTATATTTTTGCAATGAAACTACCAAATTAAGATTCAACATAATTAAAAGAGTGATAAATGTAAATTACATTATTGGAGATGATGAATTACAGCTTCTCTGTCTGTTGAGGTCTGGCATGATTTACCTAGGCTGGGCAGTGACAGAGCAGCCACTGCAGATTTTCTTACGGAAAGTCCTGTTTAGTCCACATGCTTTTTTCTTTTTAGTTAAAATGTTGATGATTTCATCCCATCCTACAATCATTACCACAACCCCACCCCACAAAAATATACTGCACTTCTTTTCATGTAGTTGGATTATGTGATCCCTCTTTGAAATATTTGATGAAGGAGAATATATGTTTAAGGTAAACCTGTTGTTGAAAATGATTTTGGGTTTTTTTTCAAATAACTTGCTTAAGAACAATTACTAAAGAATTTTCAAATATCCTTCAGTAAAATCTGAGCTGATGCAGGTTGGTTAAAGGTATTTCTTAAGGTCATCTTAATTTTTATTTCCAGTGTTTCTTTAACTGTGAAATACCAGAAGATGTGGAGACTGAATGTTGAGAATGTCTTTTGTGTAGAAAATAATAAGCATCTACTCTGATTTACTTGGTTATCAGTTGCCTATACTATAACAATAGTTATAAGCAGAAAAATAAATACTACAGTCAAAAATGGAACATTATTTGACATAACAAAAAGAAATACTGACACTTCTCACTGAAGACATTTGTAAGAATCTTTATGTATGACCCCAGATTGGTCTTTATGATTAAATTTAATTTTTAAGACTTCCTTTCTTAGGATATCTTTTCAAAGACAATTTTTTTCTACCTTTCTTTCTTTCTGTGGAACTTAATCACATGAGAGAGAATCTTTCATGGCATAGTATTTTTACAGGAAAAAAAAATTGTATTTAACTTGGTTACTCGATGGTGTGTTTTCATAACTGTATGAAGCATAGATAGTATTTTCAGAACTACTGTTAAGTGTCAGTAGATACTGAGGAGTTAGAGACTGAGAACAAATGAACAGTCTTCCTTTGAAAGATTTTCTAATGCATGTTCTGCCTTGTTCTGTGTTCCTAAGGTTTCTTCTTTTGTTGTCTTCTGTGCTGTACAGAGCCTTCCCCCCTTTTTTTATTTTCCTGTATTGTTTCCCCCCCCTTTTTTTTGTTTTCCTCTATTGTTCTGCTTACACAGTGACTTGGTAAGTTGTGCTGCATACTATATTCTATATTTGACAGTTTTTGACCCTTTTTCTTTTTTTTTTTTTTGTAACGTACTTTTCATATCTAGAACAGTGACACCATTGTATTTCAGAAAGGCAGTTTATTACTGAACATGCCATCCAAGTAGGTGCATGAAACTACCTGACATAGGTTTGCTGTTTTGGCTTTCTTCATCTGGCCAACATACTAGCACAAAAAAAAGAATTAATGTGTATAGATATATGATATGTTGTAGAACTTGAGTACAGCCTGTAATGTTTGTGATTTTACAGAGCTAGATAACTGTTGGTTTGTAATTCCTGGGATTAATGTATTAGTCTTTCCTGTTTGTGTAGTCATGTTTCATTTTGCTACAGTTTGTCGTATAAAATCCAGTAATTCTTTTTTTCCTTCACATTTCTTAACTTCCTTTAGACCTCTACAGATTTCCAGTATTTTTGATATTTTTGTGTTACGATAACCCTTTTTTGCCACCGTCAATACTATCCTTATCCTTTGGAGGCCAGACCTCTATTCTTAGGGAAGGTCTGTCAGTCATTATTTATTATTCACTTGTCATTGTGACTTATTCATTGCTTACATCACCTTTCTCAAAAGTATTGCTTTACAGAAATGGTGAACAGTGCTGCGAAGGAAAGATCAATAAATGCTTTCAAAGGAAGATTTATGCTGAGACTTAGAACTCCTTTTTAATACTAAATCTGTGCTGTTATTTATGAGATGGTTTTAATATTTTGACATCAAATGCCCTGTTTCTCAAAATGGAAAGATGCTATTTCATTAACTAACTTTTATGGAGCAGCATGAATTTGGCGCTTAAGTTGCATAACATGTGATTTTCCCATTTTCAATATTTAGTAGCTTTTCCCGAATGCCTTTCTTCTGAGCTGAAAATAGAGTTTCATTCCCTAAGAAAACTGGTAAATCATATATATAAGAAACATTTGAAAAAAATTCTTTGAATTTCAGTGATACTGTCATGACTGGCTGCATAAAGAGAGGAGAGCATGTGTTTGAAATTTATCAATTTGAAAAAGCCTATTTAAATTGCTTTGAGAGTTTGATGACCCATGCTGTTTTTTTCAGAGCATTCAGTTCCAAGTGATATGGTGACACCTTGTAAAAGGTGGTTGCTCTAGAAAGCTATGTGAATATATAGTATTACATTTATTGTATTACTTGCAAATTCAGGCAGCTAAGAATTTGAAAATGGCAAATGCCTAGTTTTGTGCTCTCTTTTGTGTTGTCTTGTACTTCAGATAAGCTGGAAGTGCAAATTTTTATCAAATTATATTAAATGTTAAATCATGAAGCCTTGAAAGAATCAAAACAAGAAGATTGCATAAGTGTGTGATATTTCTTGATTCTGCAATCTTAATATTTTCCAATATTTTTGAATTGAATTTAGAAAGATCTTAAAAAGATGTACTTGCATGTGCACATTTTGGATCAGGCACAAGAGAACGCTGGCAACCTGCAGTCTCCTTTGTAGTAAACTTCTACAACATGAAATGAGGAACTACCATGTCTGGTTGTCAGTCTGCTGCTATTTCATAGGTAGGAAACAGGTTTCTTGGGCTAGATTTTTGCATTCATTAGATGGCTGGGGATTTTTGTTTGGTTGATTCATTTGTTCTTTTGTAGTTGCTGTTCCATCATTTGGTAGGTATTCTAAGTGCTATGTTATTATCAGCTGCTTCTGATATGGTTATATCAGTGTCACTCCAGCCTCAGAATATTCATGTTCTCAATAATTATTTTTCCAGGCTGTCAGAATTTTGGCTGCCAGAATATTCCTGAGAAATACAAACTAAAGAGGTTTGCCCTGTTATATAATGTGTGTATAATGTGTTATAGAATAGGAACTACTCCTTCCTTGACCATTGCCAAATAATGTAGTTAAGTTTTTTCAAAGATGTGCATAATCTTCTCTACTGTGTGTTAGCCTGTGCTGTAGGTAGTGTCATATGTTGTATGTTAAGAGACTGACTGTTACGGTAGCCTGCTCTATTATTTTTACTCCTTTCTAGATGAGTAGTTAAACTACTTGGACTTAAATGTGAAGTCAAATTTGTGAAAACAGAAAGTCTTACAGGTATTAAACTTTCTGTCTTTTGAACAATACAAGATACCATGATTAAAAAAAAATAAATCCTTATATCTATAAGAAACTCAAAACCAGGAGAATCCTTGCTACCATGCTTGTTTTTGGTCAGTAATCTAGCATTGTGTTTCATCATTTCTGAAGTCTGTCAGTACTTTTTCACTGCTTCACTTAGCAATCTCCTGGGTGTTTATTTGTGATGTTCTAAGAAGAGAGCACAGTTGCAACCTATTTGTAAAATACCCTAGCTGAAGAAATCAGGAGTAAACTGTTTAAGTTATTTGTACTAAGATAGTGTAAGAAAGTTTTTTTTTTTCTCTCCCTGCTTCTCATTCTGTCATTCAGCTAAGTTGCAGTTTTCTGATAAGGTGGCAGTCAGATTTTCAGTTTTAATACATACATTATGCATGTAGCTGCATTTTAGGAGTATATTTGGAAACTTCCATTAAAGAACAGAGGTGTTTCTATATAGATGTGTTTCTCAATATTGATCACTAGGCTTTAAGTTTTCTTGATTCCTTTTGAGTAGAAAGTATTATCATTTAGAGTCTTCCTTTTGAACTGAAATGACACAGAATCTGTTTAGATTTAGTTTTCTCCCCAAGCCTTTTGTTGTTTCTTCCTTGTTCAGAAGATGCTCTGTTCACACTCAATTAGAATAAAATTTTTCACTTCTGTAATTATGCAATTATGTCTTTATTAGGCAAGGCTAATCTCTAATGCTTAACTTCTTATTTCAGTAAAGTGTAGAGCTCATACCTCTTTTTTGTCACTTGCTGGTATGTTTCAGTAGTTGGCATGTTTGATAGGATGAAGTCAGCAGGTGAAGTACTTTCAACCTAATTTATTAATTGAATCTTATTAACAACTTTTGACTGAGACCATGTTTGCAAGTCTCATGTTATTTTACTACTTCAAATTAAAACGAGGCTGGGATTCTTGATCTCTTCCTCCCAAGCATGCAATCACAGTGCGACTGTATGATAGTATAATCTGTGGTGCAAACAGAGGACACTGGTTTAAACACTGAGACCATGAAAAGTTCTCGGTTTAAAAACTGACATCTGTTAGCAGCAATTCAAGTTGAAAGCCTGATACAAATATTTTGCTTCTGTTAAATGAGAGAAAAGTATGTATTTGTGGGAAGGCCACACTTACTTTCCTATTTGTAATGTGTAAGAAAGCTCAGTAGTGAGCAGCTTGTTGTTCAAATGTCTGCTCTGAGAACTGGAAAGAGACTGAAACCTTAATGAATGTGAATGGCCCTGAACTTCCACTGTTTATAAACATTTCTAATGTCCTTGTCCCTATCTGGCTGATTTAATTTTTTTTTTAATTGTCCTTTTGTTTCATACAGGCAGTTTGTGTTGGACTAGACTCAGAAACTGTTCCTTGACTGGTTTCTTTGGTGAACAAAATAATTCTGCTCTTAATAAAAAGCTGTTTTCCTCTTATCTTGTTACTACAGTCTGCAGTCACTTATGCCAAGGGCACAGGTCATGATAAGTATGTATTTGCAGTTTTTGGTCTCTTAGTCCTCTGAAACGTCAATTTCTGCACAGGAGAAACTTGGTAAGTAATGGTAGCACCTTTATTAGAGAAGATGCATATGACTGAGAATCCATAGTAAAAAACGGATGCCTTTATATTTCAACAATAAAGCGTTCTGGAGATTATTTTTTAATGTAGGCAACAGACTGTTTGGGAAATTCTGATTCAGCAATATTATCTTATAAATTTATATGGTCAGTTTGTTCTTAATTGAAGAGAAAAGCATAACAATCTGCCTGCAGTTGAGGAGTGAGTGAGGAGGGATGATAAAGACAGACATACATTGTCTTCTCTGTGATGTAGTTACCTACTGGCAATACCAGAAAACTTAGAGTTCAGCTTGCTTTGGTACGCATTTTTAAAGATATGGGATCTAGATGGTAAAGAAGGTGCTGTTGGCATTAAGCAGAGAGGATACCAAAGGGATTTTGCTGCTCTACATAAGTTATTTAATCTGTATTGCTATATATTTCACATTAAAATAGCTCATACAGTAATAATACCCTTCAACAAAATATTGTTTGGATTATACTGTAAGTGTAAACTAATATTTTGCATTTTTTAAATCTCACTTAAGAAAAACGGAGAAAAAAGCTTGCTAGAGGAATAGGGATCAAATGTATAATTTACCTTTTTTTTTCATTTTCTTAGATTGCTTTTGTTTGTTTTTACTCACGGCTAGGATGGGAATTGGAGAACTGGGGTAAATTTTGGAGTTTAGGGAAAAAAGCATCCTGGAATTTGGAAGAAGAGCAGTAAAAATGTATACCATAATTTTTTTCTTCTTTCTTGCTTGATAACTTGACTCTACATCACCCGTTCTTCTTTGCCTTTGGAACAGGTTCAGGATCAATTTAGTTGTCAGATGTCTCTCTGGCAGCGTTCCTGATTTTTCTTTGCTATGATTTCTGGTCTACACCTTTTGGTTTGTTTATGTTTCAGGTTGTTTGTGGTTTTTTTTTTTACTTTTTCTGCATACCTTTCTCTGTTTTTACTCTTAAATCCCTCTCCTTACTTTATCTCTCCATTGTTAAATGTTCACCTCCCTTTAATCTTGGTATCCCCCCCAGCAAGCTGTGGTTTTTTCCTTATTCTTTACGGTACTGCTAACTTACCAACCTGTCTGTCTCATTCACTGTGCTGTCACGTTCATGTAGCCTTTCTGGCAGTCTTGTGGTGACTATGTCTTCCTTGAGGAAGAAGGTCTCTCTTTCACCCAACTGGAAGAAATAGAAAATAATATTCCTCTCCCCCACATTCAGACACACAGTTGCTTTTAGATTTTAAGGGAGCGTAATAGCTACCACTCTGAGAGCAACCTGATGCTACAGCCCTGTTCACAGTATGAGATGTCAGAACATCACAAGATTGAAAGTAAATTTCAGATTTCTGCAAGCTAACAAAACAAAGCAAGATGGAACAGATTTTATGATAAAGTTAAGAGACTTTGGTATTTTTTAACAACTTTTTATGCTAAGCTGTAGAGGAAGGTATTTTTCCTGTAATTTTTTTAATCACTAGTCCATTACAGAAAAATCCTCTGCAAATTTTACCTAGCTGTTTGTTTCTGTCTTGAATTTCCTTTTTCTTTGCTCATATTTTTTGGTTTTATCTTAAGCCATTTCTTTGGCACATTATCATCTGCCTTTCCTTTCTGTTTCTTCCAATCTCCTTCTAAAAAATTCCTTCATTTACATTTCTTTCTGAAGGCAGATCCTCAAGCTGCCCTTTCTTTATGCTACCCTAATTTTCTCTGCCTCAGAGAAATAAACCTTTAGTTAGCCCCTAAAGTGTGGTCTTGCCACCCACATTGGGCAGTCTTGTTGCATATGTTTGCATTTCTTGGAAGCTTTCCACTTACAGGCTTACCTGGATTTAGGATGAACTAGACATTGCTTAAATGCAGTGTTTTAGAACCTGGTTCATCCTTGCCTTTTTGCTGGTGTAAGGAATGCCATATTTCAGTTTAGAAGCATCAAGCCTTTTGAAATGGGAAAGTTGGATCAGATGTACCTAGATTACTTATGCAAGAATAGATGGTCTGAAATGTCAATTTTCAATGAAAATCCCTAATGAAATGTTCAGGTATGGGCCAACCATTTTTGTAGAAAGTATCATACTAGGGCCTAATTGTGAAGCTCATTTACAGCTAACTGACTGATATGCAGAATGTCTATTCTGTAGGAAAAAAAATTCCAAAGGTTTTCATTGAGAATATGGAGGAAAATTAGATCCTGAAATTTCCCATCAGACAAACAAAAGCAGAAGAACTGTTTCTTTTTTTTTATTTTCTTGAGCTTGAACATCTGGTTCTCCTGGTAAACAGCTTTGGGTGTTTTCTTTTGGCACTTAAATTACAGCTATGTAACTATTACTGAATAATAATAACAGTAATAACTTTACCACCTTCTACCTGTTAGCTTTGTTTGTGTTGTTTGCCTTAATATGAAACAAAGCAAGACTGATTATAAATGAAGTTGCTATATTTTCTCATCTTTGTGTCTTGTATTTTAAGGAAGTGTTTTAAGGTAATGTTGGTTGTAAGTAGCTGAGGTAACCTGCTAGAAGGAGATGGCAAAAATGTGGTAATAAATTGCACATTTTGAAATTCTTTTTGCACTTATGCTTAAGTGTTTATATCACAGCTCTTTTTCCAATTTCTTACTAAAACCAGATTGTGTTACCTTTACATGACCTGGCGACACCTCTGATTCTTATAGTAGTGCTGGAAAGTTAGACTGGAAAGGCAGTGGATCAGTCATACAAACTGTACACTAAGTTAAGAACCTCTCCACCATTAGTGATCAAAAGGAAGAGGGAATTCCTTCCTGTGCACCTCAAGACTGCAGGAAGAGACAGACCAAGTCCTCTGTTCCCTGTTCTCACAGAAGGAGCAGTACAAGTGGTTCCCACATAGGTTGGGGGTGTTAATCCCTGGTCAGGTCTACCTCTGTCCTTAAAAAAGAGAATTCAGGATGCTGTTGTACCAGGAGTCATAGGAAGGCTTTAGTTGCCTGGATGGTTTGTAGAGGAGTTGGCTTTTGTTGGGTAAAGTCAGATAAGGAAGAGAGGAGAAGAAGGTAAATCCTTTCCAAATGTCTGAAGGTATCCGCTGTGAGGATGCTGTGAGGTATCCTCTTAGAAAAGCCTCTTCTTTTTAAGGCTTCTGAGACTTGATTTTTTTTGTGTTTTGAGGGGTTATCTATAGTTTCTATGAATCAACCTGAATTTGATAGAGAACCTTGCCTGTTCCTGCTGATTTCTTTAGTCAGCTGCTCAGAATAGGAAGTCTTTATGATGGGAACTTGATACCTTAAAAATACTGCATTTTAATGGACAGATAATGCCATTAAGCTCTCAGCTAACACATAAAACAGAATGATACAGAGAATAGAATCTAGTGTTTGCAACTGTCTTACAATTTTGTGGTCTGTATCATTCCAGTTTATTAGATATCAGAATGTTCCCTTTCTGACCTGGGATTTCTAAGAATCTTTGTAACAAAACTGGTAAGGAAAGTAGGCATTCTGCTGAGTGCTTTTGTTGAGTAAGCACATTTTCTATGATCACAAGAAACTTTACATTATTTATTCAGTATTGTAAATGGTATTTGTAAAGAAACAAAATGATATACCATTGAGAAGTATTGAAAATGCAGATAAACTAAGAAAAAAAGCAGAGACATATCATACGTATATATTGCTGATGCTTGGTTTAAAGAACTTTCTTATTTCGTTTCTATGCAAGACGTGAGAAAGCTGCATCAGACATTTAAAAAAGAATTAGCCTTCAGTTGTACCAGTTAGTGGTTGCCTATGTTGCAATTTATATCGGCTTACCCTGGAGTTGAATTTATACTGAGTTTCAAAGTCTCAGCAGAAGTTGCGAAGTATTTCTTAGCTGTCATTGTTCCTGGCATATACACTTCATGCAAGGCAAATCATTAGGAGTTGGAGCATTCGCTTTGAAATAGATTTTCTGGTTAAACAAAGAAGTGAACATAATTTAAAAGCAGTAGGCCCTTCACTTTTAATTTGGCTTAGTTTGCTGAACTCTCTTTTAATGGATTAATAACTATTTTTATATTTTATTTTCCAAAGTGCATATGCTGCTTACAGTATTAACCACCATGCCTAAGTACGTCTAGTTTTGCACTTAGTAATTGTCTTTTGGGGTTTGTTTCCTTATGCATCAGAGATAATTGCAGTATCTGCTATCCTGGAAGGATTTTCTTAAGTACCTATTTTATCTTTCTATTAGGACATTTGCAAAATATCTTTCAGGCAGAGTAGTTAGAAGAGTCTATGGGTGAGAACCCTCTTTTAATGGAAAATGGATTTTTATTATTACTGTTTTACCTGCTGAGCTTTGATTTCTAGTGTGATTGAGATTGACCATGATGCTGAAGGCAAAGTCAGCTCTCATTTCTCTTTTGAAAGCTTTACAATGCATCTCCTCTTGAGGGGACCAGGGGTGGTGGCTCCTCCAAACCGTTAGCTGCTGCTACCAATCTTGCTGTTAACTTTCTCTGCTATTGAAAATATGGAATTTTTCAGTTAGAAAATGGTGAATAAGTTTGCCCATGTTTGCGTGTAGCTGCAACGTAATTTACCCTTGAATTTCTAGAGTTAAGTACTACAAAATATCAAGATTCTTATAAAAATGAATTCTTTTTCCCATGCAGCTTTTAAAGATTCCAGTGATGTAGAATCAATGTTGATTGACTGAACAGCAAATGAAGGCAGAGAATAAGAAAATATAGGTATGAATGCTGATAATACGAAAGAATAACATTAAAATTTCTAATATAGTCAAATAAAGTAACTGCTGTGCCACTGTTGCTGTTATTTATGGTAGCAGTCTGCAAAGAAAGGAAGGAGAGTGGTTGTGTTGTTTACATGCTGGTTTTTATTCATACTTGAGAAAGAACAGTAATTATTAGATGAAGTAATCTGTATTGTAGCAAAAAAATAATTAGCATAGCACCGATTTCACAATGACTTCTCAAGTATTGGTGTACCACTGGTTATTCAATTTGTTTAGTGATTACTTTTAACGGATGGTCTTGCATTAGAGGCACAGATCTAGCAGTCATTGCAATTGATGAAATCTTCCAGAAATCATCCTATAATTCACATGCAGGAGGGATAGCAGTGATTATTTAGCACATTGAAAGAAGTCTGATTTTTTTATTTTATGGGAATACTGTTGTTTTCAATAAAGCATCCAATAACCAAGTAATTTGAGCACTATTGCTGCTATTTTATTGTATTATAAATTAAACATAAATGCAGTGTTAAAAACTGTACCAATGGTGTCAGACTCCTTAAGGACTTGAGAAAACCGTCATAACTTCTAAAATAACTGATAATCGTTTGTGGGTCAAAAAGAGCAACATGCTGTATTGCTTAGCTTTCTGCTTTCTTTTTCTCAAGGTTTGTCTGAGATTTAATTTTATGGTAGTACACAAAACACTGTCAGTGAAACATTATCACTTTGTAAAAGCTGCGTAGAATATAGTCTGGCACGAAATGTACCGAAAATTAAAAAAGAATACTCTCAACTTTTTGCATAGAGCTGAGTAATATACATTATTTGAAATTATGTCCAAACGCAGTACATGTGGAGTGACTGCACCTTAATATTTGCAAATTAAGCCCAGAACTACAAACTTATCTATGAATATTTAAAGTTATACAAATGAATATATATATATAAATAATTAGGAAAAAATTATATAAGTAAAATTTCATGTGTGGTTTTGTGTGTGTCCTTGTATAGGTATGTATGTGTGCTTATGTATGTAGGTCTTTGCAATTCGGGGGAGGGAGAGGTTGTCCTATCCATTTCACAATATTTCCATTTAAATGCATATTTTGATTTTTCTTCTAGGACTAGGTGGAATGCCTTTCTGTTACACTACTGAAAGAATAATCCACTTTAACGCAATATTGCTCCCTAAAGGGATGATCATTTCTAGTCATATGATATTATTTTTCACAGAATGATATTAATATTCATGATGTAGTGATTTTATCTTGATTGAAATGATATTTTTTTTCTGAACAAAAAAAGATAAAGGAGTGTCTGTTGCTAAAAAAAAATACCTCAGAATCAAGGAAATCTGAAAACCTTCCAAACCCAAGACTGTCTGCCTGTTCTTTGTTAAAGATGAGGTATTAGTAAAAGTCAGAGTACAAAATTTAGAAGGGATAAAAAAGAGTGGCACATTTACAGGGATTAAAAGAAAAAAGACAGAAAACATTCCAAGTGAAGTAAATGGGAAATCAAATAATCCTTTAAATTTGAATTTATAAACTCACTTTTATACGAATTTTAACTTTCAAAACGATGCACTGAAGAAAAGGTACATATTGATGTTTCTTGTGATGTTGCTTGACATTTAAACCCAGAAATTTGTAGTATGCAGTACTCGGAAGAAGTTTATGCAGATGCATCGATAATATAGAATGCTAATTTTTGATCATAATGCTGTAGCTTTTAAGCTTATTAAAATTTGAGGATGATGAGAGATCAACTTAAATTATGTTGCAATTGCAAAGAATGGGATGAAGAGTGGAATGACATGCAGGGTTTTCCAGCTAGTTGTGCAGAGTCCTGCAATGCAGAATATAGTAGACAGGTAAGAAAGATCACAGCAGGATATTGGTCAGACATGCGTGCCATGCCCCTGCGTATACTGTCAATCAGCTGGCACATCAGTTCACTGAGGTGCTCATCCTGTAGACTTAAGCGTTTTACAGTTGGCTCTTTGTTAGGGCAGAAAATAAAAGAAGGGGGTTATACCTTTGAAATAAAAATAGACATTTTTTTCTGAAATCAAGTTAAGAAACAGTAGTCTCCTTTTCCATATGTGTTCAGGTTTTCATTGCGTATTGCATGTTGAATTTGTTTCTTAAGTGTAACAGTCTTTATCGTCTTGATTTTGAAAGCAATACTTCCACAGTTGTTTTTTTTTTTAAGGATAATCAATTAATCATATTATATTCAGTATTTTTTAAGAAGTAATTTTCTCTTTTTTTTCCAGAGTTGTTTTAGTTAAAATTTTTAATTGAATTTAATGAATAAATGTAGTGCACATTCTTATATTCAGATGTCAACTCTTCTTTGGCAAGGTTGTTTCACACTATTTAACACTATTTTTCTTCTTCCTTTTTTACCTAAGTAAGTAACTGAAATGTGCAAAAACTTAGCATACTCACATGTATCAGAGTTGTTTATAATCACAAAGCCCTTGTTTTTAGCTTGTATCAAACTGGTTTATATTAGGAATTAATTAAAAAATATTGATGAGCTGAACGAGATTTAAGTAACAAAATACTTGATGATTAATCCTAGTATATAGTAGAAGAGAGATCATTTTGGAATGTATTCTCAGATTAGACATGTTGTTCATTCTTTTCTATAGTGTGTGAGCATGTAGTTTTAACTACAAATAGTTAATATTTTGCACTATATTAATTTTAGGTTTAATATTCAACAATTGTATTTCAAGGCAGAAGTTCTCTCTTTTAGTGCTGGTTGGGTTAGCTCTTGTCGAAACTGCCAGATCCTGGCAATTTTTGTATATATATATGTATGTATATAATTTCATATGCTTGGGTCATTTTAGGCACATGGTTCAGGTAGAGTGCTTTGAACACAGCAGACTTCCTTGAGGGACTTCCCTCAGTAGGTGACTGTCGTTTCTCAGTTGCTGGTGTAAGACTTCAAGGTATTGTACTGACTGTAGTTGCACAGCTTATGTGAGATAAGTTTCTCGTATCTGTTTTTTGAACTGAAGGTTTACATCTGTATGTTGTATGTTTATATTACTAAAGTAAATGTACATGTATTGAAATTGCATTTTGGTAGATTATTTTTAAATTTAGTATTTCTGTAATTGAGAATAGGAGCATATAAAAGAGAAGGGTGTTTTGCACAGTGCTTCACTTAATTATAGTCTTTATCTTGCAAAAAATATGTATTTTTCAATAATATATTGTTGTTGTGGTAAATGAAAAATAAGCCACCCTTAAGCAGCTGTTGTTTTTTTGTCATTCTAGTTTATTACATAATGACCTTGTGCATTTTAGAGGCACTTGGGGCATAACAACCCTATGCAGTGCTACAGACTAGGAGAAGTCTGTCTAGAAAGCTGCCTGGAGGAGAAGGACCTGGGGATGTTGGTTGACAGCGACTGAACATGAGCCAGCAGTGTGCCCAGGTGGCCAAGAAGGCCAATGGCATCTTGGCTTGTGTCAGAAATGGCGTTACCAGAAGGTCCAGGGAGGTTATTCTCCCTCTGTACTCGGCACTGGTGAAACCGCACCTCGAATCCTGTGTTCAGTTCTGGGCCCCTCACCACAAGAAGGATGTTGAGGCTCTGGAGCGAGTCCAGAGAAGAGCAACAAAGATGGTGAAGGGGCTGGAAAACAGGCCTTATGAGGAGCGGCTGAGAGAGCTGGGGTTGTTTAGCCTGGAGAAGAGGAGACTGTGGGGAGACCTCATTGCTCTCTATAACTACCTGAAAGGAGGTTGTAGAGAGGAGGGAGCTGGCCTCTTCTCCCAAGTGACAGGGGACAGGACAAGAGGGAATGGCCTCAAGCTCTGCCAGGGGAGATTTAGGCTGGACATTAGGAAAAAATTTTTCACAGAAAGGGTCATTGGGCACTGGAACAGTCTTCCCAGGGAGGTGGTTGATTCACCTTCCCTGGAGGTGTTTAAGGCACGGGTGGACGAGGTGCTAAGGGGCATGGTTTAGTGTTTGATAAGAATGGTTGGACTTGATGATCCAGTGGGTCTCTTCCAACCTGGTTATTCTATGATTCTATGAACACATTTCTTCTAACCATAAACCAGCACTGCAATGAGGTTATTAATTTTCCATCAGTGATACCAAATCATGTAGTTCATCATTAGCAATGTATTTCTTACTTATGCAAGGAGAAATAAAGTTACTGTGTAGCATTTGGGTCTAGTCATCTTTTGAGGGTATTTGGTTTTACCTCAAAAACCCTCCACTGTGTACAGCCAGCATCTTGTGCAATTGCATTTGGAAGTGCCTGAGAATTGCAGAATCTTTATATGGCAGGATATTTGTTATGTGTTCATGGTAGGATTTTCCACAACTGGAAAACTAGTTGTTAATGATTGGGCAGAAGTGAATAGTAATTTTGAATTACACATCAGAACTTAGCTTTAGCAGATGGGTCAATTTATTTTTTGTGCATCTGAGCCTTGTCAAAGATATAGTGTTTCATTCTGCTGCATGCAGTCCAACAGTTGTACCTGTATCGTAGGAGTAATAGAAACATCTTACTGCAGTCTGATACTAGGCTTTGTGATATTTCATTGTTTCTTTTGATAGACAATTACAATATAGCTTAATATTTATCTTCTATGAATTGAATTGCTGTTTTGAATAGACTTAAGCAAAACCATGAAGCATTAGATAGCTTAGGTAGAAAAAAATCTGAATAAGTCGTACACCTTTTTCCATGCTGCTGCTGCTTATCTGCAGTGAGCGTGTTGCACTCTGGAGTCTTGCCTCCTGGCAGTTGTCCTCTCATACATGATCTGTGTGACAGAGAATGGGAACTTTCCCTGCTTCAAGGCTCCAGCAGAAAAATCAGGCTGGATTCTTCTGTTGTCCACTCCATTTTTGCTTCTTGAATTACATTTACACTGTTTTAGTAAAATGATTGGATTCTTTGTCTGTCTAAGCTCTGGCTTCTCTGCAGGCATAAACTGGTGCTTCTCTGCTGTGTTTAGGATTTTTCAGACTGCTTAGTCTACTTCTGTTTTATTAGAAAAATCCGTTGCTATCAACAGATTGCTTTGATCTAGAATATCCAGGCAGGGCTGTATTCCCAGAATACTTGTTAGTTACAGTGATACACAAGTGATTTAGAAATTAAAAGTCAATGTTCTGGAAAGGAAATGAGGATCTGTCAGTGGGAAATAGCCCTACGTCTTGTAATTAAAATGAGTGGCTTATTTTATGGATCACATAAACTCTATTACAGGAGGAGACAAGGCTTAGGATAAGTGAACTGCTGCCATGTTGCAGAAACATTGCCAATTGTGAAATATTACATTTTACATATTAAACAGCAAAGAAGTAAAATTAATGCAAACTTCATTCTGTGCTGTCCTTTTATACAGCAAAACCGGTAGCGATAACTTAGAGTCAGACTCCTGCAGGCATTAACAGTTCAAATAAATTGTCAATAAAGCAACTCTTTAGAAAATGTTGAAAACTGAACAGAAAGTGTAGTCTCTGCTGTATCAGATAACCAGATTGTTATCAAACTTAATCTGGATGGTTCCTAATGTAGGCCATTCTGGGAGACTGTTGTTTGGTTTTTTTTGTGAAAATGCTACACTGAAGAAGCCACAATGTAAACTGGATACTAAATTCATTCATCTATCTGCTAGCACTGCTATTTTTTTCATGGACACTGACGATTTTTTTTTGCATGTCTTTTTTTGCATCTTACCAGCCTGAAAGAGGTATATAAAGAGGTGCTCAGTAGATTTGCCAAATGATTTTTACGCATGCTTTATAGTTTGGGTTTTTTTTCTCAATTACTTGATTTACCTTGAAGGGTAAGAGAAGCCTGTAAGGGTTTTTTTTTTTATTTTCTTCATTTTGAGGATGCTATGCTGATGTTAATGTAACTAGCTGTGAATACCGCTCGTTGTGCTGTGCCTGCTGGGTGCAACATACTATATGAAAAATCTTTTAGAAAGCTGAGGAATTCTCCCTTTTAATTAAGTCACAAACACTTTGGAAGAGTGTCAAAAAATGAGGTAGCAATTAAAAATAGTGAATAAGGGCAATTGAGCTCAGACAAGAAGCCTTAGTCTCATCAGAGCTGGCAGTAGGTACCAATTGATCCCTGAAGAAGTAAGTGCCTGTGTAGGATACTCTGTAACATGATGTAATGGACTGCATTCAACTTCTATAGTTCTATACATACGTAGTCATAGCCAATGGTGAATCATGGCAAAAGCAAACAAAGGGACATAGGAGTAAAGCAGTCTGTAAGCCCTTCTGAAAACCTCTTTAGGCTGTTTATATTTATTATTGATGGAAAAAATTTGTTCCAAAGAGTGAATGGTGTTAAGTGCAGAGCTTGCAGAAAGTATCTGAACATTATTACTTTGGGCAAGTGACAGTTATGCTATGTTTGACTTCAACAGAGGGAAACCAGTAAAAGGTACTGAAAAGAGGTAGGAGTGGATCCAACACATTCATTTCAAGAATGTACCTCCTGCTGGTCACAAGATATAACTCTTTCTGTAGTCCCAGTAACAATTTAAGCCTTATCAAAGCATATGCTGGAGAATTGAGTAAAAATGTTATAGAGAGAGGCAATCTGACCAAGTTCTTTATAGAGTAAGAATCTGTTTGCATCAGATTAACCAAAGACCATTCTGAGAAAATTAAAATTCTCAATTTATCTGCTGAAGCTGCAGGCATATAACTTTGCTGAGGGATTGCACACCTCAGTAAATGGATACAAAAAGTTCGATCACTGCTGAAGATACAGATAATTATTTTTTTCCTTACATTCAGGAATGCTACGTCTTGTCTAAGCAAAGACCTATGAGTTTGTTTTGATATTACACAGGTAACATGCTTTCCTGGTACTGATGCTTATACATCACAGTACTCACTAGTCTGCCAGATATTGTGAGGGATGTCCATTGTAGCCTTCTTTCATTAAAATATAGCTGAAAGCCCTTAAAGTGAATGTAGTTACATGGGTGCTTTGAAGCTTAGGGCAGACTGAGAGCTTTTCTGAGAGTTCTTTTAGAAACTAAAGAAACACAGAATCTGTTTGTACATAGCTACATAGCTGTAGCTGCAAGGACTTATGTCAGAGAATTATGTAGTAAGTTGTTCTTTCTGTAAAGACCTTTTAGTATACAAGCTATAAATGAGAATTTGGAGACAATGGGGACAATGTGTAAATGCTTAAATCTGAAGAGCATTGTTGTACTAAAAACTAGGATAAAATATGTACCATTTTAAAAAGTGATGGTTTTGTTAAGGAATGTTTTATCAGCATTGCTTTGAGTTTGTACAAGCTCTAGATAAATTTGACACTCATGAGTATGCCTTTATGTAATTCATTTTTGTTCAGTGGTATTTTCTCATCATTTAAGCATAAAAAACCCCCAACAAAACAAATTATAAAAAGTCTAGATATATTAATGTTATGCGATGGAACAAATTTCTGACATTGATAACAGTTTTAAAGAACTTCCAAATCTTTTTGACTTTTGGAGAAGAAGCAAAAATTCAATTGAAGATCAGAGAAGGGTTCACAAATTTTCTATTCCAAATCCAAAAAAAGGAGGCCTTTCTCTTAGACTTGTGTTCCAAATAGACTGTTTTTCCAGCTTAGTATTTTACAAAGTTCTTTATTCTGGTTTTGTGCAAGAGGTGACAATATGATCAGATGAGCTGATTATTGGCAGTGCAGATAATGAGAATATTTCTGAGAGAGTTAATTTAAAATATGTTATCACTTTAAAAATAAAGATATTTGGAATATTTATTAGATATCTCATATGAGATTTTGAAAGTGGTACTTTGGAGTCCATTCTGAGTTTTCTGATCACAACAAGTAATAACAACTTAATGATTTAGTAATTTGAAAATGTGTATGTGAAATACCTAAGAAATTGTTAGAGTGATATACTTTGCAGACAAATGTGCAGATGTAGCAGAACAAGTGACATTCTTTCATGCAGAAAAAAATTAAATACTTGCATGCTTACAGAATAGGGTGGTTTCCTAGTGACAGCAATGGATCAGTATAATGTAAATGTTGCCTTTAATTCTCTTGCATGTCTGTGGGTGAAGAATAATCTTATTAATAAGTCTGTGAAGTACTGTTAATATCACAGTAGGCATGAGATGCCTTACTATGCAAATAGAATTAAGTATAGGCTAGATTTAGGTTTCTCAAGTGTCTTTAAATAGCATGGTAGATAAAATGTATTAAATAACCTCTAGAGAAAATTAACTTTGAATATAATGTTTTAAGACTTTTATCGTTATAAGCATATGCTCCTAGAATGTTTTCAGGTGAAAATCATGCAGCTTTCATGCCAGACAACTGTTGTTTGTCCATAGTGGCCTACAGATTCCCATTACAGTAATACAAAGTGACGTAAAGTAAATCTTATATGCTCAGGCTTGACTTTTTTCTTATAGATTCATTTTTTAATAACTTTGTGTTCCAATAACTCATGCCACTGCAATAATCTCCAGTACAATATTTGCATAATATTAAAAATCAAGACTTTGATGCTTTGAGAGACAGTACTGTGTTGAACTAAAAAAGAAATCTATGAAGAGGGTGAAAGCAACAGGTTATTTTGTAAGTTGTCCATGAACAGGTAAAAATGTTGAGTTTATTAATCAAATACTTTATATATAGTTGAGCATTATAGTTTTCGTGACAATTCAGGGATGGCTGCAAATATTTTGACTGCTTATTGTGCATTATTTTTATAAGTCATGTTCATGTTATCAGGTGACATGAATCAGCAGTGATGCAGGTGTGTATTAACTGTTTGTAAAAGTCCAAGTTAGAATCTTCAGACTTACTGTTGAAATTTCAGCTTTGTCTTCAAGGGAATGTCAGGCTAAAACTTTGGTTCTTGTGTACCAGGTATTTTTTACTAAAGTACTTCAAATTACTGAATGTTTTCAGGAAGATAGTGGTGACCATTTTTAACAATGTTGTATGACTTGTTCAAATATCACATTGACTAATTTTATATCTTGGTCAAAGTTAAATGAAGGTTCATTTCTTCTTAGAGAATATCTTGTTTTGCTCCAGTACATGTTCCAGATGCTATATCTTCAAGGCTAGTTGCTGTAATTCTAAGTTTGACAGTTAAATTTTGATGGAGTGTATGATTTACAAATACTTTTAGTAGGTCTTCCCTACAATTACTGGAAGTTACAAAGCTCTCTCAACATTTAGCATTATGAAAAGATATTCTCTGAGAGCTAAAGTTTGTACAGTTCATTGAAAGTTCAGTCATAAGCACATAAGCAAATCGCTGTATTATTAAATATAGTCTTTTCCTTTTAGATTAACTAGAGTTCAGGGGTGATGTGAGAGTGCATGTGAATATCTCTCTGTGTGTAGAGATGCACTTTACATAGGTTTTATAAATAGGAAGTGCAGTGTTGAAAGATATTCTTAACTGTCATATATTTGGGAATGAATTATCTAAATATGCATAAACATACCTACTCTCTATACTTGTTAGTAATAATAAAATTGACTTATTTTACCTGAAATTATTATATGATATAGGATGTGTTGCAATAAGTAGGCAACTATTTAATGTTGTGTTACAGTATATAAGAGTTAATTTTAGAAAAATTATTTTTTAAAAAAAAATCTTTGTCTGGAAGCAATATTATTTACAAAGAAGCATAAGGGGGGGAATATAAGGTTTGTTTCTAATAGGCAAGATAGCTTATTTTCATTTAAGACACATTTCTCTCCAGTGGTTCCAAGTCTTGTCTTGTGTGTGATAAAAGGAAAATTCAGAATCTTATCCTGTCATGCCTACAATTTTACTTGTGCAAGAGCAGCTTTTGCTCTCAGAATTAATAAAATGAAGTTACTTATGTGCCTTAGTATTTGCCAGAATGTATTCTGAAATAATGCATTAAATAACATTGCTTTGACAATACTTATATAGAAATAAATGCAGCTCAACAGTTAGTTCTTATATTACATTTTTCTAGAGTATTTTTCCTCAGTGGAATTCTGTTAATGAGTTGAATTATCCAAACTATGCTGCATGCTCAGGTAAACCGAGCAAGCTATAGTCTGTTCAGGGTTTGTTTTGTAAATGCTGTATTCAACTCTGTCTTGTTTGTCTTTGTTGTGGAAGGCTAGAATGCCCTTAGGCAGCTAGAAGTCAGGCCACATGGAACCTATATGGTCAAAAGCTAATGCAGAGGAAGGTAAAAAAAAAAGTTGAATGTATGTTAAGAATTTAGTTTATCAAGACTGACTTTTGACTATCTGATAGTTTAACGATGCTATTCAAAAAAAAGAAATCCAAGAGTGAAATTTAGCCTTGTCTGAAATCAGAGTATGATGCAAGTCGACTGATTCACGTATTTTAAATCATGGCTTCTCTGGACTAGAAACATACAAACTACTGTTCCTTTGACCTTCTTTTCCTTGATTTAGTAAGTGTTTTTTCTTCAACAAAGCATTGACCTGCAACATAATAATATAGGCCAGTACCTGCCTTCATAAGGCAGAGACTTTTTTAAAATTTCTTTTTCATATTGAGAAAGCCACAAATACTTGCATAGGTTGGTATCTTAAAAAACCAACTTGGTTTTAAATTTAAATCACAGTGCTTGACTGCTAATTCTAGACAAATGTGTAAGAAGTGCTTATAAATTTTGTTTGTCTTTTCATGTTATAATTGTTGATATAATAACTGTTGATTGCAAAATAGTTACACTTGCAATTACTAACACAGTATCCTATCTAGCATGGTTACTTGACTGTTTTGTTATTGTTCGCTGGTATCTTGTAGTTACGATGTAATATCTTTTATTCAACCTGAAATTGACTGTTCATGCTAAATTTTTTATAAGATTAAATAATCAGTCCTTGTTGAGGTAATTTCATAAAAAAAGATTTCCTAAAAGAACTGTCTGCAGGCAAGTTTGCTCTGTAATTTTTTGAGCATTTAAGAGCCAGAAGTCTCAAAGGTGAAGCAGACATTTATGTGAAACCAAACCTCTGCACAAAATGCAAATTTTATCTTTTTGTATAGTTGTTGTTCAGCTACAGACTGTTGATTCCCTGTCAAAGACTTTGTTGCCTCTGTTGATGCTACCTAGACCACTTGTGCACTCGTCTGAGTGTATAAAAGAAACAAAATCTTACAGTTCTGTGGAAAAGTCCGCAGGTATCTTTTGCAAGAATGGATAAGTCTATTGATTTTTATTTTAGTATTCTAGGGGTTTTTTTTAATAAGTATGTCTTAATTATATTAAATTTTGCTAAATGCATGGGTTTCAGCATGACTTATTTGTTAGTTGAAAAAAATTGATCAGACTATCTAAACTAAATAATTGAGAAAGAAATTCTTGTGAAATAGTATATCTAAAAAGGTATCTCAACTTGCTTGTATTCTATGAAAATAGTATTTGAGATAACATTAAAAAATCATTCATTAATGAATGATTTGTAATTTCAAAGACAAATTGTTTATAAGTGCAGCTAAATGGAGAATCGTTATATCAGGAAACTATGTTTATGGTGTGAGATACGTCTGTAGCGGAAGATTTTCCTGGCTTTCTATTTTTACTATTCAGAATTTAATTCTGGTGTTTTGAATTCTGGTATTTCAATAAACGTCTATTTGACACCAGTCTTTGAGAATGGTGTTTC
This sequence comes from Clamator glandarius, assembly GCA_033459285.1. Taxonomy (NCBI): domain Eukaryota; kingdom Metazoa; phylum Chordata; class Aves; order Cuculiformes; family Cuculidae; genus Clamator; species Clamator glandarius. Next base: position 883,868 of record JAUNZM010000317.1, read on the forward strand.
TGTCTTTTGCTCTCTCCTCTTTCTCATTTGGAGTGGGATTCACATGTGCTCATGTGTATATGAATGTACCCCTGCACCATCTCCCTGCATCTTTAGTGCTTCCGGGCAGCAAGAGGACCATGCCCTAATTAAATGTGATTTTGATGAGATTGCAATTAGATACTGAAAAGCTGTGACTGAGAGATGATGGATGCCCCCTAAACTGAATTAATAGATTTTTGTGTCTGTGTGTGTGCATGCAATATTTCAATAATTACATTTCGTTAAACTCTTTAAGTTAGGTCATCAGTTATGCTTAAAAGTGTTGGTGTATCTTGGTGTCCTATGCAGGGCTTTCATTAAAATGAATCTAACTAGTTTTTAAAGAAGTGGATTAATTATTCTGTATTATCTCCCTGTATAAGTACTGTTATTCAGAAGCAGTTTACTCTTAAAGTGAGCTAAGCTAACCTCACTGAAGACTACTGAAGCTCTTAATGAGAGCATTCACACAGGGATTTCATGTGAATTCACATTAAATTAATTTCCACCTCTGTTTTTGGAACTCTTCCTTTCTAAGCGATGAAGATATGAGATGCGTATGCTTTGAGGTCTCTAAGTGGAAGACACAAAAGTCTCAGAATGATATGCAATGGTCCACACGCTTATGTGATTCATAGCTAGTCTGCAGAACCTTACCAAACAGAGGTTTTTCAGTTTGAAGTAGAGTTGTAACATCCCTGTGTCTCAGGGATATTTCCATACTGCCTTTGATTACTTCCAGCTGGCTCTGATAGACATATCAAAGCTCAGAAAAATCAGATACTGTGTTTGCAATTGGTATAATCAGTTGTCTTAGAATGCTTCACAAATTATAAGGCAAAACTCATATTTAAGAATTTTCCAGTCAAATAATTGCTGAAGCCTAAAAGTCTTGTTACTAATGTATACGTTGTCAGTCACGCACCTGCAAATACATTGTGTTTTAATTTGAAGTTTTGCAAATGACTGATTATTATTGTTTAGAACAAATGACCGTAAGCTTTTATTTAAGCATGTATAAGTTTCCTGTTACTCATTCAATTTTCAAGGAGGATATTCATTGGAAAGACAATTTCATTTAGGGATAGTATCTCTCTTATCTTGGTCATAAAATGAACTCTCTGGCAAAGCTGTGAAGCAAATGTTGAAAACTAAACTTAGTATAACAATTTGGCAGCAATTTATACTTCAGTTTCTTACATGGATCTGTTATAAACAGTAAATCTATAGGGATATTCTGCATTTTACTGAATGAGAGTTTTCAAATTTTCTTGCATTACGGGTAAACAGGCATATATAGGCACAGGTCTAGCAGTTTCCTTTTTTTTCTTTTACATTGTTTTAGCTGTTATTGTGTTACTTCATTTAAGATAGACATCTTTAAGGTGGTGAAAAGTTCCATGCAGTGATATGCTTAGCAGTAACCTTTACTCATAATATGATATTGTCTGTATGTCTTATTTTGTTCAGCTTTCTCTGGCACTGATGAAGCCTAAGGCCACTGTTTCTTTGAGATGCTGATAATTTTTATCTGATTAACTGACACATTTAGTTGAAATCAGATACAGCCCTTAGGCTGGGCATGGATTTCATTTAAAAAGTATCAAAGGTTTAGACTGTGTGCTGTTTAATCATCATGTTTATCAGGCAAAGAAAAATTACTGAAGGACCATAGGGAGAGGGTTATCTTAAGGAGCAGTAACTTGGGAAATTCATAATAACTCTGAGGTAATTTACAGCTAACTTTTACACTCATAACATTTCCCACTAATAATTACAGTCATGTAATATACTAATTAAATTGAAAACATTAGCAGTAATTTTCTTTCTGCTGAACTCTGAGAGGGTCAGATAAAGACATTAAAATGTGAAATTAAAGAAAACCTCTGTATTAATACCACTGCAGTGAATATTTTCCTTACTAGTGTAATACTTATACCAGTACTGTATGCTACAATGTATATGCAGACACTTCCTCAAATTACAGAATCACAGAATCACTAGGGCCTGATCACCCGGTTCTCCTGCATGTGCTTCATGATAGCTCTCAAGATCACCTGTTCCATGACTTTCCCTGGCACTGAGGTCAGACTGACAGGCCTGTAGTTCCCTGGATCCTCCCTGTGACCCTTCCTGTAGATGGGCACAACATCAGCCAGCCTCCAGTCCAGTGGAACTTCCCCAGGCTTCCAGGACTGTTGGAAGATGATGGAAAGGGGTTTGGCCAGCACATCCGCCAGCTCCTTCAATGCTCTTGGGTGAACCCCATCCAGCCCCATAGACTTGTGGGTGTCTAGCTGGGCAAGCAAGTCTCTAACCACCTCCTCTTGGATCATGGGAGCTTTGTTCTGCTCCTCTAACTCCTGGGTGTGTACACAGAGGGAAAAACTTCCCTTATTATTACAGACTGAGGCAAAGAAGGCATTAAGTACCTCAGCCTTGTCCTCATCCTTTGTCACAGTTGTTCCATCTGCATCCAGTAGGGACTGAATATTCTCCCTAGTCCTCCTTTTATTGTTAATGTATTCGTAGAAAGATTTTTTTTGTCATCTTTCACAGACTTGGCCAATCTGATTTCTAGTTGGGCCTTAGGCCTCCTGATTTTTTCTCTGCATAATCTCACTTCCTCCCTGTAGTCCACCCAAGACGCCTGTCCCTTCTTCCAAAGCTCACAGACATTCCTCTTCTTTTTGATGTCCCTCAAAATCTCCCTGCTCAACCAAGCTGGTTTTTCCGCCACCAGTTCCTTTTCCAGAACATGGGGATAGCTTGCTCCTGAGCTGCTAGGATCTCCTTTTTGAAGGGCGCCCAGCCCTCATGGGCTCCCTTGCACTTAAGGACTGTCTCCCATGGGACTTTGTCAACCAGCCTTCTGAACAGTCTGAAGTCTGTCCTCTGGAAGTTTAATATGACTGTTCTGCTAATACCTCTCTTCACCTCACCTAGAACTGAAAAACCTATCATCTCATGATCACTTTGTCCCAGGTGTCCTCCAACCGTCACATCTCCCACAAGGCCTTCTCTGTTCACAGCAGCTCTGGGAGGGAAATTACTGTCTCTATCCCTTATTAAATTTCAATCACTGAAATAAACAAACAAACAAACAAAGCCAAAACTGAAATCACAGTGTGTTAGAGTAAATTGTGCATTTCGGTATTTTACTTCACCTAGGAACTAGTATATCAGTATTGTACAGAGCCACCGTAACAGCTTAATAGTATGCTTACTTATGGCATTAATGTTTTGGAGCTTTCAAAAACTGTTTAATTTTTTAGACTATTTTCTGATAGAAAATATAGCTAAAAGTAATTTATGATAAACAGAGAACAGCAGCAGTTTCGAACTGTTTTTCATTAAACTGTTTAATAATAAATATAACTAAACCTGAAGATTTAAACATGAATTGTACACTTCAGTACAGTTACAGTTGCAAAGATCAATTTGTAGTTCTGACACAATTGTTCATGAATATTATTCTTCCTGAATGTTATGAATAGGAATAAATTAATTATTATGACAAGTCATGTAATAATGACATCACTTCACTTACAGTTAAAACATAGCTGATAATTATCTTATGTACATAAAAATCTTCTTACTTCTGCTAAAAAAAATGGTGTTGTCTAGATACTTTTAAGGGTTGATTTTTATGCCTGCCTTTTAAAATCAGTAATTTCAGTGGTTTTAATGGAAAATAAAAAGTTGTTAGCACTTGTATACATCTGTGTTTAGCATCTGATTTTATTTGTAATGTAATACTTTGTGATAAGAGTATACTGCACTTGAGTGTAAGTGCTGTTCATATTATCAAATATTTCAGAGAAACAATTTGGTTTTACTTTAGACTAATCTGTTTCACTGGCAATGTATTAGTAAAGTTTTGCATAGTTTAAATAATCTCTTAAGTTAATAGTACATGATATTCTAATAACAAAAATTAAAAAAGAACCCAAGAAAAACTCCCTTTCATATTAGCTTTTATTGAACATTTTCCTGTTCTCTGTGGCTTTTTATGTTACGGCACCTCACATCTTTCTTCCATAATTCTCCCAAATTTGCTTCATTGTATTTGAATTCAGTGCAGTTTCCTGATACTTAACCTGCAGATGTCAGCATGCTCTATCCTTGCTGAGGCAGCAGTCTTGTGAAAATGCTTTTTATAGTACCAAACCTGATCAGATTCCACATTAGAAGGTGATGTGTAGTACGTGAGGCCTGGCACTCTTGATTCTGGGATTGCTTCTTTGCTATTATCAACTCTGAATGAAACAAGATCCTATCTGTTTGCAAAATGTCCAATAACTCTTTCAATACCAAATAGTGAATCCAGTGACAAACTAGTTTTCTTTGCATGCTTCAAGTGCTGAGCTGAATGCTTTAGGGAAACTTTGTCAAGGTGAGGAATTTCTGAAGGTTGTTAAACGATATTTTTTTTTTCTGTTCCACCTCCTACTCCATCCTTTTTCCTTTCATATCTTCTTATTTCTTGAATTTGTGCCTGACTTTTTGAACTGTACAGAATAGGGGGACTGAATTTATCCCATTTCATGGTATGCAAGTATATTAAATCTCTCTCCTATTTCAAAGCATTTCTTCAGTACTTTCTGGCTTCTCCTTCTGGAAGCTGCTGTCTGGACAGTTATGGAAGTTTATATTTACTCTTTACTATCAGAAGAACTAAATGAGAAGTGGTGATGAATAGGTTGCTGTCAAGTCTTTAAACATGAGTGTTAACCATCACTGAAAAATGACACGATGTACTGCCATTTCAAAAGATTATTATAACTTATACATTATCAAGGGAAATAAACTAGAATAAGCACAGAACGTTTTCTGCATATTTTATACGTGTATATTTGTACACATACATTTGTATTTGTTTGTGTGTCTGTGTGTCTGTGCACAAGCACATTCACCCTCTAAATGTATTATAGGTATGTAGAATTGAAATAAAAACAACCCACCTCCCCAAAAAAAAACCCCAAAAACCCACAAACCAAGCCCTATGAGTGATCTACTTGATATTTAAATTTCAAGTTTGGGCCATTATTCCAACAGTCATTTAACAGAAGTTCCGTGACATTAAAAATTGTAATGGCTTTTTAAGTTCCTTTACTGTAGGATGATTTTGAAAGTTCCATGGATTCAGGACTAGCATTTTAAAAATCCTCCTGAAATATGTCTGTGAAACAGTTATATAGAAGAAATATTGTTTTTGTATAAGAACAGGATGTGTAAATCTCTATTTCCAGGTACTTTTATTTTTATAATAGCTTGAGGGTGTTTTCTTTCCAAGTATCTTTGCTGTTGTATATCTTTTTTGAGAACTTGAAAACCAAAATGAATTTTAAAAAATGCTTGTTTATTGTTCTGTGAGCAATTAAAAAATATGGGCAAGTCAGTTACATTCTTCCTGGGTGAACAGGAGATTCTATGAATTGTGTATTAGGGAAATCATGAAAGGAAGTCCTACAGGTATTCATTTCACTGCATGTTTATTTATTATGATGATAACATCTTTTTTGGAAACTTGTGTGTTCTTATATCTATGATAGAACTATTTGTTTCCTGTTCTTAGAAAAAGAAGAGTATATATAATAGCAATTGTCATGAAAACAACAGATTAAGAGTGCACTGTAATAAATGTTATGATGGTAACAGTACATGTGTTATCTTTTATGCCAAGGGAAGATGTATGTGTTATAAAACAGGTTGCCCAGAGAATTTTTGGATGCCCCATTTGGAAGTGTTCAAGGCCAGGTTGGATGGGGCTTTCAGCATCCTGGTGTAGTGGAAGTTGTCCCTGCCCATGGGAAAGGTTGGGGTGTTGAAATAAATGATCGTTAAGCTCCCTTCAAACCTAAACCATTCTATGGTTCTATGATAAAATAATATGGAACATTGTATGTGATGTGTTAACCACATATCATGTGATTTCTGTAGCCATGGTTTCTCTCTAGTAACTTAGAACTGGATAATGAAAGTCGTTATTAAGTGATCTTTAGTGTCTTTTTCCAGAACATTTGAGGGCGCTTCTTTTTTTATTTTTTTAATCAAAATAGGAAAAACTCTGTGATAGAACATTGTATGAGAACTTTCCTTAAGCGTTTGGAAAACATATGCTGAATATGATTTCCTAAGTATCATTCTCTATCCAGCCACTATGGCCAAACACTTAATTTACATAATGATAGTACATAAAATAGACCAATGCATAAGAATGAAACCATATTGTTAAGTAGTGACAACATTGGGAGTCTGTGCTTAATTGGTGAGCTCCAACGTCTTCCAGTTTGAAAAAATATTGCTGTTCCTAATACTCAATAAAAGCTTAAAAACGTGCATTAAAACAATATTTTTAAATTGATACTTCTGATGCTGAGCATTTGAACAGAAGTAGTTTCAAAGTGTGGTCCCCTCTGTTTATTAGCTGTGAGACTGTCAGATCTCAGAGTTTAGTTTCATGGGTTCATTTGTCAAATGGTAAAATTCAGAGTTCTAGGATAGGAAATCGAGGGCCGCTGCAGGCATTATTTACATTGTTATGTCTCAGTCTTTGAATTTGTGGCAGGGAAGAATCTCTTTAAAAAAAGAAAAGTAATTGATTTTAATTATTTATTATTAACAGAATTATTTTTTCTTTAACTAAAGTTATATTAATCAAAGATATTGTGTATCTTGTAAGAACTTCAGAAAAAAGCCTTAAACCTATTCTCTCTACACTTCTGCATGAATAGTCTTATTTTCCAAGACAGTTATGTGGCTTTCCTTTATAATTTTTTTTTTAAGCAGAAATTTTAAGAATGCAACTGTAGCAGCACAGGTAAACTGCATATCAGAATTGCACGAAACAAAGGAACATAGGGAAAACATTCTAGATCGACTTGAAGATCCACAAAAGCTTCTTGAATCATTTTATCAAATTTTTTAAAAGAAAACTGTACTTACATAACTTTGTTAACTTTTTAAGAAATGTAATTCTAGATGGTTGAGTTGAGTAAATTAAAGAGGAATAGCTAGGAATTTTGATAAATCTGGTGACTCTTAAATCAGGAATATAGGCTGATATGAATAACTTAGAAATTTGCTTGGGCACATGTGAGGTGAGAATTAATGTAAAGAAAAAGATAATAGATTGAGGAAATTATCCCAATGAGACATAAACCAGGAAATTTTTCCCTAATTATGAGTCATTTTCTGCATCATTTTATTGATAAGAAGCTGAAAATTAATTTAAAATTCAGTATCATGGCAATCAGTATTTGATTTGGTATTGAAGTTCATATCTAGGTATATAGTAAAATGGTAAAATCTTGCTGCAAATTTCATGAGATTGCTGTCTAACTAAGCAGGTCCAGAACATAAGTTATGAAAGGAAATTCAACCTGTTGATTAGGATTAGGAAATATGATAAGTATGTGCGTTTTCAAATGTTACGTTCTCAGTGTTTTTACAAGAAAAAAAAAAGAACTATTGGTAGTTGAAATGAGTCAGAGAAAACATGTCTACGAAAACCTTTTTTCTTTAGCAGAACTTTTCAAACATGATATAGAGTAAGTTGCCTGCAAGTTTTCTTGTTCAAGTGTTATGATGAAAAGGGTAAGTTTACACCCTCTTGTGCTACATATTGGGACAAATGCTAACAGTTTAATTAATCCTTGTGATTGCATGTTCCTAATATTTATTTGTAGGTGGGATAGCTAACACTTCAGTTATAGTGCAGACCTAGAGGTAATATTCAGGATGTGAGGAAAACTTCAGGATAAGGTGTTAAATTTGGTACTTTTCCATTGCCTTACCTATTTCTTCTGTAGAATGGTCCTTGAGTCAAGTAGATGACTGTGTTAGAGTAATAATCAGGTAGTAGGTCAGCTGTATTGCTTTCTTCTGTGCAAGATCTGTATTCCAGCCCATTCAGTTCCGTGGACAGGGCATAGAGAAAAAGATTTATTCTTGGTTGATTCTGTTAATAAGTGTACTGCATCTCTGTTGCTTAGGCCAGCATATACTGCTGTCATTAGTATTCCTTGTCCTTTTTCAGGCTAAAGAAGTGGTGGAGGGTGTATCTGTGGGAGCCATTCTTTCTGACTACCAGAGAGTTCGAGTTGAAGATGTGTAAGAAAATTATAGTCTTTATTAAAATACACATTCTAGAAAGTGCTTTACTTGTTTATTTTCTAACTCAAATTTTGGAGGAGACACAGCTGTCTTGTTTCTCGTATTCTGTCATACCCAGTTTGTTCAATTTGTTGATTAACCTTTTTTTTTTTGTCTTTTTTTTCTTTTTTTTTTTTTTAATTTTTTTCCCCCTGGGACAATGTGTTCATTAGTAAAAATCCAGCAGAGACTCTACTGACTTTTTTTTGTTTGTTTTTGTTTTATTGCTCTTCAAGTCTCTCATGGATGTGTTAGAGTTTTGATATGAAAATAGTTGAGTAGGTTCAAATCGTTGCTTTCAACTGAAAGCTGACTTGATTCTGGTGATTGCAGTGTTGTTGTCAAGCATGCTTATTTTTCAACAATTTTAGTACAGAGGAGCATTTTTCATTTGGTATTTCTACTGCGCACACTCTTTAAGTCTAGATAAATTGTGGTACTTTAAAAAGTATTAATAAAAGAGGATTACGTAATGGGAATTGTGTAGGTTATTAAAAATTCACGTATATGGCTGATGAAATGCAAAACCAGCTCGTCTTAATAATTAATAATAATTTCCTGAGTTAATCAGTTATTTGTTGCTGATGAAAGCAAATATCCGGAGTATTTTATGAATTCTAAGTTTGGTGAGGTTAATGCTGTGCCAACTCAACTCGCATCAGCAAGTTACACAGCATGGGAGTTTTTTTCACACTTTACATAGGTAAATTGCAGACAAAATAGGTCCTTTCCTTTCCTTTACAGTTAAAATAATTTAATGACTGCCTGATCATGTTACTAGTTATTTTAGAAAAGATTGCTTTTGTTGACTATGATTTTCAGATCTCTTGCCATAGACAAAAGATTGGTAGGACAGTATTTCAAACGGACATAATTAATTCCATGGTTTTGCAGTGGTAAAAAAAAATTCTGTTTATCTGTAGATATATCCCTAGCAATAAAGATTTTTCACATAAACCATCCCAGCTGCTTGGAAACAGCTAATTTGTTAGCCAAAATTAAGCACCTAAGTGAATTACTTCATGTATCAAGTTACTAAGTATTTCTATTAATTTCACAACTTAGTGCTCCATTAAATTATATAAAAGTAATAACAAAACCAATTGGATTATATGGGTCCTACCTATGGATTTGCACAAAAACATTAAACATCCATTTAATTATAAAGTCTTGACACTAATACGCGTAGGACTCTCTAACATATGGGGGAAAGCCCATATATTAGATAAACAATGACAATTGACAAAATAAATATATTTTTTGAGTGCTGTGAAGTAGTCCCATAGTTAAACATTTTTCAGTTTTTCAGGAACTCCTCATTACACATTTTATCGCCAACTGATGGTACTTGACAATTTGCAGAAGGGTTACCTATCAATAGTGCAAATTAATGATTCTCTAATTTGGTAAACAATGAAATACTGTGTATCAAATGCTGTCTAAATATGATATGTATCAAAACAAATAATTAAATTTACATTCACGTGTTGATGCTTTGTATCACAAGCTGTATATTTTTTCCTAGATGATTCTTTTCCTTGAGTGTTGATCCAAATTACCGGTTTGTTGTGTGTAACAAATTCAGCCCCTTGTATGAGAGATGGGCCACATTTATCACAGAGCAGTAACTCTTGGCTGAGCTGTGTTCGCAAAAACTGATCGCTTCCCAAGATGTTAACTAGTTTGCATCCCTGAATGGGATTCTAAATCCTAAATTTAGGAATGCATTATCTCATGATTTTACTTATGTTCTTATGCAAATCTGTTTATATTAGAGTTACATCTTCCTTACATGGATGATATATAGTCAGAACAAGTTTATTATTTTTAATATTAGATTTACTGTATATAATGAAGTCTAAGAGTAGTACAATTTTGCAATTAAAATTGTAGAAGAAAAATTATTTAATGATAGGAAATCAAAGAAATGTGTTTTCTTTACTTTTGCATGAATCATGCTGTATCTTAATGCTTGCCTTTATCCGATTTTGTGTTTGTTTTTAAGATGTAGAAGGCTTAATCTTCAACCTTTAGCTTACCTTTGGCGTCGGAACCAGGAAACATTGCTCAGAGAAATGATATCATCTAACATTCAAGCCGTAATCATAAAAGTGGCATCTTTTGGTATGTATTCAGATTCTGAGCAATATTGAAATTTCCCATGGACAAATTCACAACATAAGAGAAAACCAAAAACTTTGTTCAATATTTAGGATAAAAAGTAGTAATATGAAGAAAATTTATAAAGATTGCATGGCTGAATAGTAGTCATGATGTATAGATAATTAATTTACCTGTTTGCCATTTATTCGTGGAGTAGACGTGGAAAAGTTAGAAAGTAATGCTTCCTAACATAATCATTAAATTGCTTTTGTAATTTTTTTATTTTAGTTCAGTTTTCATTTGCAGTGAAGATGCATGCATAATTCAGTGGTTCACAGTATTGTCATTTACAGTTGCTGCAGACTGGTGGCCAGACAATATTATGAAACAACCATTAAAGTTTTAATAGAAGTATAACAAATTAAAATCAAACAAGACGTAATTACATGATGTAATTACAAAACTTCGTATAACAACAGACTTTGAGTTAGTAAAGCATGTAGCAAATAGAAATAGTTCATCATTGCCTTCAAAGAGGTGCTATTTATAATGTGGTTGTTTACTGTACCAGAAAATCAACATGTCTCTTCATTGTCAAACATGTAAAATGAGGTTTGCATAATAAGGCAAATCAATGCAAAAGATAAACTGTTTATGTTTTGAATGTAAAGATAAGGTCAAATAATGTGCTCTATAACTCTAAGAAGCACAGAAGATGCATGGTAGTGATACAATATATTAATTTTAGACCTCTGCATTTTTTCACTTAAAATATCAAATGAGGTCTTAAAGCACCTTTTCTTGAGTTCACTATAGATTTAATTTTATAAATAAAGAAAAAATAGAAGTCCACAAAGAATATCTAATATGCTCTTTCATACCAGAATTATTTTTCATCAGATTTAGGTTGTTTTCACTAAATTTTGTGCCATTGAAGGAAATTATGAAAAGGAAAAAAAACCCAAACACATAAAATGAAAGAAGTAAATACTATTTAAAATTTATTTGAAAAATACTGAAGGAAATATATGACATCATTGATGACTTATCTTACACCTGAAGCTTCTCTTTTGTATTATAGGGTCTTAAAAGAAAATCCAAGATGCACGAGTTATTGTGCAAAAAGTGCTTTGTGAGGTGTTCACTGAAGTGGACAATATCATAAATGTTTTTAGAGAGCAATTGGATAGAAAATCATGGTGGGATTTTTTTCTTTTTTATTTTTTTGGCTACAGGTAAAAGAAAGATCAGAGTCAATTTCTCACCTGCCTCAGGCAGGTGTAATTAGATGTAAGCAAATTTAATGGAGCTTGGGTGCTCTGGGGCCATTCTATAATGCTTTAATAATTGCTTGCCTTATTAAGGTGGATTTAAGGTACTGAAGACTGTTTAACATATCAAGTGGCAAAGAAGATAAGACAACAGTTTAACTTTTTGCCTCTTAGATTAATAATCAAAGTTAAACCGCAATGAAAATATTTAAAATAACAGATTTAAGAGTTTAAAGGGTAATGCGTTAGGTGGTACGTTGTACAGATATTAATGCAAGTTACACATCTGTAACTTAGCTTGACATTCATCAGCATGGGCATACTTGTACACCTGCCTTGTCCTGTTTTCCACTAACTCAGTGCCAGTATTGGCAAAGTAAAAGCCCATGATTTTATGTAGAAATCTCATAATTATGCAAGTAACTGAGCATTAGCTTAGTAAGTTTCCTTACATCCACCATCACAAATTAATACCATCAACTTTGCCAGTGGCAAGAGTTTTCTATCTCAGAGTGGTATGCCTTTCTGGATAAGATGCCAGTTGTTCTCACATACATGCAAAAGAAGTATTGTTAGCAAGCCTTCTTCACATGCCTTCTGTCGATCTATAAGTAGATCAGCTTTCCTTTAGAGTGTATTTCAGGGGCATTAATGGTGAAAGAAAAACATTCCATGACTGGGCAATAAAAATAAAAAAGCTGCTTATGTGTATTTATCTTGTATGCCATTTTCTTGCTGCTAAAGAAACCTGTATATTGCATGATACTTTTATTTTTGAAATGACAGAATCACAGAATCACAGAATAATCAGGTTGGAAGAGGCCCACTGGATCGTCGAGTCCAACCATTCCCACCAATCCCTAAATCATGCTTCTAAGTACCTCATCCACCCTAACCTTAAACACCTCCAGGGACGGTGACTCAACCACCTCCCTTGGCAGATCGTTCCAATGCCTAACCACTCTCTCTGTGAAGAACTTTTTCCTAATCTCAAGCCTAAATCTCCCCTGGCGGAGCTTGAGGCCATTCCCTCTCGTCCTGTCCCCTGTCACTTGGGAGAAGAGGCCAGCACCCTCCTCTCCACAACCTCCCTTCAGGTAGTTGTAGAGAGTAATAAGGTCTCCTCTCAGCCTCCTCTTCTCCAGGCTAAACAACCCCAGCTCTCCCAGTCGCTCCTCATAAGATTTGTTCTCCAGCCCCTTCACCAGCTTCGTTGCCCTTCTCTGGACTCGCTCCAGAGCCACAACATCCTTCTTGTGGTGAGGGGCCCAGAACTGAACACAGTACTCGAGGTGCGGTCTCACCAGTGCCGAGTACAGAGGGAGAATAACCTCCCTGGACCTGCTGGTCACGCCGTTTCTGATACAAGCCAAGATGCCATTGGCCTTCTTGGCCACCTGGGCACACTGCTGGCTCATGTTCAGTCGGCTGTCAACCAACACCCCCAGGTCCTTCTTCTCCTGGCAGCTTTCCAGCCAGGCTTCTCCTAGTTTGTACCCCTGCTTAGGGTTGTTGTGCCCCAAGTGCAGGACCCGGCATTTGGCCGTGTTAAACCTCATGCCGTTGGTCTCAGCCCAGCAGTCCAGCCTATTCAGGTCCCTTTGCAGAGCCTCCCTACCCTCCAGGAGATCGACTGTTTTTCACGTATCTGTACCTGAAATTCCTGTAATATCCATTTTTCATATGAGATACCATAATATAGCACAATCATAAGATGTGTTTTTGATATCCTGACTCTCTTGGCCTATTTTATGAATTACAGTACTAATTGATTTGCAGAGTTTTGATATAACAGAATCAACTTTTAATCTTGTTAGTTTTATGTACTAATTTTACCTGTACCCTGTTCTAAAGCAAATTGCCTCCAGTGCAGCACAAGGTTTAATACTCGGGTGGAAGTGAGATGAGGAGGAAGGTTATATTTGGAAGGAATCTTCAGGTCCTCAGTGAAAACTCAACCTAGAGTTTTATTTAGTTTTACTTTATTTTACAGTTAATTATACCTAAGTCTTCTTAAGAACTAACACTAAAACTTAAGCCCCACCATACATTTTAAAACATGATAAACTTTAGTTCTCATATACATTAGAATACATAACCACCTGTGGTGGTCTGCATTATCATTTATTGTTTGCATGCCAGTAGTGTACAGAAGTGAAATCCCAAGTGACTGAAATTGATAGCCAGGCTTCCATTAATATTAATAGAGGTAAGATTTACGTATAAAGTAGTACATTAAAAAAGAACTAGCACTATACAATTCCTGGTTAAGCTCCTGAGGGTGTAATTAAGTGTTACGGACAAACTGATGTAATAGTGAGTTCCTGCCGAAAGGATGACCTTTCCTTCCCCCTTCTAGCCAACACTTCCAAATGACAAGCCTCTGCTTGTTTCTGCCACTGTAAAAGGTCCAGTGACTGTGTGGCTGCAGCTAAGAGAACTACTACACACAAGGGAACTTGCTGTGTAGATGCCAGAGCATGGAGGACAAAACTGTCTCAGTAGGGAGCTTCCCACTAAATTGAGTTGGCTGTAATTTCAGATCATATCCTGAATTAAAATTGTGGTTGTGTGACTTTTGTCTGAGCACACCATCTGTACAATGGAAAGGAACAATGTTCTTTGAAAATGTGTCTCTTGCTCTTAGCATTGAGCAATTTTAAAGTCATTGTTGGGGAAACGGGAGCAACTTGTTATATCATCATCACACAGGAACATACTTGTTTCCTCAAAATATTTTCAAAAAATTCTCCAGCAATTCACAAACGTGACAGCAGGAATTGAGGAAGATATTGTTAAGAAATAAATACAAGATTCCAGTTGTTTTCTTCCATATTATGTTGTAAGGATTTGTTTACTTACTTATTACTAAATATACTAAACATTGGCATTATACTTAGCTAGTTCAGCTTACTTAGAACTGATTACTTTTTTCCTTTGGTATCTACCAAACACTGGAGCCTTAATGGAATCTCTTGACAGTCTTTACAACCCTTGTTCTAAATAATGTCTGATTTTATTAATATGAAAAAGACTTCTATTTATCATAGTTTGAAGTGGAACATAAAATGATCAATAGTATTTTTCCAAGTGCTGTCAAATTTTAATGATTGTCTATTCTGTTAGGAATAATGTATTCTAAAAAGTAGCCTTAAACTTTCATTAGAAAAATTATTCCTGAACTGTGTTAAAATACTATCTTGTATATGCATATGATAGCTTTTAATAATTTTTGTTGTATTCTTTCTTCAGATTATAAATTTGATAAATTTACACCTATCATGTAATTCAGGCAAGATATTCTTTTAATCTTTAATAACCCCTTCTAGTCATTGTTTCCTAGCTAGCAAATGTTAGTGCTACTGAATTTTCAAATAAAGCTTCCGAAGTTTAGCTTGTCATTTATAGCTTAAGTTTATTTTACATTTTTTGCTTAGGCTTGTTCCCTAATACATTTTTGTACTACCTCATTTATCTACATTGTTCATGACTTTTATGACAGAGTAAGAGGTACCTCCACCTGTTTGTTTATCAGATGTTATAAGAAAAGACTTAGGAACAACTATGAAACCACGGGAGCCATTTCAGCTTTTTTTTTCTGAGGGAAAAGATTAAAATGGGAAAAGATCATCATGGAAAAATGCGAGACCAGAAATAAATCAAAATTAGTTTGGGATTTAAGAAGAGTATGATCCAAAAGAGATGAGTAAGAGAAAAGAGAACTAGGAGTTTTGATTCAGAGCATAGCTGAAAGGTTAGAAAAACAAGATAAGAAAATAACCTTTGCATTTATTTCCCTGGTGCTTGTGTGTGAATAACGAGTTTAAGATGAGATTTTGGAAAGAGCTTGTGGGTATAAAAAATGTTTTAAAATGAAACGTGTTACAGAAAATTAAGAAATGGGCTTTTGTAACAGTTTCATAAGTGGATCTAGAAACTGGTTAGAGAAGGATGAATATGTCTTTGTTATCTCTTGAGTTTACAGGTTGGAGATTTGGAAGGACATTGATAGTATCAGTAGTAACAGATTACAAGATTTAGAAGGAGGAGTGGGAAAGTGTATGTGCCTGAAAACAGAAAAGTAATTCAAAATTGATGTTATTGAGTGCAGCTCTTCTTGAGGTGATGTCAGGGACACAAAATTGGAGAAGGAAAGAGTAGAAAGAACACTACAATTTGGGGGGGATCAGGTCATCTAAAGAGAAAGTGAAATAGAAGTAGCTGGCCAAGAATGGATGATTCGAAGTGCAAGAGAAAACGAAGCAGAGGTTCTAGTGAAGGAGACAGAGTAGTCAGAGGACTTCAAACTGAAAAACAGTGGAAGAAAAGACCTTAGTAAGAGATGTCAAAAGCAGTAATAAACTTTAACAGAATGAAATCAAGAGGTAGAAGTGGTGTCTTGTTAATACTAGAATATAGAACCACAGATCCAGGTCTCTCTGAGTTGAAGCTTTACAAGACTTCTTGCCTTAATCTGATCCTTCACTTCTGCTCTGGCCTTTACTCTTTTGCAGGTGATGTATTGATTTCCCCTATAAAAAGTCCCTATTGATCTGTTTAGGAACTGTGACTTTTTAAAGGTTTATAACTTGTCTGCATGGGAATGGATTTAATGAAAGTGACACAAATGTTACCACTTGCACTATGCCACTTTATCTGCCACTGAATCAGATTTCAGTTCTTTTCTTCGATGCTTAATAGCCCTAGAACTGTTCAAAGCATGGAAATGTGAGAATTGTTTAACAGCAACAAAACAGCACATCTTTTTTTTATCCAAACTATGGTGTTGGAATGGTTGGACACCTTGAATTCAATAGATCAATCAGCAGATAATGCTCTACAGTAATTCTACTTGAAACATTTTGGTATGCCAAAGTTAAAAGCACTGAAAACATGTATAATGTGAAAGTTATATATATGACTGTGTGAACCTGTCACGGCCCACTTTAAAAGAGGAGTGAGTTCTTTTTCCTGGCACAGCACCCGAGTAATTAAAAATCACTCAGAGGTATAGGTGTACACTCTTATCTTTTACTAAATAAGATGCATGTCTTTAAAACACTGGATTCAAACAATTACACTGGCCTCAAATGATCAAACAACCCTCATGGGCCAGAGTACAGACAGGAAAAGCCGCAGCCCCAAACAGTGACCAAAACAGCCTGACACTGTTGAAACCTCTTAACTGAGCCCCAAACAGCACTGACAGCCCTAATGCTTCCTGGAGTCAAACCTGATATCAAAACAAAACCACCCACTACTACACCTGTTGCAAAGAGAAAAGGGGAAAAGAAGAAAAGATAGGAGATGGTAAAAGAGATAGAGTTGCAAGAGGTAGGAGATAATCATCACCTTAGGAACTCCACATGTATCAGCACGTGTTTCTTTGTCCAGCGGGTCCAGATGATGGTCGGTGTCCACACAAAACACACAAACATAAGACAAGACAGAGAGGGACAAGCAGACAGAGAGAGAGAGAAAACGGAGACAACAGACAGACTGAGAGTTGTGCTGAGTTGTGGAGAGAGAAAAAAAGACAGAGACAACAGACAAATGGATCAAGATAAGACAAGGAACAAAGAAAGAGTTGCACAGAGAGATGCAGAGAGCTTCGGGCCCTGGTGGGGCTTTTAAAACCTGTACACCTGCTTTGAGCCTTTCAACTCATGCCAGGCCAGATCCCCACAGACCCAAACCTGTGATAAGTTTTGATTTAAGTCTCTGAAGTCTGTTAGAAGTCTTGAGAGGGAGTTTACTGGGGCAGTATTTTCAATAAGCCGAACCGCTTGCTGGATAGAGTCTTGAGTCCAATTAAAAGCAGTTAAATGCTGTTGATAAACAATTCTTCCACAATCTCTTTTTAAGTTGTGAACATTTACAATAAATTATAAATATATTCACCTAAAGTATCTTAGAAGTGGGGTAATATCTAGTATTTATTGCACTTTCTTTCATTTTTATGCAAAAAATAAGCAGCTTTTACAATTTTTTGATGCTTTGGAAAAGGAAGTTTAAAGAATCCATCCAGTTCACCATTGTTGTACAGCCTTTCATCTGTGCAAGTTATGAGGAAGTTGAATCAGCTGTGGACCTGTCAAGTTATGCTACCAGACAAAAAGTTTACTTCCCAGTTCTTCATAGAAATAAAAGCTAAATATGACATCAGGAAAAGTTTACCTCAAGGCACCCTAAGGTATAGATTTACATTACAATGCATTAATATTTTTGTGGCAAGTGTATTCCTGTATCATCAAGTGTGTCTGACAGTCCTGAAATCCTGCAGAGTAAACCTGCTTTACTGACTGATATTTTTTGTATGGGCTTTTCCTGAGCAATAGAAACTTATCCTTTAATTCTGTATTATTTAAAGAATAGTTCTTGATCCTGCTCGTGAAAGTCACTGATGTTTTTATTGTTTACTGATTGTTTTTATTGTTTAATTGTCCTGTTTTCTCTATTCCAAGTCTAAGAGAGGTGGTTACATCTGTCTTTTATACTCTTTTGCTTTCTCTCAGTATTTTTGTACCTTAGAGGCCCCTTTACCTTTTTGTTAACCCTATTTTCCTCCTGAAAAATAAACTGAGGAGATATAAAGAGACTAGCTTTGGTTCTAGACACCAGACGGTTTTCATTGCCTCTTATTTAAAATTCTAAATAATTCTGCTCTTGGTGAAGAGCTGATTAGGATCTTTTCAGAGATGTGCATTATACTGCTCTCTGTTGTCAGAAGTTAAGTCTTGGTCTGTGATATCCATAATGGTGGCAGTTAAGAATCTTTTCAGCATACTTCTCCAGAATTCAGGAAAAAGAAGGGAACTTTAAGTTGCTGTGACTTTAAAATCAGTTCTGTTTTTTTTCTGCAGAAGTCTGTGCTAATTACATATATATGAAATGACAAGGTGATTGATGATAGATAGTGATTTTACATATTTCTTTTTAACCTTATTTTATAAAGAAGTCAGAGAGGAATAAGATGTATTTTATGAATGGTAAGGTTGGTTAGTCAGGGAAGGACAGTTTCAGTGTAGCTTTTAGGAGAACTTTATATACCACTGTTTCTTAACATGTATAGTTATGGGTAATTTTTATTTAGCATATCACTAAGAGGTAAAATAGATTTTTTTTTTATACTGAAAGGCTTTCTTAAAAAATGAGGCTATTTTAAATTTCTGAGTATGTATGCAGTATGTTAGTTTTAGTAAGATCAGGCTTTAGTATGTGGATTTTATTAGCTGAATGTAATGCTATGAAAATGAAACTTGATTTTCTAAGGAACAACAGGGGATGAGGACAAGGCTGAGGTACTTAATGCCTTCTTTGTGTCAGTCTGTAATAATAAGGGAAGTTTTTCCCTCTGTGTACACACCCAGGAGTTAGAGGAGCAGAACAAAGCTCCCATGATCCAAGAGGAGGTGGTTAGAGACTTGCTAGCCCAACTAGACACCCACAAGTCTATGGGGCTGGATGGGTTCACCCAAGAGCATTGAAGGAGCTGGCGGATGTGCTGGCCAAACCCCTTTCCATCATCTTCCATCAGTCCTGGCTAACTGGGGAGGTTCCACTGGACTGGAGGCTGGCTGATGTTGTGCCCATCTACAGGAAGGATCACAGGGAGGATCCAGGGAACAACAGGCCTGTCAGTCTGACCTCAGTGCCAGGGAAAGTCATGGAACAGGTGATCTTAAGTGCTATCATGAAGCACATGCAGGAGAACCGGGTGATCAGGTCCAGTCAACTTGGATTCATGAAAGGCAGGTCTTGCCAAACTAATCTGATCGCCTTCTATGATAAAGTGACTCGACTACTGGACGAGGGAAAGGCTGTGGATGTGGTCTTCTTGAGCTTCAGTAAAGCTTTGACAGAGTTTCCCACAGCATTCTGCTTGAGAAACTTTCAGCCTCTGGCCTGGACAGGCGTACGCTCTCCTGGGTGGAAAACTGGTTGGATGGCCGGGCCCAGAGAGTGGTGGTAAATGACGTTGAATCCAGCTAGAGGCCAGTGACAAGTGGGGTTCCCCAGGGCTCAGTCCTGGGTCCAGCCCTATTCAGTGTCTTTATCAATGACCTGGATGAAGGCATTGAGTGCACGCTTAGCAAATTTGCGGTTCACGCTGAGCTTGGTGGAAGCGTGAATCTGCTGGAGGGTCGGGAGGCTCTGCAAAGGGACCTGAATAGGCTGGACCACTGGGCTGAGACCAATGGCATGAGGTTTAACAAGGCCAAAGGCCGAGTCCTGCACTTTGGGAACAACCACCCTATGCAGTGCTACAGACTAGGAGAAGTCTTACTGGAAAGCTGCCTGGAGGAGAAGGACCCAGGGGTGTTGGTTGACAGCCGACTGAACATGAGCCAGCAGTGTGCCCAGGTGGCCAAAAAGGCCAATGGCAACTTGGCTTGTCTCAGAAACGGCATGACCAGCAAGCCAAGGGAGGTTATTCTCCCTCTGTACTCAGCATTGGTGAGACCACACCATGAATACTGTGTTCAGTTCTGGGCCCCTTGCTACAAGAAGGATGTTGAGGCTCTGGAGCGAGTCCAGAGAAGAGCAACGAAGCTGGTGAAGGGGCTGGAGAACGAGTCTTACGAGGAGCGACTGAGAGAGCTGGGGTTGTTTAGCCTGGAGAAGAGGAGGCTGAGGGGAGACCTTATTGCTCTCTACAACTACCTGAAAGGAGGTTGTGGAGAGGAGGGAGCTGGCCTCTTCTCCCAAGTGACAGGGGACAGGACAAGAGGGAATGGCTTCAACCTGTGCCAGGGGTGGTTCGGGCTTGACATCAGGAAAAAATTTTTCACAGAAAGGGTCATTGTGCACTGGAACAGGCTTCCCAGGGAGGTGGTTGAGTCACCTTCCCTGCAGGTGTTTAAGGGACGGGTGGATGAGGTGCTGAGGGGCAAGTTTTAGTGTTTGATAGGAATGGTTGGACTTGATCCAGTGGGTCCTTTCCAACCTAGTGATTATGTGTGAGGGTCTTGATAAATGCAAGTACTGTTATGTACTTTGTCCTCAGGAGGAGGCACCTTTCTGCTACACTAACATGTGTACAAAGTGAACCATTTAAAATATGGTTCTTTTGTGTAACTTAACACTAACATACTTAACACTAGTGAAATGCATTTCAGAAATATTCATTGTTACATTTTTTTCACTATTGAACAAAACCCTGAATTTCTGCCCTAGTCTTTTGACATCTGTCAGGAATACAGATGGAGTAGAAATTACTTAGAAGTGATTATACCATTTGTGCTATCCAGTACTGATTTTACAGTAAAACTAGGCCACTTGGTGGAGGAGAGAGTACAATTTGTTTTACTCAACGCTATTAAATCTACATTATCAAATCTTTTCAGATGTTTCTGTTGTTGTGTACTGTTCAGTCTCAGAGAAATAAAGCCCCACTTGCTCTCTTGACAGCATGTAATAAATAGACTGATGTAGTTCAGTTGAAGTGTTAGAAATGCATTGAAAATAATGGGGCATAACATTCTAGGGTTAACATTTATTCATAGATGATGCAATTAACTAAAACAGGCATTAACTTCAAGGTCAGTCAGTAAAGTAATAAAAGTGAATATTTTAATTGAATTGTAATTGCTTCCCATGGATACATGCAAGTTAAGTAAAATAGATGTCAGTACTGCAAATTATAGTTCCCTTCCTAATTGATTTCTTGATTCTACATACAGTTATCCAGGCTCTGGACCTTGTTGTTGGTTTATCCACCCATCCGGCTTTCTTCAAATTCAGTTTCATGGAGAAAAACTCTGGAGGATGTGGTTAAATGGAATATACTAAGAATTTACAGTACATTGTTTTTCTTTCTAATCTAAGTCGTTTTAAGAATCTGAATCAATCTACTCCTTTGTTTAAAGAAAACCATCCCAAATAGAAGTATAGATTTATATTAAGTGCTTTGTAAGTATGATTATGGATACTTTGTTGTACTTACAGTAGCAGCAGACATCCAGCTTCAGCTATTCATGCATACCATTAGAGATATGAGATGTGGATTGCTGGTTTTGCAAGTCATAGGTTACATTGGTTCTCAGTGCCTTTAGTAAATGATCTCTATTCCCTCACAATACCGACCTGTTGGTAACTTAAGGAAGTAGTATTTTTCAAAAGAAGAACAAGCTTTCCACTAATAGAATTCTGCTGAGAAACAGAAAGGGTACATTGCACTTCCACAGATTTTCATGTATGTGTGGGATATTACTAAAGAGTCTACCCATAGTGTATGTATAGGCAATTTACTTGTATTTTGTATAGTATTTATATAACAGGTTATTTTAAACTTTTGGTTTGTGTCCTTAATATCAAAAAGAAGTTGTGAAAGAAATAGTATGTGTGTCTGATTCTTTTTCCATTCTCACATGTTTACAATACATCCCTTGGTTTAATTTTAAAAGAATCCAATTTGTTTTTATCAAGGAGAGGAGTTGCTTTTCTTAGAAAAGTAATTATGTTAATGAAGAATATTAATGTGAGTGTTTGAAAAGGTACTGTAGTATGGCACTTGTTATTATTTGTTTATTTTAAGAGAAAATGCTTATTTAGCCTACTACCTGTCCTCTTAAATTCAAAGACATGATGTGAAGCTGGTGTAAGTTTGAGCAACGAAGCTGGTGCAGGGGCTGGAGAACAGGCCTTATGAGGAACGGCTGAGAGAGCTGGGGGTGTTTAGCCTGGAGAAGAGGAGGCTGAGAGGAGACCTCATTGCTCTCTATAACTACCTGAAAGGAGGTTGAAGAGAGGAGGGAGCTGGCCTCTTCTCCCAATTGACAGGGTCAGGACGAGAGGGAATGACCTCAAGCTCCACCAGTGGGTATTTAGGCTGGACATTAGGAAAAAAATTTTCACAGAAAGAGTCATTGGGCACTGGAACAGGCTGCCCAGGGACGTGGTTGAGTCACCTTCCCTGGAGGTGTTTAAGGCACGGGTGGATGAGGTGCTGAGAGGCATGGTTTAGTGTTTGATAGGATTGGTTGAATTCAATGATCCATTGAGTCTCTTCCAACCTGGTTATTCTGTGATTCTATGGAATCACTGAAATAATTGAAATGAAGCTAGATATTTCAAAATTATTTCCACAAGCATAAATTATTGTTATCTTTTATCTAGCAACACACATTTTTAGTCTGAATAAAGAGTAGTAAGTCAATACCAAAAAAGAGTAGCGAGAGGAAAAACTCCTCACTCCTGTTTCATTTTAATCATTAAGCAGTTTTTAAAATGTTCCCCTGCATAGTAAGGAAATTTTTAATGTGCTTTAATGAAATATTTAAAACTATATTAATGTTTTGAGATCTCATTCACTGTAACTTGTTTTAGCTTCACAGGAATTTAAATATACCAAGACCAACATTGTAAAAATTAAAAGGCTTATCAGCTATTTGAAGTCAACAATGACTTTATATACTAGTGTACCATCCATTTATGTAACAGCTTTCATCATCAATGATCTGAAATGCTTTGCAAAGTATATACTTCAGAAATTCCTTCTAAATGGAGTCATTCTGATGGCAGCACTTTAATGACGCCCATTATATATGTATAAAGCAGTAAAGTAGCAAAAAAGTAGACAAGTATTGCAATCAGTGCAAAACACGCCCAAACCACAATAATTAAGAGTACTAAAAAATGTAATCACTGAAATTTTACCAGTTTTCCCTCACTTTCAGGATTCATAATTATGTTATTTCATATTAACTTCATATGTTAAGGCCTTTTGACCACTTGTCTCAAATCAACCAGGGTATAATTTTATTTGAAGATAGATCATGTCAGCTCTTGAAACAGTGGTTCCTGGTTGTTTTTCATCTCAGTACCAATTTCTGCCAGTTATTTAACTTATTTCTGAGAAATGACCATTTAACAGCCATGGTTTGGCAAAACTCAATATCAAAAAAGCTAAAACAGAAACACAGAGGGGCAAGTAAAATGATTTATCAAATGTTAATAGGGTTTTCTTTTTTACCAAGAAAAATAAATCAAAATGTAGACATCATACAGAATATTTTGTGTTGGATCAAAAGATACAACAATAAAGACACTGTGTAAGTCTGACTTTTCTTTACATCACCATCCTTTTTAATTCTTACCTTTTTTTTGTGTCACACACAGAAGATGATTTAGATTTTTTTTTATAATAAATTACTATATCTTAGAAATTTGTTTATTATTTGTAATAAATATGAATTACTGTCCCTTCAGTAATTTGCCAAAGCTATAAAAAATAATTTATATTTTAATTTAATGGGTATCTAATTTCTGTGCAGTATTTTTATTACTGTGGATCCCCATGTTTACTTCCTAGTTAGTGAAATTTCTGAGAAAGGAAAACAACAGCTTTTACACTTGACATACCGTGAAAAGGTAATTTGCATTTTTTTTCCTCAAACATGGAAACCAATTGCCCAGAGGGCATAAAAGAAAATTGTGAATAAGTGAGGTTTTTGTTTTAGGACAGAAATTATTTCAGATGCAGTGGAACTAGCTTGTAAGGAAGACATGCTCTATTTAAAAAAAAAAAAAGACCTTTCTTCATGTCATAACATGTCATAACAGTACTTTATAAAAAATAATTTTAAACTTCTTATCTCCCCTGAACCCCTCTTAGGTTTAGATCCGGATAAACATCTGGGAAAAACTCTTGATCAAATGGAGCCTTATCTTTTGGAGGTGAGTATTACTTAAGGGATACTTCAACAGGTAAATTTGCAATTAAAAAGTAACATAGGCTTGTACCTCAAATGTAAGTGTCTGATATGCACTTTGAGTATGGAAAACACTTTTTCTGGAGGTAGTTCACTAATCGTGTCACTGTCTTTAAAATAAATTTTTAAAACAAGAAACCTCAATAATGAGGAAACCCTAACTCATATGTCAGAATAATAAAGCTGCATAGTTGCGTGCAAGTTTCTGATTTTCACAACAAGGAACAGTAATGCCAAAGTCCTAGGTGATAGAAAACTTACCCACAGATATCCCCATCTGAAATTTCTTACCTTTTTTTACACAGACTACATAAAGTAGGGTCTTTCAAAAATGGAAGGAGAGTTTTATCCTACAGGATGTTCTTAATTCTGTGCAAAGGGGTTTGTAGTCATCAAAGCAGGAAAATGTTTGTAGGCAGAGCTAATAGATTTATTTAAAGAAAAATCATTTCACTAGGGAAATAAAAAAAGACCAGATTTTGTACACAAGTGTCTGAGTTTTAGGCAAAAGCATCAAACATCAATCTAAGTTTCAGATTAAAAGCTCTGGAAGTGTGTTTGCATATATTTTCTGTGACAGAAACAGTTTAACACAGTTCCTTGTCTTCAAGCCTGTTCAAAATCCACAATTATTTGTGTATTCAGCTATTAAGAAAGTCTTCCTGTAAATTTTATTTGTGTCAGCTGTGTAAATTTGTGCAAAACATCCTCTTAAAAATACTTTTTTGCTGTTAAACTCAATAGATACAGTTCAACCTGACTTTGTAAGTGGTTTTTTCTGAAGCAATTATGGGCATGGAACACTTGCAGAAGAGAAAGAAAAAGGACCCAGAACTTTTTAGGAACTTTTTTCTTTTGGTGCAGAAATACAATGAGGTTAAATAGGAATTACATCTTGAGCTTAACTTCATTTTGTTAGTCACTTATATGGCTATAGAGAGGAGGTTAGATAATTAGTATCTAACAGAGCTGAAGAGGAAGAATGATGGTCATACCATTCAAGTAGTCTCACTTGAAGATATAGTTCTTGACCTGTTCTTAGTTTGATGTTTGTTGCTTCTACTTCAATGCTGGAGAATCTGCCTAGAAACCTTTCCCCTGACATGCTATATAAGCTATCCCCTTCATTATCTGTTTTTGTAAGCCTTGCTTCACTTATATCTGTAGATCATCTCAACTACAGCAACAATTCAAGAATACCAGGGGGGTGGTAAGGAGGGGCATTTTCTCCTGCTCCAGAAAAAGGGAAGGAAGGGAGGTAGGGAAATGAATATGTTCTTAAATACTTGTGGTACTGAAGTATATACAGAGATATACAGTAGGACTACACAAAAATAAGTATACATTAACTAGGTGTAAAATATTTATTTATATTGTGTCATTAGCAAATGTTTTATATAACAGGGTGATAATAAAGGTAGACTTAAAATAGTAAATAGTTGCTAAATCTAAGGACTTCTGTAAGATCCAAGAATAGTTGGATGAGGGAATGGATTTATCCTTTCTGAAAAATATAGATTGGAACCTACAGGAAAAGGAAGGAAGAAGGAAAGGCATCACTGCTTCAAGCATCAGTGTGTTTACGAATGAGGTGATATAATCTAGCTGAACACTGAGCTAACTTTAAATTGTAAGCTGTATTAACATGTCTGTCTGGCCTATCTAATAAGCTGCTGACAACGAGAGTCTGCAAGGTTCAGTTCACCATTTGTAAACGTGGTTAAGACTGCTTCCAGGAGCTTGACTGCTAAGTTGGCATTGCACTGTCCGAACATGCTGGACTGCAGTCTTTGTTGCACTCATTGTTTATGTCATAGGCCTGTTCTGACACTGGCATGCTATATAGTGCAAATGAGTAATATTACTGCGTAAAAGCACTTTTACTGATAAGTGAAGTGATGTTCTGTTTGCACATAAGAAATGGCTACTAATTGATAAAATTCCCAGAAAGGCTGTTTGGAAGATCTTTGAAGTCACCGGTAAGTAAGATGTAGTTTTTAAAAGTATGATAAACATTTAAGTGCTCTTCTCCTAGTTAGTTACTGCAGATCACATATAAGCAATGTTTCTGTTTGTCACATTTGTTTCTTTAGAATCTTAGTAAGAGACAGCTAAGGAGGGATAAAACTTTGTAATCATGGAACAATGAACAATTTACTGTGGAACAGATTTAATGGAAGCACAAACTTTACTGTAGTATCGATTCTGTCCTGGTCAGTCACATCTAGTTGAATTAATATTTGGGACTAGTTTAATAAGCCTAAAGGGGGAAGGTACATCCTACAACCCTTTTGTTTCCAGAGAGCTTCTGTTACCAGAATTCAGGTGTCAACTTCAGTAGTGCTGCAGAAAGGTAGGTACTCACCTTAGATTAATTATTAGTCTTGACTTTCTTTGAAACTGTAGCTGAAAGTATTGCCATTTTGGTTATATTAATAGGGTATGATTAAAATAAGGCTTAAGAAATATTCTACATTTTATTTCATCATCGTTCATTTTAAAAAGAAAATAATAAACTAAGAAATTATAGACTCATAGAATGTTTTGGGTTGTAAGGGAGCTTAAAGATCACCTAGTTCCAACCCTCCTGCCATGGACAGGGACACCTCCTACTAGATCAGGCTGCCCAAGGCCCCATTCAGCCTGGCATAGAACAATTCCAAGGATGGAGCATCCACAGCTTCCCTGGGCAACCTGTTCCAGTGCCTCACCACCCTCATTGTGAAGAATTTCTTCCTAATGCCTAATCTAGATCTTCCCCCTTCCAATTTAAAGCCATCTCCCTCATCCTGTCACTACATGCCTTTATGAAATGTCCCTCCCCAGCTTTCTAGTAAGCCCCCTTCAGGGACTGGAAGGCTGATATAAGGTCTCCCTAGAGCCTTCTCTTCTCCAGACTGAACAGCCCCAACTCATTCAGCCTGTCCTCTTAGCAGAGGTGCTGCAGCCCTTGTGTCATCTTTGTAGCCCTCCTCTGGACCTGTTCCAATAGTTCCATATCCTTCTTATGTTGAGGATTCCAGAACTGGACAAAGGACTCCAGGTGAGGTCTCACGAGGGCAGAGTAGAGGGGCAGAATTGCCTCCCTTGACCTGCTGGCCATACTTCCTTTCATGCAGCCCAGGATACAGTTGGCCTTCTGGGCTGTGAGCACACATTGCCAGCTCATGTTGAGCTTCTCATTGATCAGCACCCCCAAGTCCTTCTCCACAGGGCTGCTCTCAATCACATTGTCCCCCATCCTGTATTGAATCTGTGGATTGCCCCGACCCAGGGCCTTGCACTTGGCCTTGTTGAACCTCATAAGATTCACACAGGCTCACTTCTCCAGCTTGTCCAGGTCACTCTGGATGACATCCCGTCCTTCCCATGTGACAACTACACCACTCAGCATGGTGTCATCTGCAAACTTGCTGAGGGTGTACTTGATCTCACTTTCTATATCATCAATGAAAATATTGAACAACACTGATCCCAGTACAGATCCCTGAGGGACACCACTTGTTACATATTTCCATCTGGACAATGAGCTGTTGACCATTACTCTGTGAATGCAACCATCCAACCAATTCCTTAACCACTGAGCAGTCCATGTCAAAGGCTGTACAGAAGCCCAGATAAATTACATCCGTTGCTTTCTCGTGTCCACCAATGTGGTCACCCCATCATAGAAAGCCACTGGGTTGGTCAGGCAGGACTTGCCCTTGGTGAAGCCGTGCTGGCTGTCTTGAACCACCTCCCTATTCTCCCTGTGCTGTGGCATAGCTTCTAGGTGGGTTGTAGTTCCCAGGGTCGTCCTTTCTGCCCTTTTTAAAAATGGGCACAATGTTGCCCCTCTTCCAGTCACCAGGGACTTCTCCTGACTGCCATGACTTTTCAGATATCTTGGAGAGTGGCTTGGCAACCACATCAGCCAATTCCCTCAGGACTGTGGGATGCATTTCATCAGGTCCCATAGACTTATATATGTTCAGGTTCCTCAGGTGGTCATTAGCCTGATCTTCCTCTACATTGGGGTTCAGGTTCCTCAGGTGGTCATTAGCCTGATCTTCCTCTACATTGGGAGGGTCTTGGCTCCACTGGTCCCCATCTTGTTGTCCATTGACCCAGGAGGGTGGGGAGAGCACTTGCCGCTAAAGACTGGGCAAAAAAGTTGTTGAGTACCTCAGCCTTCTTATCTGTTGATATAAGATCACCATTTCATTCATCAGTAGGAGCGTACACCTTCTTTAACCTTCCTTTTCTGTTTGGTGTGCCTGTAGAAGTCCTTCTTGTTAGTTTTTGCTTCCCTTGACAAGTTCAGATCCAGCTGCACTTTGGCCTTCCTGACTCCATCTCTACACAACCAGCCAGCATTTCTATACTCTTCCCAGGTTACTTGTTCCTGCTTGCACTGCCTGTGCAGTTCCCTCTTGGTTTTCAGTTTGACAATCCAGTCTCGACTCAGCCACACTCTTCCCTTCTCTTCCCTTGCCTGATTTCCTACATCTGGGGACTGAGTGCTCTTGCACTCTATGGGAGGCACATACTTAAATATTTACCAGCTCTATTCTACTCACTTGTCCTTGAGGACTATTTCCTAGGAGGTCCTACTGACTAATTCCTTGAAGAGCTGGATGTTTGCTTTCCTAAAATTTAGGGTCCTGACTATACTCAGACGCTGCTTACATTAGTGGGAACTGAAAGTCCTTTAGCACATGATATAATTGGTTACAAGAATGATCTTGAAGCCAGTGACGCTGAAAATGAGGATTCCCAAAAGAAAGGTGGGAAATAATCTCATGTCTTTTGAGTATTCAATGCCAATAATAATTCTAGGTACTGATAGTTAAAAGCAGAGCTACCAGTTTTGAAAGTTACTTGTAAACAGTCATGCCTTGTATTCACTGTGGAAAGGATACAGTTAGAAAGATCTTTTCTGGTTTTCTGTCTTTCTGTTTTGTTTAGGATATTTTACAGCAGAATCTTCAAGAGGAAGAATAAGAGGTTTTGACTAATTGTTTAATGGATTTTCCATTCTAGTTTCACTGACTTTCATTATTCTTGATGCATTTGTCCAATGGAAATCATGTTGCTATTGTTGACAGATGGAGTTCTTCTTTATGTTACGAGTGTAATTTTTTAATTAGCACTTGTTTAAAGGTTTTCTTCTGCTCCTTTTCTTTATAAGAAAATGTGAAAGGATAAACGAAAAGTGTCTGTTATAACAAGACGATGAAAAACATCTGTAGACAATTAAGCAGTTACGTAGAGCACTACCAAGGTATTGTTTTCTCAGAGTATTTATATTTTTCTCCAAAGTAAAGGCTGAAGAGGATTCAGGTCTAACTGAACTTTAAATTTAAAATGTGGTCTTTGATTTCATGAAAATAGTCAAGTTCCGTGTATTTCTTCTTTCATATCTAATTTTGAATATTTTCTTAGCTAAGATGAAAGTGGAAGTTGTAAACACTCTTTGAAGTTTTAAAATTAAAAAAAAAAGAAAGAGAACTGTAAAGTCATGCAAACTGCATTTAGCTGCAATAATAAAAATCCGGTATCATTTGAATATATCAAATAGACTTGCTACACAAATATTTTGGTAACCATATTAAAAATTGAACTTACAGTGTATAAATAACTCGGTTTCATGCTTGCCTAAATATACACTAACAACAGATCTGGAATTATTTTCTATCCCCTAGACAAACTTTTTCTAACGATGTCTTACATGTTGTGGAAATCTGCATTACTATGTTGATTGCAGAAGCATCACGGGTGGATGTCTGTTCCTCTAAAGGAAAGCATATGGGGGTTAAATAAATATTCCCAGTAGTAACATTGGTGTTGGCAATGGAGTTGAGGACTGCAGTTCAGCTTGATTACTATCAGTACAGTATATTAATAAAGGCTTACATGAAGTATTCAGGAGTTGTGTGCTCCTTACTCCAGGAAAAGGACTTTGATTCCTGCTCCACAGCTGCTCATTTATAAAACAGGAATAGTTGAGGTAGTAATGTATTTTGAATGTATTACTTTATGTAATCATGTGTTTTAGTGGGTTATCCAGAGCTTCAGGAATATTCTTAAATGTATATATATGTATCTTTAGAAAGTCTGTTCAGTACAATTTATAAAGGAAACTACATGTTACAACCTCTTCAGGTCATGCTTTATCTTTTTACTTTTGGCTTAGAAAACTCTCATTGGTTCTATTTCTTAGAATTTTTTGAAAGAATGGTATTTACCAAATACTGAATGCAATTGTTCAATCTTTTGCCAAACATTGTATTCATTGTGTAATACTATGTAAAGTGCTGCTCAAGTTTGTCACGTATGTGAACTGTCTATATGAAACATAGACAAATGCAGGAGTCTGAACAACCTTTCCTGTCTAATGAGGAAGAAGGACTTTGAATTCATTCATTTATCTGAATGTGACAGTGCCAGTTCTACTTAAAATACAAAATACATCAGTGATTTTTAGATCACTGTAATATGCACACAAAGGAATCAAGAATGATATTTAGATTTTTTTTCAGCTTCTAAAGTTTCAGAAAGTGCACACTGAAATTTTATGAAAAATATATTTGATAGACTGCTTTAATGTAGTACTTATGTATTTTAATTTCCTTTTTTATTAGCTTTATGAGAAATATGGAGTCCATGTTTGTGGAGAAGGTGGAGAATACGAAACATTCACTCTGGATTGCCCTCTGTTTAAGAAGAAAATAGTTGTGTAAGGAATGTTTCTTCCATTTCTTTATGTTAAGGCAATGGGAACGTATTCACATTTAGCTTGAGACAGCTTTTGTTGGCAGTTGTAAAACATGTCCTCTAAGTTCACAAACACTCACTTTGTTTAACACCGGCAAAGTCCTCTGAAAACCTAAATCAATACTTGACAAGATGAGGCCTTCATAGAGGGCTATAAACTTTTTAGACATTTGCACTTTCGTTTACTTGCTGATTATGGCCTGCAGTAAAACTGGTACCTACACACTGACACTTTTATCCTTTCATGAAGTGCGAATTGCCCGTAATATTTATCTTTCATTACAGCTACATTTGATAAACTGCCACATCGGTAGCCTGTGGGTTCTATTAACTCTGTCTCTGTGTGTGTTTTAAATTTAGCAGCTTGGAATGATAATGATAAACATTTTTTTTCAATTATTAGATTATTATTTTAATTAATTTTAATTTTTAATTATTTAATTATTTTAATTACAAACTTTGCACAAATCCATCTCATTTACACTGAGTAGTTTATTCCTGTGACATAAATTGCTAAAATCTGTGTAGTGGGATATGGAAAATACTTGTGTCTTCATGCAAGTTTCTTATTAGTCTGTTAAATAGCTAAGCCTACTTGTTCGAGTGAGATGTTTTGACTGCTGTTCCTTTCTTAGCCAAATAAACAGACTAGTAATCATGCATTGCTGATACTTAGTCAGTCCTCAAGAAGGTCAAGGTGATGAAGCATATAGACATGATTTAGGCTTTCACGGCAAAGTTCTGTTTGTTTAATCTTTCTGTAAGGCTGGGATCTGTCCATATAAGAAACAGAGAACTAAGAGCTGTTAACTCTGTTTATTGTGTGACATTTGGAAGGAGAAAAGCAATAGATAAACTGGTAAAAGGGATGAGAACTACTTTGGCAGATGTCTGCTTGACTGGAAGATATGTCCTCTGGAGTGAACTAAACAACTAGAGGATTTGAATCTGGAAATACCTCAATGCAGGAGAGCTATGGAATTCTTCAGTAAGAGGAAGATTCAGAAAAAAAAAAAAAAGTAGAATCATTAAACTGGATTTAAGTTCATGGGTGGAATTATGAATGTATGGGGCAGGAGGTGAGACTTGTGGAGAAGATGTTTTGAGGAGAACCAGGTTCTAAGCAGAAGCCATTGGTTGTGAGCCAACCTGCTGACCAGTACAAGTTTGAGAGTTAAGCGGGAAGTTGGAATAAAATGTGTGTGTAATGCTTGGGTATGTCTTATTGCAAATAAATTTGAGGACAAAGAACAAAACTCCCCAATATGCCTTCAGTTCAGTCTCTTCTAGCAACAGGAAAATATTGTGAATCATTTCTAGAGCACGATTCATTTTTGCCTTTAAAGTCTGATATGATTTCTATTAAGCTGACAAATTCTTATGAATTCCAGTAGGTGTCAGAGACAGAATTTTTCTAAACTTTGTCATTTATAGTAAATCTACTTGTTGCCAGATAAATATGAAGTGGTTCCTGTTTCACAGGAGTGGGAGGGATCCCTGCCAAGGCAGGGGCATTGGAACTAGATGATCTTTAAGCTCCTTTCCAATGCAAGCCATTCTATGATTCCATAATATATTCTAAATGTATTTGTGACTATCAGTGGTTTAATGACCATTCAGGCAACAAGGAAAAGCTAAAAGAAAGATGGTCTGGCTGAATTTTCTTTATTCCTATTGGCAGCACTCCAAAGACAAATATAAAAATCAGTGGGTATTTAATAATAAATATATGACATAGTCGACTGTTCGACAGTTGCTCAACCACTTCTGACTATGCATTTCTGTAATGGAAACTGAATAGCTACAACAGCATTGTGTGTCTCTGGCTTGTTTAGCCCTGTTTAGCTCTGACTTTATGTATGTCATAAAGACATGCTTTTTGAGGGGACATTTGAGTGAAATCTATTACTTTATGAACTGCTCCCCACTACAGAAACCTTGCCACCTAAACCAAATACCACATGAGAAAAGCTAATACACCTGACATTAATAACACTACTTTGGGATAGTATTTTCACTGGTTGATGTTTCTGTCATGTGAAATTTCTGACAAAATACCTTTCTGCAGTATATCCTTTGAAAGAGAAGGAAATCTGCTAGTTCAGGAAAAGAAAATACAAAGCCTTGACATGTTACTTGTTGTAGAGAAGTAAGAGTTTCTTTAATTAAAGTCTGTGTGATGAATTTTGCTTTTGAATATTAAATTGAATTCTTGCCATTCTTCTCAGTGTTCATTAAAAAATATACCTCACAAAGGAAGTGTGGCAGATTGAGTGAAATATTTGAAATGAAACAAGATGTAACAGTGAAAGCAAGATCCTACAGTCAAACTATTCAGCCAAGAGTCAGATTGGTTTCTATCTGTATTTCCTAGTTAGAGTATCGTAATCCAGTTGTCAGCTTCCTTATGCTCAGTATTTGAAAAGTACCAAGCGTTTCCTGTCCTATTTACACTGGTATTTCAAGTGCAATTGATTGGCACCTCTTTACATCATAAAGATATATTTCTCATCTATGTGAATGCCATCTAGTATCTACTCTATTGATAAAGGTCTGTTTGTATTTATGGAATACAAAATAGTTTCTCTTTTTTTCAGGTGAATTGGCATATTTGAAATATTTAGGAAGTATACTTTTGTATTTATATACCTAACCAATAGCCCTGTTTTTAGTTTTGCACTGTAGGTTTGGAGTTAAAAGCATGCCTGCAAACACGATAAGATACTTATATACTAAGAGCACTGAGTGTACTCAGACTTGCTCTAACTTGTGATATTTGTCCTGTGAAAGTGATGCTGAGTGTTTTAAATTTTCTAAATCTTCAGTGAAACTTGAGTGAGCAGAAGTTTATGATCTCAAAAAGCAGATAATTAGAACAGTTTTTCAAGTATTCGTCATTGCTTTTCTCAAGTCCTTCCCTGGTTTCCAACATAATCAAACATGAATCACCTTACGTAGTCAAGTTTCTACTCAAAATTCAGGTTTTCAACATGAAATAGTCTCTATATAATTATCAAGATCCTCTAAATTTCTGTTTCTCATTCTAATCTCTGCTTTTCATGTGATTTTGGTTTGGGGTTCTTTTTATTATTTCCTAATAAGCTGGACATGACATGTAAGTTCAGGACTCTCTTTAATTGTTGACTTATCATTGCAGGCAAATGAAACTGTTCTGCTTTCCACCTATTTGTTACATTTATTATTGAACAAGGCTGTAAATTTTATCAGTTGAAACCATGACATGTGTTTGGAGAAGCTGACAGAAAATGAAGTATTTAGGAAAAGATATTTTCTTTTCTATGTAATGTAATACTATTTTCATTACCACATAATCTACCTATTGTGACCCATCAGTTGAGAAATACTGGTTTGTAAAAGTAGATATCTATTATGGTCCCTTCAAATACCCAGGTGTTAGCTGTATGTCATAGGAATGTACTTCATACCAAGAAGAAATATTTATGATGTCTTAACATTTGTGATACTTCCTAAGCAACAAATAAGTATTCAAAAATTCTAAAGTTATTAAGCAGTTATCATAAGTATCAATGCTTAGAATGTTTTGCTGTACCAGTGAATTAGAATGTGCAGGGTTGCAAGTAAATTAGCTTTTTGGAGTTATAAATATACTCTTAAGGTTACTAGGTATTTAAATTCAACAGACGTATACATTTAATAACACTATGGTTTTTGTTTTTCCTTTCTGTTATAAGATTTTCTGTGAATTTAGTTTTATTTAGTTCATGTATCACTGGAAAGTACCAGAAATTCCCAAACTAACCTGATTGCCTTATGTGACAAAGTGACCTGCCTACTGGACAGGGGAAAGGCTGTGGATGTGGTCTTCTTGGACTTCAGTAAAGCCTTTGACAGTTTCTCACAGCATTCTGCTACGGAAACTGTCGGCCTCTGGCCTGGACAGGCGCACACTCTCCTGAGTGGAAAACTGGTTGCATGGCCGGGCCCAGAGAGTGGTGGGAAATGGTGTTAAATCCAGCTGGAGGCCAGTTAGAAGTGGGGTTCCCCAGGGCTCAGTGCTGGGTCCAGCCCTGTTCAATGTCTTTATCAACGACCTGGATGAAGGCATCGAGTGCACCCTTAGCAAGTTTGCGTACAGTACTAGGCTGGGTGGAAGTGTGGATCTGCTGGAGGGTAGGGAGGCTCTGCAAAGGGATCTGAACAAGCTGGACCTCTGTGATGAGTCCAGTGGCATGAGGTTTAACACGGCCAAATGCCGGGCCCTCCACTTGGGGCACAACAACCCTGTGTAGTGCTACAGACTAGGAGAAGCCTGGCTGGAGAGCTGCCTGGAGGAGAAGGACCTGGGGATCCTCGTGAAAGGAGGTTGTAGAGAGGAGGGAGCTGGCCTCTTCTCCCAAGTGACAGGGGACAGGACAAGAGGGAATGGCCTCAGGCTGGGCCAGGGATGATTCAGGCTTGACATCAGAAAAAAGTTTTTCACAGAAAGGGTCATTGGGCACTGGAACAGACTGCCCAGGGAGGTGGTTGAGTCACTTTCCCTGGAGGCCCTGAGGGGCATGATTTAGTGATCAATAGGAATGGTTGGACTCGATGATCCAGTGGGTCTCTTCCAACCTAGTGATTGTGTGATTCTGTGAAATAGAACTTGAACAGCAAAGGAGAAATTTTCACTGAGAATATCCTCAGATACTGAAGATACCCAGGTGCTAGCTGTTACTGGTGTCTATATTTCTATGTATTCCTTTTACTAAAGATTTCCAAAGTTATTTTCTACCAATCCCTGTTAGAATTAGAAGGTGCCACATTCATTCAAAAATAATTACTTTAGTCTTAAGGGACTGTCTTTAAGATACTGTAAAGGTATAAGTGGTATTTTAATCATGAAGAACCTTGATAATAACACTCAAGAATGAAGCTGAAGGCTTATTTATCAAATTACCTTATAATTACTAAAAAGGAAGTGGAGCTTCTTATGCTAAAGTTATTTGTCATTATTGTGCAGTGTAATGATGATTATCTTAGAAGGTTTTTTATTTTTAAATGCCAAGCCACATTTTATAGAACAGATATTTCTGCTAATTTTGAACTTTCCGTGTAATATGGTTAAGATTCCAGTGGAATCTGGTTAAGAGTTCAGGTGTTTCCAATTTGCAAGGTTTTTATGTGGCATTACTAGAGATTGATCTATTTCATCTCGTGTGGTTTCAAGAAGATTGTCTGTCTTTCCTTAGTCTTACTTATAACAAATTTCAGATTTTCTTGTACTGCATCTGAGTTTCTTTTGAGTTTTCTTTGGGTTTCTCACCTTCTAATGTTTGTTTTCTAGAGCTACCTTTTTCTTAAGCAGTAAAACCATGCAGATTGATATAACAGGTACTACCTCTTGTGAATCAGTGCGACAGATTGTGTCTGTAAAAATGAAACCTAAATTTAACTAATTTAAATCAGCATACAGGAAGTTTATCGTTGTTACCTATGCATTTAGTATTAAAAAGTTGTATCCGGTAGTCTTCTGTGTTTCTCAGTGTGAAATATTGTGAGGTTAATACCTCAGAAACCAGTCCCTGGAGCATTAGTCAAGAGGAATGGACTTTAAAAAAAATCTCCTATTGTTGAAATTAAAAGATTGCTTTACATATTAGTCTCTAGAATATAAAACGTAATGTTATTTAAACTTTTGTAGACTACAGCCAAGTGAATCTCTTAGTACTGGTCTGGAAGTGTAGCTCATTCTTTTTGAAAACTGATAATAAATGAAGATAATGTGTTGCTCAACAGTAGGACTTCATTTAGAAAACTAAATAAGACATAAATAGATTTTGAATTACTTACCTTGGAGTCCCTGTTGTATGGCTAGTATGTAAAATGATGTACTAATGATTAATACTAATAATTTTGTATTTCAGAGATTCAGCCAAGGTGGTTGTACATTCAGCTGATGCATTTGCACCTGTGGCCTATCTTCATTTCTTAAAATTACACCTGGAGAAAAAGGCAAGTAGATTGCAGATGTCATCTTCCTTTAAGGCTATATGCATGCTTCTTTTTTTTTTATGTTGCTGTGTCACAGTTTGGAGTGAAACTACATATTCTTATGTGGGTGTGCTACCAAATAGCAATGTTCATATTTAGTTGGATATCATACCATAACGAAAAACTCAACACAAATGCTACCATAAATCAGGCAAAAATTCATATTAAAATACCTAACATTTTAGATAAGAATCAAGATTTTACTTTTATCTGTTCAGAAGCTCTTTTCCCCTTCTTATGTAGGTGTTTTAGATTTAGTTAAAACCTTACAGTTTCAAGCAGTGTTGTAGTAAATCATGTTTCAAATCCATTGTAGACAAAATTGGGGTAAGATTTACAGAGACTTGCCTTGGATATTCGAAGATAAACTAATGCACTGTATTCTTAAAAAAGGAAATAGTCTTCTTTTTTTCTGTAGTGGTTGTTTCATAAGGAAAAGCATTAGAATCTTTTTGCTATAAATTATCTTATATAATGATAAAATAAGGTGGTGTTCAAGAAGTTATGAATAAGGAGAACCAGTCAGTCTTTCAGAACATAACCTGTTACCAAGTCAGCACAATTTAACTACATATCGATAAATAGATGCCTTCAATATTGATGCACTTGTAGTACGGTACATTTTCTCACTATTTGTTGCTTACAAGTCCTACAAAAAATTACAATATCAGTTGATATTTCAGCACTTAAAAGCTGATCCTACAATAACAAATCACTGCAGGGAAAAACTGCTTTAGAAGGAGAACTAATTTTAGTTTCAGGCTTTCAAGGGATTACTGAAAACTGGGCAAAAAATACTTCATTATGAACAATCTATAGAAGTAGCCACTTATGTAAACACTTTATAGAAACCATTAATAGACTGCACAGTGATGTGTATCTCTAATAAAGTATTATGACATCAATTTTGTTATCATTTCAATGGAGAGATACACATTTTTAACTTTTATTGTAAATTTGTTTTATCTTAGTTGCATGCTGCAGGTGTTAATTTTGCATTCTTTGAATTTACTTTTATAATCATTATGCAATTATAACTAGAGTACCTTGGTCTCTGCTGTCTTTCCTCCTCTATAATGCATTTTCTTCAGCTAAATCTCTTCATGTTTAACTACAAAGCCTGCATAGAAATTTGTTTTAGATTGTTTCTGGCAGCAAAATGAGCCCTTGTGCCTGGGGGAAAAATAACATTTTACTCTCTGTTCTGGTTCAATACAATACCATGCAACTTCAAGATGTCTTTCTGCATAATAATTGAAGCTTTTTTTTCTGAT
Source organism: Clamator glandarius (assembly GCA_033459285.1). Taxonomy (NCBI): domain Eukaryota; kingdom Metazoa; phylum Chordata; class Aves; order Cuculiformes; family Cuculidae; genus Clamator; species Clamator glandarius. The sequence continues at coordinate 922,178 of JAUNZM010000317.1, forward strand.
ACACTCTTTTCTTTCATTACTAGTGATATGGAAAAGGCTAAAGAGATAAGTAAATATAAGATTTCGTTACTGAAACATTATTAGAAGTTTGGTAAATATGGCTTAAGAAAAACTTTTGGTAAGCAATTTAGAAAAACACTAAGAATAAATGATAATACTAATAAATCACTAAGGCTCAAAAATCAGGAATGCTGTATTTACTTCATTGTAAAAAATTAAGTGACTGCTGTGGTATACCTAATAGACATCTAGCTACACTGATACACTGTTTTGCCAACAAAAATGTCACTTTGTAAATTTAAAATATAGGGTGTTTTTTGTTGAGGAGGCAGCAATTTTTGAAGCACACTCCAGAATCTTTAAATCAGTTGTATTGGCTTTGTATTCTATGCAAATTTAGTTTTGAATATTTCAATTAGGAAAACATACAAATGTGAAACAATTGTTTTTCACTTTGACAGAACAGTAAACTTGCAAAACATGTTTATTTTCCCCATATTATACTGTTCTGTTGCTCTGTTAGGTTATGTTGGCTTTTGAATGATAAGAAACTGAAATTAAAGCCATTGAACTTAGGCTGATGTGAACATGCTTCTGGTGACAGTAGTGAACATATTAGCTATCATTTGTGCTTTAAGATTTGCTCTTTCCCACATTTAATAACGAATACTTTGCTCCCCAACTTCCAGTGAATAGGAGCACAAATACATCAAATAATAAAAGCCATGGCTGCATCCCTTTAAATTAAGAGTAGTCCAAAATTATATGGAATCATTCACTTTTCTTTCTACACCTGGCAGAAGGAAGGAGCCTGTTTCCCTGTAACAGAGGAAATCTGCCTGCTGCTGCTCTTTCTTGTAGTATTATATTCACCTATCACAAATTGATATTGGGATCCTTATTTGTTTTCCTCTTTGTAAAACAAGTGCAAACATTTATGCCCCTGTTAAACATTTGCAAATCTATTTCACAGATCAGTTTGAAGATTATATTAAAATCACTAGCAAAAATGAGCAAAGGTGTTCGGGAGGTATTTACATGCCTTGTGTACTAAAGAAGCATGTTGCTTCAGGTTCCAGTTTCTTCTGGCCTGAATTATTTTAGTTAATCTCCATTTAAAACTGAAGGTGCAGAATTATACTTTGTTAGTGGTTTTGGAAAGGAATTTCAAATTACAAAATATGTATTGTTGGTGGAATTGTGGGTGGCATGTTTGGAATACTTTGTCATCATTGAGTGATACTTCACCTAGGTACATTTAGTTTCCTTTCTGCATCATGAGAATATAGATAACCTTACTTTTGTTTTCAAAACTTTGTAATAAATACTGCAAAATTTTATTTGCACCCCGATTTATTTCAAACACTAATATAGTATATGAAAGATTTTCTTTCCTATTCTGTTTGATTGCAGATACAGTCCAGATCTCTGAGAAAAAAGAATTCTTTGTTCTCTTTCTGTAATAAGGAGACTTTATTTGAGTCTTCCGGAGTAAAGGACTTTCTCCTATGTGTCTATGTATTGTGTTTGAAATACTACTTGGGGATGTATGTGATTTCATTATATTTATTTCAAGGAGTTCTTATTATCAGTGTACACCACAAAGAATACAGATTATCACAGTCATTTCTCACATCTTCTGAGCTCTCATCCCCACTAAATTCTTACTGCTGTTTAGTGGAAGAACTATCAGTTTTGGAATTGTGTTGTGCTAGGTTTTTATACCAGTTTCTGTAGTGGAGAACGTAAGCTTTTTAAGAAGGCAATCTGTTGTTTTCATAAAAAGACCACTGCATGGAATTTCAACTGTATCAAAGTCCTAGCTCCAAGGCTTTTTTTTCAACAGGAGAATTTGGATCTTGAAACGCTCATGCATTTGGTTAATTTCATTCTGAGTGCGCTTGCATCACTGTCATGAGTTATGTGAATATAGTTAAGTGTATGCATGCATGCAGGCTCTGATCCAAAATTAGGTTGGTATCACAATGTACAGTGGGTGTGGGAGAAACAGTGTAACAAATGGAAAAATATATTGCCTCTGTGAAGTAACATGAAAATGTTATGTGATAAAAAAGGTTCTGTAAGATTTAGTTAGTATGTCATTACGCCAAGTTTGATTTTTTTTGTTTTCAAAAGTGATGAGAGTATCATTCAGGGAAAGTTAATCTGTTTGTGGCAGTCTATAACTTAACTTTTAAAGCCTTAGAGTACTTCCTCTGTCAACAGGCATGGAAGACAAACATTTTTATGAGATTTGAATGTAGCTACTAAACACAATCTGGCAGCTTTACTTAGACTGGCATTGAGCCTGTTGTTCTTTTAATGCCAGGTTCCACACCTAATACTTCTGCTGTAGCCTGCACCTGTGCTGCTGCAGAAAGTGATTGATTACCTGTGTTTTTGGAGCATTATGGGAGTCAGTCTTGAATGAATCATTGTGATGTATCATAAGAATTGAAATCAACATTAGTCTAGAGTTATTTTTATGGTCTTTTTTTGTATATAAGAGACATCATAGAGTTTCTGGTACTTCTTAGTAACTTCCAAAAATTTTGTAATTAACTAGCTGTTTGTGTATGGGTGTAAACACAGATGCATAATTTTATTTATATCTGCAAAGCAATGTTGATATAAGCTTAATAATTTATAAAATATTGACATATTTAGAAAAAAAGGTATGTAACCATGGATGAAATGAAAATTTAATATGGCATCAATTCAGTATATTTATAATATTAACAAAGTACAAAGCTACAGGGGAATCCAGTAAGTTAGACCAATTCAGTTACGATGCAGTCTGTGAGTCGTACTACATCCCCATGAATTTCTGATGACACTTTTTGCAGAAAACATGTTTAGAAACTTAGTTGAGAGAACAGTTTTCACAGATGGTATGAAAATGGGATAGGTTCTCTTTCAGTGTTCACTTGCAGAGTGTATAGATTCAGTCCTTCAGGTTATAGAATAGAGAGAAGTTACAGGTACTAGTACTATAGAAGATACCTGCATCTCTACTGGTGAGACCGCACCTTGAATACTGTGCTCAGTTCTGGGCCCCTCACCACAAGAAGGATGTTGAGGCTCTGGAGCGAGTCCAGAGAAGGGCAACGAAGCTGGTGAAGGGGCTGGAGAACAAGTCTTACAAGGAGTGGCTGAGGGAGCTGGGTTTATTTAGCCTAGAGAAGAGGAGGCTGAGGGGAGACCTCATTGCTCTCTACAACTACCTGAAAGGAGGTTGTGGAGAGGAGGGAGCTGGCCTCTTCTCCCAAGTGACAGGGGACAGGACAAGAGGGAATGGCCTTAAGCTCTGCCAGGGGAGATTTAGGCTGGACATTAGGAAGAAATTTTTCACAGAAAGGGTCATTGGGCACTGGAACAAGCTGCCCAGGGAAGTAGTTGAGTCACCATCCCTGGAGGTGTTTAAAGACAGGTAGACAAGATGCTCAGGGACATGGTTTTGGAATGGTTGGACTCAATGATCCAAGAGGTCTTTTCCAGCCTGGTGATTCTGTGATTCTATGAAAAGCAACAACAAAGAGGTGGTCATAATGGCAAGCTGGAACTTTTCTCGTTCCAGATAACATTTTTTGCCTGGTGATGGATTGTTATACCATACTGAAGTTTAAATCCAGGTGATGTAAAAACAAAATCCAAGACACCATTGTGATAGTGTCATTCATATCACCATATCTGTGTGTGCTCACTCGAGGGGATAGACAAAATGGTTCAAACTCCATGATGTCTGTATGTTATGTAAATCCTCAATGCATACCCATGCTACAATGCAAATTCTGGATGAAAAAAAAAAGAAATTTAAAAAAAAAAAGCAGAAAAGTTAAATTTTCTTGGTTCATGTAGCCCATTTTAAGATGTATTTCAGTTACAGATTTGTGTTCCCACTTCTTTGTTTTTTAAGTCATACCTGAAGGGTTAGGGGTTATCAGGCAGCATGCTGGGTAATGGCAGAATATATCAAGAGACAGCAGCATTTGTCGTGTAATTCAATGAGCAGGAAACAGCATAGATGCTGGTGGATGCTTGTATATTGGAATGCATGTTGTGTTTGTGGTAAATTGCAATTTTCATCTTTGCACTATTATGTTACATTTAATTGACTTCTTTTAACCTCTCATGTACAGTTGATTCACATAAAGTAGATTATTACCTTGACTTTCATGCCTTTCTTGGAGGAATGAATTAAATGAGGCCAAATCAACATCAGCCCCTCTTAAAGCATAGCTTTAGTGTTTACTGCGCTTATAAAACTCCCCTTGAGCCCTTTTAGAGGTAAGGGAACTGGGTTTCCTCTCACCAGTAATGACCTTTTTGTAATTTAGCCTTTCCTGAGTATTTCCAAATACGCTGCTTTAACTTAACTCGATCCTTTTTCTCTCCAGTGAAGCCAAATGTGAATGGAAATGCTGAGTTCTCATTGCAGACATCTGATACAGACTATAGTTTTCTGCCTTTTTTCCTCACTATTTTTTCTTAATATCAAGAGAAAACTTTTGAAATTGCAATATCTTTTATTTTCCAAACGAAAAAAACCCCAATAAAATTGCATTTTCTTAAAAAAAGAACTATAGTCAAATTTGGTTAGTAGTTTTTAATATATTCCATTTTGTTTGACAACTTGAAGAAAACTAATTGCTAAAAAGCAGAGGATGCAGAGGGCCAAACTTCAGGCAACCTTAGGAGTGCTTCACTATATGATGTTAATATTCTTTTTCCTAGACAGTTTGCATGGAAGTTCCATAGTACGCTAATTTGTGAGCTAAAAAAAAATTCAGCAATTTCTAATCCATATTTAAGGATTGCCAAGGGGTTCATATTTTGTCAACTTCTTATCTGGTTTTTTTTTGGCTTTATCATCATTTTTGTGGATTCAGTATTTAAGAAGTCTGCAGTGAAAAACATATTTAGACACTATATGAGCAGAAAATTAATTGATAGAATCTGGACTTACAGCATTCAGTTATGTTTGTTTAAGGTTTATGGATAAATTCTGTCATAATTTTTATTGGTTTTAGATGAATTCAAGTTATTAGCCAAGCTAGTAATCCTGGAGTCAGCATGCTCTGAGGGTTAGGCTGGTTTGGAAAACTAAATGGAAGAAAGTAGGGGTTCTGATTGCTCTAAAATTACAAAAATATTTATACATGCTGTAATAACATAACTTGTTGAAAATACCATGAGCATGTAATTTTGGAAGGCTTTATAAAAGTCAGTATGGACTCTGCCTCTGTATTATGCTTTAAGTGGCATGCTGGGTAGTTTTCTCTTCTTAGGCCTAAGAAAGCATTTTGGAAGAAGAGGAAATAGAGGAATTATTTTCATTCCTTGTCAAGAGATTACTTTGATGCATAGATCTTGCAAAATGCTCGTTTATGTATCTCAAAATTCTGAGCATCCCAAAGTATGTTGAGGTTGATGGAAGGGATAGTCTTTGTGAGATGAATAGAAAGACTTTTTTTTTACATGGACTGCATTCATTCAAGGTTTCACAAAGTATTAAAATTTTCTTGTTGGTCTTTGCTCTATTTCAAGTGTTTAGTGACAGTGTTAATTATCAAATTCTTACTTCTTACTCTTGTACTTTTGTTCCTTTTTTTCACTTAGTTTATGCTGGTTTTGGTAATCACAGTTCTCCTGCATGTAATTGCGGAACAGCATTTCTTCATCGTAATATTCCTTCTGTCTCTTATTTTGAATCTCATCGTTTTTCATAGCAGTTGCTATTTACTGCTACCTTTGCATTTTTATTCCATATGATATGTCAACAGTAGCACATTGTATTCTGCCAGTTTCTGCAAACTAAACACTGGGAAGTCCTAATGCTATTCTTCTTCTTAAGTACCTCTTAAGCTATATTATATTTTTGTAATTGGAATCCCAAATTTGAATGATAAAATGTATTAATTTAATACTGCTGGCACACTGTCTACTTGCTTATTTTATAGTGTTTCTCTCAAGCAGGGAGACTCTTCAGATACATTTATGGTCAATAGTTGCTCTTGTGAGGTAAGCTGCAAAGATGATGATATTCTTCCTACATCAGAGGAGGATGAACCACAGAAAACCATTGCAGTCATCTGGAAGCCTTTGAAACATAGTTCTTTGGATTTCGGTGAGTCTTTCACAACTTTCTTTAGAAAATACTGAATATTTCATTGCCTGGTGGACCACACTGTTAATTACTGTAAGAACACTCCTGCAAAGAATGTTCGTGATCTTTAATAACCAGTCTGAAAATAATGAAATCTTTCTGATAGGAATTAATAGAGCTGTAGTAATAAAGCATTTCAAGTTATTTTACAGAAGGAGCATGACCCATTTTTCCTTCCCTCCTTCCCTCCTTCTCTTTTTTTTGTTCTGAAAACTCATGTTCACATGTTCTGTTTACCTGAATGAAATACCTATAAGCTAATAATTTATTGGAGTGGAGGGACTGAGTTTTATTCAAAAGGTCTAACCACGCTTGTACCCTTGTTCTAATTTTTTTTTAAAGTGAAGATAGAAAAGCAAACTTGAAAATTAAGTATGATGAGCAGCTGCTCAACTTATATAATGTATGAGTCTGTCCCCAGCCAAGCAGCCTCAGGGTTGGCATGCAGGATCAAGTTCAGCAGCACAGCAAATCACTTTCTCTTAAGTGAACTGCAGTAACTAATCATATGCTGATATTAGCACTGGCTTGAACATTAGGTGATTAATACAGGATAAACACAAGTTTGTAAGTCGGTACCTCACTAAAGTACCACAGTGTCACTCAAAGATCAGAAGACTTTTCCTGAAAACTAAGTTTCATAGCATAATGGTGTTTATTATCATATCATATTTATGCTGTTGAATATGGATAAGTGCCTGGTGGAATGTTAAAAAATGCCTAAGCATGTTATGCATTTGTGAAGATGATCAGAACCAGGTTAAACACCAAACTTCTGTTAAAATTTGGCATATAAATTTGAAAATCTGTTCCTATGTCACTTAGATGCTTTTGAAAATTTTTACTTTTCAGTGTCATATATTGTGCCAAGACTGTATCAAAACAGGTAGAAATACTGTAAAAGATTAGCTAAAAAAGAAGGGGGGAGAGAAAGTACTGAAATTCTCAGCTAAATGCTACTTGCAGTCGTATTTTATGAAGGCAGTGTTGAAGAAGGATTTGTCAAGTAACATTTGGAAGCTTTATTACCAGCACACTCAGTTTTAAGTTTTTGTTTTGTATCTGTTCGTCTGTAAATGTTTTGAAGTTTTTTCTGCAGTTTGTGATTTTATCTTTTTCTGTAGAAGTTCTTGTTTAAACAATTTAAAATTTATTCTAGGTTAATCTGAAGTCTTTCATTATTATAATCATAGTGCTGTTCTTCATTTCTGACAGCTAAGACAGCTAGAAGTTCAGGAAGATCCCTGAGCGGTTACCAGTGGTTTGCAGACATTGCTGCTCACTTCCTTCCATCAAAGGGCAAAAATGCTCAAGAAGCAGCAAGGGAAGCATTTTCATCTCTCCAAGGTGCTTTATTCAGTTAATCTATTGTGTCTTGTAAATTACACTGATTTAATGTGATATTAAGTAAGGATCTGTATTGTCCTGTGGTCTTAAAATTTTAAATGTTGTGGTTGTCAATTTGTCATTTCATGGAATCATAGAATCGCCAGGTTGGAAGAGACCCACTGGATCATTGAGTCCAACCATTCCTATCAAATAGTAAACCATGCCCCTTAGCACCTCGTCCACCCATGCCTTAAACACCTCCAGGGAAGGTGAATCAACGACCTCCCTGGGCAGCCTGTTCCAGTGCCCAGTGACCCTTTCTGTGAAAAATTTCTTCCTAATGTCCAGCTTTGTTGCTCTTTTCTGGACTCGCTCCAGAGCCTCAACATCCTTCTTGTGGTGAGGGGCCCAGAATTGAACACAGTACTCGAGGTGCGGTCTCACCAGTGCTGAGTACGGAGGGAGAATAACCTCCCTGGACCTGCTGGTCACGCCATTTCTGATACAAGCCAAGATGCCATTGGCCTTCTTGGCCACCTGGGCACACTGCTGGCTCATGTTTAGTTGTCTGTCAACCAACACTCCCAGGTTCCTCTCCTCCAGGCAGCTTTCTAGCCAGACTTCTCCTAGTCTGTAGCACTGCACAGGGTTGTTGTGCCCCAAGTGCAGGGCCCGGCATTTGGCCTTGTTAAACCTCATGCCAATGGACTCTGCCCAGCGGTCCAGCTTGTTCAGATCCCTTTGCAGACTGACACTTCCACCCAGCTTAGTCTCCCTCCAACAGATCGACACTTCCACCCAGCTTAGTGTCACCCACAAACTTGCTAAGGGAGCACTCAATGCCTTCATCCAGGTCGTTGATAAAGACATTGAACAGGGCTGGACCCAGCACTGAGCCCTGGGGAACCCCACTTGTAACTGGCCTCCAGCTGGATTTAACTCCATTTACCACCACTCTCTGGGCCCGGCCATCCAACTAGTTTTCCACCCAGGAGAGTGTGCGCCTGTCCAGGCCGGAGGCCGACAGTTCTCCATTTTGCATTTGATTTGGAAACATTGGTGTCAAGACTGCCAGCTTTAATATTGAACACATTGTAATGTAACTGGTTTTTTAAGACTGTAGAAAGCCAGAGCAGTGATCATATCACTGTAACAATGCTATTTCCACAGTACTTACTTGGTTTATAACTTGCTTTTAAGCTTTTTTGTAACATATACTGTGTGTATGAGTATGCCTGTGTGTTATCGATGCTGTCTGTTTGCTAAAGGACTTTGTAGCTAGTATAATTTTAAACTAAGTTTTCTAGAAAGCTGTTACATATTTTGACATACAGGTTTAGGTTAGCAGCAGTAAATCTCATTTGTATTCTTCATGTAAAGTAGAGATTGCCGTGTTGGAAATAATGAAATCCAGGTTCATTACTATCCCCCTGTTACAAGACACTGACAGATAAAATAAAAAGTTAACGTTTTTGTTTTATGTTTTCTCTTCATTCCAAATTTTAAGTAAAATGTTCATATAGGCTTCTTTTCATTCATAAAAATGGAAATATTTTTGTTATCAGAATAGGTAGGCTCATATTCTTGTTCATGAATTTGTGTGGGATATTGTCCTATAACATCTTACTTCTTGCATGCCCAGCTGAGTATTCGTAATTGAATACAGAATGAAAAAGACACTCTAGATTTTTTTAAAAAAAGCTGATAAGTTATACTTTATAGAATGTCCTTAAGGTACAAGTTTTTGATTGCTTTGAAATCAGCAAGGTAGATGTGATCAAAGTTGTAATAAAAGACGATAGTATTTAGTGTAAATTTTCTGGGCATAATCTCTAAATGGAAGCAAAAGTTTTGTGTAAATTTTTTCTTACAGTCTTATTATATTTGAATGGAAATCTTCCAGTAGAAACATACTTTTGCCTTAGCATCTGTCAAAAAAGATTTTTTCTCTGATTAGTAGAGGAGCCTATTGCTTTCAGCAAATTACTTGCATTAGCTGTATTATGGTCAAGAAAAATAGTAACATTCTGATCCTTGGTAGAAAATTTGGACATGGGTGTGGAAGACTGAATGAATTATGATTCTGTGATGGCAAAAGAAACAGGTTTTTTTCTGAGAACTGAACTAATCTGCGAATATTCGCAAGAATTTTAATCTGTACAGCAGTTCAGTCTGGTGCTATAAGAATGGAGTAAGCAAAAAAATTCTTTTAACCTTCTCTTTGCTCAGTTGACTGATTTAATCACCTCTAAAGAAGATGAGTGCTGCCAAATGGATTCAGAAATTAAAATGTATTACTAGACATTATGAAACATGGTTATTCTGTAAAGTGGATGGAATTTTCTAGTGAAGGCAACAACTGGTTGCATTTATTTTCTTAAATTCTTTTGTTAAACTTTTCTTTAGATATGATTGGAAGATTACAAAGATTACAGTGCTTTATATATAAATCACAGACTCTCAGCATGGTTGGTGTTGGAAGGGACCTCTAGTCCAGCCCCCCTGCTGACACACGTTCACCTAGAACAGGTTGCACAGGAGCACATCCTGGTGGGTTTTGAAAGTCTCCAGAGAAGCAAAACTCCAAAATGACTCTGGGCAGCATGTTCTAGTGCTCTGTCACCCTCACAGTAAAAAAGTTTTTCCTCATGTTCAGAATGGTGGAACTTCCTGTGCTCCAGTTTGTGCCCGTAGCCCCTTGTCCTCTGCAGTTGTACTGTGGCAAAGCTCCATAGGCTTGAAGGAAACTAAACAGATTCTTATAACATGAAAATTTAATCTAAAATAATACTTCCTATAGACAGTTTTGATGCTGTGTTTTGTTGCTCTTGGACTAAGTGTCCTGGGTAACCCATTTAAAAAAATTAAGCTGCACTTTGGCCGATGATATCTTTCGGGTCAGTTCTGTTTAGGCAGTGTGTCCTGAGTAAGGACGAGTCTTACCTGATCACATCTTATAAAGTATTTGGAACAGTGAATGCCTCAAAATTCACCAGAAAGGCTGTACGGTTTCCTTGTACATCCTGGAGACATGCTGTGTAAGATTCTTGCCTTGGGAAACAAAACTTGTTGTCAAGAGCACAAGTAGTGGGTGGGTACTGGCACAGCATTTATACCTTTCTATTCAATACAGTGTTTTGGGAGGTAAGTTTTTTTCTACTCACAAACTAGTGAGAGATTATTTCCCACCATTTCTTTAATTCATGCAGTGAAAAAAAGGGATTGTACTTTTATTTAGTTTAAAATGTTTTTTAAAAATAAAGCTTGAAATTATGAACTTATCCAAATCCCATTGACTTCAAATTGCTCAAATGCTATTGTGTGTCCAGAAACTAGTTTGTTGGCTTATGCCTTTTAAATTTAGAACTGGGCAAGGTGTTGATTTGTTTTCGTGTTTGGTTGGATTTTTTTCCCCTTCAGTATTCCAAATAATGCTACAGAACTTTTAACTGCAGGCCAAAACTCTTTATTCTAGACTAAAATATTGGCTGCATTCAAATACGTTTATATATCTGGACAGAATCATCATTGCATGCTAGTTTCTCCGCTGATATTTGTGGAGGTGTATCTTGACTTCATAGAGGTTCTGTGTTAATTTCTATATCATCTCCTATATCACTTAATGCATGCTTCATTTTCTCATGTCAATGAGAATTATGGTTTTCAGTCAACGCTAATGGCAGTATGACTAAGTAAAGCTAAGACATTTAGAGCAAATTTCAGTATTAGTGTCACCAGACTGACCTTTATGGAAGTGTGCCAACATCTGAACTGTTTTTAGAAACACAAGAAATCTTATATACAGAAAATATTTGTTTCTCACTAAGGCAACAGCCAACAGTGATTGTCTTTATATTCTTGTACTTCTCCTCTGGAAAATAAATATATATGTAAATACATGTATGCACTGTAACATTAAAGGGCAGGATCCCCAAAGTTACACCGAGAAGAGCTTTACATAGCTCGTTTAAGATGGGACTCTTATTATATATGCTCTATATTCAGAGATTTTGTTCTTCATTTAGTTTCTATTGCTTATGAATTACAAAAGGTCCATGCTACAGAGTTGATTCACATATTTTGTTATGGTATTAACTATGTAAGAGTAATACATTCTCCTCAAGTGCTGTGAGTGGAATCTTCGATGCATACACATCCAGATGATCTTTGCTTCACAGTATATTTTCTTTAACTGTCTACTTAAACTTTCCTCTGCTCTTGTCTTTCCTTCATTTCTCCTGTGGCTACTTCTGTTTCCTATTGTCTGTCTTGCCATTAATAACTCTTTGTTTATGCAGAGATTATTATTGCAATGAGGGTTTTTAAAAACAGCTTAAACAAGCATCCCTCTGGAATACCATATAAGTTTGATCTTTTCTTTGAAGAGGGTGGTGCGCTAAAGGACCTAATGCCCTTTCCAGTTCTGTACTTTCGTGTTTCAAAGTCTTTTATGGATAGCTGTCATGGACTGAAAATTTAAAAAAAAATTAGAAAAAAGTATACAAGGAATTCAGATTGTAACATATCTACATGTGTTAACGCATGATCAGGTTTCTCGGAGCAAGAATTTACCACTGCCCAGAGAAGATAAAATTTACTTGTATTCTGTTTATGTATATATGGAAAATTAACATGAGAAAGATTTTCATGAAAAATATAGGTATTAGAGGGGGAAAGGTAGTATGTTGCAAAGTCTTCAGACATGTTTAGGCAACTGTTAGGTTATTACCAGCTGATTTTGCTGAATGAAAATGAGATACCTATGCTGTCTTTCTGCACGTATGTACAGTATTCTGTCTTTAACAACTATATTATTTTTGTCCTGCAGCTAGTATTGCTTCAGAAGGATTGGAAATGAAGGATATTATTATGGTTCATCTGTATGTGAAGAGCATGAAAGATTTCAACGTCATAAATTCAGTTTATGTGACAGAATTTGATTTGTGTCCACCAGTAAGGTAGGATTAGACTACTGCTATAGTGTATTTATGATATGCTGTAATATACTGAATGATCGTTACCATATTAACGAAGCTTTTGTCCACCTATTTGCACCTCACAGTCTTAGAAGTAGACTTTTGCTGCTTTTTGGAGTAATAATTTCAGGGCTGCTCTACTCAAAAACACTAGAGTGTGAAATTCTTGCCCTGTATATGTTACAAGGTTTATAAATGCCCCACCATATGGCCTTAACGAAGACTAATACGTTTTTTGCAAGTCTAAAGGTTTTTTTGTGACACGATTGAATTGACAAGTCTTTTCCATTGGTGGAGTTTAGTGATTGATGGGAACGGTTGGACTCGATGATCCAGTGGATCTTTTCCAACCTAGTGATTCTGTGATATTTTTCTGAATGCAGCCCAGAACCTCATCAGCCCTGTTTGCTACAAAGGCACATTGCTGGCTCATGTTCAACTTGGTGTCCATAAGGAACCTCCAGGTCCCTTTCTGCAGAGATGCTTTCCAGCTAGTTGGCCCCCAGAATATATACTAGAGCATAGGTTTGTCCCTTCTCAGGTGCAGGACTATCAGCTTCTCCTTGTTGAAATTCATGAGGTTCCTATGTGCCTGTTTCTCCAGCCTGTCAAGGTCCATCTGAATGACAACACAAACTTTCAGTGTATTGGCTATTACTCCAAGTTTGTATGATCTGCAAACATGCCAAAAGTGCATTCTGCCCCATTGTCCAGATTGTTAATGAAGATGTTGAACAGGATTGGACCCAGTATAGACCCCTGAATACACCACTTGTTACTGGCCAACTACGAGACTGTACTACTGATCTCCACTCTCTGAGCTCATCTCTTCATCCAGTTTTCAATCCCTTTCACTGTCTACACATCCTGTGAGGATGTTATGGAGACAGTGTCAAAAGCCTTACTTGAAGCCATACTGAAAGTAGTGATGTTTGAAACCTTCCAGGTCCTTATGACAAAACTTATTCTCCTTGTTCTTCTTATTTTTATAAATACAAAAGCCAAATTGTTATCTGAGAAGGTGCCCAAGATGCACATCATTTTATACTGGGAGGTATTTCAAGACAGTACCAGTTTATACTTACTCTGTTCGCTTTTCTTCCCCTGCTTATATGTACTTGGCTGTGGTCAAAGATGAATGCTGGGCTTGATGGATTTTTGGCTTGATCCATTGTGGCTGTTCTTAATGTTTTGTGTTTCTGTCGGATGATGATTGTCAGCGGGTCACTTAGCTGCATTTATATATTTGGTAAGACTACAAGTATGACAAGAAATTATTTCAGACTTCTGAATACACTGATGCTATCACTTTTATTCATAGATCCCCAAATCATAGCTGTTTGATATCTATTGTACAGAATCTTCAACATTGTATCCCAGTCCATCTCTGACATAATGAAACAGCTTGATGATCTAGATATGCAGTACATGATTCCTGTGTTATTTGGGTGTGTTGGCTTTTTTTTCTATTGGAAATTGGATAGTGAACATCTAGCTCGTGAACTTTTTATTCTCCTTTTCAAAAAGTTGTGTGTTAAAATTAATTTTCCATTTGTAAATACTTTATAGGATTAGTCAAAAGAGTTTACTTCTTATTACAGTAACTCATGTTCTTAGATAATGTCTAAGATAATATGCTCAGTATGCAGAACTACTATAGCTTGAAAAATTCAACTTGGATCGTAGGTTAATAGGGTTGGAAGGGACCTCTGGAGCTCATCTAGTCCAATCCCCTGCTCAAACCAGGGTCGACTATGAGGTCAGACATCATGTCTTGCTCTTATTTTTAAAACCAATTGTTTAGCAATTTTCTAATGTAAAATACTATATTTTATACTGTTATTACAGAATATGAAGTGTAGTATAGGCATATGAATTTTAGATCTAGCATGGCAAATAGTTAAAAGACATTGTTAACATAATATATATGATGATAGATTCACGTTCTCTTATGCTCTCTAGATGTCATGACCAGCAGGTCCAGGGAGGTTATTCTCCCTCCGTACTCGGCACTGGTGAGACCGCTCCTTGACTACTGTGTTCAGTTCTGGGCTCCTCAGCACAAGAAGGATGTTGAGGCTCTGGAATGAGTCCAGAGAAGAGCAACGAAGCTGGTGAAGGGGCTGGAGAACAGGCTAAGAGAGCTGGGGTCGTTTAGCCTGGAGAAGAGGAGGCTGAAAGGAGACCTCATTGCTCTCTACAACTACCTGAAAGGAGGTTGTAGAGAGGAGGGTGCTGGCCTCTTCTCCCAAGTGACAGGGGACAGGACAAGAGGGAATGACCTCAAGCTCCTCCAGGGGAGATTTAGGCTGGACATTAGGAAGAAATTTTTCACAGAAAGGGTCATTGGGCACTGGAACAGGCTACCCAGGGAGGTAGTTGATTCACGTTCCCTGGAGGTGTTTAAGGCACGGGTGGACGAGGTGCTGAGGGGCATGGTTTAGTGTTTGATAGGATTGGTTGAATTCAATGATCCGGTGGGTCTCTTCCAACCTGGTTATTCTATGATTCTATGAAATACTAAACCACAGAGGGATGGAGTGCCTTAAGAGAAGGGATCTAGTTCCATCTGTAAACTACACAAAAATGAATCTTCACTCAAAAGTATCTTAAGTTCTCTTTATGACACTTATCCTTCTCCCAATTTACTTTCTTTTGTGTCTCATGTTGCTGCGATGTTTTAAGCCTCCACATTTGCATAGCCAGCCACATAGTCTTCCATCACTAAAATAACTGGTAGAAAGATTAGGAATTTGCAAGAAAATGGCTTTTTATGATTATTTTTGTGGAACAAACAGTTTTATGTTGCATTTTGTCCAGAAGAAGAATTATACAGCAGTTTGCATGACTGCATCATTGCATTATGCACAGAGACCTGGATGTGGGAGTTCTCACAAGCAATATGCTGGAAGCACTGACTCAGGGGTGTAGGTCTGTGCTAAATTTGCAAAATTGTCTTGAAAATTTATCAACCCAAGCAGAAAATCCATTCATCCATGCTTGTGATGATGGTAATGAGCAAAAAATATTGTATTTGCATGTGGGAAGAAGGAAGAAAAACAGGTTTGTTGAAAGAAATAAGCGAATTGAGAAGAATTTTGTAAGGTTATATTATATGATATGTAAAGAGAACAAGTAATTTTTTGTTGAATTCCTGCTGGGAGCTAAATGACTTTTTTATGCATGGACTGCAAATATAATTAATTTTCAGGCACTGAAATGTTCATTTCCACCCCCACTAACCGTCCCCTCAACCTGTGCTTTTTCATTTGTGTGGGCAACAAACTGCCTGTCCATCCAGGCACCTGTTCTTCTTGGAGCAAACATAAGTTAACTTTTTAAATGAATGCTTAAGTACGTTTTCATTGCTATCATAAGTGTGTGTCTGTCATGCAACCTGAAGTTTAAAAGAAAGATATGCTTGGTGTTGCAAAATAGCATGTGAGGAGGGTGTAAAGGAACAGTAAGGTGCTTCTTTTTGAAAACCTAGTCCAACCATTGGAAGGAGATTCAGTGAAAAATCATGGAGGTAGAAATGTGACAATGATACGCTCAGTCCGAAGGCTGCTTAGTATAATTTATCTGGCATTTCCAGAGTTGTGTGGCTGAAGTTTTCTTGATAGAAGAACTCATATATTCTTCATAAAGCGATATGCATCATAAAAATAATCACATGGAAATTAGCCATTGACTGCTATGCAAGTTTCTTGTTGGTGGTGGAAACTGGTTGTTGGTGGTTGGTCTTGCTGGAAGCCTGAAGTTGATCCTTATTTGGAGAGGAGATAACAGTGTAAATGTTAGCAGATTATTGCAATACTATATCAGTTTAATTTCAAAATTTCATAACGTAGTATCCAAAAGAAAAACCCATGGAAAATAGATGCCAAAAGTTGGTGCAAGCAAACTTTGTATTTGAAAAAACTATTTGTCTTATGTTTACAGAGTGTGTGTGGAAACCCTTCTACCTGATGGAATACTGTTTCGCATGGACTGCCTTGCGCATAAGTATGATGTTGCAATAGATGATGTGTTACATGATGAAAAACTGGTCATGCATGTAGAGAGCATTTCCCACTGGGCACCTGCTAGCATAGGACCTTACAGTCAGTGCATCAAGGTAAGCACTCTTTCTTGCTTCTTTTGAACTGTATGTTAGTTTGCTGAACAAAGTGCATTTATAAAACGTTGCCTCCCATCTGAATGGGCAAAAGAAAATGTGTCAAGAGAAATAATGAAAAATGTGCATTTTGAATTATTATTTTTAAAAATTGCAAAGAAAACAAAAAGTAAAAATGAGTAAGTGAACCCTAAAATGCTTATTAAATGAAATCCCTATGGACACTAGCTGTTTGGTTTCCCCAAGGGAATGTTTTAGTCAAGCAACATCATTTTCCCTTAAGGTACAAAGTAAGTATTTTTACTTTCAAAATCCAGTTACCACAGGAGTAAAGAAACAGTTATCAAAAGCTGCACCTCAGCTACAATATCGCTCACTTGCTGTCCTTCATAGCTGTAGCTCACAAACCCCTTCATGGGAAACTGGTAATGTACATATTAGCACTATATTTAATTTCCTCTGCCAGATTTTGTGTTACTACTGCCATCAATATGTTTCATCTCAGTATCAATATTTAACTTCATCATGGTTTTATCTTGTAAGAATCTTCAACTACTTAGTAACATATTTCTGTTCCACAGAGCTTGATCCAGTGAACATCTCTTCTTTTTTATTTCCAAAAATAAGTTTTATATTTAAATAATATTTTTTCCTATCAAAAATAGCATGTAAAAGATACAGCCTATAAAACCTTTCTATAAGAATACATCAGAGAAATGCATAAGTGCATAAACAACATTGAAAATTTATTAATGGAAGATAAGTATGTTGGATCTTCTAAATGTGAATTTTCCAAACTTATAAAACTTCTTTAGATGGGTTTTCAGAACTTCCTTGGGCTATGTAAGAGCAAATTTTACACACTTCAGGTTACAAGGAGCAATAAAGCCCTTCATTATGTTTTAGGAAGAGAACATATTTTCCAGAATAAATAAGAAAGTAACAAATGGGAATGTAATCTTTCAGAGTCAATAAAAATAATTCAAAATTACAATTTTATGATGATTAAATGTTGATCAGTTTTGTACATTTGAGGAACAGCAGCTTAGTGATCTTAAAACACCAAATGGGTGCTACCTTTTTGTTGTGTACCTGTAGATTGTTTGTCATTTGCTTGATGGCAATTGGACGATTATATTGTTGTCTTTTCAGTCCAGTACAAAATTTTGTGGACACTGAGGAATTCTTACATATTTTAGCCCAGTGTTTTTGCTGGGTTCAGACTAGGCCAATGACTCTAATATTCAAAGCAGTGCAATTTGAAATCGATGTGCACTGGCATGTAAGAGCAGAGCTGGCAATGGGAAGGTGTAGGTAGTTCATGCAAACTGTGGAATTCAAACTGCAGGCTCAACAAATCACTAAGCAGAGCATCAGTTTAATTCTGTAGGGACCTTGCAGGTTGTTGTCAACAGTGCTATGAGGACAAAAAGGAAAAATTTGAAATTTGCCCTGAGAATGCCCTATCTTCAGTCAGATAGACACCAAAGAACAGAGGCAGAATGAAATTAGAATTTTCAAAGTATTTATAGCAAAATGAAACAATCTTCTGGGATTAGCGTTCTTCAAAAAGAACTTCAGTGTAGGAACTTCTGCTTGTAAGAAGCATACATAAACTGTTGTAAGATACAATATGGCTGACTGTCTTATAATTAGGGAAAACCTGAGATAATTGAATATATTTTTTGGTCCACCTTTTTTATTGGTGCAGAAACCTCTGCCAATATTAATGTCTGTGTTAGCAACTGGAACGTAAGCTATGTCAGAATTATTGTAATGGCTATATGGCTAGTTTCAGTAGTGTATGACCAAGTGTTGTGATAATGATTTTGTAATAGAATCATAGAATCATAGAATAACCAGGTTGGAAGAGACCCACCGGATCATAGAGTCCAACCATTCCAATCAAATACTAAACCACGCCCCTCAGCACCTCATCCACCCATCCCTTAAACACCTCCAGGGAATGTGACTCAACCACCGCCCTGGGCAGCCTGTTCCAGTGCCCAATGTAGGCTATTCAGTCTGGGAATGTGTGATGATCCGTGGTTTGCCTTCTGCCAGACCTTTGTTCTGCAGAGTACACCAGCCCAGTTTGTGCTTGATACTTTTACTAAACACACTTCAGGTTTTTACTTCTCACTCGTGTTTATCAGATTATTATTGTATTTTCATGCTTTAATTCTGTTTTACTAGTGGGTTAGAGGATTTGACGAAACTAAACTGTAATTGGTAGGTTGTATAGAACCAGCTTGCTCACCCTCTTCTCAAAAGCTAACAGAGCAGTTATACATTAGAGGATTAAAGATGAAGGTGCACTGCAAAGCTGTTTAGGGGTAAGAAATTTGTGAGGTCCAATACAGAAAAAACCCAAGAATAACCCTATACCTTGGAAACCAGAAATGGGAGTGGAGATACAAAGAGATGGTTATAGAACCTGTCACAGTGAGACAAGGCTCAACTCGAATGCTTCACTTGGAATCTCAGAACGGTTTTGCTTGGAAAAGACCGTTAAGATCATTGAGTCCAAACATGGATCCAGCCTTGCTAAGCATGCCAGTAGATCATGTCACAAAGTATGACATCTACTTGTCTTTTAAACACCTCCAGGGATGCTAATTCAACCACCTCCCAGGGCAGCCTATTCCAATGCTTGACAACCCTTTCAGTAAAGAAATTCCTCCTAATACCTAACCTAAATCTCCCTTGGCGCATCTTGAAGCCATTACCCCTTGTCCTTTCACTAGCTGCAATGGAGAAGAGACCAAGCTCCACATCCCTACAACCTCCTTTTAGGCGGTTGTAGAGAGTGATGGGGTCTTTCCTCAATCTCCTTTTCTTCAGGCTAAACAACTCTAGCTCCCACACCTTCAACCACTCCTCTTAAGGCTTGTACTCTAAACCCTTCACCAGCTTTGTTGCACATCTCTGGACATGTTCCAGCATCTTGACGTCCTTCTTGTAGTGAGTGGGTCCAAAACTGAACACAGTGTTCAAGGTGTGACCTCACCACTGCTGAGTACAGGGGAAGGATCACTTCCCTAGTCCTGCTGGCCATGCTGTTCCTGATGCAGGCCAGGATGCCATTGACCTTTTTGGCCACCTGGACACACCACTGACTCATATTCAGCCATCCATCACAACAGCCCCAGGTGGATGCATGCTCAAATAGAGACATTTTCTTACCCTCCTTCAGAAAATATCAGAGTGCACCATGCCACAACACTTGGTAAAGCAGTTTTTAGCTAATAACATCACTGTGCTTGAACACCCACCCTCTTCACCAGACCTGACTCCCTGTGATTTCTGCCTCTTCCCAAAGATCAAGTCAGCGCTCAAAAGAACCCATTTCTTGTCAGTAGAAGATGTGAAAGCAAAAACTATGGCTATCCTCAACAACCTTTCAGAAAATGATCTGCGAATTGCTTTAAACATTGGCAACATTATATGTAGCTATGTGTCAACTCAAGGGAACTATTTTGAAGGTGATCATAGTTTATTTTCATAATTTGTTAATTAAAAAGATGTTACCGGCACAGTCTCGGTATTTTTGTGTTGAACTTCATATACCGAGAGCTTATTCATGATTATTTATTTTCTGAGAACATTCTTTGAGTGTTTATGAACTCTGAGCATAGTTCATTAAAAATTACTTTTAAAAAAGCCCATTGCAGCTGAAACACAGACAATTAACCAAGAAAATGCAGAAGGTACAGTGTACTAGATGTACTTCTAGTATGTTAATGTACTTTTAAAATCTATTTGCACGTACTGTTTGTTTACTTTAGCAAAGTTTCTTAGGTTTTTTTCTGTCTGGAAATGAGCAAATAAGATGCCACAGTAGAATGTATGGTACTGTCATATTCCATAATAATTTTTCATGGTGACTTAACGTATTTTATATACATACTGGTATATGTGAATCTATGACTTGATTATGTCTGTTGAAGCTTTTAGCTTTTCCTTGTGACCTCAGTTCTTTCCCTTCTGATAGCTTCCAAATCCCATTTGCAACCATCCTTCAGGCATAATTTTCTCAGTTTACTCCTATGTACTATCTGAACTGAGTAGCACAAATATAAACAAGAGTGTGTTCTTACTCTCTAGTACCAATGTCCAGATACCTATAACGTGATCAAAGTTGTGTTCTTTTTTTAATGTTTACTCACTTTACACTCAACTATTTTTTTTTCTGATCATCAAGGCATTAGCAAGTTAAATACTGTGGGAACAATAGTGACAATAGAGTCTTGCATCTGGTGTAAGGCAGTAATACTTGCAGTAGTTTTAGTCTTCTTGCTAAGAAGACTCAGTTCCTTCTCTTGAAGTGAAACTGAAAGTGATCTGATAGAGCTTAGTGCACAATTTGTAGCAGATGGCTTTAAAAGGAGAAGGTAAATAGCCAGGAAAGATTACCTGGCTACTTAAACTGTCTACTGATTGCAGTTTTCCAAAAGCATGCTTAGCATTTGTAAAACTAAATGCATATTTTCTGGAATTCATGCAATAAGGATGCATGAATTATCCTTATAAGATGTTCAGCTGGAGCATGATAACAATAAAATGTCAGAAGATTCATGCTACTGAATGGAGAATTGAAAAAAATCATGGTATGGTTGATAAAGATATAGTTAACCCTTTAAAATACTTCTTTTTTCACATACATGTAGCTGACAGGTTGTTTGCTTCCTTCCTCTCTTTTCCTTTTGTGATTCAACAACAAAACACTACATTATGCCATGTCTAGTAATACTGGGGTTGAATACCTGGACCCTCCAATCGGTGGGAAAAAAAAGTTGTAGTCAACAGTTCAGTCTTAAATAGTATTCCTCTAGGATGGATATTTAGGCTGATACAGTTTTAACCTCTTAATCAACAACTTAGACAATGAGATTGAATGTATGCTGAGTAAGATTGTTGAAGGCAGTAATTGGTATAGTGTTTGCATTGGAAGGCAGGGTTGCCATTCAGAGGTAGCCAGACAAGCAACTAATAACAGGACTCTTATGAAATTGAACAGGTATGAAGGATAAGTCCTACAAATAGTATGGAAGAGTCCCATGCAACAGGGTGGAATGCAGACTGCCTAGGTAGTAGATCTGCAAAGAAGTAACTAAAATTCCTCATTGTCAGCAATCTAAATATAAATTGGAAGTTCACTATTGCAGCAGTGAAGAATGACTAAATACAAGGCTACAGCAGCAATGTTGTATCCAGAAAGTCTTCAAAACTTGCCTGTACAAAGCCCTCAGCAGACTAATGTTTAAAGTAGCCCTGGTCTAAACAGATGGTTAGGTGACTGTAGAAGTCCTTTCCAACCTAAACTTTTCTTAGATTCTATGATTAATATTAAAATTAAAGATTTACTGACAGAATAACAAAAAGAAAACAGCATGCTTATAGGGGGAAAAAAAAAAAAAAAGAAGTCCTTGCTATAAGACTTTCTCTTCAGGAGAAAATTTCGCTTCTGGCCTTTGCCAAAAGAAGTTATGTGTAGCGGTAGGGCAACCTGGAGAGCATTCTACATTGTGTGGAGACTAAGTACACAAATCAAGAAACATTGCTGTTCCTTCCTGTTGTACGCCTTTTTAGCTGAAGAGTAAATAACTTGACTGTGAAACATTGTATTTAATTAGTGCAGTTGGCCAAAACGGGATGTGGCGTACCATCTTGCCCAATATTATGAAGTCCACCAAGTAGGGGATCACTGTGTTACGTCTTGGGGAGTACTTCCACCTGAGAAGTTCCACTTTAATGATGAGACATCTTAAAAAGGAACATCAGGGAGGATTAGAACTGCTGTCTTATTTTAAGTAAATCTTTGCCTCTGTTAGTAATTGTGGTTCAGGCCTCAAGGCATGCAAAAATAGAAGTCAGTCATTGATACTGATGTTGAGAATGGGCTCAGTCATCACTAGTAATACTGTCTTGGTATGCTTGAAGTACTTAAAATGACTCTTTAAAGGGAAATTTGGAATTACTTTTCAAGGATTTATATCCAAGCTTCCTGCTTTTGAAGAAATGGAAATATATACAGATAAGTGAGGTACCATTTAGTATTTAGCATGAGGAACAAAGTGTGATTATTTCCATCTCCTTCCCCCTGACCTGCTGGGAAGAAAACCAAGGCTGCCCTTAGTCTGCTCCAAGACATATGAAGATTAAGGAAAATTACTGAATTATTGCACAAGTGTATGGTAAGCGATGTTCTACATAGAATGCTTTAGGGCTTTTC